>JADRCH010000075.1:9462478-9581458 GCA_019843965.1 Rhynchomys soricoides
ATTGGCAAATAGTGCTATTTTGATTTCTTCCTTTCCAATTTGTATCCTTTTGACCTCCTTTTGTTGTCTGATTGCTTTAGCTAGAACTTCAAGTGCTATATTGAATAGATACGGAGAGAGGGGGAACCCTTGTGTAGTCCCTGATTTTAGTGGGATTGCTTCAAGTTTCTCTCCATGTAGTTTGATGTTGGCTACTGGTTTGCTGTATATTGCTTTTACTATGTTTAGGTATGGGCCTTGAATTCCTGATCTTTCTAAGACTTTTATCATGAAGGGATGTTGAATTTTGTCACATGCTTTTTCAGCATCTAATAAATGACCAGGTGGTTTTTCTCTTTGAGTTTGTTTATGTAGTGGATTACATTGATGGATTTCCAGTATTGAACCATCCCTGTATTCCTGGGATGAAGCCTACTTGATCGTGGTGAATGATCGTTTTGATGTGTTCTTGGATTCGGTTTGCAAAAATTTTATTGAGTATTTTTGCATTGATATTCATCAAGGAAGTTGATCTGAAGTTTTCTTTCTTTGTTAGCTCTTTGTGAGGTTTTGGTATCAGTGTAACTATAGCCTCATAGAATGAAGTGGGTAGTATTCCTTCTGTTTCTAGTTTGTGGAATACTTTGAAGAGTATTGGTATTAAGTCTTCTTTGAAGGTCTGATAGAATTCTGTAGTAAACCTGTCTGGTCCTGGGTTTTTTTGTTTTTGTTTTGTTTTTTTTTTGGTTGGGAGACTTTTAATGACTGCTTCTATTTCTTTAAGGGTTATGGGACTGTTTAGATGGTTTATCTGATCCTGATTTACCTTTGGTATTTGGTATCTGTCTAGAAAATTGTCCATTTCCTCCAGATTTTCCAATTTTGTTGAGTATAGGCTTTGTAGTAGGATCTGATGACTTTTTTACTTTCTTCAGAATCTGTTGTTATGTCTTCCTTTTCATTTCTGATTTTGTTAATTTGGATACTGTCTGTGTGCCCTCTGCTTACTCTTGCTAAGGGTTTGTCTATCTTGTTGATTTTCTCAAAGAACCAGCTCCTGGTTTTGTTGATTCTTTCTACAGTTCTTTTTGTTTCTACATGGTTGATTTCAGCACTGAATTTGATTATTTCCTGCCTTCAAGTCCTCTTGGGTTTATTAGCTTCTATTTGTTCTAGATCTCTCAGGTGTGCTGTTAAGCTGTTAGTGTATGCTCTCACCAGTTTCTTTTTGGAAGCACTCAGAGCTATGATTATTCCTCTTAACACTGCTTTCATTGTGTCCCATAAGTTTGGGTATGTTGTACTTTCATTTTCATTAAATTCTAGGAAGTCTTTAATTTCTTTCTTTATTTCTTCCTTGACCAAGTTATCATTGAATAGAGGTTTTTCAGCTTCCATGTGTATGTGGGCTTTCTGTTGTTGTTGTTGTTGCCATTGAAGACCAGCCTTATTCCGTAGTGATCTGATAGGAGGCATGGGATTATTTCAATCTTCTTGTATCTCTTGAGTTTTGTTTTGTAACTGATTATATGGTCAATTTTGGAGAAGGTACCACGAGGTGCTGAGAAGAAGGTATATTCTTTTGATTTATATAAATTTTCTATAGATATCTGTTAAATCCATTTGGTCCATAACATCTGTTAGCTTTACTGTGTCTCTGTTTAGTTTGTGTTTCCAAGATCTGTCCATTGATGAGAGTGGGGTGTTGAAGTCTCCCTCTATTATTGTGTGAGGTGCAATGTGTAATTTGAGATTTAGTAAAGTTTCTTTTATGAATGTGGATGCCCTTGCATTTGGAGCATAGATGTTCAGAATTGAGAGTTCTCCATGGTAGATTTTTCCTTTGATGAGTATGAAGTGTCCTTCCTTATCTTTTTTGGTGACTTTTGGTTGAAAGTTGATTTTATCTGATATTAGAATAGCTATTCCAGCCTGTGTCTTGGGACTATTTGCCTGGAAAATTGTTTTCCAGCCCTTTACTCTGAGATAATGTTTGTCTTTAACTCTGAGTGTGTTTCCTGTATGCAGCAAAATGCTGGCTCCTGTTTATGTATCCAGTTTGTTAGGCTATGTCTTTTTATTGGGGAATTGTGTCCATTTATGCTAAGAGATATTAAGGAATAGTGATTGTTGCTTCCTGTTATTTTAGATTTTTTTTTTATGTTTGTGTGGCTATCTTCTTTTGAGTTTGTTGAAAGATTACTTTCTTGGTTTTTCTAGGGTGTAGTTTCCCTCCTTGTATTGGTGTTTTCTATCTATCATCCTTTGTAGGGCTGGGTTTGTGGGAACATATTGTGTAAATTTGGTTTTATCATAGAATATCTTGATTTTACCATCTATGGTAATTGAGAGTTTTGTTGGGTATAGTTGCCTGGGCTGGCAGTTGTGTTCTCTTAGGGACTGTATTAGATCTGCCCAGGATCTTCTAGCTTTCATAGTCTCTGGTGAGAAGTCTGGTGTAATTCTGATAGTTCTGCCTTTATATGCTACTTGACCTTTCTCCCTTACTGCTTTTAATATTCTTTCCTTGTTTTGTGTATTTGGTGTTTTGACTATAATATTACGGGAGGAATTTCTTTTCTGGTCCAATCTATTTGGCGTTCTGTAGGCTTCTTGAATGTTTATGTTCATCTCTTTCTTTAGGTTAGGAAGTTTTCTTCTATAATTTTGTTGAAGATATTTACTGGCTCTTTAAGTTGGGAATCTTCACTCTCTGCTATACCTACTATGCTTAGGTTTGTTCTTCTCATTGTGTCCTGAATTTCCTGGATGTTTTGGGTGAGGAGTTTTTTGTATTTTGCATTTTCTTTGACTGTTGTGTCAATGTTTTCTGTGGTATCTTCCCAACCTGCTATTCTCTCTTCTATCTCTTGTATTCTGTTGGTGATGCTTGCATCTATGACTCCTGATCTTTTTCTTAGGTTTTCTAACTCCAGGGTTGTCTCCCTTTGTGATATCTTTATTGTTTCTATTCCAATTTTTATATCCTGGATGTTTTTGTCCATTTTCTTCACCTGTTTGATTGTGTTTTCCTGTAATTCTGCCTATTTGATTGTGTTTTTCTGTAATTCTTTAAGGGAGTTTTGTGTGTCCTCTTTAAGGGCTTCTAGCTCTTTTCCTGTGTTCTCTTGTATTTCTTTAAGAGAGTTATTTTTTTTCCTTCTTAAAATCTTCTGTTATCATCATGAGATGTGATTCTAAATCTGAATCTTGCTTTTCTGGTGTGTTGGGGTATCCAGGGCTAGCTGTGGTGGGGTAATTGGGTTCTGATGTTGCCAAGTTGTCATGGTTCTGTTGCTTATATTTTTGCCTTTTGCCATCTGGTTATCTCTGGTGTTAGCTGGTCTTGCTCTCTCTGACTGTGGCTTGTCCCTCCTGCAAGTCTCTGCATCAGTACTCCTTGGAGACCAGCTCTCTCCGAGAGGAATTTGGGTTTGGTGAGCTGTGGTGCAGGGTCAGCTCTGGGGTGCAGACAGAAACCAGAAGGATCTCATCCCCATTTGTCCCTTGTTTCCTGTGTCCTGATGGCTCTGCAAGGGTCCCTCTTGATCCAGGAATTTGAACAGAAGTGGTGGTCTTGCCTGTGCTTGAAGGTGTGTTGGAACTCCTGGGAGCCCAGCTCTCTGCTGGCACTATTTGTGTATGGAGCACTGTGTTACAGGATCAGCTCCCTGGCTGCAGAAGGAAACCAGAAGACTACTCCTCAGTCCCTGTGTCCTGAGAGTTCTGGGTGGGTCCCTCTGAGCAGTGATGCTGGTCTTACCTCTGCTCACAGGCTTGTCCACATTCCTTGGAGGCTTGTTTTCTCCCAGCACTATTTGGCTATGTAGCCCTGTGGCCCAGGCTCAGGTTCCCAGCCACAGATGGAAAACAGAAGGCTCCTGTCCCTGGCTGTTCCTCAGTCCCTGAATCCTGAGGGTTCTGGACAGGTTCTGCAGAGCAGTGGTGCTTGTCTTACATCCATTCATGAGCTTGTCCAAACTCCTGGGAGTCTAGCTTTCTCCTGGCACTATTTGGCTATAGAGCCCTTTGGCCAGGGTGAGCTCCCCAGTCACAAATGGAAACCAGAAGCAAATATTTTATTTTTGAAGGACGTATTTTATTACTTTTAATTGTGTGTGTGTGTGTGTTTGCACATGAGTCTAAGTACCTGTGGAGGCCAGAAGAAAACATTACATTTCCTGGAACTGGAGTTGTGGGTGGTGTGCTATAGGTGCTAGGAACCGAGCTTGGGTCCTTTGGAAGAGCAAGTATGTGCTGTTAAGTACTGAGCCACCTCTCTATCCCCTAAATACTTCATTCTTATTCCAACTTCACAATTACTGCATGGGAACATGTCTTCTGTGAGAAAAAGCTACCTTTTTCATGACCTTTGTAGCTTGTGGTCTTGGTGATGTTAACATGAGGCAAATTTTGGTGAATTGTTTTAATTTCTCAAGACTGAAGCCATCAATGTCTTATGGAATATAATCAGCAGGTCTGATGTTGCCTTATTACTGGTGACTGATTTGGTTACCACAAAAACCTGGAACTTTCTCTATATTCTTCTAGTCATTTTACTTTTTCATGTTTATATCTGTGGACTACGCCCACATATTGGGATCAGAATATAAAGCTATGAAGATCTTAGGTACTCATCATTTGACACATAGAGATCAACTGATTCTGGGTTAATACTGATCACAGATCACATTTAAAAAACACCACTTCTCAGAATGATGTTACTTCTGGTGCTTTGGTTGAGTCCCTACAGTTTTAAAAGATGATTGTCCTCAGTTTACAGTCTTCTGCATTATGACTAAGCTGTTAACACACAGTTCTAGGCAGCAACGAAAGAGCTGATTTTTCTCCAATTCAGAGCAGAGTTCAGCAGGTCAGATGTGACCACAGTATCTCCTGTTATTTCAGAGCTCACATGTGTTTGCTTTGGCTTCCTTTTCCTGGCATTTGGTTTCTGTTATTTTTCATTGGGTTTGGTTTATAGGAATAAAAAAAAAAAAACCCACATTTTAAAAAATAAGTGAAGTTTGTGAAGATGAAGTGTTTGAACTGCTAGTGAATGGACCTGTTGGCAATGCAGACCTTCCAGGTTACGTTTGGTGGCATGACACCAACCCCATGTGAATGTAGCAGTTAAGGCAGAAGATTGACTAGAACCTTGCTCCTGGCTCCCCAGACAAAATCAGATCTCAGTCTATGTACCTATTTATGAGGGTGATGAAATGTTTTCCTTCTCGTCCTCAAATTGTTTTCTACTAGAAGCTTTTATTATTGACTGTTCTGTGGAAGTGCCCTATTTGGGCTGCTGATCAGAGCTCTCTGTAGAATATGTGTTTAGGAAATAGGCTTTTGCTCTCTATAGACCATGACTACAATCACTACTTTGGGTTTAAACTGAAAGAAGAAACTGTGGGCCTCTTAATGTAACATGGTAGAAGAGATAGTAGACTGGGATGGGAAGGAAGCTGTGGTCCCAAGCTTCTCTGCATGTGGACTCAGCTGAGGATTGTCAGAAACCCCCAATGATTGTAGTTCCTCTTCAAGAAGACATGATTGATTTGTCCTAGGAAGTAACCCTGACTTTGGACGTTCTAAGAGAGCCTCAAGAGATCTAGGACCCACAGTTATGATTGTCAAAGACACAAAGTGAAGTTTAATACTTCAAGTCTTTAACAGATGTGTGACTTTCATTAAATCTGGCCTTTGTGGGTGCTTTGGTTTGGACACGGTCTGTTCCATACTGAATTATGGTGTGATGGCTTGGATAGTGCTGATATGCTTAGGAGATGGAGCCTCATTGGTGGAACTGTCACTGGGGGTGGGTCTTGAGGTTTATAGCTCAACCCCATGTGATGTCTGCTGTCTCCTTCCTGACTGCAGATCAGTGTGAACAGCAATCTCATGTTCCTGTTGACATGACCTCTCTGCCATGATAGACTGTATCCCTATTTAAGCTGTGAGCCAAAAGTAAGCATTTTTCCTAGTATCTCTTCCCCTTGACCCACCTGTACTCTGCTGTATCAACCAGAAAGGAAATTACTATGCTGGGCCTTCCTTTTCTCATCTTTCCTTTGGGGACAACTTCTTTCCCTTACACAGCTGTCATGGAGAAGGAAAGTAAGCATGTATGAATATTTTTAATGAGAGTGTTTCTTGAGAGACCCAGAAAGCAAGACCACTTTCTGGTAGCATCCTAGAGAAGCCATGCATGGTAGAGTCTCTACTGGTATGAATTTTAGAATTATATAAAAACTGGGTTTAAATTTCAGCTCCTCAGTCTGACTTTGGCAAGTATCTCTAGTTTTGAGCCTTCATTCTCCTTCTTAATAAAACATAAATTTATTGAGGATGAAATGATGTAATATATTTAACATTTAGTGTGTACAATATAAAGGTACTTTTTTTCCTTGGTGTTTTGAGAAAGCCTCCTGAGTGCGAGGATTTTAGGTTTGTACCATCATGCTTGCTTAAAAATACTTGTTCTTGATAAGTTAAAGATGTTAAAATGTGGGTCTGGAGAGATGGCTCAGTGGTTGAGAGCACTGGCTGCTCTTTCAGAGGTCCTGAGTTCAATTCCCAGCAATCACACGGTGGCTCACTGCCATCTGCAATGGGATCTGGTGTATCTGAAGTCAGCAACAGCGTAGTGTAATCACATACATGAAATAAATAGACCTTAAAAAAGTGTTAAATTGTTAGCAATTTCATGCATTTGGCCCAGTATCAGATTTTTGAAAGTGTTAGTAATAATATCTATTATTATTATTAACCAGTATGACATTGAAGGAATTACTTCAGAGTCTTAACCTCTCCATCTGTAAAATGGATACATTAAGATTGTACCTTCTTGCTGAGTGCAAGAAAAATTATGATCATCAAAGTACAATATAAGAAAGTGGGTAAGTCATGTACATGATTATGAACATTTATTATGGGAAAGTTAAAAAGACATGCCTGTACAGCACCACACAGAGGAACCAGACTTTTCTTTAGGATTCACACAGTGAACCTCTTGTAAAGCCTGCTTTTGAGGTCAGGACCCTTCAGCATCACAGAGAACAGGAAAGTGTAGCCTGAGGCTCCCACCATAGGTCAATTTGTTTCATAACTGAGACCATGTATTAGACTGTCTGTGTCAAGAATAATAATGAGCACATGCAAGACTTATCACGTGCCTTCTGCTAAAGTTCCCTCCATCTGTTTATCTCACTCAGTTATTTACAAGTCTCACCGATACCCCAGTTTCTCACTGATGAAAGGCATAAAGACTGCAATATCTAGACAGTGCTAAAAGGTACTCAGGAGATAACAACATGAAAAGTGCTTGTGCTAAGTGAATGTTCAGATCATATAACAAATTAGACTAGGTAGCAAGCTGCTTGACCTAGAGCGTTCTGTGCCTTTCTACCATTTGAATTCATACGGGCCTTTGCACTAGCGCACGGGTGTGCAATGTAAGAAATGTCTTCTGTTTCTCTTTTGTTCTTAACCTCGTTTTCATCCCTGACACTTTGGGTGGCCTTATATGAGCAAAACAACTTCCCCATGTCTCTAATTTCCCCACCTACATGGGTCTAATAATGCCTCCCTTGAAAGGATCTTATGCAACCTAATTATCATAAAGTTACTTTTTTCTTTTGCTGCTTATGCAGACTAGAAACCCAAAGGGCCACCCAGACTTTAGCCCTGTGGTAAAAGCTTGGCTTCTCCTAGACAGTCAAGAATATTGCTTTTTGGTGGGCTTCCAAATGTTGTTCTTCGCATAGGACAGACTCTCTCTCTCTCTCTCTCTCTCTCTCTCTCTCTCTCTCTCATGTGCACATGTGGCTGTACTTGGAATAAGTTGCCATAATACCTTGTGTGGTCACAGAGTGATATCATTCCTTATAAAGTTACAGGGGAGTATTTTTAACTAAATGGGGTTCATGGAGACAGTGACAATGTCACTTGATATACACACAGAACAGTCGGGAGAATATTATTACACATAGGAAAAATGTACACAAAATTCACTTATTTTTAAAGGCAGAGGCAGAGGCTCTGGAGGACTCTTGAGCTTTCCTTTCCAGATGTGGTCCACAGTCTGGCACCATACATTATATATCCTGAACTACTGACAGATTCTGTAGTCTAGCAAAGTCCATGGTGCTGCTTCTCTCTATTCAAGCTTGAGGAGCAGCCCTCGCTTAAGCCTGTGACCCTGATGGAATAGAAGAATCCGGGAGGGGTGCCTCATACCCTGACCTGAGTCTAACCCTTTAGGGGTTTGTTACAGTTAACATCCGAGTTATGAAAGTCAGGTCAGCCAAACATTCTTGTAACAGGCTGACCATGGCTGCTGCACTGAGGTTCATAGTTTGCAGGTTAGGAAAAATTTGCATACATTTTTTTGTTTTTATCACAGGGCTTATCATTTTGTTGCATTTGGTTTGCTGCATATTCTTGTTGCTATTATTATAAAGGTTCAAATTGACCCCTTATTCAAAGAGAAAACGAGAGTAGAGAAAGGAAAGTTATTTAACAAAAGAAGAGAAGAAACAAAACAGGCATTTGAACAAACAAAATGTTTAATTTTATATTCTAGTTATCTCTCCTGGTTTTGGTGTAAATGAATTTTCTGTTATTCTTTAAGGGCTAAAGTGTTTTGTCCGTTCTTTTCATAAAAATGGAAATCTTTCTGAACTAATTGAACAATATCAGTGAAGGATATGCCAAAACAATGTATTTCTTTTCCTGTTAAATTTACTTATTTTTAAAGTTGATTAAAATTTCCAAAATAGGGTGAGACACCAAATAAGTAGTCCTACCTTTACCATGTGATTTTTACTGTCATCCTTATGGGTTTGTAGTCACTATTGAGTAGCCTCATTTACTCCTTCTAAAGGCACCCTTACTGTTGACAAAGCGATCTTGGAATAATGTAAATTTGAACTCTTAATGATTTTATCTAGATACTTGATCACAAATAGCTGGTAGGTTCCTAAAAAGACAAATAGGTACTGTGTTCTTCCTCACAAAGGTATACAGTACAATTTAAGACCGATTCCTTTTTTTCTTTTTTCTTAAAGATGTTTGAGGGTTTTGTTGTTGTTGTTGTTGTTGTTGTTGTTGTTGTTGTTGTTGTTTTGACAAAGTCTCGTGTGTGCCAGGCTCACCCTGTGGTGGACGATGACCTTGAATTTCTGATTCTGCTGATTCTACTTGTGAGAGTTGGGACTACCAGCATGTGCCTGGCTTTTCTGGGAACTAGAAACAACAGAAGCTGAATCTAAACAAGATGCTGATCTGGTACAGGAAACACAGAACTCATCTACCCCATCCTGGCCTTTTTGGAATACTTGTCTTTTTGGTCACTTACTCTGACTGAAGAAGCAACATGTAAGCAATGAGAGAAACAGCTCCAGTTGAGAGTCTGCAGACATTCCTGGTCAGCTCTTAGTAGTTGAAGCTAACATTGGGCCATTGGACGGACACATGGCTGTTAGTATGGTTATGATTACCCTGAGAATAACTCATAAAATCTCAGCCACGTCACAGGAGGAGAGTGATGATAATAAACATTGAGCCTCTAGTTTTTTGGGAGGTGGTTTGGTAAGTAGTGTTATAGACTGGGATCTTTGGTTTCCCTACAGTTGTGTTAGTTCTAATTCAACTTTTTCTGAGCCACTGACTTGTGTGGACAGAAAGTAAACTTGAGCCGTGGTGGGTGGATATCTACCACTTTCCACAATGTTGTGCCTAAATTCTGAGTAATCTTAAAAATCGCCAAAGTCCTGGCATCTTTTTATGGAATAATTTAGATCTTGTTCGGTCTTTTTTGTATCTTGACTACTGCTAAGATCTTCTCTCTTCCTACCATTGTCCCCTACATCATTGTCATTTGCCTCCTGTGACAGACACCTCTCTAGGGTAGAGAGGGAGGCTGGGAGATGTTTGTTTTGGGGATGTTCCTGACTTATTTTCAGTAGCTAGGACTTGGCAGTGTCCTTATATGTCCTACTAGCCACAAAGTAAACATCACCAGAGACTAATAGAACCCCTTGAAATAGAATCTAGATTTTGGCAGGATTTCTAAAGTTCCTATAAACAACTATGAGAGGACAAAAGCATTGCTGCTTCAATCAACTTACCTGGAAAATCTGACACAGGGGCCTAGAGAGATGCCTGACCAGTTCCCATCACGTACTGGTCTTGAAGACCAGAGTTTCATTCTCAGCACTCATGTTGGGTGGCATGTAACTGACTATAACTCCAACTGTGGAGATTGGATACCTCTGGCCTCCCCATGCATCAGGGCTCATTTGCACAGACCCAAACATAGACCTACATACAGCACATAATTAAAAATAATAAGTAGTAAAAATGTTGAAAAGAAAGTCTGTCATAGAATATTAAACCCAGTTACCCACAGATGCTTCCCATAAGCATAGTTTCAGCAGACTTTGCACTCATTTGGAAAATACATGGGAAGCCTGGATGGGAGGCAGTGGCTTTCCCTAATGTACTTAGTCATGGGGGCAAACATCTGCCTGTCCTGGGAAATATCAGGTCTCTTCTTGTTTTTCAAGTAATGGTAGGTGATGTGGTTTGTGGTTTCAGGACCTGATGCATGTTGTCAGACGCCAGCCTGAGGACATGTTGGTTTCAGTTGGCTGAGGAAAGAGCATCGTTTGGCTTGTTTTCCTTTTCTGGGAAATGCAGAGTAAATTGGATATTATCCACTGAGAATGTGATTGCTTACAGTGAAGGGAGCAAGGCTGGAAGTTCTTGAGATGGTTCAAGGTTAGCATTTATTTTTCCCTCAGAAAAATTGATAATGCTGCCAATTTTACTTCGAAAAAGGTCTTGGTTTTAACTATAACTTGTACTCATACTGGCTGTGACACATTACATGACGGTAAATTAAGTTTTCATAGAAGCTGAGTAAAAAAGAAATCTAATAAACTAGATAGATATCCCTGATTCTATTTGTTGATAAGGTGCTTGACCAGAAAAGATACTCACTCAGTCAATGACCACAAAACTAAATATTTAGAGCATTTGGTCACCTTGAATTTTAAATTATTTATGCACACACACACACACACACACACACACACACACACATTTGAGACATTGGCTTATTCTGTAGTTCTGGTCTGGAACTTACTATGTAGACCAGGCAGGCTTTGAACTCATAGAGATCTGCTAGATCTTCAACTCTTATGTGTTGGAATTAAAGACATATGCCATCAAGCCCAGCTCCATCTTTGTATTTTTAATTGATACATAGAAATTGTGTGTGTTTATGGAGTATAATGCAACATGTGTATACATGTTATCAAAACATATTTATTGGCACATCCATCATCTCAGATGTTTATCATTGATTTGTGAGAGATTCTCTTACTATGTTTTGAAAATTTCAATTGTTTGTCAACTAGTTATCCCACAGTATGATCCAACAGCATTCAACTGCCATTAGTGAACCCTCTCTTTATCTCTTCCTTCTTGTATATTTTTCCAAGCTCATCAAACCTGAAAGATTCTGTGGATACTGGGAAGTGTTTGCTGATAGAAGCATGATAAGCTGTCTCCTGAGAGGCTCAGGCAGAGGCAGATGCTCACAGCCAACCATTGGACTGAGCGTGGGGTCCCAGATGAAGGAAGAAGTCCCAGAGAAGGGACTGAAGGAGCTGTCGGGGTTTGCAGCCCCATAGAGGGAGCAACAGTGTCAACTGGCCTGATTCCCCAGAGCTCTGGGAGACTGGACCACCAACCAAAGAATACACATGGAGGGACCCATGGTGCTGGCCACATATGTGGCAGAGGAGGGTCTTGTTGGACATCAGTAGGAGAAAAGGCCCTTGGGCCTGAGGGTGTTCATTGCCCTAGTGTTGGGAAATGCCAGGGATGGAAGACAGGAGTGGCTGGGTGGGTGGGTGAGCACCCTCATAGAGGCAGGGGGAGGGGGATGGGATAAAGAGTTTCTGAAGGGGAGATCTAGAAAATAAATTTTTAAAAAAAAAGGAAAAAAAATTTTCCAGGCTCTGGTAACTGTTCTAAGAGTAGAAGTACATCTCTGAGATTGACTTTTAGCTGCAGTCATGCTGAACTGAGAACATGGGGTAACTGTCTTTCTGTCTCTGACTTATTCTATAGAGGACTGTCTTCCAGTCCTGTGCATATTGTTGCCAATGACAGAAGTGTTGCAAGCTATTCAGTCGTACTGTGAACCCCAAGATTGTGTTATTTATTGGGAAAAAAAAACTGTTTCTAGTTGTGGTGTGTCTCAGCCCTTAGATTCTTACCTTGAATCTCCTTGGCTGGAATACAGACATGCCCTTAGTAAACACTGTAATTTCAAACAAGAGGGTAAAGTTAGTTTGTAGAAGGAAGTGCCCATGTTTGAAAGTGATGTCTAATTGAGTAGCAGACAAAATGATGAGTCAGATAAAGATTTGACAGACTAGGATCTGCCCAACTCTCGAAAGAAGAGAGAGGAAAGGGGATCAATGTAAGGGGCAGTGCAGAGAGGGGAGGAAGCCATTTTACCAGGATAGTTCTAGAGAGACAGATTGTAGAGAGGAAACAAAGCTAGACCCAGGTGAAGTCAGAATGAGCCAGAGAATGAGAAGGAGCATATTAGAACATATTACCAAAGTTAGTATGAGGCTAAGCAGAACAATTCAGGAGAGGCCAAGAGAGAGAAGCCAGATTGAAGCAATCAAATTTGAAAGAAGTTTGAGCCAGAACAGCTGAATTGAACAAGCCAGAGCTCAGAAAGAACTAGAAAGGGTGAGCTTATTCAGCAGTAAGTCTCAGAGGCTGAAAACGTTCTAGGCCTAGATTAGATTGTATGGAGGCTAGAAACATCCAGGACTAGGTCTAGGTTGGCAGACTGAGGCAGTAAACCTGAGAGATGACAATTACCTCAGGAGAATGAAAGTTACTTTTACACAAAAAAGATTCTTTTTATGGCTAAATAAAAATTTATTATGTATCTATGCGTTTATTTGTTCACCTGTTTATGAATCTGTAGATTGAATCTATATTCCAGCTATTGTGAATAGAGCTGCACTAAACATGTAGTTGTATATATCTCATCAGCCCACTGATTCCGATGACTCCTTCGATATCCAATAGTTGGATGACTGATGTATTTAGGTAGATGCATCTCTAGCAGCTGAGGATCTCTTATGCTGTTTTCTATAATGGCTGAAGTGGTGTGCCTTCTCATCAACAATTTACAAGCACCCCCCTCTCAACAAATGTTTCCAGGCTACTCATCCCAGCAAGAAATAATTTCCTGAATGCATAAAAACCCTGGCATATATTTAATACTTGCAGACTGCTTGCATTTAAAAGTTCATGCCCCAGCATCTTCATCTAATGTCTGACTTCTCTTCTTAGTTGTTGCTTTAGTCATGCTGCTTCCAGCCAGAACCAGGTGACATTTTCTACACCCATGACCTTATACAAGTATGCATTTCTATGAACTCTAGCAGATATTTTTGTCTTTGTGTCTCTTGATTCATAGTTAGAACAAAGAAGGAAGTCCTTAAAGCAGGTGGAATGCCTTTCACTCCAGCTCAGAAGTAGAAACCTAATTTATAAGTACAATAAAGAGCTAAATCACTTTTACACGAAATCATTACATGGGCATTCTGAAATTGAAATTAAATTTGACACAGATGGTTAAGAGTGGGAAAACTTGAGCCCTGGAAACATGGTTTTAGCAGAATCTCCAGATTCCACATTCTCTATCCATTCTGATGCCTTTCAGCTGCCCTGAAGCAGTTTATATGAGTTCTGGGCTCTGTAGTTCCTTGTGTGATAAAGTGAAACTCAGGAAAGTCTTTTTCTCCTTCTTTCTCACCTGGAAGTCACAGCGTTTTCACTGTGGTGGTTCCAAAGCAATTTTGGAACCAGATTTTATCATTCCTAGGACAGGCTCTGAATGACCTGGAGCAGGAAGTATAAGCATGTGGCAGTGTAACATGCAAATACTTGAATAGTCCCTACTGGGAGGCTGTCCCAGGGAAATGGTGTTTATTTTCCTATCGTGCTTACTGAAAAAAATTGCAGTCTCCTAGGATAAATGTTCCCATTTTGGAAAATCTGTCACTGGTCAGTTTTGAGAAAGCAGTCATAAGCTGAAGTGCCATACACTCTGGAGGTGAGATTGTCATTGAGGGAAGCTTGTTTTCTAGGGATGGATTTTCTACACATTTTTTTCTACACGATTTTCACATAACCAAACAAGCTTTGTATTTCAAAATGGTCGCCTTGAATTCACCTTGCCTTGTCCTTCCATTTTTTTTTCCTGCTGGGCCTCAGAGAGTGTTTGGATCTGCCTTCACAAGCAGTTTAGGAGACCTGCTGAAAGTCTGGTCTCCATAAATAAAGTTCTATCAGTGGAACATTTTTATTTCCTTGCTTGTATCCAAACTTGTTAATTAGATTTGGTGCCAATCTTTTATGCCAAGCTTTTCTGGAAGTCAGTATATCTGTCTAAGGGTTGAAATTTTGCTTTTGCTAAGAAGATCTAATCTAATTGAATAGCTTGGGAGTTTTCCGAACATTTCAAATAGATGTTTTTAAAACAGGCTGAAAACACAATCTCAGGAAAGAAAATAACATGAGTACATTTAATTGATATTATTAATTGGTATTGTAGGTCTAATTTTAGGAAATAACTAGTATCTATAGTCACCTAAATATATATTATAAATAAGTATGCAGTAATGATCTCACTGAGCCCACTTCTTACCATTTCCTCACGTTATTAACATAGGCCTTTTGTGTGTGCTTGTTTGGCAGGAATAGTCAGTAATTAGTTATTTATTCATTTACCATTAATTAATTTACTCAATTAAAATCTGGTAATTCAACCTTAAATAGCAAAGAGGAAATTGTCACTGCCCTCATTTAAATGTGAAAAGTAGTTCAATAATTACAGCAGGACTTTCCCAGACCCACCAGCTATGTAAATAAAGACAGAGACTTGTATATTTTAAAGTGTAGGCCTTTATCTTGGGCTCCCTCCTGGCTACTTTAAACTGATTCTGGACTGCAGCCCTGCCATGTGGCCAGATCTACCTCTCTGTTCACTCTGAATCATCTATCCACCTCAGCATCTACTGGTTGAATTTCCATGTCTTAATTCTTCTCCCAGAGACTCCTTCTCTGCCTGGAAGTTCTGCCTTCTACTTACTGCCCAGCTTTTGGTCGTCAGATCTTTATTAAAGCCAAACAGCAAGTAAGGAAAGTGAATGCTTACACACTATGAGGCTAGTGATGCACCATAAGAATGACAATACCAAAATCTGATTAGTACTAAGCTCTTTGCTGATGCAGCCAACAATTGTATATACAGAGATAAACTTCACACAGTGCATCACAACAAATAGTAATTAAAGATTCATCATCATGAAAGCAAAAACTAAACCAAACCGAGCTAGAACCTACTCCAATAAGCGCTGTGGAGAAGAACAGCCTTGAAATTAAGGGACAGCAGAAAGCCCCTTCCAGAAGGACCTGAAGGAGGTTTGGTGGTGATGTGAGGGCATGGTGGTCCTCTCTACTCGAGTGAGAAACTTGTTTGAAGATGCCTAGATGGAGGGTGCTGGAGATTTAGAGGAACCAAAAAAGCCTACTGGGACTCCATAATAGGAGATGAGGATGGAGTGATCAGCAATAGAAAGGACATGATGACACTTGGGTCTTTGTAGTTTATCATTTACATGGGAACTCTTGTTTAGCGTAAACCAAGGGACTAGCAGGAGCTACCAAAATACACATAAACTTCCACTATCCTGAGTAAGCCAGGACATATGCTAACTTGACATGCTGTCTCTTCCCTAGAGAATTTGTTCTTCCTGGAATCAATGCTAAACTACTGCAGAGTTCCAGGTCTGGGATGAGAATGAGGATGTGACCACATCTGCATTCAGAAAAGATCTTTCTGGTTATTCCATGGGGGACTGGAATGGTAGCCTCTTCTTCAAATGCCAAGATGCCTGGTTTGATCCGGATTCTCTTTCTGCTCCAACCTCCTTTCCTTCTTCTATCCTAGTGCTCAACATACATCTGTGCAGCAGCTGCAGAGCTACGGTTCCTGAGACTCTGGCTAATTTGTAGCATTATGGGGACGGTGCCTGGCAGTGGACCGCTCCCATTAGTGCTGCTCATGTTCACATTGTAAGCTTGATGCCTTCCACATGCTTCTGTTTTATTTCAATCCCCTTGTGGCTAGCCAGTAATTAACTCAGTGGAGGAATTTGGTCCAACCTAGTGTCTTTCACTGCAAAAAATTTTAGAAAAATCTGGCCTGTGCATGTGAACCAATGGAAAACAGGCTTCAAACTCACAAGGGACTTGGTTCACTTGCCTGTGTTTTTTCTAGAATTTCTTCTGTCTTTCCCAGAGTCATGGAGTCAGAAAGGACTTAAAGAGATTGGAATCACTCCTGTCTACAGTTATAGTTGCTGTGCCTCTGTCTGAACCCTTCAAGGACTGAGAACACAGACTCTGCTAGTATTCTAAGATCTGTTCTTTGTCTCCATTGCTACTCGCTAGCCTAGGCTGCCATGTTCTTTGGTGCAGACTGATACAACAAGCCTCCTTTCTGATCTTTGTCAATCTTTTTCTAATCCTTTCTCCACAGTGTAGTCAAAGTGAATTTTGTTTGTGCCGTTTCTTTTATTTTTGTTTTTGAAGTAGGTTCTGAGTTTACTACAGCCCAGGGTGCCCTTGAAGTCAGTCAGAGACCAATCTTTCCACATCAGCCTCCCAAGAGCTGAGAATACAGGTTTTCTTCACCTGTTCTTCAACATTTTCCTATTTTCTTTGTATTAACTGCACTTTCTTTACTGCAAGGCTCAAGGTTTATTTATTTCTCTAACTTCTCCCCGCCCACTCTGTACCAACCCTATTTATGTTCTTTGGGTTTTCAGACAAACATCTTGATTTATTTATTGGTGTGTTTATTTTTGCCTTAGAGCTATGGCCTGAACTATTGTTGTTATTTAGACAACCTGGTTTCTCTAACTCTTTCAATTTCTGTCAAAGCATCACCTACCCAGAAAAAAATTTCCTTTTTGTTTGGGTACAGTACTGTTTTATTAATCTTTATTTCATTCTTTAATGGCTTAGTTATTTTATAGAACAGAGTTTTTGAGAGTGAAAACTGGTTGATTTTTCAGTTTCAACCTGTCTCTGTGGCTAATGTATAGACCTCCGAGGTAGACCATTGCTGCCTCATGCATTTAGTACTAGCAGCATCTGGCACACAGCTTGGCAAATAATAGATTTATTTGGTAACATTTATGGAGTGAAGGAAGACATGACAATGTGAATGAACAAAGGAAGGCCCTCTGTTTTATGATTCTGTCTTCTAATGAGACAACTTTTTTATTTGAGGCTTACAGTTATGGATACTTCCTAACTATGTTCTCTTGTGAGTTCCCTTTTAATAATGAAAACCCTGCAGGTTTTTAAAAAGTTATTTCTTCTACTCCAAGGCTTCATTTGCCAAATCAAAATATCTTTTGTTCACCAACATTTGCCATCTGAAATGGCATCTTACTTGAGTCCCTCCACTG
This sequence comes from Rhynchomys soricoides, assembly GCA_019843965.1. Classification (NCBI taxonomy): domain Eukaryota; kingdom Metazoa; phylum Chordata; class Mammalia; order Rodentia; family Muridae; genus Rhynchomys; species Rhynchomys soricoides. The sequence continues at coordinate 9,480,043 of JADRCH010000075.1, forward strand.
TTCTGTTAGTTGCTCACACTCAAATTGTCTTTGTAATCTTACACAGTGGTTACGAACCCACCTCCTAAGCCACTTCCAGATCCGGTAAATATGTAAAACTAAGCTCGCCTGCAGTTCACAAGCAAATATAGTAGATGCCCCTAGAGAGAATCTTGTCTTCAGTCAATGAGAATTGAGTGAAAAATTTATAGAGATTCTCTCTTTAAAATGACAGCAAAGAGGTGAACGAGTCAGCCAGTAATAGAAAAATTTTGGAACTGTCTAGATTTCATTTTCAAATGGAGATCAAATGTTTCATGTAGTCAAGTTAATTTTTTTTTTTTTTCTGAAAGCAAGTTTGGAAATTGTAATACACGATGGTTGAGGGTCATTTATGTGATGGTCATGAAGACTAAATAGAAACATAGAATCATGATTCTGCAATGTAATTATATGACAATTAGAAAAATACACTGCCATTTTCTTCTCTATTTTAATAGATACCATTTTTGTACTTATAATTAAAAACACACATTTATAACTATACCTACATTCTTCTGGCAAAATTAAATTCCTTCTATTAAGGAGACTTGCTTTTTCATAGGAAGAGAATTCAAGACTTGTTGGGTAGATGACAAGAGGTATGCAGTCTTTCCGTGGATATAGAGATTTTTTTTTTCTTTGTGATCCTAGAAATTGGATTCAGGATCTTGTGTGTGTTAGACAAGCTATCTACCACTGAGTAAGCCCCAATCCCAACCCCCTTCTGTAATAACCAATCAGTGGACTTAGAGCTATATTTTAATCTGATTTTGTATTTGTGATTGATTTCTTTTTAATGATTCCACTTTCTCTTTTATTGATAATAGATTATTTTCTCATATAATATATCTTAATTATAATTCCCCCTCCCTTTACTCCTCCCATGACCTCCCCATACCCCATCCTCTCCAGATCTACCTCCTTCCTGTGTCTCATTAGAAAAAAGCAGGCTTCTAAGAGATAACAACCAAACATAACAAAAATAAAATATAAGATGAAGCAAATCTATCATATAGAAGTTGAACATAGCAACCCAACAGGAGGACAAGATTAATGATACTACTTATCAATGAACCTTATTCTAAGGAAAAAGTCTCCAACTGGTAAAGTTGTTTATTTTTCTAAATTTCCTTTTTGTCTTTGCCATTTCTTCATCCTTACGCACCTTGATATCAGTGTGCCCACAACAACTTCTAACTTAACCTTTTAATCTCTCCTGTCTTATAGTTACATTTCCCTATCATGATTTCTGTTTCCTCATACTCTTCAATAATATTGAGAATAATAAGCCCCATAAAATATAAAAAGAGAAGCCACCAATCCTTGCTCAGTCATCTAAGAAAGTCTCTTCTACTTGACTGGAGAAAAAACAGAATTCCACTTGGTCTGAGCCATTTCTGTGGAGTGCCTTCATTCCCCTTCTTGTGGCTTTCATCAGAAGCTAACAATGGTCTTGAAACTATGGTGAAAAGGGTCTTACTGGTAGGCATTTAACTGTTAGGGAGCATCAGGAATTTTTCCCCCTTGACGAAGACCAGGAAGAAGGATCTGTTTGCCAGTAACAGTCCCTTATTCCATTTTAAAAAGAAATGGATCCTATCCAGTCAAAGTCCCATGTGGAGAAGAACTTAACATTCTTCCCCTCGTTCTTTAGTCAGTTATTCATCTTGGTCCTCACTTCTCTCTCCTAGGCTGTTCTCCAATTCTCAATGATATTTATTAGGGACAGGCCACCCAGCGAGTCACTGTGTCTCTTCTGAATTCTTATTACACTTTATTGTCTTTTCTACTTGACTCTTTGCAGCCTTGCATTTTTCATTACTGCTTCTTGTAAAGATAGCCAGCTTTATATCTAGTCAGGATACCAAGAGTCAAATACCAGAAAAACTCTGCCTAATAAGAATGTTTGAGGACTTTAGGGCAGTGGAATTTGATTGTAAATGTACACTCAAGATTGGTCTGACTTCTTAATACTATGTCTAAGGCAACTCATTCTCTTCTTTACATCTCTATAAACATAGGAGGATATCATGAATATTTCTTTACTTTTAAAGAGTCATAAATTCAGAATTCTGAACAAAATTTTTACTCATAATACTTGACAGATGAAGCTAACATATGAGACATGACATTTTATCTCAAGCTTTATCCCCAAGACCTGACTTTTAGTCAGTGACCCAAACTTAGGTATCTAAGTTAGTAGAAGTGATGATAAAAGATGATTTCAGGAAAGCCAGAGTAATCATGGCAGGATCTCATGTGATTGCAAGGTAGCAGGGATCCAAGGTAAGGAAGATAAACATGGATGGGCTTTCATGTAGAAGAATAATTCATTTGTAGCCTTTCATCAAGAAAGGCTGGTGCTTTGTGATGCTGGGTCTCAGATTCTTGCTGGAATAGGAACTCACCATGCTATGTTCTTCAGATCTTCAGGATTTACTGGTACATCTTATTTTTACCTCCTCTGTGCATGTGTATGAGAAACTATTGAAAATACAGAAGGTGGGGGAATAGGGATAGTGTAAGGGCAGGATGTAGCTGCCAGAGTTTTCCTGTATCATGGCGGATCTACCAGGACTCACCACCAGAGGAATCAGATTTTATAAGGCTTAAAAGATTAGGTTTTAGTTGTTGTGCCCAGAGATTGAGTTATCATTGTTTCTGAGCTAAGTTTGTGTGGTGATTTTCTTCTCTCAGCAACTCGACTGGGTTCCAGAGAGCAAGGTAAGGTGGCAAAGCATGGGTTTGCCTGATGTGCACCACAAAGGCCATGGGGGCTTTGAAGCATGGGGCTGGTGTGATAGCAACCCGCCAATGGGAACCTAGAGAGCTGGTTGGAGAGATTTTAGAGTTCTGAGTCAGAGTCTCCACGAGATAAAACAGGTTGGCCAGTGCATGGCCAGCCATGCCACCAGGGTAGAGAGTTGTGGGCAGTAACATGGGAAGCCTGTCGGTCCTTTTTTAATATTTCCCACAATAGGTGGCAAGCCAACGTGTTGGGCAAGAGTTCACTAGAAATTTAAGTTTCTTAGCCTGAGAGTTAGAGTTTTATTTTATTTTATTTTTTCTAGAGAGTAGCTGGGTAGCACTAATAAGTCATGTGGACTCAGGTGCAGGAATTGAAACAAAGCAGGCTGTGACATACCCTGTTGTGGGGAATTGCAGGCTGCTCTGAATCAGGAGAGAAAGGGAAGATGGAAGTTGCCTACTTCTTAGGACAGATACTGATTTAATTGTGAGTTCATAAAATTAGGATTATTTGCTTTTAGGAAAGAGTTATATACAGATTTTGTCTGAATCATGTGGGGAATTTCACCCTTGGTTCAGAACTAGGATAGGGAAAATTAGTCACTAACTGCAAGTAGAGAGAGCAGTGATAAAATCATTGCCTGCTACGTTCAGGTATTAATTATTAATGTCTGTGGCTCCAGGTAGAGAGATTAACAGATACATGTTATAACAAGATGGCTACTCTAGGCAGACAGCTGAACAGATAGATGGTGTTCTATTAGGCCTTATAGGATACTCAAATTCTAACATGGGCTCCACGGGAATCTTGGGTTATATTCCTGCTTAGCAAAACAAGTAAGGCCTAATAATAGGCACATACAGTATTTTAGTTTACTTCATTTGTTTTGGATTGTTTTAATTTTCAAAATAGGTATGAATTTCAGTTTTGTGGTTATACTATTCCTCTAGGAAAGAGGTCTAAATAAAGAGTTTTCTGATTACTGGCTCAAGGATATGTTGATTTGGGAGAAAGTTCTTGTCTTTGCATTTTTAGAAATGGTGTTTAGTGTCTATACACCTTCCAGAGTAATATGGATCAGATTTGATAGAGGTAGACCCCCAGAGTTCTAGATTTCAGAGAATCAAATAACAAACAAACAAAAAAGATTATCTTGATGGTACTAAAATTTTGTTTTGAGATTTGTATATTGCAGCATACACAGCTTTGGGGAGCCTCATCATCAGATATGCTGAACTGACCTGCTTGAATTCCTGATATCTTGGACTTACAGCCGGATTCAGTCAGGAGACAGACATCACAGACTAAATCAATCCTTGGTGTGGCCTTCTTAAGGCCAACCAACTCTCCTATTTTCCCTTCCCTCGCCCCCTTCAAAAATATCTCAATGCCCATATTCAGCTTGAAGAAGTTATGAAGAGTCATCATCCTGGTTCCCTTGGATTTGGGGCTGGAGGTGGTTATCATAGGTTGCCTTTCTAAGGAATTTAAAAATGGTCATAATTGGAACACCGAGGAAATAGCTAGAATTGATTGTATAGCCATAATCTTTATTGGTAGAAAACTTTATAATTGTTACTAAGTTGAGGTCATAATCTCTTATTTTGGTACAGAATTTATTTTGATGCAAAATCAAGAGTTTCATTGGTATAAATTTCTTCTATTGATACTAAAATTTTGAAAGTACAGGGCTTAGACCCAGTCCTTCTATAACTGTTATTATAAACTGATCTGAGATGATTAAGTCTGTGAGTTTAGAGCTAAATACAAATTCATGGCTCTGAATTTATTGTTAGGGTGTTTTCAAGATTTAAATTAGAAATAGCTGAGAGTAGTTAACAGAGAACAGTCCAGATTACTTTACATAGATAGTTGGTTTTCAAAAACGTCAGAAATCCACAGAATGTGACAATTTAATGTTATTTATACACTTGTTGAGATAAAGTTTCCCATTTGTGGATCTAAAGAATCAGCTGAGCATTATACCTCCATGTGAGGCTGTATATTGTAGCTAGGTTGCCACCGGGTATAAATTGCCTTTCTCTTCTGCAGACCAATACTGTTCTTGAAAGGACACAATTTACAGATCAGGATAGCGTAGTTCTGTCGAGACAGAATAGGCTCATCCTAAATAATTCTTATTTCTCAATGGACTGTCAGATGATCCTGGGCCAGAAAGCTGAAGACTGATGCTCCAACTTCCCTTCTTGCTGGGGCCATATAGGTAGGCAGTTGTCTCTCCAATTTGTCTCAGTTCTGGAAGCTGTGTTAGGCTTCCTATACATTTTCAGTTTATGTTGTTCATTCTCAGATTTCTGGCAGAGTTGAAAAACTACTTATAGTCTCATAGCCAACCCAGGCTATTTACTTTGAGAGAACAGATTTAAGAGGATGGTTTTCAGATGGCATACAATCTAAAGCCAGGGCATAAGTCAGGTGTAGAATTATAAGTCTTTTTAAAGTAAGGATAGAGGATAGTGTTCTATTTATTGACAAAAATGATGGACTGGGTGTTAGGTCTATCTTGTACTGTATAGAATTATAAAATGGTAAAAGTTGTGCTCTATTTATATTTGAGAGAAAGGTTTTATTTTTTGTTAGAACAGAAAGGGGGAAGGGTTGTGGATGGGCCTGATGCTGTTTGTATTTTGATGCCAATTCCACTCTCCTGAGAGGAGCTGCAGACAAGGAGTGAGTCACATACTCAGGTGACTTCTTGTGAACCAATCCTGTAATGAATAAAGGAGCCAATCACTGGGCAAGTAGGAAGGACTTCCGGGTTGGATAGGGAAGGAGAGGAGGAGGAGGAGAGAGAGGGCTGCTTTGGGAACGGGGATAGTGTAAGGGCAAGATGTAGCTGCCAGAGTTTCCAGGTATCATGGCAGATCCACCAGGATTTGCCACGGGAAGAATCAGATTTAATAAGGCTTACAAGACTAGGTTTTCGTTGTTTTGCCCAGAGATTGAGATACCATTGTTTCTGAGCTAAGTTTGTGTGGTGTGTTCCTTCTCATGGTGACTCAACTGGGTTCCAGAGAGCAAGACTAGGTTCCCTGGAATATCCCTGGCTGTCCTGGAACTTGCTCTATAGACCAGGCTGATGTGGAACTCAGAGATCTGTCTGCCTCAGCCTAAATCCTTCCTCAGATCCTGTCCTCAGCTAGAATCCTATGCAACACTGTCAGCCACTTCTATGCTTCCAAAGGAAGCAATGTTCTAGCTGTGTGCCTATGCAAGTCGAGTGCTAGGTAGAGCACTTTCAAGAGCCCGTCTCCAACAGCAAACCTGAATAAAGAATATCAAAGATTCTCTTCCAGGACAAAACTGGATGTCTAAGAGAAGGAGCAAAGGACCCCTGCTTGCCCCAATGTTTGAAAGTCATTGCAGATTAAGAAGTTCCATAGTACTCCTCCAGGACTCTCACTTCGTGAGCATTTCAGCAATCCGTTGCTTTCCCAGTGTCCAAACTTGTTGCAATTCTACAGGCCAATATGGTGTCCCTTTAGAGCCCCACTCACCAGCAGCCAGCAGCTGCTCCAACTGCTCTCTCAAATAGCAGCTAAATCGAAGCAACCTGCAAAGGCAGCTGGTCTAAAGAGACTTTGGCTTCCCAGGTCCCGCTTTCAGGCCTTTAGTTCTTTGCCATGTAGCTGCACTCCAAGAAAAGAGTCTCTCATGCAAAGCCCAGCAAAGAGTCCCTCATGCGAAGTCCTTCCTGCCCGTGCCTAGAAGGTGGAGAGTAGGCTCTATTTCCGGGGTTCTCTGTGAGGCCACATCCAGTGATTGCACTCTCCTATTTTACCTTTCCCAAAAGAATTAGACTCCTTATCTAGACTTTATTTCAGTTTACCCGTGAAGGCAGGTATGGTTTTGTGTATACATGCATGCTTGCATTTACACCTCATGTGTGCAGTTGTTGCTGAGGCCAGAAGAGGGTGTAGCAGCATATGGTGCTGGCGTTGTAGGCAGTGAGAGAGTGAGCCACAATGTAGGTGCTAGGAATTGAACTGGTGAGCTCTGTGAAAGCAGCAAGCCTTTGGAACAGATAAGTCACCTTTACAGCTGCTGGCTCTACTTTTGCAGTTAGGTCAAGAAAGAATTGATGCTATGGAGTCTGGAGACGACCTGTTGGAAGCCTTAGTGTCCCTAAAAATGGTTTCTGGGCTAAGGGACACATAGCTTAATCATTCCTGCTGCTTCTAACATATCCCATGCCCAGTTGTAGAACTGAGGCACATCTGAAGGTTTCCTGTTGTGGATCTGGTAAAGGGTGTCCCTTTCTGCCAAGAAGCCCCTGATGAATAAAGCATGATGATGATTGGAACAACCTTAGCACTGGTCAGAGTGTGGTACCTGCCTTCTTTGTGTTTCTCAGTACAACTTAATTTAGTATGGTAGTTTAGTCCTGGTCAGAACTCACCATAGATCACAAATTTCCTCTCTCTCTCTCTCTCTCTCTCTCTCTCTCTCTCTCTCTCATGTCTTTCATCTTTTATTGTTGTTGTGTTTTGTTTAGTTTTGTGGCAGTCCCTTGCAAGCATTAATTTATTCTTAGATAAATTTGGACCTTTTGAGAAAGAAAATATAGAAGGTGAAGATTGGTGATAGAAAATATTAGGCACATATTTGAATTCTAGCTTTATCCATAATTTCTTGAGTAACTTTGAATAGTTATTGTCTCTCTAATCCTTAGTTTTCTTACCGTATAATAGGAATGCTAGTATTTTCTTCATAGCAGAGCTATGAGAAATAAATGAAGTTATGTATGTGAAATAGGCAATATAGTATTTTTTATAAAAGTAAACTATGATGTAATATGATCTCGGGAATAATTGTTGTTATTACTAGTATGGAGTGGCAGCAATTCCAGGTTCCTTCTAGTTATACTTCTACCTCACACATACTGCTCTAGTCTATTTGCTCATATGAGTCTAGATACATACACTGCATCGCTGCAGTAAACATCTGTTTCTATGTTTGTCTAGAGGCAGAATACACACCTAGTTGTTTGATCTATCCTTTATCCCTTTAAACCATAAAGCTTCCTTCTTAGTCATAAAGTTACTACAGCAAATCTGATTAATTGTGGCAAAGATATTCATACAGGAAAAATACTTCATTTATGAAAACTATCATATATCTCTTATTGTACTGGAATAGCTAATTATGCCATGGACATGTTTCTCTGGTTGGCTCACTTATTGACTTTTATTTGTATGCCTAGGAGTGGTATAAATTGAACATATGTAGTTCTAATTTTAATTTTTTGAGGAATTCCATATTGATTCCCACTATGACTGGAGCAGTTTACAAAGCCATAAATGTTTACTTATTTCCACAGCTGTAGCAGAATTTGATACTTGTTTTCTCGGTGACAACTTTTCTGACTGGACTGAGACGGAATCTCAACATAGGGCTTTAAATCCAACCAGATAGTGGTTGCCTACTCCCTTTACATTTGTAGCATTGTTGGACCAATAGGCATGTTTTGCCCAGGAACTTGCTATTGTAGCTTACAGGGTTCATATCTGGGTAAGATTGATGATTTTTCCCCCTTTGGTAGTATGTATACATTTTCTAGTGCTTGAAAGCTAACCATGAGGCACTTATAGCACGATGAAGCTTATAGGTTGGTATCAACTTGATTTCTTTATGTCCTATTACTCAAGTATGTGGTATCTTCAGCAATAGGGTCTTACTACCAAGTTCTGGAGAACTAAGAACATGTATAATAGTTGTAATGCCTGGGGATCTATAGGACCCCACTGGTTATCGATTACAAAAGAAGTTACTTATTCTGTGTACTGGGGTTTTTTATTTGATAGAGCATGATGTGATATGATCCTTCTGTTATAAGGTGACTCCATTTAAACTCATTCTATATATGTACATGTTTAGGAAGCTCCTACAATAGTAGGTTTTCATATGACTTTCAAAAGACCTTCAGTGTTACTTGTCCCTCCTTGTATCATTTCCTCTACCTTGTCTTCCCATTCCCCACCTCCATTTAATCTTTTCTGTTCTATTATCCTCCTCTATATCACTTAAGTCTACCTCTACTCCTTTAAAAGCATCTCTTTCTCCATGGTCCCTTACTAGTTTCCTAACCTCAATGGGTATTTCAAACGAAACTCATATATCTAAAGATACAAAGCTAGAATTCACATATGAGAGAAAGCATGTGGTGTTTGTCTCTCTGGGTCTTGATTACCTCACTCAGAACAATAGTTTCCAGATCCATTCATATACATGCAAATTTCATTTTTCTCAAATAGCTAAATAATATTATATTGTGCAAATGTACCACATTTTTATTATCCATTCATTGGTTGATGGGTATCTAGGTTATTTCCATTTTTGAATAGAGAAGTAGTAAACATCAGTGAGCCAGTATGCTTGTGGTAGGATATAGGGCTTGAGTAAACGTCCAAGAGTGGTATATTGAGGCATGCGGTAGATGTATATCTAGCTTCTTGAGAAAACTTCACACTGGTTTTTTATAGTGGCTGTACTGATTTGTACTCCCATCAGCAGTGATTAAGTGTTCTGCTTTCTCCTCACTCATAGCTGCATCTGTTATAATTTTATTTCACTTTTTCACACAACATATTCTGATTACAGTTTTCCTTTCCCAATTCCTCCGAGATCCTCCCCACCCTTATTTTTCTCTCTTTAGAAAACAAATAACCAAGCAAACAAACAAAAGCACAAACAAAAAACAGAGAAAGTATACACACATACACACACACACATCCATAAGAACAAAAATTCAGAAATTATACTATACAAGCAGAATACCAGTTAAACAAAAAACATGCTCAAAGTAATATGATACAAAAATGTACAAAAATGTCATTGTCTTTATTTTGTATTAGCCATCTACTATTGGGCATGGGACATACCTTTAAGTGTGGTTAATATGCACAGTGAGACTCCACTGAAGAAAACTAATTTTTCCCATGTGCACAGATGTCAGTTGAAGATAGCTTCTTGTTTAGGGATGGAAACTTGTGTCCACTTCCTTATACAGCACTGGACCCTGGGCAGGCCCTCTGCTTGTTGCCATAGTCTCTGAGTTTGTGCGTGCGTCAGTCTCGTGTCTGGAAGACACTGTTAACTTGGTGTCATCCATCTCTCTGCTGTTTCAATCTTTATACCTCATCTTCCATGTAGCTCCCTGAATCCTGAGGAGAGAGGGTTGATAAAGAAGTTCCACTTAAACTGTGTATTCCAAGGTCTCTCATTCGCTACACATTGTACAATTGTGGATTTCTTTGTTAGTTCTTATCTACTGCAAGAAGTTTTTCTGATACAAACACTATTGCTTTGATAAAGGAGCATAGCCATAAAAGATGGCTCTTAGTATTCTGCTATACCTGTAAATTTTCTTATCTGTAATTCTGATAGAGCAAGATGAAATCTCAAAGTTGTTTTAATTTGCATTTCCCTGATATCTGTGTTGAACTTTAAAAAGTTTCTTAGTTATTTATATGTCATTTTTCATATGTCTCTTTGTTTAGTTCTTTGCTCCAACATTTAATTGGATTCTTTATTTATCTTTTTAATGTTTTTGTGTTTAGGCTTTTAAATTTTTTACTAGATACTATCCCTCTGTCAGATTTATATATCATAAAGTATTTTACTATTCTGCAAGCTGCTTCTTCATTCAAATGTAATGCAGAAGTTTGCTAGTTTCATGAGGTCTTATTTGTCTTATGCCTGAACTATCAGGGCTCTGTTTGGAAATTCCTCTACATGGCCTATTGTTTTGTTTTCTATCAGACTCAGGTACTGGGTCTTATGCAGAGGTCTTGGATCCATTTGGAGTTGAGTTTTGTGCAGAGTGGGAATAGGATCTAGTTTTATTGTTTTAGAAGTAGCTACCTAGTTTGAGCAGCACCATTTAAGACGTCTCTTACCCAGTGTGTATTTCTGGCCTTTTTGTCAAAAGTCAGGTGGCTGTAGATGCATATACTTATACTCAGTACCTCATTTTCCCACTGGTCAATATGTCTGTCTATGCCAGTACCATGCTGTTTTATTACTATAGCTCTGTAGTACAATTAGAGATTGGGGATGGTGATACTTTCTATCAACTCTTCAATTGTTTCAGATTGTTTGGCTATCCTGAGGGCTCTTTTTGAGATAATTTTCTCCATTTATGTGAAGAATTGCATTGGAGTTTTCATGGGAATTGCTTTGAAACTGTAGATTGTAGGATTGTCATTTTCATAATATTAATCATACCAACCCATGATCAGGGAGGCATTTCTCTTAGAGTATATTCTTCAAGATCATAATTTTTTATTATACACATCCTTCTTTACTGTGTTAGACTTATCCCAAGACTTTTTTGATATTATTATGACTAGAATTATTTCACTTATTTCTTTCTCTATATGGTTGTTGTTGGTATGTAGGAAGACTACTTCCTTGTGTATTAATTTTGTATCCTGCTGAATTTTTTTTTAGCTGTAGGTATTTCCTGGAGGGTCTTCAGATCTACATATCATCTTCATATCAATTGCAAACAAAAGTCTGTTGACTTTGTCCTCTCTTATTTTATCTCCTTTATCTCCCTTACTTACCTTATTGCTCTAGCTCAACTTCAAGAGATATATTGAATAGGATTGTAGAGAGTAGACATCCTTGTTTCATTCCTTGCTTTAGTGAAAATGCTTTGAATTTCTTCTCCACTGACATGTAGTTGCCTGTGTGCTTCTTTTTCATTGCCTTTAATGTATTAAAATATGCCCTATATCCTGATATCCTCTAGAAATTTCATCATGCAATGATATTGGAATTTTCAAAGGCTTTTTGTGCATCTAATGGGGTGATCATATGGTTTCTATTCTTGATTCTACTTGTGTGGAGTATTACATTTATTAATTTATGTATACTGAACCATCCCTGAATCTATTGGATGAAACTGGTGAATTTGATCATGTTAATAATTGTTTGCAATGCTTTTAAATTCAGTTCACAAGTATCTTATTGAGAATTTTTCACATCCAGGTTCATCAGAGAGCTTTGGCTATAATTTTACTTTAGTTTTTGTTCTATTTTTGTCTGGTTTGGTTACCAGTATAATAATGTGTTTTAAAAAATATTGAAAGTTCCTTCCTTTTCTATTTTGTAAAATATATTGGAAGTGTTCATTCACTTTCAATTTTGTAGAATAATTTAAGGATTACTAGTGTTCTTTGAAAGTTTGTTAGAATCTGCAATGTATTCATCTGACTCTGAGTTGGGACTTTTGGTTGGGAGATTTTTAATTACTGCATCTGTTTCGGTGGTTGTCATGGATCTAAACATTTCATCTTGATTTAACTTTGTATGGCATATATAACTAGAAATTCATTTATTTGTATTAGGTATTCAATATAGTAGATATTCAAATATGTTTTCTATGAATCACCTTAGTATTTATCATAATATTTCCCTTTTCTTCCCTGATATTATTTTTTTAATTGAATAGTTTATTTATTCACATTTCAAGTGTTATCCCCTTTCCCAGTTTCCCCTCTGCAAACCTCCTATCCCATGCCCCCATACCATTCTTCTATGAGGGTGCTAATCCACCCACCCACTCCTGCTTCACCACCCTAGCATTCTTCTACACTGCGGCATAAAGCTTTCACATGACCAAGGGCCTCCCCTCCCAATGATGCCAGATAAGACCCTTTCAGCTCTTTCAGTCCTTCTCCTAACTCCTCCATTGGGATCCCTGTGCTCAGTCCAATGGTTGACTGCCAGCATCTGCATCTGTATTGGTCAGGATCTGGCAGAGCCTCTCAGGAGACAGCTGTATCAGGCTCCTGTCAGCAAACACTTCTTAGCATCCACAATAGTGTCTGGGTTTGGTGTCTGAATATGGGATGAATCCCTAGGTGGGCAGTCTCTGGATTGCCTTTCTTTCAGTCTCTGCTCCACTCTTTGTCCCTGTATTTCCTTTAGACAGAAGCAATTCTGGAGGTGTGTTTCCTGTATGCAGCAAAATGGTGGGTCCTGTTTATGTATCCAGTCTGTTAGTCTAAGTCTTTTTATTGGGGAATTAAGTCTATTGATGTTAAGATATATTAAGGAATAGTGATTGTTGCTTCCTATTATTTTTGTTGTTAGATATAGAATTATGTCTATGGTAATTGAGAGTTTTGCTGGGTATAATAGCATGGGCTGGCATTTGTTTTCTCTTAGAGTCTGCATGACATCTGCCCAGGATCTTCTAGCTTTCACAATCTCTGGTAAGAGTCAAGTATAATTCTGATAGGTCCATTACTTGACATTTTTCCCTTACTGCTTTTAATATTCTTTCTTTGTTTTGTGCATTTGGTGTTTTGACTATTATGTGATGGGAGGAATTTCTTTTCTGGTCCAATCTATTTTGAGTTCTGTAGGCTTCCTGTATGTTCATGGGCATCTCTTTCTTTAGGTTAGGGAATTTTTCTTCTATAATTTTGTTAAAGATATTTACTGGCCCTTTAAGTTGGGAATCTTAGCTCTCTTCTATACCTATTATCCTTAGGTTTGGTCTTCTCATTGTGTCCTGGGTTTCCTGGATGTTTTGGGTTAGGAGATTTTTAAATTTTGTATTTTCTTTGACTGCTGTGTCAATGTTTTCTATGGTATCTTCTTCACCTAAGATTCTCTCTTCTATCTCTTGTATTCTGTTGGTGACGTTTGCATCTCTGACTCCTGATCTCTTTCCTACTTTTCTACCTCCAGGGTTGTCTCCCTTTGTGATTTCTTTATTATTTCTATCTTCATTTTTAGGACCTGGATGGTTTTGTTCAATTCCTTCGCTTGTTTGGTTGTGTTTTCCTGTAATTCTTTAAGGGATTTTTGTGTTTCCTCTTTAAGGGCTTCTAACTGTTTACCTGAGTTCTCCTGTAATTTTTTAAGGGAGTTATTTATGTCCTTCTTAAAGTCCTCTATCATCATCATGAGATGTGATTTTAAATGAGAGTCTTGATTTTCCTGTGTCTTCGGGTATCCAGGGCTTGCTGTGCTGGGAGAATTGGGTTCTGATGATACCAAGTAGCCTTGGTTTCTGTTTATTTTCTTGCCCTTGCCTCTCGACATATGGTTATCTCTGGTGTTAGCTGGTCTTTCTATCTCTGACTGTGGCTTGTCCCTCCTATAACCTTGTGTGTCAGCACTCCTGGGAGACCAGCTCTCTCCGGTGGGCTTTAGGTATGGAGAACTGTGGCACATGGTCAGCTCTGGGTACAGATGGAAACCAGAAGGATTCAGTTCCAGGCTGCTCATTGGTTCCTGTGTCCTTAGGGCTTTGGGTGGTTCCCTCAGAGCAGAAGTGGTAGTCTTACTTGTTCTCACAGGTGTGTCAGCTCTTCTGGGAGACCAGCTTTCTCCCAGAGGGATGTGGGTATGTAAAGCTGTGGCACAGGGTCAGCTCCAGGCACAAATGGAAACCAGAAGCCTTCTCTGATATTATTAATTTTGAATTTTTTCTCTTTTCTTTGAAAAACTTGGCTAAATATTTGGAACTATTTTTTCAATGAACAAACTACATCTTTTGCTTCTCTGTATTTGTTTGTGTTTAATTAATTTCAGTAATTATTTTCATTTTCTCTTTCTGTCTAATGTTTTGGGGTATGGTTTACTGTTTTTCCAAGACTTTTAGGTACATTACTAAGTTATTAGTATAAGATCTCTCAATTTTCTTTTCTTTTCTTTTCTTTTCTTTTTTTTTGTGGCAGGTATATAGTGTTGTAAGCTTTCCTCTTAGGACAGCTTCCATTTTATGTCCCACAGATTTTGGAATGCTTTGTTTGCATTTGAATTCAATTCTAGGATTATCTTTCTTAATTCCAATACTGACCAGTTTTCATCCAGTGTGTATCATTTAGTTTTCATGAGTTTTCTATTGCTATTGCTATTCACCTGTATTCCTTTGTGTGTCAGAAAGAATGCTAAATGTATTTCAGTTTTCCTATATTTGTTGACACTTGCTTTGTTCCCTAATATGGGGTTGATTTTGAAGAAAGTTCCATTGGCTGCTGAGAAAAATGTATTTTTTAGTATTTTGGTGGACTATTCTGTAGATGTTGATAGATTGATTTGACTTATGATGTCATTCGACTCCAAAGTTTCTCCGTTTCATTTTTGTCTAGGTGATCTGTCTACTGGTGAGAGTAGGGTATTGAAGACCCTCACCATTATTGTCTTAGGGCCAGTCTATGGTTTACAACTCTTAGTATTTCTTTTATAATACAAGGTGCCTTTTATATATTTGGTAATAGAAGCATAATAATATCCTCTTGGTAGATTTGTCCTTCCGTAAATATGAAATATCCTTTATTGTTTCTGACTAGTTTTGGATAGACTGTTTTTCTTTTAGATAGTAAAATAGTTATTCCTGATTGGTTCTTTTCTATTTCCTTGGAATACCCTTGTCAATTTTAAGTTGGTATCTACTACTGATGGTGAAGCATGTTTCTTCAAGGGAGCAGAAAGATGGATCCTGTTTTCTAATCCAGTCTTTTAGTCTCTGTACTGGCTAGTTTTGTGTGTCAACTTTACACAAGCTGGAGTTATCTCAGAGAAAGGAGCTTCAGTTGAGAAAATGCCTCTGTGTGATCCAGGTGTAAAGCATTTTCTCAATTAGTGATCAAGAGCATAGGGCCCCTGTGGGTGGTACCATCTGTGGGCTGGTAGTCTTGGGTTCTATAAGAAAGCAGGCTGAGCAAGCCAGGATAAGCAAGCAAGCCAGTAAGCAGTATTCCTCCATGGCCTCTGCATCAGCTCCTGCTCCTTGACCTGCTTGAGTTCCAGTCCTGACTTCCTTTTCTGATGAACAGCAGCATGGAAGTGTAAACTCAATAAACTCTTTCTTCCCCAACTTGCATCTTGGTCATGATGTTTGTACAGGAATAGAAACCCTGACTAAGACAAATTGGTACCAGTGTAGTGGGGTATTCCTGTGACAACCTGACCATGTTTTGGGAAGGATTGTGGAAGGACTTTGGAACTTTGAGCTAGAAGAGTCATTGGGAAGTTAAGAGCTCTGTGGAATGTTCTGTAGGAGCTTTGGAAGATAATGTTGAGAACAGTGCAGAAGATGGAGGTCTGACTTGTGAAATTTCAGAGGGAAGATTAAAGACTTTTATCAGGGCCATTGCTAGTTTTATTTAAGATTCTGTGGGTTTGGTTAGCTGGGGCTGAAGAAATCAGCTGTGATTAACAAGATACCAGAACTACTAAAGCAAAACCATTGCATTTCTGGGACTATTGATGCTAGTTAGCTGGAGCTAAGATGATAGCAGTGATTAAGAAGAGACCAGCATCACTGGGGTGAAATCCTCTGAAAAGTGTTTTCTGAGAGCACAGAGGCTGCATTCCAGAGATAGCCAGGATTGTACCTTGTGCTGTGGCTGGACTTAGTAATGTGTAAGAGTCACTGAGGTGGTTCTGGTTTTGAAGGCATGAAGGAGTTGTGAAGAGCAGCTGAGGCCTAGGCACTGTGAGAGGCTGCAGAAAGCAATTGGTGAATTGCAGCCTCAGTTGCAATTGATGGCCCAGGACTGAAGGTGTCATGCAAAGGAGGTGAGGCTTGGCACCAGAAGGAGAACTTTTGAGAGCCTGTTGGTAAAGTCTAGTTGTAGTGGAAGATAGCAGTATTTTGGAAATGCCAGTACTATGAGATGACCACCAAGAACAGCAGCAGCAGTGGAGTACAGGCATCTGGAGCCAAGTGTGCTACAAAAGGCAGAGCTGGAGAAGTGACTGAAGCCCTTGGAGGAATCCAGAAGATCATGAGTGGATCCCGAACATTGGATGGTTGGAGTTTGATTTTGCTTTTGATTATGACTGTGGCCTGATATTTTCCCTCTTAAAGAAAGAAGGTATTTTAGTGGAGCCCACAGTTAAGAGACTGAGTTTTTAAAAGACTTTGAATTTTAAGAGATTGGGTGTTTAAAAGGGACTGAAATGTTAATATGTAATAATTTGTAAAGACTGTGGGACTTTTAAAGTTATTTAGATCTTGGGGATGAATAAGAAAGTAAGGTCAAGGCTTAATGGTGATGTGTTTTTGTGTCAAATTGACAAGGGGTCAATTGTACTGGCTAGTTTTGTGTGTCAACTTGACACAAGCTGGAGTTATCACAGAGAAAGGAGCTTCAGTTGAGAAAATGCCTCTGTGTGATCCAGGTGTAAGGCATTTTCTCAATTAGTGATCAAGAGCAGAGGGCCCCTTGTGGATAGTACCATCTGTGTGCTGATAGTCTTGGGTTCTATAAGAAAGCAGTCTGAGCAAGCCAGGAGAATCAAAGAAGCTAGTAAGTTACATCCCTCCATGGCCTCTGCATCAGCTTTTGCTTCCTGATGTGCTTGAGTTCCTGTCCTGACTTCCTCTGGTGATGAACAGCAGCATGGAAGTATAAGCTCAATAAACCTTTCCTCCCCAACTTGCATCTTGGTCATGATGTTTGTGTAGGAATAGAAACCCTGACTAAGGCAGTCTGTTTTTTTTGTTTTTTGTTTTTTTAATTAGGGGAATTGAGACCAGGGGGTTATTACTGAACAATGTTTATTAAGTGTGTGTATGTGTGTGCGTGTGTGTGTTCATGCAGTGTTGTTTTCTTAAACCTCTTTTGTTCTGGAGTTGTTTATTTATTGTGATCTTCTGGTTATGTTTATTTTCTCATCAGACTGATTTTTTTTCATTACTTTCTGTAAAGCTTGCTTAATGGTCATAAATTTCTTAAATTTGTTTTTATTATGGAAAGTGTTTGCTGTTGTTGTTCTCTTCAGTTCCAACTGATAGTTTTGCTAGGTATAATAGTCTGGTTTATTGCCTGTGATCTCTAAGAATTTAAAGAACATCAGCTCTGGCTTTCAAGATCTTCACTGAAAAGTCAGGAGTTATTATCATGAGCTTACCTTTATGTTGGGCTTAGTTTTCCTGTTTTGTAGCTTTCAATATCTTTTCTTTGTTTTGAACATTTAGTATGTGCCAAATTCTTTTTTCCTTGTCTTATATATTTGGTGTTCGCTATGACTCTTGTTCCTCTATAGACATCTCTTTTCTTAGATCTGAGTATTTTTCTTCTACAATTTTGTTGAAAATAATTTTTATGCCTTTGACTTTGGAATCTTTCATTACCTTTTTATATACTTATGATACATACATTTTATCTTGCATAGAATTCCAGGTTTCTATGCAGCTCATTTCCGGCTGTTTTTATATTTATTGTTTTTTTTGAGTGACTGATCAACTCTTATACCTTGTCTTCAAATCTTTACATTCTTTATTCAACTTGGTCCATTCTTTTGGTAAGGCTTTCCATTGAATTTTTACTTTACTCATTGAGTTCATTTCAAATTTTATTTTTGTTTGGCTTTTCTTAACTAATACATCTCTTCTTTAAGTTTCTTGAACAAATATATACTTGTTCTTTTGAAATAATTGCTTTGTACATCAAAAGTTGCTTTTCTAGGGGACTATTACAATAAGAATACTAATTTCTGGAGGAGAGAGATTGTCTTACTTATTTATGTTGTTTGTGATGTTATGACTAATCATGACTAGAGTTATGCATCTGGAATTAGGTTCTTGGTAATATATCATGGTACTGCAATCTGGTCTTACTTTTATTGAAGAGATGTTGGTTCTTTGTTGGCTAGTATCCCAACTTGTGAGATTATAAGACAGCAATTGGTATTTGTCTCTGCCTTGATGTGTGCATGGGATGTCAGAAGTGGTCCCAGGTCACTTGGAGGTAGATTCAACTTCTGAACTCAGGAACTAAACATCTGTAGTGTTAGAAGATTATTATAATTTAAGAAGATCTGAAGATCTAAGGTGTTGATTTTTAGAAATCTGTGAATGCTTCACTAGATTCTTTGGGAGTCCTTAAGTGGCAGGGTCTTGAGTAACACCAGGCATGGGAAATGTTCCCTGAAGGTAAAATGTAAATTGCCATACTAACATCAGGCAGAGGTGTGTGAATTGGAAGCTGGGCTGGGCACAGAATGCAATTCAGTCCCAGGACATCTTATTGGGTTAGGTGGCAGATAGTTTCTTGGGCTCCATGCTTGGGGTCTATATTACAGGAAGCTATCCAATTCCCAGGTAGCATGGAAAATGGGGTGGCTGGCAGGCACGTGGATGGGCAAGTTCTCAAAATTATGACTCAGGGTTGGAGTTATAGGATGCCATACCCCTCTTTAGTTTTATATACATATATATATATATGTTCTTTTTTGGTTTTTGTTTGTTTGTTGGTTGGTTGGTTGATTTTTTTTTTTTTTTTTGTATTTTTGGCACCTTGAGTATAAGATGCTGTGGAGAAGTTGTCTATTTGGACTTTTAAATTCCTCCTGTGTTTTTATGTTAATTTCTGTCTCTAGATTTGTGGATTTTTCTGCTATAATTTCATTAAACAGATTTTCTACGACTTTAGGTTTTAATCTCACCTTTTTCTTTTTTCTTAGGGATTTGTAAGATTGGTCTTCTTGTTGTAGATCATTTTGCTAATTTTTCTGAATTTCCTCCAAGGTACCTCATTGAATCTTTGATTGAACTGTCTGTTTGTTCACATTTCCTTTGGGGCCATTGACCATCTTTGCTAGTTTCTTTTGAGATCATCATCTGACATCTTCCCCATTTCAGTATTTTTGAGTTGAGTCATTGAAGAGTTATGGTCTTTTAGAGGAGTTGTATTGGCTTGCTTTCATAGTTCTTGTGATTTGTATGTATTTTGGTCTAGAAATCTTTTCCAATTTTGTTTTATGATCTTCCTAATGTTCAGCTTACTATTGAGAGTACAATTCTCAGTACCACACAGAGAAGATAAAATAATCTGTTAAATATTTTATTTTATGCTTATGCTTCACTTGCCACTGTTGGAAATCAACACAACTGGCACTGTTTTCATCATACTTTTCTTCTTTTGAGTGCATTACCCTTCTGTTTCTCTCCATTTTTCAACTGTCTAATCATACCTGCAAATTTGTCAAGCTCTTTTTCTCTTTGGAATAGAATGGGTTTTGTTTGGTTGGTTGGTTGCTTTCTTGTTCCTTATCTTTCACTTTGTTAAATGGAAGCAGTGTCTGGACTACTATCTTACCAAATAGGCATTATCATAAATTTTTAAAATTACATTTACTGGTGTGTGTGTGTGTGTGTGGTACATATCTACTCTTGTCCATGTGTAGATGCTAGAGGACAACTTACAGGAGTTGGTTCTGTGTTTCCACCATGTGGTTTGAGTATTTAACTTAGTATTAAGGCTTGGTGGCAGGTACTGAGCAATCTTCACAGTCTGTGATGCTGTGAAGGGAAATGGCTCCCATAGGAGTGACACTATTAGGAGATGTGGCCTTGTTGGGGTGGGCAGAGCATTGTTGGAAGAAGTGTGTCACTGGGATTAGATTTGAGGTCTCAGCAGCTCATGCCAGTCCCAGCATGCCATTCTCTTTATGCTGCCTTCTAATCTGAATGTACAGTTCTTAGCTCCTTCTCTAGCACCATATCTGCATGCTGCAGTGCTTCCTGCCATGACAAAAAGAGATTAAAGTTCTGAAATTGGAAGACAGATCAAATTATATGTTTTCCTTTGTAAGAGTTGATATGGTCATGGTGTCTCTTCACAGCAGTTTTCATTTAGTACCAAACAACAATTCCTTTGAGTGAACATAGTCTGTTCTAATTTAAAGTCATCAAAATATACAACCTGGGCCCAATGATTCATGTCTATAGTCCCAGCTACTTGAGAAGTCAAATAGGAAGATTATAAATTCAAACCCAACCTGGCATACAGCATGAAATTCATGTTTAGCTTAGGCAACATACTGAGAATATGAAAGAAAAAAAAAAGGAATTAACACACTGCATTTCCCAAGCATGAGATAAAGTACCAGTACCCAGCATCTCACATCCATATACAATGACGGTTATATAGGACATGAAGTCCACTTAATTATTAGCTGTGAAGTACAAGTAAGATGCTAGCAGAGTAAGGAAATAATCCATAATGATTCTTGCTAAAAGTTGTACCATTGATTTAAAAGTACAAATTATGGCTCCCCTATTACTAATTTAGCACCTATTGACTGGGATTATTTTTTGTGCCAGGCAATGTGGTGGATTTTAGCAATATGGAATGAATGAAACAGTTTTTTTCCCTCAAGAAAATTAAATGTTAAATGACTTACTCAGGTTCCTATAGCTACCTAGTGACAGATTTGAACTATATATGAAGGCAGACTACCTTGATCATTGTCAATTACATACAATTATCTCCCTGAGTTGTTAGACATTTTCAATTTTAATAAATATATCACCAACAGGAGCTTTTTCTCTAACATTCTCTATCTCTGAGGACCTTTGTAATTTACTCTCTACAGGATTTCCCTTGCAAGGTCAAGGGGAATGTTTTTCTAGAAGAGATAAGATTTGTGTTTCCTTAATGAGGTTGTTGTGCTCTATGCTGCATTCCTGAGGAGTGTATTTCTATAACTCACACTAAAAATAGCTCTTTCAAAGAGAAAATAAGAGATTTGGAACTGTAGCATCCAGACTCTCACAATGAAGTAATTTTGCCTGCAGGCATTTCAATAACATCCAGTGTTAGTGTCAAGACTATAGTTATAATGGTAAGCATCCCCGGGCAAATCCAATCTTGACTATATCTAGCTTTTGACTAAAATGAATGGACTTTTCTTTTTTAAAAATCTTCTCTAAGATTATCACATTGTATTCACTTTTCTTACATTTTCGTTGATTTTAGGGTAAACATATCACAAAGCCTCTCCATCAAAGAAGCTGACCAAGTTCCTTTTTCCTGTCTGATATAATGTTAGTTCCAGCATTATAACCCTATGCATAATTAAAATCGTAGTGTCCATTACCTATTAAAACAATACTTTTGGTTACTTGCCTAATGCCAAGTACAGAACTTGGCACTGGAGAAACAATGTCATATACAATAGAAACCCCTGCCCTTGTAGAGTGCACGTTCCAGTCAAGTAGATGGCCTGTAAAAAGAGAAACAAAGATATGGGGAAACACCACATGGTCATTGGTTTACAGAAAAAATTAAATTGTGCCGGATGATGGCCAGATCACACAGAATTCTGGGGGTTGTTGAAGGGCTTGAATTATAGTCCCTAGACATACGACTACCCTAAACATATTCTATCTTGTCTGATCTCACAAATTAACTGGGGTGAGGCCTGGTTAGCATTTCCATGAGAAGACTTGGTTTTTATTCTAAGTATGAGAGAAGCTACTAGATGATTTTAATGTGGCTATGTCATACTGTGATCTATAACTTTGAAGACCTACTCTGGCTTCTGTAGAACAAATTATAGAAGAGAAAAGATATAGTTGGGGGAAATTAGGAAGTTATCAGGCATGATTCCTCTACAAAGCAGAGTCTGAGATGAAGACTTTGGTGCAGGCAGTTCTGTTTGTAAAGAAATTAAGAGAGCATAAGTGGAAGATAATGACACATTAGGAAGGAAGGAATGGAGTAAAACCTAGTGATGTGAAAGATGCTGATGAGTTCTGCAGACAACTGCAGCTCTGTCCCACTGTAGACTAGCTAGAGTTCAGTAGGAATACACATAAATTGTTCAGCTCCTATTTCCTATTAGGCTTGGGTAGCCCCTTGGGGTGTTAACTCTTCACTTTCACTGCCAGGTTTGTGTGTGAGAAAGAGTGACAGAGTAATCCCCTTTAAGAAAGTGACAGCAGAGGCACATTGAAGGCAGGTAACACGACAGAGGATTTTAATAGATATGACAGCAGACACATGGTGGGAGCTCAAATTAGGGTGACAGTATAAGGCAGCAAGAGAGGGACAGGTCCAAGAGTTATTTTAATATGGCTCTGTGAAAATTATCATAGGGATAGAAATATCTATTTTTCCATGTTAAGCATTGGTCACTAATTTCATAACAACTTAACTCTGCCTTTACCTTTAATTCATGATTATTTTGTCATTCCCAGTTACTTTTACTTACTAAGTTTGCATCAAAGTTTATCATCTGAAGCAAAGAAATTGACAAAAACTTGTTAACATAAGAAAAAAATCATAGCTATGAAAGGTGATAGATGTATTAACTTACTTGAACATAGCCATAATTTTGCTACATATATCAAAACACAAATACTTAACATATATACTATAAGTTAACTATTGGCTAGGGTTGTAGTTCAGTTGGTAGAATGCTTACCTAGCTTGTACAAATCCCTGGGTTTGATCACCAGTGTTGAACAAACTGAGTATAGTACCAGATGAAACTTGGCTATAATTCAGCTCTTCAGAGATGGAGACAGGAAGATCAGTAGTTTAAGATCATCTTTGCCTACACAGTAAGTTTAAGGCCATCTTTGCCACATGAGGCCTTGTCTCAAAAATATATATATAACATTAGTTAAAAACCTACAACAGATTTCTGCAGCTTCAGATGTATTCTCAGTGTGATGTATTTGTTTGTTTACGGAACTTTTGAAAATGAAGCAAGGAGAACAAGCATGAGCTCTCTGTGATTAGAACATTAAAGTGCATTTTAGTTTAAACAAATGTCTGCAAGAGTAGGAGACTTATGGGCAATGTCAGAAATGTCTGTTCAA
Source organism: Rhynchomys soricoides (assembly GCA_019843965.1). NCBI lineage: Eukaryota > Metazoa > Chordata > Mammalia > Rodentia > Muridae > Rhynchomys > Rhynchomys soricoides. The sequence continues at coordinate 9,503,418 of JADRCH010000075.1, forward strand.
AAATTAAAAAACAGAAGATTATCCCTTCATTGGTCATGGTTATTCAAGTTTCTTATATCATGCTAACCCAAAGCCAGGAACATAATTCGCATAGCATGAAATTCAGCGTTGTGAAAAATAATATACATCAGGGCTTGTCTTGGGAAAAGAGGAACATCTGCAAGCTGTCAGGACAGAAACCTCCTCATGGCTGAGGGTGCCTAGGAGAGTTATCATTTGGAGAGTCGTACTCTGAATAATGCTGGCAAGAGCCAAGGTGGAGACACTGGGCTGAGATACCTTATGGTGTCAAAGGGAGCCACACATCTTTTGAGGAGCAGCAATGTGTTCTCTTGGAAGCATTATCTTTCTGTAGCTAGACAAGGCCCTTCTGTATCTCCATTCTATGCAGTCCCCAGAAGCTTCCTGTTTATCCTGTTTTAAGCAGTGACAAAACTACTGCTAACAATGGCTTCTATTTGATGAACTGTGTACAAAAATATGAAATGTTAATGAACACATATTTCCTTAATAGATTATGGGGGAATTCTTTATGGAGAGAACGCATTTACTAAAATGTTATTATTTTAAAAACAAACAAACAAACAAAACACACACACACACACACACACACACACACACACACTCAGATGTGGTTCGAACTTCTGGGGCATGGGAGAACAAACTAACCCCAGATTTCGAAATAAAGAGGGTTCTTTGAACTAGAAAATGGAGCAGAAGGATGATGGAGAGCCTCAGGATTGCAGTCCATGAAGGAGTCGAGAGAGCTGGCCTGGTGTGGCTTCCTCAGAACTAAGTGCTTTCAATCACATTTCATCCAGTGGGAACTCTGGGGTGAACTAGTACTGCCTCTTGTGCAGTGACCCCATGAGTTCCAGAGATGAGGCTGCAGCTTTTAAGGCAGTTGAGATATTCATGCTGGGTAGACATGAAGCAGAAAAACTAAACTGTGACGTGATGTCTATTCTTACTTGTCATCTTGACTTCATCTATAATTAACTAACATTGGAAAATGGAGGGCATATCAGTGGGGGAGTTTTTCTTAATTTGAAGGTGGAAGATCCACTTCTGATCTGGTTCTTGAGTTAGGAAGAAACACTTTTAATCTGGGCCATATCTTCCCTAGGACGCCTATCTAAAGGCACAAAAGAAGGAAGTATTTGCTCTTTGCTTGCTTGCCTTCATCTTGCTAGCAGATCTATTCCTTCACTGGCATCACAGTCCACTTCTTTGAGATTCCTACATCTACTGCAGACCAGTTAAGACATTCCGCTTCATGGATTGAGCAACAACTGGATTCTTGGACTTCCTGTCCATAGCTTTATGGTAGCCTGTAAATCATTCTCATGCCCTCTCTTTATATATATATTCATTTTATAAGTCCTATTACTCTAGAGAACTCTGACTAAAATAACAGGCAATGCAGCTAATAGTTAAGATTATGGATTAAAGATTTGTACTTTTTCTGACTTCAATTTTCCTCTAATAGCTCTTCCTGGTCCAACCTCAGATTTGTCTGTGTCTTCCGATGATATTTCCCTCTATGCTCTATCTTCCAAACTCTCTTGACTTCCAGTTGAGTGTGATCAAAACAAAGTGCTGGCAGGGGAGTGGGTAGGAGAGAGGAAAGGCAGGATATCAATCTCATCTTCTCCTGTCTGTTGTGGTTTGGACAGTGGCTGAGTTTCTCTATCAATGCCCATCTCTTTTCCATGCACATTTCTCATCTGGTCTCAACTCTACCAGTCTTTGTGCTTGCCCTAACTGGTTGAAAGGTGATAATAACTCATTTGAGGCTTCGCTGGATCTGTTATTCTTGTGTCCTTAATTCTATTCATACTTTTTTTTTAATTTTTAAAAAAACATATGGTACTAGGGATGGAACCTAGTCCTTCAAGCATGCAAGGCAAGTGATCTGACACTGTATTATTTCTAAGTATCTAGCCACACTTTTAGTAATATTCTCAATTTTTTCTTGAATACTAGAGTGTTGCAATGTGTGGCTTTGAAAAAGTTGCTCTGTACCTCCGTATTTTTATTTTGAAAATGAAGTTGGCAATGGGGTTATCATAGGATAGATTGTTGCAGGATGAAATAAATGGACAGACCTAGTGTGCTCTGCATACAGCAAACATTAGATATCACTCTGAGTATAGTTTTTCATGTAATCATTAAAAGAAATGTGTGGTGTAGGCATAATGAACTTTAGCTAACATAACTGTGATTAAAAAAAAAAAACAGGTCCTATTTGCAAGCTACAATTTGCATTATTCTTTAAAGTGAGTTCCCACATAACATGAAGGGATAGGAAAAAATGGTAAGATTAATAGCAAGCAAAACCATAAAACCTTGGAGTTATACTGGAGTGTTGACTAGCCTTGTGTCTGAAGAAACTAATCTCTCAGATATGACTTTAGACAGAAATGACAGTGACCAACACCATGCAAATCTTGCCATAGAATATGGTATTTTACCTTTTTTTCTCAAAGAACACTTGCCACTCATTTTCTATCTATCTATCTATCTATCTATCTATCTATCTATTGTCTTCAAGCTTTTATTCTAGAGAAAGGATTTTTTTTTTTCATCTTTCTCATTGCTTGGAAAGATGTGAAATCTCATGATTAGCTAAAAAATTCTCATCCTTGTTTTCTAAGGTAGGGCTCTTTACTAAAGGCAGGATGGAAAGAGTGAAACTGGGTTACTTCACATTATCTCCCTTCAGATTCCCAACTGTGGTGTGAGGAGAGACAAGGAAGCAATGCCAGTGATTAAGTTGGATTTATCTAATCTATCTGGGCAGACTCACTTGAAACTTGTTTTGAAGGAAATACATTCTTTCTGGTTTCTACAGCTTAGCAGAGGCATTATTTTTCAGACTGACAACAGAATGATGGACCCCCAGATAAAGGTAACCTGGGAATGTGTGTGCACCACAAGCCACTTGGGTCTGCTATAAGACAACTTGATAAGAAGAACACGTAGGGAGCTTCATCAAAAGACTAGTTAGGGTTTGGAGAACGATGATACTGTAAAGTAGCACAGCAAGGGTTTAAAAAAGGAATTGATTAAATCTTTCAAAAATGAGTATATATGTATGTGCATGTATCTATTTCATCTCCCACAAAGAAAAAAACTTACTTGGAACCATTGTAAATTAGATGGTATACTAAGCAAACCTTGAATAATTTGGTAAGGATTTGGAAAGATAGTTTGTACAAACCCACATCCAGCTCACCATCCTCACTTCTTTTAATAGTCCCACTAAGCTTTGTCTGTGTGTAGGGGGAAGAGGGCAGCCTGCATCAGCGCCCATAGGCTGATTGAAACCAGGAACATTCTTCACATCTTAGTGATGAGGTCACTTTGTAGATGAAGATCAGTAGAGATTTTTCAGAATGTTTCTCTTTGTTTTGAGGGACTATGAAATCAGTTCTGTTTTCATTACCCTTAACAATAGGAGCTTTACAATCAGACATTTTCATGATCAACGTGGCCACCACCACCGTCATTCCTGTTAACCAATAATCATGAGCAAACACAACAGACAGTTCAATAAACATCTCATTGATCCCGTTGGGGGAGTTTAGGGACAAAGGTCTGAATCTAGAAGGCCTCAAGGACTAGACGTATCCATGCATCCCAGTATACCATTTAAATATTAACAATGGTGAAAGGCAGAGAACGGAGGCACCATCAATGTGGCTCATTAAAAAACGAACTCCAGTGTGTTTCTGATGAGTCATATAAAATTATGTGTCATATAGAATTATGTCATGAAAAACAAAAACAAAACAAACAAAAAACAGATAAAGGTATCACTGCTGTGCCTTGCTCCCACTCCTCAAAGATTCCAAGTTACAAGAAGCTTTTTTGACTCCCACTCCATTTTCAAGTAGAAGGATGACTACAACTTCTGGGTAGATCCAGAAACTACACCATCTGTTAGACACTATCCATCCAGCAGATACTGATAAATAAATGATTCCGGTAAGTAAAAAGAGAGTCACCATATACATTTTTCAAAATAAGACTGTAGGAAAACATGGATGTTTTACAATTATTTCAGTGGAGCCAGGCCCAAGGTTTTATTGGACATGCCAGACCAAGGAACGAGTATCACTTTCTTACCAGGAATATAGGAATGCTTAACACTGTGAAAGGCATGCTTCCCACAAATCTCTCATCTGAGATCTGGTGCATGTGTATCAAGAACAAATAGACAATGGACTCTCTGGCCATTCCTGTGTCATGGGCTTGGCTCTGCGCCCTGCTAGACATGACCAAATTAGTTGCCTGCCTGTCCAGTTTTTTCACTCATCTTGATCTGACCTTCATTTCCTGATCTGAGACCATTTCCTGCCGATGGAATATGGTTTTGCTTTTCATCTCTCAGTTGAACTCTGCAGCTTCTCTCTGTGACTCCAACTCCAGCAGCTCCAGCAGTACCATGCTTCTAGCACTGGCGTAGTTTATCTTAATATCAACTCAGCCAATCTCAAAGCCTCTTGCATTCTGCTGCAGACTCTTTAACTTATAGTCATTCTGTAAACTCTATGTATGCATACAAATACAGTTAGAGTTAATATGCGCTCTGTGGTATGAATTAATATTGCTAGTTAAGATTGGAAGAAAAAATTAACATTCACCTTGGCCAGGTTACCAAAGTAGACTAGATTATATGACAAGTTGTTGTCATAAAAGTGGCTAAATGGTATGAATTTGTTGTTATGCAATAAATGCTGACACTGGAAAGATACACAGACCTGTTAGTCCATCATGTAAGCTTTAGGTCTAAATAGAAAAAGATTTAGAGCAGATGGGCAAGAGTCTTGGTCAAAGTGTGATCCAATGGTTCACTATCTCAGTTCTGGTTCTCAAAGGTGGGCCAGGAAGGCCTTGTTGATGGATCTGAGTAATCTTATTCCCACAAGATGATTACCCTGCTGTAAGGCGTAACCTCACCATTAAGGATAATCGCCCTCATTTGTGTGGTTGTTTATTCTACTTTGTTCTACCTAGAATCCAAGGTGGCTATGCGTCTTGGACAATAAGCCTTTGTGCTGTCAGCCTTGAAGGGACGTGAGATAAGTTAATGTTGTGACCTTTGACCTCTGGTCATTACATGGCTGTTATCTTGAAATCAGAGCAGCACTGACTACTTGCAGGAGATACTCACAAGATCAGACCTATTAATATTCCTTCATTGATGGGAAGAAGGGGTTGTGAATAAGTTCACAAGACACAGGAGACCCTCAGCCCTCTTAGAGGATATATGCTTTCAATGTTCCCAAAGGAAGTCTTCATTTCAGTGGTCCAGCTGCTTATAAGATATGCATGCTCCTGGAAGTAACCCCAGCTAATCACTGGTCGTCCAAGGTAGACTTAGATGAGATTGTTCTTTGGGTTTTGTTGGTGTCTCCTCTGGGGGCGAATAGATATTTGTTCATGTCTCCCTAGGAAAAATTTATACAACAGATGGTGATCATGATTTCTTCAACATACTGAGTAATTAACATGTTTGTGCAGAGGAGAAAGTTGCAGAATAAAGGAGAAATTCCAGGCTTCTGTTCTGGTTTTAGCACCTTGTAGGCTCAAATGGGGAGTCATTTAATTATTTAGTCACTTAGCATGACTGGTGTATAATATATTGCTTTATAAAGAATAACCATTAAAATATTGGCAGCTACCTGTAATTCCAGCAGTGGGGGAATATGAAGCAGGAGGGTTTTGAGTTTGAGACCAGTCTGGACTGATTAATAAATCCATGTCTCAAAATATCTTAAATATTTTATTTATTTGTATGAGAAATGTTTTTGTCTTTCCTATTAAAGATAGCTAGTCCACCAAAGCCCAAAATTCCATAAGTCTTCCCTAGCTTGTAAAACCTTTATGAAAATCTTTTACTGTTCCCAACATGGTAAAACTTTTGCTTATGCACAGGTCCCTCTGCATTCCAGGAATGTGATGGCCTGGAGTGGCTGACCTCTGTTCCTTTTCTTTCATTTCCTTTGCACAGATTCTTCTAAGGCCAGCCAACATGAAAAGATTGTGAGATTGGGTCCCAACAAATGGGGAAAGAACAGTTACCACTGCATTACAGTAAACACCAAGCAAAATCGCTGCTCCTGTGTGCTTGCTCTGTCTGGTTTGGATCCTGACATACCTTTGTATGCAAAATGAAATTGCTGTGCTGAGTAATTTTTGCTCTATTTGTGTGTTTCTTTCTGTGACACTAAGAATATTTGTTTCTACCATCTTCATTTTGTAGATTAGGCAATGAAAACTTAACTTTTCATCACAAATAAAGTTGTTCTAGAATCTGAAATTTGTATCTTTTACTGCTTTTTTATAATATCTTAATATTCACAAATATAGGAAAAATTGGGAGACCTGACAATTCAATTCTGTTTCCACTTGAAATGTGGAAATCACTGGAAGGTTTGGTTAATTTGTAAGAGTTACCCACTGTCACCTGGTTTTCAAATCTTAACACTTAAAACTTTGCACTCACTCTCTCTCTCTCTGTCTCTGTCTCTCTCTCTTTCTGTTTCTACATACTTCCACGTATATATACATTGTAGAATTTACTGAAAAATTAAGACATGTGATATATAGGTAGTCAGATACTAGAAAGTTTGAAGGTCACTAAGGAGGGACTTTTCCCTTATAAAACCAGGGCCAGAAACAGCAGGACTTCAATTCCTATCAAAAGAGTAAGATCTGAGTTGTGTCTCTGGCACCTGGTGGAGACATGTCATTCTGAACTGTCCAAAAGATCATAGGATCGTTCTCTAGCCAAAGCTTTCTGGTAAGGAATAAAGACAGACTATTGTACCTTCCCATAAGAATTTATCAAAATGTCCTGTCAGTCAGCCAGACAGGAAAATGTCCTTAGAAAAGGCATTTGTTCTAGGAACTTTAAGAAATAGTGTAAAACTTTCCTAAAAATGAAGGATTATGTAATGGGTTGTTTACCATCACCCAGCTCTGCTGTCTCCAAGTCTCATTTACACACATTCAATGGAGATCACAAGGACTAAGGAGAGGACAGAGCAAAATCTCAGTGAAAGCTGCGGAGTCAGAGCCAGAGTCAAAGAGCACAGGACTTCCATGTAAACACCAGGTCCTAGTGGTCCCAGATTCCTGAGTTCCAGCACTTTGCAATGAGAGCTTTTCCTAACCTCAGGCTATCTCTTCCCCTGGTCACTTGCACTTCCTGTCTTTTGTGGCTTCTCAAAGTCCCTACCTTTCTAATTATAGTAACTAGAATCATTATGCTTTCTCTACTTTCAAACTCTGCTTATCTCTTCTTACCTTCCTTCCTCCCTCTTTCTCTCCTTCCTTTCTTTCTTTCTTTCTTTCTTTCTTTCTTTCTTTCTTTTTTCTTTCACATCTAAAGTTTTTCCATTTAACAGACAGTATCTAACATAGAAGACGAACGGTAGAAGTGGCCTGCCCAATGTCTAGATCTGCTGCCCTTCACAAACTGGACTGTTTTTGCAAGGAAAGAGAATAGCTTGGGGTCAACATGAATTGCAGCTCCAATAATCCATGCTATTCCTGATGGAGTGGATTAAGCTGATTCCCTGGAGACTAATTGCATAGATCTGGATCTCACTGTCTTCTGTTGTCTCTAGGTTAGGCTGAGGTTTCTGAAGCCCAGCAGATTTAACCTGGGCTTCTGGCTCCTTTAAGGGCATTTGGCACCCTATAAAAGCTGCTCATTAAAGGAAACAGTAGGACTGCTTTCCTTTTTAATAGTCTGGCCATGGAAAGTTGACCCCTGCAGAGTATTTGGAGGTGGAAGGCTAGAGACTTGGAGACAGTGGACACGCCTGTTTGGCAGGGCAAAGAAACACTTTAGAGAGTAAGACCAGTCTCCTGGAGATCCAAGGCCTGGTTTCCCCGGTGGTCAGGAAAGCCCACTGAGGCCTCTATAAAAAATAATGGCAGCAGTTAAACCAGTCAGGGGTCTAGATTGGGGTTGAAATTCCAGATTCTGCTCTCTCAACTCTTGAGGTTTGGCTCTCTACTTTCCCCTCTCTTCTAAGATCCTGTTGACTTGAGTGTTTTTTAAAGCTTTGAGTGTGGGAAAGGATGGCTATGTCACAAAGGAGGTCTAATTGGCTGGAACTCCCCCAGATGCTCCCTCCAGCTGGCCTGAACCTCCTTGGTTTTTAGGTCCTCCTAAAGAACTAAAAAGAGAGGCCTGCCTCTCTTTTCAAAATATTTAAAACTAAATAAATTCAAATTAGGTCTTTTCTTGCTGTCAATGCTATTTTAACCTTGTTTTCAAGGACAAAAGAAGGGTGCCACAGGGACATTTTGGCTGTATGTTAAGACACAGAGTTAACTCCTCTCCCCAGAACATGACCAGGTTGTGACATCTCCTAAGCAAGAATGGCAACTTCTGGCCATGTATGTAGCTCTTCTCATTCCATGAGCTGTAGCAGATATTACTAATGGGCTAAAGTCTTTTGTCCCCTTACGAAGCATGGCATGTCTCATAATTCTTAATATAATTATCCCTTTGACTGTGGCCAGTAATCACTGTGGCTTCAGGCCTGAATTCTATTTCACATCTTGGTCCTTGTCCTGAATTGCTCTGAAAGTCAGAAGGCATTGTCTAAGTGACAGAGGCTCCGCCCAGGGCAAGGGAATTGAGTAAATCATAGGTTTGTTTCCAGATCCAGAAGGAAACTGATTTCCTTCTTAGGCCTTCAAGCTTCTTGTGCCTTCCTTTCCTCCTCCCCCTCTGCCAACACACTTCCTTTCCTTTGAAATGTATTACAGCTTTTTAGCAAGGGCTCTCTGCTTTCCAGAGTGCTTGTTGCCACGAATCTCAATATTAGTGATGAAAAGGTCTATTTAACCCAATTGAGACTCTGTCAGCCTGAAATTCAGATCACTCACAAAGAATTTTTTGGGATAGGCTTCAATTAAAATGAAAACCAAAGTTATCTAGAAGGCACTGAGCTCATTTTGGAACTGATGAAGTGTTGATTGAATATAGAAGTGTGAAGGAAAAACAACATAGGTGGGCAAATAGAGCAGTGCTCAACTTGCAGCTGCATCACTTCCTCGAGGGTCCGTCAAGAATGTCTGTTTCTGTACCAATAAAATAAGGGCAATAATAAACCTTTATTTGTGAGGATAAAATCAGTTCCTACCTATAAGATGACGTTTAGCATTATTTTGAATATGAAGTGTTCCTCAAACACTCTTGTATTGTAGACTTGATTGTTACACAATAGGTGATTGAATCTTGAGGGCTTTAAGAACTGATCAAGGATTAATCTTTTAATGTATTCATGATGTGATGGTCTTAATGAGAAGGGGTGGAAGCAGGAAGCGGGCCAGCCCTAGGAACCAGGTCATTGATGTTATGTTCTTGAAAGTTATATTTTGTCTTTGTTCCTTCTTCTTCTCCTTTTTTACTACCTGTAAGTTATTCTGCTCTGCCATGCCCTTCCTTCCATGGTGGACTGACACTAACTTCACCCCAAATAACGCTTCCTCTCTTTAAAATGTTTCCATCGGGTGTTTTGTCACAACAACACAATGTCTTGCTAACACATTTAAAATATTTTGGTAAAGTTTGGGGGTGTTCGAATCCTTGTCATCCGTAAATTCATGGATGATGCATCACTGAGCAGCACATTTGGGCAAGTCATGTTGACTTTGTTATTTATTCATCAGCCATCTGACAAAGAGGCTGCAGAGCTAATATGAATCAGCTAGACTTTGACTTTTTCTCCTGAATTTTAGGGGCAGTGCTTTTAGTCACTTCGATGCCTCTTACTTGACCTTATGCAAGCCATTATAATTTTCAGCTTCCTGAAGGGGAAGTAATGACAAATGAGAGTTAATCTCAATGAGGTATTCTAAGGATTAAATCATTGCTATTGCTTTTTTCCCCCCCTGAATCATTCCCCTATACCCCTTCATCCATCCCTGTTGTTGGCACAAGATGTAAGTGTATGTGAACAGCCTATTTGAAATAGCATATGATCTTGTTATCCCAGTAAATGAAGAGGAATGGATGGTTTCAGGACTGAGAACTCTGGCTGACCTTTTGGCTACCTCATAAATCATTCCAAGAAGGCTCTTTCTAGTTGCCCTGGGGGGAAGCCTGGAGGAAGAGTCCAGGCAAAGCAACAGAGCTTACCCCAGACTGTCCAGATTATTTTCTGTTCATGGCCATTCTGTAGAAACTAACCTTCTGAAAGGTCTGAAATAAGTCTCTTCTCATGTCCAAAAGGGAATAGCACCAGGAACTCCTGTTTGTAGACAGGGGAGGCAGTGGTGGAGATCTCATTAACAGTTATGTTCTTGTATTTAATACTCCATTCCTGGAACCAACTAATCTTACTGAAAATTTGTTACTGTGTCAAGGGTTTGAAGAGGAGATACCCAGAAGTTCATCCACCACCCCATGGCCCACCCACCATGGGTTCCACTACCCATGGCCAAGTATGTAGTGAGAGATGAGAGGAAAAAAAGGTAAATGGTTTGTGTACTATGAAGAGTGGTAGAATTGGAGACAAAAGTGTGGTGAAGAGCAGCCATCTCACGGCAGGTGGAAGAGCTGGTCCCTAGGTCCTGAGAGAAGGAGAGCTAGCACTGTCCCTTTGCAGCACTTCGGAGAGCAGGGCCCCGCATCTTGCATGGGCAGCACAGAGGAGCTGGTCCTGTTAGCCAGAGTGCAAACGAGCTAGTGGGCTGACCAACTCAGCTTCCACCTAGGTCCAGTCCTGCAGATCTAAAGCTGCAATGTCTCCATTTTGTGGGATAGTTTGAAGAGTATTGGTATTAGGTTTTCTTTGAAGGTCTGATAGAATTTTTCACTAAATCCATCTGGTCCTGAGTTTTTTTTGGCTGGGAGACTTTTAATGACTGCTTCTATTTCTTTAGGGGTTATGGGATTGTTTAGATAGTTTATCTGATCCTGACTTAACTTTGGTATTTGGTATCTGTCTAGAAAATTCTCCATTTCATTCAGATTTTCCAGTTTTGTTGAATATAGGATTTTGTAGTAAATCTGATGATTTTTAAATTTCCTCAGTTTCTGTTGTTGTATCTCCCTTTTCATTTCTGATTTTGTTAATTTGGATACTGTCTCTGTGCCCTCTGATTAGTCTAGCTAAGGGTTTATCTATTCTGTTGATTTTCTCAAAGAACCAGCTCCTGGTTTTGTTGATTCTTTGTATAGTTCTTTTTGTTTCTAATTAGTTGATTTCAGCCCTGATTTTGATTATTTCCTGCCATCTACTCTTCTTAGGTGTATTTGCTTCTTTTTGTTCTAGAGCTTTCAGGTATGCTGTTAAACTGCTAGTGTATGCTCTCTCCAGTTTTGTTTTGGAGTCATTCAGAGCTATGAGTTTTCCTCTTAGCACTGCTTTCATTGTGTCCCATAAGATTGGATATGTTGTGACTTCATTTTCATTAAATTCTAAAGTCTTTAATTTCTTTATTATTTCTTCCTTGACCAAGTTATCATTGAATATCGAATTGTTCAGCTTCCATGTGTATGTAGGCTTTCTGTTGCTTTTGTTGCTGTTGAAGACCAGCCTTAATCAGTAGTAATCTGATAGGATGCATGGGATTATTCAATCTTCTTGTATCTTTTGAGGCCTGTTTTATGACTGATGATATGGTCAGTTTGGGGGAAGGTACCATGAGGTGCTGAGAAGAAGGTATATTCTTTTGTTTTAGGATCAAATGTTCTATAGATATCTGTTAAATCCATTTGATTCATAACTTCTGTTAGTTTCAATGTGTCTCTGTTTAGTTTGTGTTTCCATCATCTGTCCATTGATGAGAGTGGGGTGTCTCCCACTCTTATTGTGTGAGGTGCAATGTGTGCTTTGAGCTTTAGTAAAGTTTTTTTTTATGAATGTGGGTGCCCTTGCATTTAGAGCATAGATGTTTAGAATTGAGAGTTCTTCTTGGTAGATTTCTTTCTTTGATGAGTATAATGTGTCCTTCCTTATCCTTTTTGATAACTTTTGGTTGAAAGTCTATTTTATGGAATATAAGAATGGCTACTCAAGCTTCTTGATCAGAACCATTTGCTTGAAAACAATTTCCCAGCCTTTTAGTCTAAGGTAGTATCTGTCTTGTCATTGAGGTGTGTTTTCTGTATGCAGCATAATACTGGGTCTAGTTTACATGTCCTGTTTGCCTATGTCTTTTTATAGGGGAACTGAATCCACTGATGTTGGGAGATATTAAAGACCAATGATTGTTGGTTCCTGTTATTTTTGTTGTTAGAGGTGGTATTACATTTGTGTGGTTCTATTCTTTTGGGTTTGTTGTGACATGATTAATTTCTTGGTTTTCCTTGGGTGTAATTTTTCTCCTTGTGTTGGAGTTTTTTCCCTCTATTATCCTTTGTAGGGCTGGATTAGTGGAAAGATATTGTTTAAATTTGGTTTTGTCATGGAATATCTTGGTTTCTCCATCTATGGTGATTGAGAGTTTTGCTGGGCATATTAGCTTGGGCTGGCATTTTTGTTCTCATAGGATCTGCATGACATCTGTTCAAAATTTTCTGGCCTTTAGAGTATCTGTTAAGAAGTCCAGTGTAATTCTGATAAGTCTTCCTTTGTATGTTACTTGGCCTTTTTCCCTTACCACTTTTAATATTCTCTCTTTGTTCTGTGCATTTGGTGTTTTGATTATCATGTGATAGGGGGAAATTTCTTTTCCAGTCTAATCTGTTTGGTGTTCTGTAGGCTTCTTGTATGTTTATGGCCATCTCTATCTTTAGGTTAGGGAAGTTTTCTTCTATGATTTGGTTGAAGATATTTTCTGGCCCTATGAATTGGGATCTTTACTCTCTTCTATTCCTATTATTCTTAGGTTTGGCATTTTCATCCTGTCATGAATTTTCTGGATGTTTTGTGTTAGGAGCTTTTTGTACATTGTATTTCTTTGACTGTTGTGTCACTATCTTCTATGGTATCTTCTAAGCCTGAGATTCGTTCTTCTATCTCTTGTATTCTGTTGGTGATGCTTGCCTCGGTAACTCCTGATCTCTTTCCTAGGTTTTCCATCTTCCTGGATGTCTCCATTTGTGCTTTATTATTGTTTCTATTTCCATTTTTAGATCCTGGATATTTTTGTTTAGTTCCCTCAGCTGTTTATTTTTCCTGTATTTCTTTAAGGGATTCATGTGTTTCCTCTTTAAGTGCTTCTACCTGTTTACTTGTATTCTCCTGTATTTTTTAAGGACGTTATTTATGTCCTCCTTAAAGTCTTCTATCATCATCATGACATGGGATTTTAGGGCAGAATCTTGCTTTTCAGATGTGTTAGGGTATCCAGGGTTTACTGTGGTGGGAGAACTGGGTTTTGATGGTGCCAAGTGGCTTTGGTTTCTGTTGCTTATGTAGTTGTGCTTGCCTCTCTCTGACTGGTTATCTCTGGTGTTAATTGGCCTTGCTGTCTCTTTCTGGAGCTTGTACTTCCTGTGAGCCTGGTTATGATGGAACTCCTGGTAGTCAAACTTCTCTGGGTGAGTATGTGCTGGAGCACCTTATCTGCCTTGGGTGTAGTTGTGGACTGGAAGGATAATGTATCTCCAGCAGGGCAGATAGCTCCTATGTCTTCTGGGCCCTGTGGGGGGGGGGGGTCACAGGCCAAGTATTGGGGTGGGGGTGTCTTACTTGCAATCCTGGTTATGACAATCCTCCTGGGATTCAAGCTGTCTCTGGGTGTGAAAGAGGGTCTGGAGTACCAGCTCTGCCTCTTTTTTACTTTTTATGAAATGATTTAAGTTGAAAGCAAAATTGAGAGGCTAGCATTGGTTCTGATATGTGTCCTGAAGTCACACTTCCATTACTAACGTCCTCAAGCTGAGTGGCACAGTCATTAAACTGCTGGTCCTGATGTATCATGATCACCCAACACCTGAGGATTTTCTTAGAGCTCTTGCTTGGAGTGGTGCACTCTATAGGCTTCTATAGTGATATGTGTTCATCACTACAGTGTCACACACAATTCTGGATTGCCCTCAGTCTCTTGTACACCACCCCTGACCCTCCCTGATCATTTACTGTTAGTTTTTCCTTGTCAGAATATCACAGAGTTGCAGTCTTATATAGCTAAAATTGTGATTTGAAACCTTTGTGTGCTTGGTTCGGGGAGGGGGGGGCATGTTTTGAGATAGGGTATCACTATGTAGCCTTGGTTGCCCTGGCACTTTCTATGCAGTCCGATATGGCTTCATGCCCAGCTTTTGTTTGAAACTTTTAATTTTGAGATAACTGTAGATTTACAGAAAACTTGGATTGAGAGTACAGAGAGTGGCCACACATTCCTAGCCAGCTTTCTCTAATGTACAGTCTAACACAATCACATTTGTCAAAATTAAGGAGTTGATATTGATGCAATATAATCCACTGAACCAGACTTCCTTTGTATGTCTCCAGCTTTCCTGCTAGCACCCTTTTCGTTTAATGGCACAATCTAGAATGTTATGTTATAATATGTTGTATTTCCTTGATTATAATAGTTTCTGAGTTTTTCCTTTTTTTCATGACATAAATAGATGTTTTCAGGATAGTCCTAGATTTTGATGAATTTAATACATCTCTTTGTTTAAATATACATCTTGTTTTGTTTTAGATTTATAAAATTCACCGACAGGACAGAGGTTTTCCTGCCCCACACTCAGCTTCCCTTATTCTTAACATTCATTTGTATATTTGTTGCAATTAGTGAACCAATATATACAGATCATGATCAATTCAATTAGTGGATCAACTAAATTATGGATTAAGTTCTATAGCCTACAAACATTTCTTAGTTTTTACTGATAACCTGCCCCCTTCTTTTGCCTATTACAGGATCTCTCCAGCTTACTAAAGTTCTATGTTTAGCTGTCATGTTTTTCGAGTCTACTCTGGTTTGGGATATTTTCTTGGATTTTCCTTGTTTTTTTTTTTTAATCATGTTAATCTTGAAGAATGCTAATCAGATCTTCATACTTCACTTGAGTTTTATCTGACACTTTTCTCAAGCTTACACTAAGACTGCTCTTACTTTGTTTGTGGTGTATGCTGAGGGAGTAGGAAGGATGTAGCTGTAGAGAGTCATTTTTACCATATCACATAACGGGCACATATGCTAAACATAATTTATGACATTTGGTTTTGGCATAATTTCCCAGATGAAGCAATGCTCATTAGATTTCTTTCTGGAACATTTCTCTGTGCTATGAAATGGTAGCTCCATGTCTACCTCTTTCAAGGAGGAGTAATATAGAGTTTGCATAATATAGAATTTGCCTTTTAATTAGCATTTGTCATATTACTCTTATTTACTTATTTGATCACTTAAATTGGCAAATACACTTTATACTTATTCAGTGTATTGAGTTATAATGTAACACTACTACTTTCTTATTGGTCATATTTCTAAGAGTGCCATCACATGGTTCCTATGTTCCTTGAGTATAGCTTTATCTAATATATTTGGTATTTATTTACATTTTTTTCTGGGATGACAATATCCATTAGACTCATGTTTTATAACTTCGGGTCATATTGTATAATCATCCATTTTCTAAGGAAGCCCTGGCTCTAGGAATCACAATCTAGTGTTCTCATTGCTACTAGGGTATTGTTTCTTTCTTGGCATCTCAGACAGGTGAGAATGTAAACATATGGAAACATTTATTAATATTTTATGTGATATATATATATATATTCATATTCCTACTGCTATCTCAAATTTTAATCAAGTCTCCCTCTCCTTATTGGTAAATCTAGCCTTCACAGTAATAAACCTAAATCCTGACATCTACTTACTTGTGAACTGCAGTATTTGCAGAATTGCTAACATATAGTCCCATACATGAGAAGCAGCTTGATCAATGAGAGTCCAGTGCTGTGTCCAGCTTTCTTTTCATCTAGTCTCTTAGACTCTCCCAATCCCTCTCCTTCTTCAGAGGAGTGTGTCCCATGTACTTGTGCTTTGTTACTTCTTTCGTCACATTCTGCATCCCATCTGGAATTCTCCTGAGTTCTACCTTGCACATATTAAGCTTTTGTCTTTGTACTGAAGTATTGTATGAATGTTTAAAATTATTTTTACTTTACATTATGTATATGGTATTTTGTCTACTTGTCGGTCTGTTCACCATGTGCATGTCTGGTGCCCAGGAGACCAGAAGATCTTAGATCCCTTGGAACAGGAATTGCAGATTGCTGTGAACTGCTATGTGGTTGGTTGAAATCAAAGCCAGCAAGCAGCAAGTTCTCTTAACAGTTGAACCATCTCTTTAGAATCATTATATGAATTTTGGCAACTATATAGTGCTGACCATTTAGAGTTTCTTTTCTTCTCCCTACTCCCTTTCTTCCTTCTCTCTCTTCCCTACTTTATTCTCTGTCTGCCTCTTCTTCCTTTATTTTGTGTGTGTTGTGTGCATATGCATATGGGGATGCATTTAACCCATTCTTTCATTCATAAATGGAGAACAGAGGTTAGTGTCAGATATCTTCTTTTATTGCCATCCACTTTAGTTTTTGGAGCAAGGCTTTTCAATGAACCTGGAACTTACTGTTTTGGCTACACTGAATAGCTAGCTAGCTCCTGAAATTCTCCTGTCTCCACATCGTACACACACCTGCTGCTGTGTCCAGCTCTTATATGGATACTGTGGATCAGAAGATATATCCCTCTTGTTTGCTTAGCAAGTAGTTTACCAACTGAGATGTCTCCCCATTCCAGCTATTCTTTTCTTTTTTCTTCCTTCCATTCTTTGTTTTTTATCTTTCTTTATTCTTTCCAGGTAAGGTCTCACTGTATAACCTATATACAACCTACATTTGTCTCAAACTCATTATATAGTACAGACTAGTCTTCAATTTTCAAGTTTTATGTCTCTACCTCTTGAGTACTGGGATAACTGGTAGACCTCCTACCTTTCCTTGTACACACTTTCCCTCAACCTTTATTCTACTTAGGGATGATGCAGCAAGCAGGCCTTCACCACATGTCATTTACTGAGTCCTGGAATTTGAAGCCTCCAGATACCTGAGAAATAAATTTTTGTTCACTATTATCTACCCAATCTCTTATTTCAGCACAAAATTAATAGGAAGAAAATTATCAGAGGTTAGAAACTTTACTGATATTGCCAGATGTTTCTTAGAGCAGAGGTTTCTAGAAGCACACTCTGCTCTCATTTTGAAGCAAAACTTCATAATTGGTTTTTCCAAAGTCTGTTTCCCTTACTCAGTCTTTTTATAGAGCTAGCGTTAATGTCCTTTCTGCTTGAATTGGGATCTCTTAGTTGAGAAGCAGTACTACAGGATTATAGGATTAACAGAAAATACCCTTTGTCTTTGAAAGGGGGCTGGAAATGAAACCCTTTTACTGGTTTCAGATTCAGGCAGATCACTTCTAAGATAACTAGTCTCTATTGAACTGTTTTCATATTTCCCAGTGATGTCAGCACTCTGTCTCCCTGGGAGGCCTCCCTCTTAGGGATCATCACACCATCTTGCTGGGCCCTCGAGATACTATCTGCTTGTCCTGGCACAGGTCCCAGGCCTGAGACATGGTGAGAGCAGATATGGCTCCCTCTTGTCTCACCCACAAAGATGTGAATCTCAGCACTTTGAGTGATGGTTTTGTGGTTATAAATGGTGAGAAATGTTCATGGAATGGAAGTAAGAGCGCTTAAGTCAAGTGCACTGCATAAAACCCAACTGTTGAGTATTTTAAGGCTATAAAACTTTGAAGACTTTCTTGCTTTTATAAATATTTCTTTATTATAAATCACCATAATGATTAGCATCTGGAACTTTCTGTAGGCTGAGGTAACCATACCATGAAGACTAAGGAATTATAAATATCACAAAAATGCAGTGTCATCTTGTTCTCTGTAGTGCAGTCTTTGATAATTGTGGTTTTGGATTTGAATGAGTTTATTAAGTGTATAAGGAACAATTAGAAGACAACATGATAGATGCAGCAAATAGATCGCAAAGCATTTGCATTATTCAATAGGAATGATTGGGGTAGTATAAACAGAAGTCCCATGACTAGAGAGGCCCCATCAAAATGGTCACATTGGAATTACTGATAGAATTCCGGGCACACTAGCTTATGGATGAGAATTTGGTTTCTTGTTCCCACCACAGGCTTTTTATGCCAAGGGGTAAACAATAGCAACTTCTGCTGGGAATGGTTTACCTTTGGCAGTTCTCAAATACAGTGTTTTTAATATACCCTTAGCTATTTGCTGTGTTCCTTTCTCATTGTCACTGAGTTAGGTGACCAGGACAGGGAGTTTTGGAATTAATATGCTGGAGTCCAGAACAGAAGAGCCCTCATCACCCCCCAGAGTATGCTTTTAACAAGTCTCTTTAATAGCACATGACAATTTGCCAATAGAAAATATATTACATATGTCTTTAACCAGATATGGTTTTCATTATATATACCACTGTCCCACCAATGAAACAAAACTGCACATGGTTTCCAAAAAAAAAAAAAAAAAACCTCATGTATTTCTGTGAATTTACTCATAAAAGATTTTTCTTTTTCCTTCTAAATTGAAAATTGCCTTCTGTATGGAAACATGTTAGAGATGTCATTTGTGTGTTAGCTTTGTTACTCATGTTGCTTACTGTTTTCCTAACACCCTTTTAGACAATGTCTCCAAAGGCAGTGGGGATTCGAGGTTGAAGAGTGAAAGGCTCAAACTGGAAAACAATGGATTGTATCTTGAGATCCCTTTCAGCTTTAAGATTTTTCTCCAAAATAGCTTGTTTTTCTATAAAATATGTTTTGTATTTAAGTATATCTAGAGTATAACATATGGCTCTATTAATACACACCTGAGGATAGTTACAGATTATAAACACTAAGTAAGGGTCTCAAATTCAGCTTAACCGGTGACAAGAGAACAGTTAAAATCAAAATGGCTTATTCTTCCAGGCCTAGCTCTTAAAAGCATTTCAAGCTAGTGTAGGCTCTGTCAATAGGTGTGAGCCAGGAATAGGAAGAGTTCTGAGATGGTCACAGGCAGTCTGTGTGTTCTGTATCTCCTTCAACACTGTGCCTTGAATTAAATTTGACTCATCAAAACATTCTTATTGAAAGATTAATTTTATTCTTAATTATGTATATGAATATGTGTGTCTGTGTGTGGGTATGTGCACTTGAGCATGCACACATGTGAGGCCAGAAGGCACTGGGTCCTCTGGAGCTGGAGTTATAGCGATAGTGAGCCATCTGTCATAGGTATTGGGGAAGGAACTCAGGTCTTCTGCAAGGGCAGTGTGAGCTTTTAGCCACTGAGCCATCTCTCCAGCCCCCAAACATTACCATTTAATTATTAAATCATCCATTTGTCCCAAAGCACATTTTAATTAATGCTTTTCAACTGCAAACAACAGCAACCAACTTAGACTAAACTTAATTTTAATGAGTAGATAGGAAAAAAAATTAACAGAGAACTAAATAACAAGGCCAGAATAATTGATACACTTAGCTATGCTTTTCCACCTGTTTGTGTCCATGCTTTTTGTAGTATGTTTTTTGTAGCTTCTTATCAAGTAAGAAAGATTGTTTCTTACCCCCCTTACATGTGGGATGATTCTGTGACTTGCTTCTGTCAGTGGAATGCATGCTTCTTTTTGTCTTTCTTTATTCTCTCCAGGTAAGGTCTCACTTTATAGCCTACGAAGAGCCTACATTTGCCTCAACCTTATTATGTAGTACAGACTGGCCTTGAACTCTCAGGTTTCCTACATCTGCCTCTTAAGGGCTGGGAGAAGTGGTAGACCGCCTACCTCTTCCTCGCACACAAACTAATTTCCTGTACATGATATCCCTCAAGGATACCATAAAGGGACAAGTTTGAACCTGAGTTTTGATGAACCTTGTGAGTTTCTACTCTCTCATCTAGAAATTTGCCCAGCTGCATGTGAATGCACTCATCTTAGAAAGAAATATGGAAGATGGGATATCATGAAGAACAGCCAATTTCAGCTCAAGAAATTCTAGGCCAACAAGCCTCCTGTTCTTTAAGAGACTGCTGTAGATTTATTTGCACACATTTTAAGTCTAGGAGAGATGCCATGCATATGTAAGTCCAAAATGGTCATCATCAGAATTTTGAGATAACAGTGCTACTGAGTTTGGGATTATTTGCTACACAATAAAAACACACCAAGACTTTGGAAAACAGGGTCTTTGTGACTCCTCTACAAATCTGCCATGTCATATGCCTTTTACCTTTCTTAGACCTTCTTCATTTCTGAGAAAAATATGTTAACTGGTTGATCTTGGGTCAGATACCACCACCTACATAGGATGGAATAGAGTGGCTTAGCAGAATTATCTTGGTCATAAGGACTAGAGGAAGGACAAATCCATCCAGGCATGTTGGCACATATCTGTAATTCCAGCATTTAGGAGGCCATCCCATGTTCATAATCATTTTGGAGGATGGGCTCCAAAATGAAACATCTCAAAAGCAACACAAAACAACAACAATAAAATCTCACAAAAAAGAAGTTCCTAAAAGGTAGCTGCCATTTCCAATAAAGGAAAAAGAGGCCTTAGGTTCATGCAACACATGTCTATTCTAAACACTTATTTTGTGTACTCAATGAAGAACATACAACCTTCACTTGCAGCAAGAAAGTGTTAAGTCTAACAAAAAGTCTGGAAAGCCACAGTGCTAGGCAAGAGATAGTGACTCATTTTCAGGAAAGGAGTTCTGAAGGAAACAGAATTGAACTCTGTGAGGTAGTGACATGTGTAAGAACACAGGAGAGGCCGGGAGCACAGCAGACTTCTGGAACATTTAGAATTGCATGAGTAAACACTCTCACAGTAAGCCATTTATAACCTGGTTTGCCCCTATGAGGAGGCAGGGATGTTATGTTCCTAGACTCCGCCAGTTCTTGTAGCTTATCCCCTGAAGATTTACTTTTTACCTGCTTTACTTGACTCTTCTATCTGCTACTGGGGCTAATAGGCCAGAGATTATCATTTGCCTGGAGTGACACGGAGAATGTGAAAAGGTTAATGTGAGCCTTGAGGCTGGGCAGGTGTAGGCGTTTGATAAAGAACTTATATTTAGTCCTAGAAACAATAAGCAGTTGAAGGTATGTGGCAAGGGGATTTGGTCTTGCTCAAGTCTGTATTTCAAAGAGATAAATCAAATTAATAAAAAATTATACTTAAAAAAAAAAAGTATCAGGGCAAAAGCAAGTCGAAGAATGACAGCAAGGGACAGCAAAGGAGGGAAATCAACTAAGCCATGGTTTTATAGGCGAGAAATGATGACTTCAGTTAAAGGGAGTGGAACAGAGACGTGGGAGGTTATAACACCCTCAAAGGAGATTTGAGAGCACCAGCAGCATCTAACTTTAAAACCTCTATTGTTTTCTTGGAGGAATCCCAGAATTGAAAAGTCTTTCATGTCTCATAACTGAGTTTCCCTTATGTCAAATGAGGTACACCTACTCTAGGGAAATTGGTGCTAAGCTTTTGTCTACACGATGATGGGATATAAACATCCCTTGTTTTCATTAGGAGCAATAAATTGCTCTCCTTGGTTCCATTTGAGTTCAGATAGACCAGAGCAGTCTCCACACCCACTTGGAGTCATGATGTCAGACAGAGGACTGTCAAAGGCCAGATCTGAACTAGAAACAGATGGGAGAGGAGTCTTGCCAGAGATATCATTCAAATCTCTGACTTTGCTCTTCATGATCAGAGGTTAAATGTTTGGAGAAAGTGTGTCTGATGCTTTAGTCACAACTGGATCAACTGAAATAACAAGGCAGTGAGGTGTGTGCAGCAGTAGGGACAAAAAGAGCAATGGCCAGATTTGTGTTCACTTTCTGGGGAGGGTAGAGGAGGAAGGAGTGAAGGAGTAGCATTGTTACTCAAAGGGGTTTGGACAGAAAGCAAAGAAAATAGGGTGAGTTGGGATTTCTTTGTATCTGATAGTATGGACTTGGAGAAGAGCAAAACCTCTTGGATATCGGTCTGTCTGTCTGTCTGTCTGTCTATCCATCCATCTCTATCTCTGTCTATCTATCTATCTATCTATCTATCTATCTATCTATCTATCTATCTATCTATCATCTATCATAATATCTGTCATTCTATGTATTACCTGCCTATCTAGTCTACCTTGATATTCAACAAATATCTGGAATGCAATTAGTATGTTACGTGTGAACAAAGGCTAGATCACTTGGGACCTGGTGGTGGTGGTAGACAGAGGAGGTGTCTAAAGGAAGGCAGTTGGGCCTCAAGACCCAGTTTTAGGCACTTGTGTTTTTATCTCCAAATGTTCTTATTTTAAGTACAGATGGGCACGATTCAAAGAAGACTTATACACATCATAGCGCCTTATCAGTTTGTCCCCTTCCCAGCCACGTGCCCTCTATACTGTTAATAATGAATTGTTTGCGTTTTTATAATTCTTGAAATTTTATCATCAACTGCACAGTTCTATTGCACTGTGTTGCTGTAATATATGTGTGTATGTGCTGAAAATATTGCAGTTTTGAATAAAATGTATTAAGTATTTTGAATATGCTCCTAAGGTACTAGAGAAGCCTGTGACTGACAAATAGGAGTGGAGCAGGCTGCTGGGTGGCCCTGCCCTGGCCTTGCAGCCTTTGAAAAATGTGCCTTTCCCCTAAAACTTTGTCCCTGATGAAATGTGCATGATGAAACAGTTAGCCCTGCTTTGCTCATACATAATGATGAGTCTGGGCATGAGGACTGTGCTAACTTTCCTGCCAGGAGTCCTAGGCCTGACCTGCCTTGCCATTGCTGGGACCCGAAGAACAACATCTGCTTTCTCTCTCCCCTTGAGTTTTCTGGCTGTTCTGTGTAGTTTATTGCATTTTCATTATGTCTTTTCTTCCCTTGTTCTGCCAAAGGTAAGGGTGACAAGTTTGACTTGGTGAAGATGTCTCTTTAGCATAGTTAAAAGATTCCATTTTACTAACATTTTTGGGGGGTGGAGGGGTAGGTATAATATAAAGGAAAAGTAATGCTTTATCTAAAGTTGGGCTTTCACAGTGCTGCATATTCTGACATCTGGAGGCCTTTCTCTTTGTAGCATATCAAACACATTAACTATATCCATACTCCACACTAAAAACCTTCACTTGAAATTTTTATAAGGATTTTTTATTTTTATTTTAGAAATTATTTGGCTCTATGTAAACTTTCATTTAACTTGTGATTGGTTTATGAGTTCCCTATAATCACTGTGTGTACTTCAGGGAATCTGTGAAGTGAGAGAACTGAACCATTAAATTGCAGTAGACATAATGAAATATTTATGAATGCTAACTCAGACAGTTAATGACATTAGCATGCTTGTCCCCTTTTGCAGACATTTAATTAGATACTTATTCATTTGAATTCTTATAATGTTCTTGGGTAGTTCTGAAGGCAGTAACTGTTTGTTGTACCCAGATTTGTCTCACAGATTTTCTTGGGCCTCCAGGAAGCTCTCAGTTCTGGAATTTCATTGCCTTGCTGAGACTTCAGTACAATGGTGCTTCTCAAAGGATTTTGGATCTAGTACAATTTTGTACTCTTAAAAAAATTATTGAGAACCCTTCCCAAAATTTGCATCTTACATCTTAAAATGTGGATTATATAAATAGTTATTTATTATACTAGAAGTTATAACTGAGAAAACTTATTTAATACAATGATGAATTGATTATACAATTAACATTTTAATTTTTTGAGATTTTCATATGGGTGTACTGTGTATACATCATTTCCATCCCTTTCCATACTCCATGTTGTAGAGGATTTTTAATCCAGTAATATAGCTGCTCTTGAAAGGGATCACATCCAAAGGCCTTCTAGGTCTGTGTGATCCAACTGAAATGACACGCCTGTAATCCTTCTGGCTGGAATACAGACATGCCCTTAGTTTACACCTTTAATCTCAAACAATGAAGGTAAACTTAGTTTGTAGAAGGAAGCAGCCATGTTTGAAAGTGACACTTAATTGAGGCGCAGACAAAGTACCAAATCAGAAAAAGATTTGTCAGAATGAGTCAGAGATAGGATAAGTCAACTTTCATGAGAACAGACAGGAAAGAGAGGCGACTTAAAAGCAGCACAAAGTGAGTCAGGAGTGGAGAGCAGTTTAGTAAGTGCAGTTCAGTTGAGTTCAGGCAATGCAGTGGAGTTCAGCTGAGTGCAGTTCAGTGTAGTTTTGTGCAGTTCAGTTAAGTGCAATTGAGTTCATATGGTTCTGTCTAGTTCCATTCAGTACAGTTCAGTTCATGGACTTCAGAGGCAGTTTTCCAAGCACAGCAATTCAGTAAGAAGCTGAGAGAAGCCAGTTTGAATCAGCTTAGAGAAGAGTTGTGAGCCAGAACATCTGAGTTGAACCAGCCAGCCTGGTTCAGAAAGAACTAGAAAGGGTGAGTTTACACCACTTTACACCATCATCCCTTCTCATTATCCCTTGCCTATAACTATTATTGTTATACATATACGTGATATCTTTACAGTCTACTTAATCTAATTAGTGTTGCCTGTATGTATATGGATTTAGGGCTGACCACTTGGAAGCATGAATCTTATCAGGGGGCTCATCATTGAAGAAAACAAATTCTTGGGCCCGAGAAATGGCTCAGCAGTTAAGAGCACTAACTGCTCTTCCAGAGGTCCTGAGTTCAATTCCCAGCAACCACTTGGTGGCTCACAGCCATCTGTCATAGGACCCAATGCCCTCTTCTGGTGTGTCTGAAGACAGCAACAGTGTACTCATATACATGAAATAAATAAATCTTTATTTAAATCTTTAAAAAAATAAAAAGAAGAAGAAAACAAATTCTCCCTCCCTCAGCAACCATTGACTGCCTATAGCTCTTCATCTAGGGGTGAGCATTATGAAATTTATCCCTATTCATTTTGGTATGTTAAGAGGTGTCTTCTTTTGCTGGCAACCATATTGTTGAGAATTCTTCAGAGTAACATTCCTGCCAAGTCTAGAAGAGAGTATTGTGAAGCACTTGTCTTAGACCTTTGGCTTTCACAATATTCTTGCCCCCTCTTCTGATATATTTCTTGAGACTTGAGTATTACGGTTATGTTGCAGATATCACAACTTGGGTTGGGGGTTTGTAACGTACTTTGTAGCTCACACTGGTTTGAGGGCTATAGAAAGCTGCAGTCCTTTTTTCCCTCAGCTCTCGTAATCTAGTGTAGACATTCTGAGGATGGGAGGGATATAATTACGGCTTGAAGGACTTTGCAGGCACCAGCAGTGCAACTCCTCCAGCACATGTGGGACTCAAGTCTCCAGAGGGCAATGAAATCTGATGATTCATTTGCCCAGATAAGCTGAAAGTGAAATGGTAGAGGTTCAGGGTCCAGTTGTCCCTTCTACATTCCCTTTATGTATAACCAATTTCTCCATTTGGCTTGTTCAATTCAAAGCAACAAATGTGTCTTGAGCACTTACTAAAAGCATCCTCTTTTGTAACTACACTGCATCTGCTATTGTGCTATTTATTCTCTGCTGGTGGCCCTAGACCCATTCTGCTTTTGGGGGAGCCTACTCTGACATTGCTTTGTATGGATGGTAACTCAGGTTCTGGCCTCCAGTTGGATTCCATCTGCTGCAGATACCACCATGATGGAGATCGGAAGGCAGAGCAGAAACAGACTGGCATCCCCTCTCATATCTGGTCTGATGAGATTACAGCTTGTGCTGGCTACTCCTTTTCCACTGTTACAGCTGGCTACATATCTCACTGTAATTTGTGGTGCTAAGTGGTGGTTTAAATGAGATGTCCCCCACTGTCCTGAGTATTTGAGTACTTTGGTCCTTAGTTTGTCGTGATGACTGTGGAGGCTTGTGAGGGATGATCTTGTTAGAAGAGGCATGTCTTTGGCAGCACTCTTTGAAAGTTTAAAGATTCTTGCCATTTCTAGGAGCTTGCTCTCTCTGCTCCCTATTTGCAGTTCAAGATGAGAGTCCTTATCTTCTAGCTCCTGGCAGTATGTTTTCACTCTGTCTTCATGGATTCTAACCCTCTGGAATGGTTAGTCCAAATAAACTCCTTTCTTTTATAAGTTGCTGGTCATGATATTTTTATCACAACAATAAAAAGTAACTAATAAATGCTACTTTTTCCCTTTGACTTTTCTTGGGACATAACAGTCTCACCCCATGGCTAGTGCCAAGTAGCACCAAGTCACTACCTCTGCTCTCTCCTTGTCTGATCTGTCTCTATTCTTATTAGAACTGTCTCCCTGACTCTCTTTCCAGTTGAGGATTAGAGTTTGCCCTGGCTGGGTCTTGATCGCCACCAACAAAAACTTGCCTTTGAGAAAGAAGCTCATTATCTCCTGAACTTAATTATCTTAAGCATCATTTAGGTGCAAGTCGTTCTCACAGCCATTAAACCTAAGAGCATCTCTATTTTTATGCACTATATTTCTACATAATTTGTCTCAATTCACAGAGAGAGGATCGAAGGAGAGAGAGAGAGGAGAGAGAGAAAAGAGAGAGAAGAGGGGGGCGTTTAAAAATTACTGTGCTCAAGATAACTATAAAAGCACAATTAGACTTCCATTGCCTGGTTTTATACAACTTTAACAAAACTGTTGTTTATGCAAGATAATAGGTCACAAGGTTAACTATTGTTCATGCTTCTATAAACAAAAGCTTGTTTTGCTTGTGATAACAAAAATTTGGTAAAGTTGAATGTAACCTTCTGCCTGCATGTAAACAGACTGTAACTTTATGTTCTTTGCCTTTAGAAAATCCTGACTAATAAACCTGGGAGCCACACTTACAGAGTCCCCAATTGTGGATGTAGACCTGGTACCAATATCTGGATAAAAGTTCTTTCTGTTTAAAATTTGTTAATGGTCATACTGGTGAATCTCTGAACAACTCTAGATCTATAACAACAGGAAAATGCACTTGCACACATACACACCCCAATTCAGGTTTAAAAAGAAAAGAGAAACACAGAATACCTTTTGGCACCAGGTAGATAGAAAATAGGTGTATTTACTGCTATAGTCTGAATTATGGCATTTTCCCCAACTTCATAGGCTGAAATCTTAACTCCAGGTTATGGTAGCAAGAGGAAGAGGCTTTGGAAAGTGAGGAGTCATGAGGGTGGAATTTTCCTGATTAAAATGAATGACCTTAAAAGAGAGACTCTAGAAAATTATTGGCTTGTTTCTTCACCCACGCAAAGATTCACTGAGAAGCTATTTCTCATCAGCTTACTATGGCAATGGCAACATTATAAAAATATCTCTTACATTGTAATAGACTGGAACTTTTGCTGGCCTCATAGCCAGAGTTAATAAAAACCAAACTTTAAAATTTACTTAAGACTCTATCCTACTGTGTACTCAGCCTGTTTGTTTAACCTTCCTTAAGAGAACAATGTGATAACCAACCTTACTTGCATTGGATTTCCTTTGCAATGCATGTTTACCAACTAAGCTAATAGCAACTTTAATCTTAAGTTATATATTCTTCCATCCCTGACCCAACAGTAATGCATATGTGTTATGATAATTATTTGCAGGAAATAGCAAATAGGCTGAAAGTGACCTTACATGTGAATATCCACAATAGCATATAAATATTGCTTGTTAGTTAAAGATGTTTATAACACTTTTAGTTTTATAGGTCATCTGAGGTCATTTGGAGTTGATGATTTAATACCTCGTAAAACTGTTACAAATTTTCTGTAAACTATCCCTCATTACTTCCCCATGTGATGCTTTCTGTGTTGTTAAAGGGAAAGAAATCCCTCTAATAGGGACAGACACAACAGAGATGTACTCAGACACATTCACACACATTCAATCAGGCAGACAAACAGGTACAGACACAGACAAAGGGACAATTTCACAAGACCGTCTTCAGACAGGCAAGGATTCAGATTCATATAACAGACAATTTGGACTCACTCTTGGTTAAATGAGACCCAGGGGACGTGCTTTGGTTTCTTTCCTTGATGCAACACCAGTGTATTATCTCTGACTCTGAGTTTATTATTAATGCATTCAAACAGACAATATATTTTTTTTTTTGCCTCATGTGAGAAAATCATTAGTGGATTAAATCTCTGCAAGCCATGAGATAGACACTCACCAACCTATACCACTCAGTGCCTTCATTCTCTCTTCTCAGCCTCAAGAATTCATGAGAAATATATTTCTCTTGTCTTAATCTGTGTTTATGTTGTTGTTTTTATTACATTGCAGGCTAAGATGCCAAAAACAAAAGACAAGAATAAAAACAAATGGTGTGAGAGCAACTGCTGTGCCATTGTGCTTAAGAGCGTGGACCTGTTGCCAGTTTTCTGAGAACAGCCAAACTGATTTCCAAAGTAGTTGTATAAGTTCGCATTCCCACCAGCAATGATGGAGTGTTCGTTTTGCTCCACATCCTCACCAGCATGTGCTGAGATATTCTGAAGCATGCAGTTTTGTGTTGATTATTTGACCTTCACAGGTTCCCTCACTCCATACATTGATAGGCTCATTTTACAGATGAGAAAGTTGAGGCTTAGACTGAAGTTTAATAATTGTTTGTTCACAAGCCTCTGGGACCTTGAATAAGGAGGTCATTGGATGGATCAAAGAAAAGTAGAGGATGGATTAAAGTGAATTATTGGAAGATTGTCTAGACTAGCACTGTCCAGAACTTTCTATGCTGATAGAAACATATATTCTGTGTAATCTGACATGATGAGTTTCTATGGTGTAGTAGAAGAGTTGAATTAAAAGGTGTAATTATTTTAAATGTAAATAGATACATAGTTACCCTTTTTGACCATGGGATTCTAACATTCTAGAGCTAGTAAGTGTGGAGGCAGGGCATAGCCCTGTACAATTTTAAAAACTATGACCATGTCCACTTTCTTCTGACCTAATCACTTTTCCTGCCCACTCCCTGAAACAGACTGTGATACTTTCCTGATCAAGTGTCTAGGAAATTACCCTGGGAGCTAGCTATGCACCCTGGTATTACAGATCAGTTGTGGGGAATGAATGGGAAAGAGGCACCTCAGGCTGGGTATAAAATACTCCCCATGATGGATGTGAGAGCTGACTAGGTAGCTTTCAGGGCAAAGAGAATGGGGGAGGAGCTTGTCATTCCTAAGTTTCTAAAGCTGGCCTTTATGTTATTAGACTTCGGATGAACTAGACAGAGTCCTCTGGAAAGCAACTGTTTTAAGTTAAATTTCGGGACATTTTGCTTTATTTGTTTGCTCATCCATGGAGCTGATGGAACATTGAAAACTATGGCTCACAGGCACTCTTCACTTCGTCAGCCCTGTAAATTGTTCATTTACCCTCCCTTCCACTTTTCTTTCTGTAATTCAGGGATCTCATTATTCCAGGCAAGGGACTAGCAAATGTTTCCTGTGAAAAGCCTGATAATAAATATTTTAGGATCATATATGTAAAATCTCTGCTTCATATTCTTTTTTGTGTGAAGTCTGACTTTTTTTTGGGGGGGGGTTATTTATTTATATTTTTTTGACAATCTTTTTGAAATGTAAAATTGAACCTCAGACTCACCAACCAAGATTTGACTTGCTTCTGTGTAAAAGTATAGGCTTTTCTATGCCTGCTTTTTCTCTGAATAATGATATGAAGACCTTTATATTTATTAAAAGCTTCAGGCACTATAGCTGGGAAGACACTCAGTTATTCTAACCTGACTATGCTAGCCTGGCCTACTTTCCAACCATGTGGCCCAATTACCATCTAAGTCTTGGCCTGTGTAGTTGCTTGAATAGGTTTGGCCTTCATAGACTCATGAGTTTGAATGCTTGGCCCACAGGGAGTGACACTATGTACGTGAGTGTCCTTGTTAGAATAGGTGTGACCTTATTGGAAGAAATGTGTTTCTGTGAGGGTGGGCCTTGAGATCCTATGTTCATTCTCCACCCAGTATGAAGGAGAGTCTGTCTCCTTCAGACTGCCTTTGGATCAAGATGTAGAACACTAAGCTCCTTCTAGAACACCATATCTGCCTGGACACTGCCATGCTTCCCACCATGATTATAATGGACTCTACCTCTGAAACTGTAAGCCAGCCTCAATTAAATGTCTTTTATAAGAGTTGCCTTGGTCATGGTGTCTCTTCACAGCAATAAAACCCAAACTAAAACACCTTGGCACCTTCTTCTTCATCTGTGTGCAGATTGCAACTCCCAGGTCCCTACCTCCCTACCTGACTCTCTCTCTCTCTCTCTCTCTCTCTCTCTCTCTTTCTCTATCTCTTTCCTTCTCTCTTCGCCCAGAAGTAACCCTGCCTTTACCTCTCCTGCTTAGGTATAGACTGTTCAGTTCTTTATTTGACCAATCAGAAGGTGATGGAGAACCATGTTTTATAAAATACTGAATCAGAAAATGCTTTATAATAAAGACTGGACTGCAACCAGATCTCTGGGTAGAGAAATCAGCATTTGAATAGTGCACAAAAACATCCTCCAGCACTCTTGTTTCAAGCATTAAAAAGCACAAAGACTTCTAGTCAGTTAGTTTCAACAACAGGCCAGGAAGGGTATTCTGATGAAAATTGCTTTGTTCCACCTTTTGAGAAAGACTGTCATAGGAAGGACTCAAAGTGGTTTACCTAGTAACCAAGCCTTTTCTTTGACAGGTCAGGGAACTGAAGTCTATGGAGAGGGGACTGTGACTTGCTTTGAGAGTTTGAGTTTGAACCACCCAGGAACCTAGTTGTGGGGGAAATATGGCACTAACCCAGAGAGACCAAGGAGATGGGAGGAAGGTGGCCACATTGGTGCATGCTCAGTCACCCTGAGTCAGTGTTTCTTGATGCCAGGGAAAGATGCTGTATGGGTGCAGCCTCCTCTTGCCATCTTTGATCTGCCTCTTCTGAAAGAAATATCTTTGAAGGAATACTCTCAAGCCATCACTCATCCAAATGTTTAATCCTTTAAACGTGCAGACCTTTGTAATGAGCTGGGTAGGATCCACATAACTCTGTACACAAAGGCAAAGTAGATGGAGCTGTCAATAAGCTGTGCCCAGAAGTGGGAAGTATGACTTTCAGTCTTGCTTCTCTCACCAAATACCCAGGAAGGGCAAATTCCTGAACAACCTCTCTGGGACTTGCCATTTCATTGGAAAATGAGATGGGCAGAAAGGGCCATTTCCAGGTTTCTTTTGTGTTAGCTATTGTCAGATGACTAATTGTTGACACTAATTTTCATGACACCCTCTCACTCCTCTTTTCCACTCCTCTTTTCCTCTCTCCTGCTTTCTATGTGGAGGGAAAAAAGGCATAAAGATGAAAGCATTGCCTTTGGCCAAGTCTATTCTTTCCTAGCAGAAATTATACCCTTGAAGAGTTCAGATATGTGCCCATTTAAGTCAAAAGCCCTCAAAGGTTTCTCTAGAGAGCATGCACATTTTCTTCCCAGTTTGAAGCATGGAGCTAATAAACAACACGAATTTGGATTTGGGGAAACACATCCCCAAACCCACCTTTTACTAATAAAAAAAAAATATTAAGGCAAACCAAACTGAACACTATTGGTGACTTTTAGACAGTGCCCTAGCCTATTTTGGGATGCTGTTGGCAGGGATTACCTGTGTCTGACACCCCTGGGTGGTAGTCGCCCCTCCTGGTGGGAGGATTTTCCTAATTCTGACTCTAACATGTTGTGAGGAGATCTGCAAGCCAAGGGAGTCAAAACTCACAGTCACATGCAGTTAGTGTTTGGTTTCTCAGAATGCTTGTAGGTTTTTTGTTAATGCATTATATATTCAATTCAATAGTAAAATTTAAAGCACACAAAGCAAGAGGCTGCCACACAAATCACATGTAATCCCACAACTCAGAAATGACCACATTGGTTTAAAAACAAGTAAACACACAAACAAAAGAACACATGTAACTTCTTTTCTAGTCAGTGGAGCAATGTATGCTCAGTGCTCTAGCAAACACTAAAGAGAGAAATAAATTATTGCTAATCCCCCAGCTGATGATGTATCCACGAAGTCCTTCACTGCCTGGTCTTCTGCTTTGCTCACAGGAGCATTGTTCCCAGCCTCTATGCTCAAAAAGGCTGGGAACTGGTAGAGAGGCTTGTGCATATTTGCTTTAGTGCCTTGGAATGATGCCTCCCTGAGGGCTGCACTGGAGAGAAGCAGCATCTCAAACACACAGCAGACACCACTGTCCCTCCCTGTGTACTCAGCAGAATTTAAACAAGATGTCTGGCACCCTTCCAAAAGGGGGTTCAAACTAGTGTGAATGCCAGCTGGACTCACAGGCAGCAATACTGTGTGTTAGCAGAGTTAGCTATGGATGCCATCACACTGTGACTGCTGTGGATGCCATCACACTGCTAAGTACTTTCCTTCCCTGAATAGTTTCTTTATTAATTCTGCCAGAAATACGACTGTGTTTCTAATGCCCTACAATCTCTCAGTTATTTGCCTAAACAATGTCCAAGAGCTACAACTTACTATCTAGCTAAGAGTGACCTTGACTCTTGATCCTCCTGCCTCTGTCTACCAAATGCTGGCCCTGCAGGCATGAACCATCGTACATGCATAACTCAGGCTTCACTTTCTTTTCCACCCCAAACTCCATCGTTTCTGCCTTGAAAAAAATGCTGAGTATTTTTTTTAACTAGGTATGTGAGAAGCAGCGATGTAACAAACACCCTACTGGCATTGAAGTCTGATTGACTTGGCTTAAGTTCTGGTCAGTGGGCAGCGACTCTGGTGGTCTGTTACCCTTTTGGGAAGCAAGCCTTTATTTACCCTAAAGGGTATGTTGAAGACTGAAGAAAAGTTTAGCAGAATCTAACCAATCCATGTGCTTTACCTTTTTTTTTTTTTAAAGTAAAAATAAAAGACGTAGAAAATTTTCTTTTCTAAATTTTATGTTGTTTTTAATCCCCCCTTTTGCTTGATGAAGGGCTTGCAAAACAATCTGCTTCCTTTTAAGAATGCAAATGGTTTATAAACCTGTAATGATCAGGACATAAAACATAATACGGTATTGTAACTTTACTATGTCCCAGGTAATGTGAGAAATATTTTAAGTGAATGATTTTAATGAGTGCTCATTGAAGCCACAATTCAAAATGGAGTTGTATTATCAGAGCCTGAACCTTAGTTGCTCTTGCTAAAAGATGTCTGACACCTTTCTTAGACTAGGAGGTGAGAGTGGTCAGAGGGAGCCAGGATACTCTATGGCAGGTAATGAATGGCCAACCAGAGAAGGACATTGGGAGACTTATCTATAGCATACAGCAATGAAGGCACCATTGCAGGGCACAGTGTCACTGAGACACACAGGAAATAGCCTTGGCATGTGGGGACACTTGCAAGGACTTAAAGTGAGCCCCAGCCTTGTCTTCATTCATATTTAGGCATCTCTGATCAGTCATGGGAAGGAAAAGGTTTCAGTATAGGGAACCTCAATATGGGAATCTGGGGGCTATGTTGGCAGATGGTGGGACTGGAAAACAGAAGTGTAATCACTTTAAGCAGAAGGCGGTTTGGGCAAGGACATTTTCAGGGTTGGCTTTATTCTTCATTACCGAAATATTTGTGTGTGGGGGGGGGGGGGAGCTGATTTTGGTTTTAGAGCTCCTCCCTTGACCTAGGTGTCTTGTATAAACCTCATCTCTTCTGGGCTGAATAACAATGTTTTGAGGTAGGCAGGCAGTGCTAGTGCTTGTTTTGGTTTTAGAGAGTAATGCCAAGGCCTGGGAAGCATCGGGGATTTGTTTGGTATCTTTGAAGGCTCAGCATACTAATCTGGGCTTTCAAATTAGTTCCATAGGAATAAAAGTTCCCACTGGGCCCAGAAACAAAACTACATCAGTATATTCGTGAAAGCCAACCAGCATTTACCAAGTGATAGATGGGTATACTGCAATGCAGGTAACAGTAATTTAGTGCCCAGTTCAAACAAATATTCACAGAAAGGAGTTAAGACTAGTCTCTGGGAGAGGAGGGGGTGAGAAGTGAAATTCTTCACATGCTTACATTGCTTTCTAAAGCGAGGACACTGTGGTTTTATTCCAGAAATTATCCCCCCTTCTCCCTTCAATTTCAGTTGACAGAATGAAAAACTTTGAATGAATGGCAGAAATTGTTTTCGTGGAGTGACCAGGCAATGTGGTGACTTGCAGTGAGTGAGCTCATAGAAAGGCATTTTTATTAGAAGTTTCTTTCACTTCAAGCTGCCTGCCTTGGATGACTGCTCTGAGAGCCTTTCTTCAGCTGCTTGCCCTGAAAGTCTTGCTGGATCTCTTCCCTCTGGCTGAGAGAATCTCTACTGCTGACCCATTTGAAAGCAGCCCACAGGATTAGTGGGATTTGTGTCTGAGCCAGGAGGACCTGCCCTGGCAAGCTAGTTAGCCACTGCAGTGTTCCCTCCTGTGACCAACAGTCCTAGGGCTTTCAGGCCTTCACTATTCCTCTATTATGGGGGTCTGTTCAGGCTGGGGTACCTCCTAAAGCCTCTTGGTTGTCTTAGTTTGGACTGGGGTCTGAGGGGAGTGTGAAGCAGATTCCAAAGCCACATGGGCAGAGTGTAATCAGGGTCATATTGTATTCTCCCTCCAGGCAACCACTCACTGAATTCTCCCTGATGTCTCTGTGGTTCTCAAATTTCCCAACCTGTTCACTCTGAGTACAAGGAATTGGCTCTCCAGCTCACTGAAACTACTCATAGCTTCCAGGCCCTCTGTTTAGCCCCTTGGGGGCTACAACTAAAAAAGCCTCTCTCCAAACTAGGTTGTTTATTTACAAATTGCCATGAAGCCAACAGGAAGGACTATGGGTAGATTATTGCTGTAGGTATCACACCCAGCAGCTGGGGACCTTCTTCTCCCCAAAACCCACTGCAGATGGACCACTAGTGGGAACTCGAAAACCAACATTGCTTTGCTCCTGGCATTGAGAGGGCACTAGGAGTGATGCAGTAATCAAAGACAGGTGTTAATGGAGGCAGACAAAACTAGATTCAAGACCCCCAAAACATCTTTCACTAATATGGTGACTCTGAATATATTCTGACCCTCCAATCTGTGCTTCGGAGCCCTAGCAGTTGAGAATAATACTGCTGTTCTCTTAGTGCTGTTCTGTGAGTTAAATGAGACAAACACAAGGAGCACAGTACTTAGAGCAGGGCCTGGCAAACAGCCAGTGCTCAACTAATGCTGGCCATGGTTATAGAAAAATGCAGCCCAGCACCTAGTGCCAAGGACACACTCCATGAATGTAGCAGTTCCCTAAGGTCCTGGAATGCCAGGGCTGGAAGTGACCTTCTCTAAAGTCAAATGCAAATGAGGGACTCTGAGGGCCTAAGAGGGTCACAGACCATTCCAAACCATGCTCTGAATTTAAGAGGGAGGAAGAAAGGGAGGGAGGAAGGGAGAGAGAGAGAGAGAGAGAGAGCGCTACATCATGCTTCAGCTTGGCTCTTCAAACTCAATGTAGTTCCTGAAGGTGGATTTGTTGTGGGAAATTCTATTTTTATGATGTCTCTTAGAAAGAACAGACATTCCAAGCTTCATTTAAGAGCTAGTTGTACTATGGGAAAATTGAAAATACTAGACTAGAAACCGGTTTCAATTTGATCAGCAGCTCATTAATTTTGTGGTCTCTATCCAATGACTGAGCTTTGAGACTCAGTTTCTTTGTTAAATGGAGATGTGAGCAGGACTCACTCCAAAAGGTGCTTGTGACACTTAAACGAGTTAACGTGAAAATTTTAAAATGATGCCTGACAAAAGCTGAAATGATGGGTCAGTGCTTAATAGCACTTGCTGCACAATCATGAAGACAGGGGTTTGGATCCCAGTAGCTTCGGTATAAGCTGTGTGTTCTGAGCATGCCTGTAACCCCAGCTTAGGTAGGGAGCAGAGATAGAAAGCTTGTGGGGACTTCCTATCTTCTACCTTATCTTTGAAAATTAAAAAACCAGGTTTAGGGAGAGGCTCTGCCTTAGAGAAATAGAAAAAGAAATGATAGAGGAGGACATTCTTGCTCTCTTCTGGACTCCATAATGTGCATCCTTACACACATGGGCATATGTATGCACACACACACACACACACACACACACATTTACAGAATAAGGTATCTTTCATTTGTTAATTATTTTATTTACATCCCAAATATTGCCTTCCCTCCTAGTACCCCCTTGCAGAGTCCTTCCCCTTTCTCCTCTCCTCTTCCCCTCTGAGGGAGTGCCTCCCATAAGGTCTTAAAAATAAAAAGAATGGTATTTATTTCTCCACAAACACTTAATACTACTACTACTAAAAGTCATTTTGTTGTCTACTGAAGAACTCAGCCACTGCTTCGCGCCAGTTTTGCACTTCAGTGTCAGAACTAGTGACCTAGATCCCATGACTGAGGAGACAGAGCTGCAGGCAGGTGGACAGGTTGCTTGGATTCATGGGATAAAGGGTACTGGCTTGCATTCCTGGCATGATTTTAGGACCCCAGCCTGGCCTGGCTCTGAGGTCTGTGGCATTGAGAGTCACAGATTGCGTCATCCTTCTTATTTCTTTCTCCCTAGAGGAAAGCAGAGGCTCTTCTTTGTTCAATTAGGAGTGGTGGACCAGGCCAAGCAGTGAAGCAGGGCAGCTGTCAGGAGAATTCAGGCTGGAGCAGGCTCAACAGGGAGGAACCCAGGGAAATGCGATATGTTCTACCCGAGTAGCTCCCTATGCCTGCTCCTCCCGGGTCCAGCTGCTCAGGAGAAGGAGGAAGCTAACATTTTCCCTCTGCCATTGTGTTCTGGACAGGTTCATCAATCTCAGCTCATCTCTCCTCCGTAGTCACTGAAGCTGGTTATCGGCCTTCTTTATGAAAAAGGAAGAGGAAGCTCAAGGGCACACGTAGAGGCAAGGGCAGCATCCACATACAAGGTCTGGGACTCCTAAGCCCCTGCTCTGTATGTCACTGGATGAATCCTGCTGGCCTAGCCAGGCGATTGCCAGGAGCATCTGGCTTCTCATCAATCACTGTAACTCACGGCAGGAAGAAACAGAAATAAACCTAGAGGCAGGGGTTCCTGGAATTAAGAGCCGAAGACAACAGAAGATCAAGTCTGTGGCTGTATCCTGGTTCTGATATTCCTCACTCTTCCCACCACCTGCCCCTTAGCCTTACTGACCTTTGTGCCCCAAAATGCCATGGACAGAACATTGGCCTGGAGAAGGCACCTGTTCTGGTGCCAGCCCAGCATGCTTGGCCTTAGCAACAATAGCTGGAAGGGCCTCTTAGAGCAAATACTTCCTGAAGTGCCCAGAGCAGCCACTGTCCCTGCTGCTCAGGAACAATCACAGCACATACCAACTTCCTTGTTGTGCTCCTTTCTCCAGTCTCACCGGCCTGCTGCTGAAGCGTTTAGCTCTCTTCAATAGGCAGGCCAATGACATGCGCAGGAAGCCAAGGCTCAGACTAGGAAAGGCCTTAAACATTCTAGGATGACTTTAGATTTTTTCCCCATAAAATATATTCAGAGGGAAAAGAAATGGGAATTTCCAGTTTTCTTTATTCTTCCTACAAATCCAGTGCCTCTTCCTTTGTCTTTGTCTGTTATCTTTCTTTTAACATTGAAAAAATGGGAAGGGCTTGGGATTTACCTCAGCGAC
The DNA here is from genome assembly GCA_019843965.1 of Rhynchomys soricoides. NCBI lineage: Eukaryota > Metazoa > Chordata > Mammalia > Rodentia > Muridae > Rhynchomys > Rhynchomys soricoides. The sequence continues at coordinate 9,541,103 of JADRCH010000075.1, forward strand.
AGAGTCCCTGTCAAGTATGTGTCATACACATACACACACATACATACACAGACACACACACACACACACACACACACACACACGGAGTGCAGAGACAGAAAGACAGAGATAGAATGGGGACAAAATTCAATATAGATATTCATATATATATAATACATATATTATATATATATTTATTTTTTGCTAAACATTTTAAAATGACAACACCTTTGTCAAGTTCCAGGTATCACTATGCAATATTACCCTGAGCAGCTTGAGCCCCACCGCTGTACACTGCTGGAGATGGCCTAAAATCAACAGGTGAAACTGAGGATTTCTGTGAGAGTGTTGGGAAGTGGAGTACCGGGTGACAGAAGCACAGACAGCAGCAGAGACGACTGACTCTCACTAAATCGCTGAGGAATTAGGACAGCTGGCTGCAGAATGTAAAGGAGAGGACATTAGATTGGAGAATATATAAACAAATGGGTTCTTTCTAAACAAATGTAAAAAGGGTTTGTGAAACAGCAAGACTACACGAGTGATGTAATGTTCAAAGTCTCTGGATTTTAGCTTACCTGATTTAGTTGCGTCTCTGGGCCAGTTAGTACTGTGTCTCCTTGGCTAAGTGGTTAATCAACTTTACAACTCAATATTCCTGTCATTAACTGAAGAGGAGGACAATAAAGCAGCTACCTCATGCTCTGTGGTAGAGACTTTAGAAATGTAAAGTGCTGGAACCATACCTGGCAGACAGCAGGGATACTATGATTCAGAATGGGCCAGGAGGGGAGCATAGGGCAGAAGAGACTTCAGGAGTCAATTCTAGCCCTGCGCACATCTAATGTTTTTTGTTTTTTGATACTTTATTTACATTTCAAATGTTTCCCCCTTTCCAGATCTTCCCTTTGGAACCTCTCTATTCCCACCCCCTATCTCCATGCCTCTATGGGGTATTCCCCCACCCACCCACCCACCCACTCTCGTCTTCCCTCCTTGACATTCTCCTATACTGGGGCATGTAATACCCTCAGGCCCAAGGGCCTTTTCACCCCCTGATGGCTAACAAGACCCTCCTCTGACACATATGTGGCCAGCACCATGGGTCCCTCCATGTGTATTCTTTGGTTGGTGATCCAATCTCTGAAAGCATTGGGAGATCATGCTAGTGGACACTTTTGCTCCCTCCATGGGGCTACCAACTCCCTCAGCTCCTTCAGTCCCTTCTCCAACTCCTCCATCTGGGACCATTGGGCTCAGCCCAATGGTTGCTGTGAAGTGACTCTTGGGTATTCCGAACTTTTGGGTTAATAACCACTTATTAGTGAGTACATACCGTGTTCATTCTTTTGTGACTGTGTTACCTCACTCAGGATGATATTTTCAAGTTCCATCCATTTGTCTGAGAATTTCATGAAGTCATTGTTTTTAATAGCTGGGTAGTATTCCATTGTGTAAATGTACCACATTTTCTGTATCCATTCCTCTGTGGAGGGATATCTGGGTTGTTTCCAGTTTCTGGCTATTATAAATATGGCTGCTATGAACATAGTGGAGCATGTGTATTTATTACGTGTTGGAGCACCTTCTGGGAATATGCCCAGGAGTGGAATAGCTGGGTCCTCAGGTAGTATTTAATGAAAACAGCAGTACATGAAGTCTGGCTTCTGCTTTCAGTGAACTTGCCATGCGGAGTAGCTGAACAACTTGCATCTTTTTTTTTTTTTTTTTCAAGTATCACAATGTTTATTGATAGATACAAGTATATAAAATCAGGGCATGAACATGACTTGATAAATTAAGTAGACTTAATTTCAATACTATAATAAGAGGGACCAATTCAAATTCTCACCATTTGTTTCACACCCACAAAAACCACTTCATGGGCATTAATGATCTTTCAAACTGATCAGTTTTGTGCAAGTAAACCATGTTTGTTTTAAAAAGACTTGTGCACTTGAAAACTGAACAGCAACACTGAACAACGTGCATCTTGAAGCCAGATCCCAGGTTCAAATCTCACAGCCTCTGTGAGATTTGTCATGGGCAAATCATCTGTGTTCTTTGAGCTCCAATCTTCTCATGTGTAAAATGGGCATGGTCATAGACATCCTTTCTAGGGTTGGTGCAAGGACCGACTGAGATCATGTATGCCAGCAACAGGAAAGATACAATGCTAGAAAAAGTGGGAAAGTTGTCAAGAAACTGAACAGATATAAACACGAGAGAGATGTCACTCAAAAACCCTGTTACAGTCCCCACTACACTCTATTTTCTATCTTTTATGACTATGTGTCAAACATCCATGAAGTCGTGGTTCATGTCTCTTTAACCATAAATGTATCTCCAACACTATCTCTTTTACAACAAGCCAATACAAATTTACCAAAATGAACAAATAAACATAAATGCTGCTCAGGATAAGACTCTTAAACAGGGAGAAGCTGGAACCTGTTCTGGCAGCTCAAGTAACAGCCAAAGAGTGTGGTTTTTCCAAGGTCCCCTTGCATCTCAGAGGCGAAGCGGCATCATTTGAGGTCCTGGTCCTTCGCCAGGACAGCACTGTAACTGATGTGTCCACCGTGGTGAACCTGAGGGCTGATTACAAGTTTATGTAAATGTTGAAGCTTTTGGCAGCACTCCTTCCTCTCTGATTTTGACATGCTCAGGGCGGGAGAAGTTTTCAAAGAGCTTTGAGAGAACACCCACACCCAATGCTGGAAATCTTAGAAGAAAGGACCACAGAAGAGCCCTCCTCAGCAGGGATTAGGGGAGACTGAACAGGTTTTCAGAGGCATATGGCGGCAAGATGTTAGAGTGAACTTGTTTCTCTGATGGAATCTGAAATGCTTTTAAGCAGAGGGTACCTAAGCAGCTTTTAAGTGGAGAGGATAGCATTGCAGGTTTATAAATAAATGGAGGTTTGTGGTTTCTGTGTAAGGGTGAGCCTTGGAAAGAGGAAATTAGGCCTTGAATTAGCAGCCTATATGCTTTTTCTGCTTCGTAGATCAGCAAGCAGGAGGCAGGTGAGCACTGGATGAAGGGGCTGAAGACACCCACTCCTGGCCTTCTGGCCTTGTCTCTGAGGGGGAGACACTTAGGCAAAATACTAACCACTCTCGATCACAGTTTCCTCATCTGCTCAACGAGACTAAACAACCCTTGTCCATTCTTTTATAAAACTGACTCTTAGCTATGGTAGCTAAAACTCTTTGAGCCCTGGCTGTCTGTCAGCCCTTGTATGACCTGTCAGTTTTCACAATCTTCCAGGAGACCCCGATGATCTAAATATTTAGCTGAGAACTTCTGGCTAATAATAGTGGAGCTGGGATTTGAACACAGGCTACCTGGTTTTCCAGCCAGATCTAATGGGTATGCTGTACTCTCCTGCCTCTAGGGAGATGGAACATGTCAGACAGGGCCTTAAAAGGAAGAAAGCCCAGTTGTTTGGTAGCTGACCAGGATCTCAGCACATCTTCAACGGACAGGAGAAAGGCACAGAATCTACCAAAGGGTGACAGTCTGTGTTCACAATAATTGTTCCCCGAGCTTTGTATTTTTTTATGACTAGTGTTAGCAAATGAAACTACATAGATCCTGAGCTTGGAGATACAGATAGGTTTATATCCAGGCTTAATAGCCTGGATCAGTTCCTGATTGGAATATCTCAATCCACTTTAAAAACAGGAGTATTATGGTTGTGGGATTTGCATAGATTATATACTAGATGTGTGGTATATGGTAATAAGCAAGTTTCTTCCTTTCTCTTTTTATCATAGATCTGAGAAATTAAATGTGTTTGATGCCAATCATATTATGAGACTGTCTTGCTGTCTCGGGATATGTTTATTCTTTGGAATCTTTAGATAGCCTGTATTTGAGATTGAAAGTGTGTGTATGTGTGTGTGTGTGTGTGTGTGGTTTTTTGTTTGTTTGTTTGTTTTTTAGGTCAGGGTAAATGATAGCTTTCCAGATTCACTTTCTATAGTGCGATCCATTTTCCTTATCCTTTAGTCTGAGGCAAACTACCATTTCTAGTGTTGAAGTTAAAGTCTGAGCCCCATTTCAATGATGAGCTGATACAGACATGGAGCAAGCAGCCAAGGGGTACCATGCACTTTTTCTGGGCACCACTTTTGTCCGGCTCAGCATCTGATCTTTAGGAGTTTGATGGACACAGCTAACATGGAATCTTCTATCCAAGAGTCACAATTTTAGGGGCACCAGAAGACAAATGCATGGAATCCATAGGTTCCCTGCAGTGACAAAATAGTAACAATGCACAGACAGCTTGAGGTAGATCTGTGTAAGCTGAATTGGTAGAGAAGCCTTCTTGGGTGAATGACTTCTGGCTGATTTAAAATCAGGTGATGGTTCAGATATTTGGCAGGCATCCAGATAACACTTGGGGTGCCATGGCTATACCAGACTGGTAGTGGTCATTCAGGGAGGAATTCTACATTATACAAGAATTGATTGGTTCTTGGTCCCCATTCATGACTGGATGATAGTGGTATATATTGGACAGTTAATGTGGGCTAAAACTGTGAGCATACAATTTCCTTTAATTCTTGCAACAGTCCTATAATGCAGAGACTGCTTTTTCTACCTCACTGGTGAAGAACCTGGGTCTCAGGAGTATGGAATGATTAACTCTCCCGGCTCAGTAGCCAAAAGCAGACCCTCTGAGGGCACTTAGGCTTTATGTTTGGCTTCCTCTCAGCTTTTTGGGGGGGTAGGGGGCTAGGCTCCTAAGCTTCCTATATTATCCTGGCCTCCCTGGTAGTGTCCTGGAAAATCTTGTGATATAACTGGTACCATAAAATTTTATCCACTGTCCCCTTTCCTCTGCTTGCAGAAGAGAGAGAGAGAGAGAGAGAGAGAGAGAGAGAGAGAGAGAGAGAGAGAGAGTGTGTGTGTGTGTGTGTGTGTGTGTTTAGGCCAGAGAAGGATATTAGGTATCCTGCTTTGTGACTCTCAATTTTATCCCCCCTTGAAATAGGGCCTCTTGAGAATCCAATGCAAGCTGAATTTTAGTTAAGATAACTAGCTAAGGATCTTTCTTGATCCAACCTTTTCTGTCTCCTTTAGAACTAGGCTTACACACAGCCTTACCAGGTCCTTATATTGGTCTTCAGGATTTGAATTCAGATCCTCATGCCTGCACACCAGGCTTCTTCCTTACTGAATCCTATCTTTTTTTTTTTCTTCAAATTTTATTTACATCATTGTTCTGCCTCTGTGCATGTCTGTGTGAGCCAGTGTGCTTCCTCACTTTTGGGGGCTTCTCCAACCAGCATTGGAATTTCAAGGGTTAACTTGTGGGTCCCTCATGAACATGACCATCTGCAGACAACTACTGGCATTCTAGGACAGAACCTTGACCTTTTATCATTCTACATTCATCCAATAGTGTGTTTGTCTACCAAGAGCTCCTTCTTCTTTGACTCCATGTTCTTCAACATTTCTCCCAGTGTTGGGTAGGTTGTCTATCCCAAGGATCTTACAGATCTCTATTTAAGCTTATATGAGTTCTTCCATGAGGTCACATGAGGTAGGAAGACAGTATTCCCTTTTATTAGATAACAAACATAAGACTTTGTTTTCTCAAGGTGTTGGGCTACAGATGGAGAAACATCTGAACCACCCAGCTGTTCTGTCCTGTCCTTCCCTTTTTAGGGATCTGAGGGTCTGTTTTGAGATCAACTCAATCATAGAGGGTTATAGAAGACAATCCCTTCCTCCTACCTCACTTACCGTAGATTACTTGTGATGTCTAGTACACACCAGAGAGTGTTTTCGACACTCGTGGCCTGAGATGACCTCTGTGTCAGTAGAACTAGTAGTATGATAAATGGTCACATTAAGGAAGTTGGAGGTGGAATAAATGAAGTACTATTTAGTGAAACTGTGGAAGACATATCAGAAGTACAAACTGAAATAGGACCACAAGTACAAACGTCTGTAGGGAGAGAAACTTTCCATGAACTGCTAATAGAAGTTTGGGAATTTTCTTATGCCAAAGAGATAGTCATGCTTAGTACGTGTATCAGGGCTGTAGAGATATGTAAGAGGAAGATAGAAAGCCAAATTTAAAATTTATGCTTAAAATTAAAACAAGCAAACAACCTGAGTTCTCAGTCTTTTCCACCTTCAGTCCTTGGAGGATCCAGCTGAATACGGTGCAGTTCTCTGAGCCCTGACTGATACCAGCAAACAAGCAAGTATTAAAAGATGGGTCACTGAGAGGTGGGCAGACATGAAGCCTCATCATATCAAGTGTAGGTTCCTTTTGAAAAGTATCCCACGAGGAAGAGCCACAGCCATGGATGACTTGCTTTTTGTCCAGCATTCACCAGGCACCACCCTCCTTCTCTCAGCACACACATTCCACAAAGACTGCCCTCAGCGATGACTCAGAGTCATTAATAACATGACCACTTGTGCAGCTCAAAGATTAGACAGCCACATGCCAAGAGTCTGTTGTGTTGAAGTGGCTCTGGGTGGGAAGCACTCTCCTGGGAGACTGGGGCAGGGTCTGACTTGCCAGGGGAGGTTTGCAGAATCTTCAGACTGTGACTCATGAAGGTCTGCAATGAATAAATAGCTCTTTCTGCTGTGACTGTTGACAGCACTGGTGACAGCTTACCTTTGCAGTTGCCAAGGAGAATCGGATTGATTTTTGACAAGCATAACTTTCCTAAGCAGCCTGGCCTGCAGTGGGACCACCATGAACAAATGCCTGGCCAAACCCAAAGGGTGATGAAGGAAGGGTCAGTATTTGGGGTCAGCAAGCCAGAAAACCAAATCTCTCCTGCCAGCAAGGAAAAGAAGGAAGGCAGTGTTGTGTTTCCAGGGATGGGGGTAGGAGGGAGCTTCATATGTACTCTCTGTCTCCCTCTGTCTCTCTCTGTCTCTGTCTCCCCCCCCCCCCCAAGTCTGGTAAGATTCAAAATTCTTGTAAGAAGGCAAATTTTCAGAAGTACCTATACAGTTTAAGACTTATTTGATGACTACCTATACAGTTTAGGCCTTATTTGATGACTAGTAACAAGGAACTCCTACTACTAAGCCATCGAGATGTTTAAGCCTCAATATGGAAAATCAAGGGACAAATAATTTAAGGTGAGAACAATAGTTTAACTGTGATTTTGAATGGCAGACACTTTTCTGTCTTCTCTAATTATGTAGGCCATCAAGTCTTCTGCCTTCTGTCTCATGGCTGCAAGATGACTGCCACATTTCCATGTATCATAATTACATTGATTGGAGGTGGGGATGGGGAGTTTGAATTGGCTTACTTTTTTGATGGATCAGACTATTAGTGATTAGAAGTAGTGTCACCTGGCCACTCTTAGGATCTAGGGATTCTTGGGAACGAAGTGCCTGACAAACGATAGTGAAAGAACTGTGACCTTCCCAGACTGATCTTGATTTACCTCTTCTGGGAGAAGGTATTTTAGAGTCTTGAATAGACTAATACTCTTTTGGCAATGAAGAAGGTAAAGAAGAAGGTTTGTGGATCGAAGGATGATTTCTGCCACATAAATTGGAAAGGTAGCTCAAATTATTGTATGAACACATACCACTTAGAAAAAGAAAATAAAGTTGGGTGTGGTGGCAAAGGCCTTTAATCCCAGCAGGAGGATTTCTGTGAGTTCAAGGCTAGCCTGTTCTTACATAATGAATTTCAAGACAGCTAGGACTACATAGAGAGACCCTGTCCCCCTCTCTCCCCCCCAAAAAAAGAAACAAACAAACAAAATACCCCAAAAAACAAAAAGAAAAAAAAAAAAGAAAACACCAACAAAAAATTAATTAATAAATAAAAAGCAGAGACAGAGGTATGAATTTGGAAGCATTCCCAAGTGCTTCTTAAGGCACATGATAAATTCCTAAGATGTCAGCGTATGCTAATAGGAGACCGCAGAGGAAAACAAGTCATTTGACACTTAGCGTGGCCATCCTTACCCGGCTCCTTCAAGACTCCAGTCAATTTCACTTGCTTTGTGAGCATTCCCAACTCTTGAGGATTAGCTAGCTGTTTGCTCCTGAGCCCATGTGTGTTCAGCACACATTTGGATGACAAACATTACACACTGAATTCTGAATCTCAATATAGATTGTGTCCACATGCAATTTAGCCTCATGCTTGGTGTCAGTTCAGTCAAGAACTCTCATGGCCTCCCATTGTCAGCAGGTAACAGATATTAGTGGACAGTAAACTTGGTGAATCTTAATCTGGCTTCACCAGACCCCAGATGCTGACCTGACTGACCTATTTAGATTCACCTTTGCCAACTCACTTTCTTAGAACTTTGTGTTCTGTCCATTCTCAGCCCTTGAGAGCCACTTTCTCTGTTCTTTATGTATTTGCATTATAAGGTTCCTACTGCAAAAAAAAGCACTCTTCTGCCTCATCATCTCTTGATTTTCATTGGCTCTGGAAAGCCCTTCCTAACCCTAGGCTCAGACCAGGTGACCTTTCTCTATCACTCTTCCCACCTGATAGTAAACCTCTATGCGGAGGTATCTGCTTGAGTTCCAGCAGTGGAACCAGGGTGACTTCATTTGTTGGGTATCAAGGTTTTCCATTAGATGATTAGTGCTGGATCAAATGGCCAAGCTTACAGTTGTGGCTCTGCTCCCCAGGAAGTTGCTGAACACTCAGTAAGACTTCAGCAGAGTAAGCCTTGGGTAGCTTGGCCTGCCATTGTGTGCCCATGCTGCCAGGATGTCCTTTCTCTAGGCATAGACATTTTTAATGATGTTGATTTACTGCAATTTACTGTATGACAACATAATTCAAATAAAAATAATAAGGAATGCTTGCCTAGAGCTTAATAAAGTTCAGTGTGACTGAGAGAGAAATGGAAACTTAAAACTTCTCTATTTATTATACTAGCAAAAATGCCAGGAAACAATCCATGTGGAGTCCTTAGCCTGGTGTATGACACACAGTGTCTAGAAAATGTCTGCTATCTTCATGATCTGCTTCCTAAAATCCCTTCCCATTCTCATGGCTGGGCCTGTCACCTTACTTGAAAACACATCAGTACAAGATGGAATGAGAACTGGTTTTCCTGGGTCATTCCACATTGCAATAAATGTCTCAATTATTATGACTTTAACAAATTGTATATTTTTTTGTGCTTATAACGTTGGCAACTTTTTGAGCATCTTGGAAGAAAGGGAAATATGGTAGATGCTAATGAGAATGAAGAACATGGGTGGAAGCTAGGGTCTACCCATAGCGGATGACATTATATATGACTCTGTGTTGATTTAGGAACCTATAAAAAGGGGTGAGACCACAGCAGTGAGACAGTGTAGGAAGCAAACACTACAGCGTTTACCAATAATTAACCTTGAATTTTATAGCATCTGGAAGAAGGACTATACTCTAGTTGGCAGTAAAAACCCAGCCCTCTAAGGGAATAGCCCCTGTGCTACTTATGAAGAAATCTACCTATAGATATATACATGAGATAAACATCTTCCTTCTCTTGTCTTCAAAGCTTCATAGAAGTAACTTTGTGTTGGAGCCAAGCACGGTATGGTATGCCAGTCCCTTCGGGATTCAGTCACTTAGAGAATTCAGTCTTAAGCAAGGGACTCAAAAAATATTATTATTTTTTTTGGTGTGATATGATAGGGTATATCTGTGTGTGTGTATGTGTGTGTGTGTGTTTGTGTGTGTGTGTTTGTGTGTGTGTGTATGTGTGTTTGTGTGTGTGTGTATGTGTGTGTGTGTGTGTGTGTGTGTGTGTGTGTGTAAGTGCATGTACTGTATGCTAAGGTGCATGTGTGAAGGCCAGCTTTTGGAAGTTGGTTCTTTTCATGAGTCCTGGAGATTGAATTTGGATCATCAGGCCTAGCAACAAATGCCTTTACCCACCGAGCCATTTCACTGGCCCCTAAAACAGAAATGCAAAATACAGATGAAACTTCATATGCAAAGAAGCTGAGTACAGCTTTATTCATAATGACTCTAAATAGAAATCATCTTACACTACCTGGTAAGTTATTATATGTCCAAGTAAGGGAATATACAGTTGATGAGAGCAGAAACTTTGAAACGCACACACACACACACACACACACACACACACACACACAGAGCTTATAGCATATTAACTGAAATAACACAGTATACATTTGTTTGTTCTACTGTTGTGTTAGGAAGTACAGCAAAAGTGGTTTGCGGTTTTTCCTGCAGGCATTTAGAGTATAGGAAAGGGCTTCTTCCCCTTTCTTGTTACCGTTTTCCATCTTTTGCAGCGTGATGAGTAGGGCAGTGTTTAAATACCTTAGACAGCTTGCTTTTGAGTCCTGCCTCCTACTGGCCAGCCACTTTGCCTCTTTGAATCTCAGTTTCCATGTGTATCCTGTGGAAGTGTTAATTCCCACATTGTAAGATAAATGCTAATGTAAAGATCATTTAAGAGCTGAGCTTGCTGCAGGCAGCCCCCACAAGGTGAGTGTTCAGAGATGCCAGCTTCTTTTGTTACTTTCAAGTTACAAAACTTCCCAGCAAATCTAGAAATTTTAAACAGAGAAAGGTTGTCTATTCTCTTGCCTTAGATCAATCAAAGGTGTACCCAAGGGTTAGTTAACAGTTATCTCGTTTCTAGTTCTTTATCACCCAATTACTAAGAGCATTTTAATTTGGAGGGTCTCTTTCAGCCTAGGCTGGCTTTGAGTCACTGTTTAGCAGAGGATGACCTTGAACTTCTAACTCTCTTGCCTCCACCTCTACCTTCTGAGTGTTTGTGTGTCACTGTGTTTGATTTATGCTGTGCTGGGGATTAAACTCATGGCCTTGTGCACGCTAGTCAGGAGGGTTACCAGTACAGCTACATCACCTAAAAGCCTTTACAAAAACAAAAATATCATTTTATATGTGTGAGTGTTTGTTTACATGTATGTTTGTGTATATGTCAGTACATAGTGCCCTTGGAGGCCAGAAGGGATGGTGATTCTTACAGATGCTTGTGAACTGCCATGTGGGTGTTGGGGATTGAACATGCGTGCTCTGGAAGAGTAGCCAGTGCTCTTTGCCCTGAGACATCTCTCCAGCCACCTCCCAAAAGCCTTTGGAATGAGAGTGCTCAGTTCTATTTTGAGAAAAAAATAAGAGTCTAGATTTCTTTTTAACCCATAACAATCCTCAATCCCCTACCTTCTCATAACATCATCTCGAAGCTCTCAACACTTTGTGGAGACCACCAACATTGATCATTTGTGTATCCACCAAAACCCATTTCATTTTTCTGCATATAAGGGAAGAAAGCTATAGTAGCGTCAAGGAGTGTGTTCAATGTCATATTGCTGCATAACAAACTGCCACCAACTTAGTGACTTTAAACAGCAGTTACTGATTAAGTTTCTGTGAGTCTTAGGTCCTGGCATAGCTGCATTGGGTCCTTCCTGCAGGATCTAACAAAGCTGCTCTGGGGGTATGAGCTGGGCTGCACTTTCCTTTGGCGGCATCCTTAGTGAAGAATCCTCAGTGAAGGCATTGAGAGCAGCTTCTGACTGACTGGGGCCAGACTCGGTGCTGGAAGGCTGACCTTCATTCCTCAATGCCTCCCACAGTTCCTTGTCACATCAGCTTCTCTCATAAGGAAGAGTTATGTGGTTTGTGGGATGTTTGCTCCTTCATTAGCCAGAAAGCTTTCTGGACTGTATCTGCTATTAGGTGAAGTCTTACAGAGAACACACGGTTGCAGCTAGGGTATTCTGTCACCTTTGCCATTCCTATCGTTTGAAAAAAGTCTCTCCCTAGGCAAGGGAAGTTGAGCACACAACCATGATCAGTAGGATACTAGTAGGCAAAGACTGTAGAGTAAGTATTCCTTTCAGTCTTTCCACCACTCTAAGGAACCTCTCCTCCCACCTGCCCTGTGTGTGTGTTAGTAGTAAACTTGAGCATACGCACTTTGGAGTTGAGAGAGCATCTCTTGATGACTTTCCATTTGTTGTCTCTGCTGTCATTTCTGCTTGGGACCTTCTCCCTTTGATCATGGCATGAAGGCTGCTCCTCTAAGCCCTACATCCTTGTTCAAAGAGGCAAGAAGGGGAAAGGGCAAAAGACACCTGTCAGTTAAGGCAGATTCTCTTCATCAGTAAAACAATAGGTTCTCAGAAGCCCTTCTCTGACTCATCACTCTCATTGACTTTCCTCCACCTCAACTTTATCAGCAGGCTATCTAGATTGTGCTGGTCAGACACACACACACACACACACACACACACACACACACACACACACACACACAGAGAGAGAGAGAGAGAGAGAGAGAGAGAGAGATATGAAGAGAGAGACACAGACACACAGACACACAGACACACACCAATGACCACTCTTATCTCAACAAAAAAATGCCAGACTCAGTCCTTCAAGCCTTCAAGGCATGGGAACATGGGTGAAAGCAATGTGAATAAGTTATAAAGCTTGAATAAGAAAACCCGTGTGGTGCCTGGTCAACAGCAGAGTGTCCAGGTCACTTCTTTTCTCGCTCTTCCTGTTTTTCTTCTACGTTGCTCTGACATCTGGGTTTGAATGTTTTAAACATAGCAGCACTTCCAGAGTTAAGTGCCCAGACAAGTAGGCAAGTCTGTATTCAGAGCTCAGAGGAAAGTTTATGAGGGAGGAATGTAATAGCTCCAGCTGGAGCACTGCCCGAGGACTAGCAACTGCAACACCCTTATTTGCTCTGGGGAGGAGCAGCTTGGAAACTTTTTATGAGATTCCAGAAGCAGCAAGGTCATCGGTTTTATGGCCGTCCTGCTCCATCTGTAAATACAGCCTTTGAATGATAATGTTTGGGCTCCTTGACAAGAACAAGGCTGGCAGTTAGCTTCTCTGAAGCAGGGGACAATAGAGTAAGAGGTGTTCTGCTCTATATGATTTCGAGGTATGCAGAGTAATTTTAGACCCCAACAAACAAGGATGATGAACCTTTCCTCCTTTCAGAGAGCTTAATTTCCAAAAGGCCTCACCATAAATTCCCTGGTATGAATCTGAGGCAGGTAATCTGATTAGTCAGGTCCCAAGAGAAGCAACATGTGTTTACTGTCACAATCATTTTCCAGCCAGCCACAAGGGTCTGGAGGAGGGCTCTTGGTTAGGCCTGTTTGTTGTGATCCTGTCAAGGCCAAGGAGGAGGGCTGTGTCCTTGCCAGGACCCATGTATTCTTTCAAGTAAGAAAACTTTCTCCAGTGACACCAGGTCCTCTCTTTAACTGCTCACTAGACCATGCTTTTTATTACAGATGAGAGTTTACTAGACTGGGCCCAGGAAACATTTGGCACCATTTGACCAGGTGCTAGGTCTTGTGTGGCTTGCAGTTGACCATGGGAACAGGGTCATTCCACCATTGGGACTCTGTTCTGGCTAGATGGCAGCAGAGGCAGAGGCAGCTGGTGCACACAGACTCTGAGTGCGCAGTTGGTTTAGGTGCTGGCATTTGTTGGATCTGAAATTATTCACAACTCCTTGTAGTCACATGGAGCAGGATGGGTCTTAAGTTTCTCCTTTCTCTCTCTTTGTCTCTCTGTCTCTGTCTATCTTTGTCTCTGTCGATCTCTGTCTCTGTCTGTTCCTGTCTATCTCTCCCCCCCCCGTGTGTATGTGCGTGTGTGTGTGTGTGTGTGTGTGTGTGTGTGTGTGTGCATTTACATGGCAAGGGGCAAGAGATGGTATTGTAAGCAAAGGCTTTAGTGGAAAGTTTTTTTGAAGCAGATGGCAAATGCCTAGACATCTCTTCTCAAAGGAGGCCAGTTAAAAAGCTGTTCTCTGAAGACCTTGGTAAACTCTAGACAAATATCTTCCCTGTTTGGGCCATTAGAGGTTCCCCCAGTGATGGCACCTCACTGCCTGATCACCTTAGGAGTATTTGTGAATATAGACAACTATGCTTCACTAACCTATCAACATGTCAGTACATGGATTACAGAATGTTTCTATTTAGTAAGTTGCTAACCCGTGGCAGTTGTATTTAGTAGAGTTAAAGGGTCCTTGGCCATCACAGAGATCATTGACTTTAACCCTTGTAGAACCCAACACTTTTCAAAATTAAAGTTTGGTATCTAAAATGCACACACATGATCGAAAGATGTTCAGCACATATCATTAACTATGAATTACTGCTAAACTCCCATGCCCAAAATATGATATATGTTAATATTCACATACTGCACCTAGACTTTGAAAAATATAATTTCTCCGTCTTTTTCAATCAAAGTATAACTATGTTAAACATAAATGTTTAATGCATATGAGTTCTGTGCTGCTGAGTGGGTACATGAACATGTGGGTATTTGGCCTTTTCTTGGGAGTCCTTTAGCTTTTCTGAGACAGGGACTCTCACTGATTCCAAAACTTAATGATTGGACTACTCTGGCTTACCAGGGCACTCCAAAGATTCACCTGTCACCACCTCTCCAGGGCTGGGATTAGAAGAACATGTCCCCACACCTGTCTTTTTTGTTTTTGTTTGTTTGTTTTTTAACCTTGGTTCTGGGGATAGAATTCAGGTCCTTCTGCTTAGAAGAGAAATACATCATGGATAGAGTCTTCTTCGTATGTATACCTGGTTAGTACCCGGTGAGTGAATTATCTGAGTATGTGTTTCCTAAATTATCTGAAGATTGATCCAGAGGGGGGGAAACGTGGGCAGTGTTGTCAGCTAGCACAGGAGACAGCCTTTAGGTTCCTCAGGCACTCTTTTATTTTTTACGGGGTAAGAGAAGACCTAACTAGTAAAGCTGTAGGAGCAGACCGTAAGAGGGAAATGTAGCAGGGTCAGCAAGGCTGTAAGTAGAATACTGCACTCTATGAGAAGCCTGGCTCTTCCCTGAACCTTAATGCCAACTTTGTGCTAAATGGCTTCAGTAAATGTTTCCAAATGGTCTTTCTCAGGCTTCCCAATTATTATTGCCATTCTGTTAAAGTTACTTGTCAGGACTGTAGAATGCCTTACCATCAGTGAAGCATCTGCTGATCTCCCAGCTGGAAGTAACCATTAATTTCCACATATTCTCCACACATTATTTTTATACTCAAATCAGATCCCCACATCTATCTGTCTGTCTATCTATCTATCTATCTATCTATCTATCTATCTATCACCATATCCACCCATCCAACCATCCATCCATCCATCCATCATCTAGCTTTTTGATTACTATGTACTTCATCCTGTGCTAGACACTCTATGATTTATGTCACTCAAGTGACTTTCCTGTGAATTTTCTTACTTAATTATCATATGCTCTATCACAATAAAGATAAAGATGGAAACATGGTGTTTTTGTAGATTCATAGATTCTGACTATAAATCAGAGTTCTATGAAATATCCAATATTCAATAATTTAGGAGAGTGGGCTACAATTAAACTACTCAATGTATCTCTATATTCAAAAGTCTATAATTTGAAGTAGAAAAGGCATGTGAAGATCTTAGAAGCCAAAGAAAATGCATACTTTTATACGGAGATTAAACTGGGTTAGAGTTTTGGGCATCTATGAGTAGCTGCCAGATCAAGGGGTGTATAACTTAAGTGTCAGGATGTGGCCATGTCTCTGATGAGTTTTCAGAGTCATTGACATTATTGGAGAGATAGATCAACTGTTAAGAGAACTAGCTACTCTTCCAGAGGGCCTAGGTTCAATTCCCAACACCCATATGGTAGCACACAAATAGTTTCAGGATATCCAATGCCTTTGGGCTTCCTTAGGCACCAGACATAATTGTGTTGTATAGTTACTCATGAAAGCAAAACACAGTTTAAAAAGCCA
Source organism: Rhynchomys soricoides (assembly GCA_019843965.1). Classification (NCBI taxonomy): domain Eukaryota; kingdom Metazoa; phylum Chordata; class Mammalia; order Rodentia; family Muridae; genus Rhynchomys; species Rhynchomys soricoides. The sequence goes on from JADRCH010000075.1 coordinate 9,556,888, forward strand.
CCCAAACTTTGACCATCACCAACACCAAGAGTGCTGAAGCAGTAAGTTCTTGAACTTTTTTGGATGGCTTAACAAATTTTCTTTTTAAGTGTATATTAAGTGTGCTATTCAAGAAACTTGTATTCTCAAAACTTCTCAGTAATCCTTTCCATAGTTCAGCATGGGGTAAAACATAGAGGGACTCATATGTATATCAGATTCAAAAGGTTACAGCACTAGTTTCTGAGGAAGGATGGCTGGCTGGCATTGAGACTCATATGGAATGTCATCTTTCTGTGGTTCTGTTAAGCTTTGAAAGAGGAGGGTTACAGCCCTGGCCTTCAGATGTTCATGCTGTACTGGTCTTGGACAAGCTGTGTGCTGTTACTCTTTGACTCCATGGATACCCATCTCCCTGCTCTTAGGAGAAAGGCCAACTTCCCTGGTGAAGCCCATGTGGTCTAGCCCTGTCTACCTCTGCTCTACACTAGTTTCATTTACTTCTTTGACCATACAAAGTTTTCCTTTGCTCACTCATGGGGCTCCTTGAGCTTTCCCTTCAAGCATTTGCTTCAATGTATTTTTAATTGTAATCACTCAATGTCTTCCTTATTTGTACCTTGCCTACTTTGTTCACTATCCGTACGGGCTTAGCAAACAGACATGTTTGTTTTAGTTAACTTTAGCATTTAGTTCTTATCTATTGCTGAGATAGATGAAAGAATGCACATGTGAACCTTGGCTTTCTGGTGAGTTTTTGGACTGGCTGGATCGACAGTCAGTCAGGAGGGGTTTTAGATGAAAATTTATCAGACCAGATAGAGGACTTGATGTTTGTGATTCTTTCCAGGTCAATGAGCCTTTTCCTTCAAAAAGGCTTTATGTCAGTTTGATTTAGCTATTGCTTTTGTCTTTATTGTGGAGAGAGAGAGAGAGAGAGAGAGAGAGAGAGAGAGAGAGAGAGAGACAGAGACAGACACAGAGAGAGAGCGCGCTGAACTTGCTGAACTTTAAAGTGATGCAGAAAGACCATGAAGGCCCTAGAAATGACTTTGTTTTCCCTGTTTGCCTTACTCAAGCAAGTGAGGCCTCTTTTGGAAGGGAGGTGGGGATCCATTACAAATGTCAAACTCCTGGACATCAATGAGTTTTGTATTTCCCAATGGAGGTTTATGATTAAACTCCAATAACTCAAACGCACCATCCGTGAAGAATGCCAGCTCCAACTGGTAATTCTTGTTTTTTTTAATCTCCTCCTCCTTTACTTAAAAATTTCCCTGCCTCTGAATTTCTCAGGCCACAGGCCTGGGGGTGGGGGTGGGGGGCTGGATTTGTTTGCATTCTGATGACAATAGAAGCCTACTGACAATTGAAGGAAAAGACAATGCATCTGAAGCTAGAGAGGCAGGTGGTCTCCACAAAGAGTGAGAACCATTCTTTCTTACTCAGAAAGGCTGGGGCAACAGTGGCCTCTACCTGGAGACGTGTGAGTTCCACCAATACCTTCAGCTGTGCTTGCTGGATGCGGGCTGGCATTAAAAGGCAGCATATTGACATCTACACACTGCCGCCTCTGTAGCTCCACTTGACTTTCCTTCTCCTTCACAGATGATGTCATCAGCATTTATGTGGTACACCACCATTTATGTGGTACTCTCATGGGCTCCTGTATCATTCTAATTATTCCCAACAATGTTGTCAGGTAGGTTTTACAGCACCCACTTTTCTGGTGGGAACACTGAGCTTACAAGAGCTTTTTAACTTGCCTAGCACACACCATTATGAGGTACATGAACCAGTATTCTAAAGTCAGGTTTGTCTGCTCCAAATCTCTGGCTGCCACTGAGTCTAATAGAGATCCCAGCAAGGAGTAGGGGTTTGGCTCCTTCTTCCCAGGGGTCTTCCCTCTAGGAAAGGTATCACGATCACTGTGCTTATTAGTTCTACTGCTATGTTACTGATTTCTGTGTATAGTCAGAAGCCAGGACCAGCAAAGCAACCAGCTGTCTTCAAAGCCCTTCAGATACCTCACCCACATAGACCAAGAGCTCTTGTTTTTACCCCAGGTTTCCTGGCTAGCCTAAATGGGTAAAGCAACCTAATAATGCCCTAATGAAGAGTTTGAAAGTCCACTTGGGGCTTGGAATGTTTTTAAGATTTGTCTGAACGGTGAAAAGATATCAGTCACTAAATTCACTAAATTGAGAAGGGCAATCAGAATGCACACAAATAGTTGAGCTTTCTGTGTGAGGAAGTGACTGAGCTGAGATGTGGGTGGCAAGATGTCCATAGGAAGAGGGAGGGGCTCTGAAGACAGTTTGCTCGATGATGTAAGACCATTACTGCTTAGATAATGGATGTCTCAGCTGTCCCAGCAGGTGTCTCCATCATTCCAGGGACAGAGGGGGAAAGTTGCTGCAGCTTCTAAACTATGAGACACTAGCTCTCTGGTCTTTCCCCTTGTTGCTTTGCCCAGAGAAAAGAAGCTAGCCTAGGGCATCTGGATATGTTTCTACTAACAGTTTTATCTCACTTTACAGTATCTTATTATTATAAAGAACAAACAAAAACCAACCAACCAACCAACCAACCAACAAGCAAACAAAAAAATCCTTTATTTCATGTAGGTAATTAAATAATCACATGTGGATTTTTTTTGATATCTTCTATGAATAAAACATTTATTTTGTTTCAAAACTTGGATTATAATATGAAGGCCACAGTTTTCCATTTCTTAATATAGCAGTGTCATCTTTCTAATGATGAAAACACTTCTCTTTTATTGGACTACACTTATTTACTTACGTGTGTGTGTGTGTGTGTGTGTGTGTGTGTGTACACGTGGCAGCCAGAGGTCAACATGAGATGTTTTCTCCTTTCTTTGTATTCTCCCACCCTACTTCATGCCAGAAGCAGTGTCTTTTTTTTTTTTTTTTTAATGTGGGCTCCTGAGGATCAAGGTCCTTGTGTTTGTTTGGCAAGCAATTTATCAAAAGGGCCATCTCTATTTATCAAGTACCCTCTCCCATGTGATTCCTTTAGTGAGTCACTCACTGTTGAGACATCTGGCTGTTTATTGAAACTTGCTATTGTCAGCACCACCAGAGCAAAGCTACTTAGATGTGAGTAGGCCATGTCCTCAGGATAAATGTTCAGAAGTCACATTTCTGCTCTACTTTTGAAAACTGTGTGCTTGAATCTTTCTTTAGGCAAGTTGCACTGATTTATGCTTTGCCCATGGGTGGGCATTTTCTCACACTTTGCACAGAGTTCTTAACTCACTAATTAATAATATGTTAGAAAAACAGACAAATTGACAACAGGAATTATTTCAATTTGGTAGATATTCATAGACTATATAAACAAGGTAGTCTGCAATCTGAGATAATACCAATGTAGCCAGCCATTCTTTGCAATCCATTTGAGATTAATTCCAGGACCTTTTTGGCTATGAAAATTTATGTCTACTCAAGTCTCTTATAAAGGTGCAGTGGTTCAACATAGCAGAGCATGACCTACTGTACTATCTAAAATTGTGCTAAGATTAATGTACCTGTCATGACGCTATGTGACCAGCTGTTACCTTTACATTTAGGGAAGGCTGAGAAGAAGGTCTGTGTATGTTCAGAGTGGAAACATTTTTTAAGTACTTTTAATAAGAAATCTGAATGTACATATCCGTCTGTAGGGAGGACAGTTCATAACAGAAAACAAGCAGTGGTCTTCAGGTAACTCATGGCATAGTGGGTGAACTGGATGGGGGTGAGAAGCATGTGTCCTGAAAACACTGACAGCCTAAAGCTGAGGCTGCAAGGACTAAGAAGGTCAGATCCTGAGTTCTTAGAGATGTGCTGCTCTCTGGACCAGGGTAGTGCTCAAGGCCTTTGAATGGGACTGACTGGTGTGTGTGGATTTGAGAGTTTGGAGAACCCTCTGGCTGCACCCTCTTTTGGCTCTTCTCTTGGTCATATGTTTGTTTTCCTTCACTCCAGCAAGGAAGGAAAAAAGGAGACGGGCTGAAAGCCGGAACGGGGATGTGGAAAGTTTGAACACATTTTCCCAAATTCTTTTAGGAGGTAAAAACTCCCTGATTGTAAATAGTTGTGTATTAAAATTTATTTTGTTGTCATTTGAGAGAGATAATAATGAATTTTCTAATAATCTCACCCATGTCTATGGTTTGTAACTGTCTTCCCTTCTTTCCGTCACACAGAGAACACCTCCGGAGCTGTTTGTTAGACTCTCTGGCCATGACTCATGGTATATGGGCCCACATAAAAGCAAGAGCCTTGCCTAATTATGACTTTCGGTCTCTATATAAGCAGATCAACTTTTGGGTTCTGGAGAAAACAGACATGCAATTAATCTGGAAGGCCAAAAACCAAACCAAAACAACAAAACAAAAAACAAATTAAAAAAAATCTCACAAATATGAACATTTAAAAACAATTCTTCCTTCCTTAAGTTCACAGTAAGATACACATGAGACCCCATGAACCTATTGTCAGAACAGAAGTTTCCTGGTAACACACATCTCTTCCACATTTTACCAACACAAAACCAATCCTATGTTTATGATTGGTCCTGGGGCTGGAGATATGGCTAAGCAGTCAGTGTGCCTTCTCTTACAGATGAGCTGAGTTCAGTTCCTAGCACCAAGTGGGAAAGCTCACACAGGACCCCACACTGTCTTCTGGTCTCTTTGGACACACATAATGTTTGTGGTATATACTCACATAGTCACACAGGCATATCCATAAAAAATTCTGTATTTGCGAATCAGCTGCTTCTAAAAACCAAAACTGGGTTCACCCAGAATTTTTTTTTTTTGTAGATAGTTTTTACTGATTGTCCTTATACTGTCTTATATACTGACCTGGAATCTTTTCATCTCTTTTATTAAATGTAAATAACAATAAAAATTGGAGTAGTTTAATCCTTATATACAAGAATTTCTAATGGGCATAATTTCCGCTGTCATTGCTCTTTCAGTTAAAATGGGTCAGTCTTCACATTCTACTTTTGTTAATGATTCATTTGATCTCTGCAGCATTAGTTAATTAGAGCCCAGAAAGAAATAACCAGGTGATTCTTGTTCCGTGGCTTCTGCTTAAGATAGTCGAAACTCTCAGCTGTCCCTCCTTAAAAATGCTGACAAACTCTCCTTGAGACCCATCTCTCTCTGCATTTTTATCTCTCACACTGTTAAAAAAAAAAAAAAAAAAAAAAAAAGCCTTTCTTCCCTATGAGCAGTTGGAAACTCCCCAACTGCTCTTAAATCTTGCTGCTTCAGAACAGGCCTATGATATCTCATTTGAGGATAAGCTGGTAAGGGATACCAGCTCATCCAAGGCCACTGGCTCTGCTTTAGTAACACAGATCTTAGTTCAGAACTGATGACCCTGTCCCAGATGATGTTGTCGGTGGAAGACTTAAGTTGCCCAAGTTGACCCTTCATTTCAAATTCTGTGAAATATGAGGATGCCAACCACTCCCCACCCCAAGTCATCCTTCTTAATGGAAGTGTCAAGGGCTTTCTGCTTGAAAATGCAGTTTGTGTGGACCCACAGAGCATGCTCTGAGAGAGGTGATGTTTACCATGAGTAAAATGAAAGTTACTGGAAAGTCCCTGCCTATTTAAAGTCCAGGGGCCCTACATCTAGATTAAAATCAAACTTAAAAAAATTGTCTTTCTGTCCACAAAGAAGAATTTAGAGGAGCCAAAGCATGACCACTGTGGACAAGTGGGGTCTTGTCAACCACGGCCCAACCTCAACTGTCAGTGCTGGAGAGGACAAGGATGTGATTGAGAAAAGGAGATTAATGAAAGTATTTAGGAACTGCGGTCTTAACGATTGCTCACAGCAAAGTGAGAACACTTTTGGGTGTGGAAAAAGTAGGCAAATGCACAGAAGGAAATTTACTTAAGAAACTTCCTTTTGGGAGGGAAAAAGAAGGGCCAGTTCAGATATGGGAGGAGAAGTACAGAGGGTCAGGAATTTGAAAGTATGTAGCAGTGGGGGAGGGGAAAGTAAGGGTAGCAACTAGAAAGTCCCCGATGCCAGGGACCCAAGAGGTTCCAAGGACCCAACAGGGAGGACATTAGCTGAATTACCCAACAAATGGGGAGATAGAACCTCTAGAGACCATATCCAGTGGATAGGCACGGCTTCCGGTCGAGGGATGGGGCCATCCACCCACCTTAAAAATATTAATTCAGAATTCTTCTTGTCAAAAGGAAATGCAGGGACAAAGAGTGGAGCAGAAACAAAAGGAAAGGCCATCCAGAGACTGCCTCACCTAGGGATCCATCCTATCTGCTGACATCAAACCCAGATACTATTGCTGAAGCCAAGAAGTGCTTACTGACAGGATCCCGGTATAGCTGTCTCCTGAGAGGCTCTGCCACAGCTGGACCAATACAGACTTGGATGGACACAGCCAACCGTTGGACTGAGCATGGGGTCCCCAGTGGAGGAGTTAGAGAAAGGACTGAAGGAGCCTAAGGGGTTTGCAACATCATAGGAAGAACAACAATATCAACAACCAGACTCCCCAAAGCTCCCAGGGACTAAATCACCAACCAAGGAGTACACAGGGGGTACCCATGGCTCCAGCTGGATATGTAGCAGACAACTGCTTTATCTGGCATCACTGAGATGAGAGCCCCTTGGTCCAGTGGAGGCTTGATAACCCAGGATAGGGGAATGCTAGGCCAATGAGGCAGGAGTGGGTGGGTGGGTGGGTGGGTGGGAGAACACCCTCATGGAGACAGAGGGGAGGGAGGAGGGGATGGGGGCTTGTGGAGGGGAAACTGGGAAGGGGAATAACATTTGAAATGTAAATAAATAAAATAACCAATAAAAAATGAAAAAATAAATAAAAAATTTCTTCCTTTCTTAGCTGCAATATCAAGATAAGGATCTACAATTACAAAATGTGTTCCAGAGGTTTACTTGTGTGAGAACACTTAAGGACTAGATAATTTAATTAACTTGTCTGTGACATGGAAATGCACATACAAACACACACATAAACACATATGGAGACTATCCACACTAACTAGATCAATACACCGTATCTACAAGTCAAGGAGAAGCTCTCTCCATTCTCTACAGTTGGAGGGAAAGGCAGCTTAATAGATACATAAGTAAATAGCACTTTTCCTTTACAAAGGCTCTAACAATGGCCCCCAAAATTGGCTATACGGAATGTTATGAGAATAGGAAAGATTCAATCTTAGGATTCTTTTCATTTTTCACCTGTTACCTTGAATACTAACACTTGGTGATGTTGTTAGCCAGCATGCGGTGCCAAGGCTCCATCAGGCTTTCGGGTCCTAAAGAATATTACTTTTTCTTAGTTAATTTTGACCTCCAGAGAATCAGGCCTAGAAACTCTCCGAAGAAAGTAGAAACTCATACATTTGTTTTGCTTGTTTTTAGATTAAGAAGAGTGTTCCAGTTTGTCTCTCCATATGGAGTATTTCAAAGAAACATAGTGAGCTCAGAAGAGCTGGCAGGCATGGGGCTGATGTGGTGGCATAACCAGGGCATAGTTCGCTTTTTTGGTCCCATAAAAGATCAGTGATCATTTGACAAGGCAAAAGAAAGCCATTAAGGAGTTTAAGACTACAGAGTGACAGGATTGGATGTGTGGTCTTAAGATCACCCACGCGGGTTGCTTCATGTAATTAATACTTTGGAAGGACCAGTGACATGAGCACAGCCTCTGATTAGGTCTCAGACTTTTCCCAGTTCCCAGACATTGGACAGTAATACACATGGCTGGGAAGAGTTAAGAGCATGAATAGCTTCACTTGAAGTGCAAGGTAATTGGGTTTCTTTGCATCTCTAAAGCCAGTCTGGAAGGGGGAGGGTGTGTAATATATTTCAATAAATATACATAACAAAGACAATTCTCGTGGAAGACAAGGGCAATAAAAAAATCATAGATGGTGTGAACATTCTTGCTAGTGCTGACTGGACTCGTCGCTGCTGGCAAACATCAGGACACTGCACCAACAACATAAAGTTCATTCATTTATACACCTATACAGTGATTTTTCAGTAGATGATAAGCATTGTACCAAATGCTAGAGACAAAGATTAGAACAGAGGAAGCAGAAGCCAGAGTTCCTGACAATGAGATCTTAGAGTAAAAATTAATGAAGAAGTGAACAGAAAAACAATTTCAGTGATAAGAAGTGGGAAGGGAATAAAAGAGTGTTTGTCTGAAGGGCCTGTGTAGGGGTGTGGGGTCTGTGGGCCGTTCCTGGTAATCGGGCAGCGTTTCTGGGAAGGTGACTTTTGTACTGAGATAAGAAGGAAACAATCATATACAAGGGGAGGGAACGAACCCGCCTCACAAGGCCTAAAATGCAACAAGCTTGGAAAAGGACAGGGTCGTTCTTGTGATTGAAGGGGCAGAGGAGAGTAGACGAATGGAAAAACAAGCAAGAGAACCATGACGGGCTTGGCAGCCATTTTTGTACAGCTCTTGGATTTTGTTCTAAGAGCAGCTTGAAAGCCCTTGAAGACCCTGAATGAAGGAGAGTTGGGCATGCGGAAGAAAACCCGGATAATGACAGGCTAAAAGGCACAGAAGTTGACAGAGCAGTGGTCCAGGCAAGAGGAAAACCGGGGTGGTTTAGGCAAGGAAGGCGCTTCAATAGAGTCTTGGAAGAAGGTATCATTTCAACCTAGTGGTGAAGCCGAGGTTTCAGGGGCAGCACACTGTCACAGGGTCATGGAGCAGAGCCTGTGCTGTGCCTCACTATTTCTCTAATAGGGCTGGAGGAAAGTCTGAGTGTCCTAGGCAGGCTCATGAAGTCAGGTCGTTTGGAAACAACCAAACAACCAAACCACCAAAACGTCTTTACTTGATAACTACTGAGAAATGAGAGAACCACACCTGTAAGGAAGGGGGGCCTAGGACACAAAGCCGGGTCCCTCTGCCCCCTTGTCATACACAGTTCAGCTCTAGCTTCTACTTGCATATTACCTTAGCTGAAGAAAACTCTGTGTCACAGGCCCCAGGCAGCTTACAAGGTAGTTCACTTGTCAACTGCCTCCTGAAGTGGAGGTGTCACAGCCCATCATGCAATTGCCATAAGGTTTCTGTGAGCAGAAAGTGGGATTTTTAGGCTTAAGCTTTGAAGTACAATTTTTAGTGAAGAATCAAAATTACAACCTTCACGATTCAACTTTTTATATAATTTTATAATTTCACAATTTTTTATAATTATCCCCAAACCAGTGGAAATGCAATGTCTGAAGATACGAAGATTTAAGGGTGCTTAGAAGAGAAACCAAAGAAATGAGGGGGTGGCCGAGTCACATGGCAAATATCTTTTCGCAGCTGGACAAGGAACACAAATCATCTATGTAAATTCTACTGCTATGCTCTATTTTTTTTATGTATACATATTTTAAAACATGGAATGACTTCCCAAGGAAAAAAATAGAAAAGGAAAAGAAACCCTGAAATATTTTTAAGAGAAGACTTTTTTTCAAGGCATTCCAGTTGTCCTGGATTGTTCTCTGTTCCAATTGTCTGATGTGGGAGTCATTGTGACCTTCAGAACAGGAAACACATGGTTCTGTGTTTCACAGGGCACTGACCTGCCTGCCTCAGGGTTATAATGCTCTGAAAATTCTCCCCCTCCCCCCTTCTTCCCTATGTTAAGTGACCTTGACCAGGCTATTTCCCTTGGGTGGGCTTTAGTTTTGCCAATGCAAAAAGAAAAAGAAAGGATGCCTGAACCAAATTCTGCGCTGACAGCAGACATGAGCAATCAATCATCCATGTATTCTCTATAAATTAGAAGATCTAAGTGTTTTGAACATAGATGTTGGCAATGGATTAAAGACAACAAGAGCCAGTAAGTCTGTGTCCTTAATGGTTCGTCTTTAAAGTCCCTTCAAATTTGTTCAACCTTTCTGACCCTTCCTGTCCATTTTCATTGAATGCGACTTTATTTTGTGGGGGCCCTCTAAAGCAATGTCTCATTTACACTGACCCACAAATTGTCATGTCTTAAAGTCAATGGACATTAGATTGTCAGTAAAAACTGGCCAAAAGGCACTGTTTCTTTTACCTTTATGCAACCATATCTCAGATCTAGAATCCAGCAGATCCAACTGTTATGTACTAAGTACATTCAGCATGTTAGGCCCCTATATGCAAGGACTAGGCCCAATTTTTTGCTTGAAGCTTGTGGAAAAACTAAAAGAACTCAGAAAAGCCTTTTGCAGAAGTGAAGAGGAGGGAGGTGGGGTCAGGGATGCAAGGCAGTGCTGCACCAAGGTCTGAGTAAGGACAGTATCAGAGGGGGATTAAAGGCCACAGAAACAGCACGAGGCAGATTAAGGAGAATGCCCACTCAAGTTGTCTCTCAAGGCTGCAGCTTCTTAGAGATTAACTTCGACAAATGAACTAAGGGGTTTTGTTTATTCTGCGATTCCAAGTCATTTGTTTGAAATTTAGGAGCAAAGACGCACCCCCCCCAAAATAAAACAAAAACAAAAACACAAACAAACAAACAAAAAACCAAAAACCAACCAAACCAAACCAAAAACAAAAACCAAACCAGTGAGGTATTTTGACAGGCGAGCACCATGCGCCCTCTAGTGGCGACACACTAGTAACTCGGGCGATCCCTGAGTTACTAAGCTTTTTCTTTTGCTTTGTTTGGTAGTCCGGGATTCCAGATACATAGTTTTTCAAATGTTGAAATGCTACCCAGGAGTTTTATCTAGTGTTAGCAGTTTATAAGGATCCCCAAAGTAGCTTGTCAAGTTTTAAAATATGTAACTACAAAGATATGAGAGTTCAACAGGCTGATGCTGTGACCTTCACCTTTAGTTTCTCACTCTATTCCCCTAGCTTGTCTTTCTTGTAACGATACGTTTTGGATATCTAGGTTATCAACGAACAACCTCTTGTGACTTTGGTCTTTCACTCAGCATAATGCCACTCACAATTGGATTTCTATACGCTGTTGTTTGTTTCTCAGTTGTGAAGGAATACCACACAGTAAAGTCCTGAAACTCAGTAGAAAGATGGTGACTTTACTCCTAAAGATTGAGTCAGTTATTCTAGGAACAGGTCCATGCATTGCTGCAGGTGTCTGTGCTCCATTGCAGTGAACTGGAAACTGCATGTAATTACCAGGAATTCAAGCTGATGCCCTGTTAAATTGTCATTTGGTATTAGCTCTACTCCATAAGAAAGACACTGATTCCTATACACTTGGAGGCTGACCTTTTCTTTCTCAGTTTAAGTAACTGGTTTTTATTTTATTTTATTTTATTATTTTTTTAAAATAGGATGATATTCCTTTAACTAACTTGGTAACTCAGAGTTGACATGGGACCTTTAAGTTCTTGCTCTAATATACACAACACACAGTAGAACAAAATTAAATATATATTTTTAAAACTATCTTTCAAAACAAAGAGTTCTGTATTGGACTCATGAAATGTGTCCCACTGCTTCAGGGGGTTGAGAGAAGCTAGGGCAGCACACAGGTTATTCAAGTGCTTTACCACTGGACTGCAGTGGTCCCCTCCCCCTTCTCTTTGAGGTAAGATCTTGCCATGTAGACCAGGCTAGCCTTACAGTGATATTCGTACCTTTCTGCATTTCAACAGGGATTGTAGGTGTGAGCTTCCATACATGAAATTTTGAAATTTGTTGGGGGGGGGGGAAGGGTGTTCTTGGAGGCAGGGTCTCATAAGACCCACAGTAGCTGAGGATGTCAAAGAGTGCTAGGATTACAGGCATGGGACTCACACCATTACTTGCCTTTAACCTATTATTTTTGTAGATACATGTATGTGCTGTATGTTTACGTATACACGGGTACATATGTGTGCACTAGCTTATAGAAAACAAAGGACAACTTCAGGAGTTGTTCCTTAGGGGCCATTCCTTAGGTGCTATCCTTAGATGCTTTTATTTTGAGACAAGGTCTCTCAATGGCCTGTTACTTACGAATTTGGAAAGGCTGATTGGCCTGCAAGTCCCAGGACACATCCTGTCTCTGCTTCCTTAGCCCCGAGGTTACAACTATGTATAACCATGCTTAGCTTTTTCTCCCTCTCCATGGATTCCAGAGATCAAACTCCAGGTTCTCATGTGTGCTCAAAACAAATAGTTTAATTGTAACTGGTCTACCTCCCACCCCTTGCATTCCTAGATAGGGTTTCACTAAGTTATCCAGCTTGCCCTTGAACTTTCTCTGTAACCTAGGGAGGCCTTGAATTTATGATTCTTCTGCTTCAGCCTTCTTAACATCTGTGAGTACAAGCCTATTCCACCAGACTCGTGTGTGTGTGTGTGTGTGTGTGTGTGTGTGTGTGTGTGTGAGAGAGAGAGAGAGAGAGAGAGAGAGAGAGAGAGAGAGATCAGAGGGGAAGCAACTGCAACATCTAATATTGTAAAATTATTTTAGTAGTTTATAATCAGAAGGATTTCATTAGATCCAATGGTTTCCAAAAGATAGGGTTAATCTTTTATGGAAAAAAAGATTTTAAGATCAGGATAAGATTTAAAACCATTATGCACACTTTGATAATGACTATTTTTCTTTCTTTTCTTTTTAAACTCCACTTATACAGAGCATCCTGGTTTGATGATGTAATTCATCTGCCACTAGATGAGTAGAACATTTTTTTTCTAGAGTGTAAAACTCCAAGAGCCACATCCATTTCCTGTTTCCCATTTTGAGTCTTTCCAAGAACAGAATCTGCTATGAAGTAGGATTTGTTAGAACCCAGGACAACCTTTGCTTTATTGGAATTTCCATGGGATCTGGTAGCTGCTTCTGTACCCTTTGTTCATGTTTGTTGGGCATCTTACAAATTAAGAAATCCATAGTATTTCCACGAATGTGCTTATGATTTTAGTTCACCTTCTCACGGACACTCTGGTTTTATATCTGGGCTGTGGTTTGCTGGTAATTTGGGACTAATGTATTCAAATCCTTGGCTACTGGCAATGAGAGGGGTTTTAAACTTGATTAAGCCCTACAGAGTTAGCAAAGACAATGGTTATCAAAGGCAATGATTATCCCTGTGACTGATGAATGCCTTATGGTCTATCAGTAACCTTCCCTACATTTCTAGTTTGTGGCTTATATTGCTTCTAGTCAAGAGGGTGCCTTGATACTTTGATCTTGAAGGCATAACTTGTAGCCATCCTGTGCCTTAGAGGCATATTCAGGTTGAGGAAAATGCCCAGAATTTATTCCTTAATAAAGAATGATGGGATACTATAAATCTAGCTGGCCTGCTCGCATAGGCAAGTGAAGAAATGCTGGGTACATGATCTGGGGCTTTCTTAAATGAATTAGGCAAAAGGCTGGTAGGGGAGCCAATAGCAACATGTCAGTCTCCTTAGTAGTATGAGAAGCTGGACCAATTTGCCTGGAATCTCTATTCTTTAAGCCAACTTGATGATAAGAGTCTTGGAGACGAATGGGAAGAAAGTTGTAGCCATACTGAGACCATAGCTGCCAATCATTGAGCCTGACTGTCTAGGATGAGCCCGTGGTGAGGTAATTTTTCTCCAGGTGTCATTTGATAGAATTTATCATCTAAACTGGGCCATTCTACTCTTATTCCTGGGACAGAGTCAGTGGATAAAATACTCTAGTACATGGCCCAGCATTGTGATTGCTTTACATTCAAGGTCTAATAAAACACCCCTGCTCATCTTTTTACCCAAGCCCTATTTGTCTTATTTCACAGATGAAGAAACTGAGTTCCAGAAAGCAGGTGGCAGGGTTGAAGCTTGAGTGGAGTCTTCAGGCTCTATCCAGCCTTTCCTTCTCTACCCAGCCCAGGCATCTGGGAGAGGCAGGAACTCTAATGAAATCTGACTGTTGGCCTTGGGTGTTGGACTCCTTCAGTATGTCTGGAAACAAGGAGGAAACTTACTGACTGGAACTTCCTGCTTCAATACTGAATTGACACAGAGAGCTAACTGATAGTGTGTTCCAGTAGCAGAAAGAGGAAATGCATGAGGCTGCTCAATTGTAATTAAGAATGAGTGGAAAACAGGAAAACAAATGGTCTCACAGGCAGGCCAAATATGGCGTTGCTTGGATGAGTTCCTTCCTGCTCTTGGCAAAGTTGTTACCATTCATGCCTCAGAAGGCGCTCAAGATGTCCAATGCTCCTGGACACTCTAACAGTGGGTTCATTGAACAGTTCACCAGACTGTGGACTGCAGTATGCAAAGCACTGGGTTAGAGGGGGACTGGGAGGAGCAGAAGCAGAAATGAATATAGTAGGCTCCCTGCTTTTGGTTTGCTTCTGGTCTCATGGGAAAGACTGTTCTGGTAAACAACTTCTTGGAACATGAGGCAGAATGAAGTAAGCGCCATAACTGAGGGAAAAAGTAAGATCTGAGTGAGCCAGCGGCCAGAGAACTCTTTCCAACAGGGATAATGGAAGCTTCAGGTGGGGAAGAGATTTATTGCAGGCCTCGAAGGACAGTGGAATTTAGCTGGAAGAGAGAAGGGGGAAAATTCTGGGCTCAAGGCCTAGAGATCACAGGCTTATTTCATATGTTCTAGTTTATCAGGGGACCACGGTAGGGTGAGCAAGCTGTGATCAGCTGGAGCCAAGAGGGGGCCGGGCACAAAGAAGAACAATGGAGAGGTGACTTTCCAGGGTTTATATTCAGGAACAAGGGAGGAGTCGGCTCTATTCTATTACTCAGTTTTCCTCATTGAATTCTTAATGGGAATAGAGTTGAATAGAAGCAAATTGGGAAATTAATTAGATCTCTGAGTACCTAGTAACCCTCAGCAGAGGTCTGCGATGAATGCTGACAAGATCAAAGACTAACTTGGTTTTTAAATTATACAACAGTGCTTGAATCTTAATCTTTCTGACAAGCTCAGTTCTGTATATAGGCAAAGAATAGCTTGCTCAGGCATGCATATGGAAATATGATATGGATATTCCTCTTGGATTACATTCTTAGCCGTGTGGAGATGTTAAAGCGATAGACACACAGGTACCTTTAACAAAGTGATCTGACACCAAAGAAAATGTAACATGAAAAGTGGTCCAGAAATTTGAGTAACCACAAAGGGTGTTGTGGAAGGGATGGTAGAGGTTTTCAGGGCATCAGGAGGGGTTGGAAGCTTCCTGCCTCTTTAAGCAACAGTGCTCAAGAATCTAGAAGCAGACCCAAGAACCATAGCTCATAACAAAGTCTGTAGCTAATAAGGTTAGCGAGGTTTGTAAGGCAGAAAATGATAACTGGTTACAGGGCCAAAAGGTTAGTGGGAAATAAGGATCAGGAAAGATGGGAGAAGGAACCTTTAAAACAGACAAGGCAAATGCAAGCAAGGTTCTCTGAGTGCTCTCTTGAGATCTCATCCTTGGTCAACCTCAGGCAATGACACTTGTATGCAGCAGATCTGGTAGTAACAAGAGTGGGAGTTTGGGGAGAGAGATCCACAGCTGTTGGAAGTAGAGTGGGAAGAGGATCTTCAGGTTTTCCTGCTCCCTACTCTTATTAGTAGCAAGAGTGTTTTGCCATCTTACGTGCTATTGTTTATTTGACAAGCATGGTAGCACATGATTGTAATCCAGCCTGGATTGCCACAACCAACCAACCAACCAACCAATCAACCAAATAGATTATATCTTTTAAAGAAGGGTTTTGACGTGTTGAACTGTTGGAAAACTTTATTTATTTTTGTGTATATGTATGTGTGTGTGCTCCAGTGAGTTCACGTGCACTGCATGTACACATTGCCTATCTAGGCAGAAGGGGGAGTTGAATCCCCTGGAACTGGAGCTGCAGATGGTTCTGAGTTGCCACTTGGGTGCTGAGAACTGAACTTGGGTCCTCTGGAAGAGCAGTAAATGCTTTTAAACACTGAGCCAACTTTCCAGCCCTCTGAAAACTCTTTGTATGGAAAAAAAAGTGTGTTGAAACCAGCAGACAAGAAGTTTAATTTCAAGTCTAGTTATATGAACGTCAATGATAGTACTTGAGTAATTTCAATGATTACTAGTCACAATTTGTTAAATTGGAAGATATATATCTATATATCTATATAAGATATAAGATATATAAGATATATAGATACATATCTTCCAAGACACTGCTTAGTGTGTCACAATAGGTATATATGGTAGGCTATCCTCACTCAAAATCACTGTACAGCTGAAGATGACTTTGAACCTCTGATTTTCTTGCTTCCACATCCCAAGTACTAGCGTTACAGACATGTACATTGGTGTCCAGATTATGTTGTGTGTGGATCAAATGCGAGGTTTCTTAAATGCTAGAGAAGCATGCTAGGGTGCAGCTTCCACCTCACAAAATCATGTGGAGGATTGTTCTAAACCAATTTAAAAAAAAGCCTTCCAGAAAATGCTTAAAGAACTTTCTCTAAGCATTTGATGGTTTTAGAAGATCTAAAAGAAATGGCCTTAGGTGACCCTTATGAACGGAAT
The DNA here is from genome assembly GCA_019843965.1 of Rhynchomys soricoides. Classification (NCBI taxonomy): domain Eukaryota; kingdom Metazoa; phylum Chordata; class Mammalia; order Rodentia; family Muridae; genus Rhynchomys; species Rhynchomys soricoides. The sequence continues at coordinate 9,573,354 of JADRCH010000075.1, forward strand.
AATAAGCATTCCCCTTTATTAAGCATGTGGTGTGTGCCAGCTGCTATCTTGCTGAATCCGTAAGTGGGGGCATAATTACTCTAATTTTATGGTGGAGGGAACTTAACCTTTAGATGGTTAAGCCTTTTATGCAAATGTATCTAGTTCTAAATGCAACTATGAACCTGGCAACTTTGATGGTTGGCATCATCTTAGAACTTTCGAGCGAAGCTTAGATTACCTTGGAACTCTTCCCTCTCTGTGATACCAAGTGAAGAACGCATGTGCCGCTGCTTGTTAGAAAAGCGAGCCTCAGAAGGTTTGAGCAGGTAAGAATAGATTCAGCACTCCTCCTTCAGGAATAGAGGACAATTTTGGGGCAGTGCTGGAGGATGGTCACTCCATGGAGCCCTGGTGTGAATTTCCAGCTCTTCCAGTACCTCTGGCTCCAACATTTATCTGGCAAGAATCTTGTTTTCCTTCCAGCATAGCTGGGTTGGAGTTTTGTGATAGTGTTTGACTTAAGCAAGTTTCCACATGAGCTGTTCTAGTGTTGGAACAAAGCAATAGTGGGGGAGGCCCAGCTTGGAAGAAGTCAGGCAGAGACTGATGCTTGTGTCTTGTTAAACACCATTCCCCTCCAGGTGTGTACTTTTCTCCAACAGTCAAACTTGCAACACAAGTCTGGGCTTCCCTCTCCCATTAATGCAAATATTGTCAATAGGAGGAACAGGAAAGAAAAGCCAATAGTCGAGGTTTGAAAACCTCTGCTTTTAGGTGGAGGATCAAGAGCCCTTCACGTTGCCAAACATTATTTGAATTTTGTAGAACAAACACTGGAGTTTAAGTTACATCCCACATTCAATATTTGGCGAAGGTGATTTCTCCCACTTGACATACTTGTTAATTGCTTTGAGATGAAGTGAGAGACACAATCAAAGTATTTTAAGAATTCACCTCTTTTTTTTTTTAAACTAGTAAAGTGGCAGGTCTAGGGAAGTAGGGGGGTTGCTTTGGATTCATGCAACTCGTATTGTAGTGATTCAACAATATTGGTCATAATTCTGGTTCTGTTCACATTAGTATCCAACAAACTGAGCTGTTTGTTTTTGGATCAGCTTGCAAATACAACTCAAGAATTGATCCACTAATAACAAATATTGCCACTAAATATTTGGACTCAGTGTACTAGTGTCTGTCACAATGAGATTGATGGTGTAAACTGCAGTGTCTTGGCTTTGCACCTCAGCTACACCACCTCTTTACAAAATGAGTATCCTAATGAGAAGTCCAGGGACTACGGGTAGGAAATCCTGAATGGAAATCAGACAAAATTACTGTTATATGGAGACTCTAAGGGATTTCAGGCTTGATTCTACAACTAACTAGCCTCCTATTGTTTTGCACCTCAGTTTACTCATCTGTGAGAAAACAGTCATATGGTTTTGCTATTCAGAATCGTATGAGGTGATTTATGTGCTGTGCACAGGAGATGCTCATTTAATATTTCAGAAAGAGTGAATACACATTGAGTGTCAACTGTGCCAGTCATGATAAGTTTAAGGAGTTTATAGCGTGTGTGGGAGACAGAAAATTAAGCAAGCAGTTACAGTAAAAGTTAATTGTTCCGACAGTTGAGTACAGGGTACTGTGTGAGCACAAAGCAGGGGTAATTCACATGGATTTTAGAGTGTGAAGGTTAAAAAACACTTCTTAGCAGTGATGATTAAGCTAAAACCCAGAGGATGGGTAAGCATTAACCAGGCAAAGAAGACAGAGAAAAGTGATCTATGAAGGGAAAATAGAGACTTGGAAGTTCATGTGTCAAAGAAAGCCAGATAATAAAGTGGTTCTGCTCTATTTATTCTACTTAAAGGTAAATTCTCCTGAAACGTTTTTTATTTTCGATTCAGTAGTAATGACACTGTGCATCTTCACACTGCATGATGTGTGAGCATTGAAGAAGAAGCATCTGTGAAAATTACTCACAGAAGAATGGGAAAACACTGGGATTGGGTATGGAGCCTGGCACGTAAGCATGTGGAATTAGCTTACTTTCCAACCTCATTTGGTTGATGCTAAATTCCCTCGTCTATGCTCTGCACAAAGACTAAGGCAGTTTGGATTTTCTTCCTAGATGACAGCTATTCTGGTAGATTGGAAGCTGTTCCCCGTTCTATTTATACATTCAAAGTCAAATCAATGAGGTGAAATAATTGCCTATTCTACAGTGGTTGTCAGGTGAGTTGAAATCTCAGAATTATCATGATGTTCAAAACAAAATGTGTGTCATCCACTCATGTTGTCACAGGCTTTTAATTGCAGCATTAGACAGAGGTTGAGACAGGAGGATTGCTGAGAGTTTGAAGCCAGTATTAGTTACAAAACAAGATTTTATTTCTGAAAGCAAAGCAAAGCAAAACAAACAAAATGTGCATCTTGAGTAATGATAAAACACAGCTAAGGGGTGGTGTGTGTGTGTGTGTGTGTGTGTGTGTGTGTGTGTGTGTGTATGTAAGGGGGCAGGGGTGGGTGAACAAGTCACTGTCCATTGTCAGATCAAACATCTTAAGACTTTTGTTCTCTACCTTTAAGGTGTTTATTAAACTAGTAAGGATGCCAGTCAGATGAAAGTTAGCTTTTGCCACTAGGGGTAACCTTCCATAGTAAGGATGGAAGAGATTGGATGGGAGCTAGATGAGGTTTAGGGGTTCAAGAAAGAGATAGGTTAAAGAAGACTCCTACTTTGCAGATAGATTTTCCATAAAGATTGCAATCTTGGGCAGCTAGCCTTGCCCTGGTTTCTAGGAGAACAGGATGCCCCAGGGAGATGATTGAACACAGACAAGCTTTTCATTTTGAATAAATATTTCATATAACTGACACTCAACTGAATTGTCTTTTTGATGAAGATAGCTTTCAACTTTATACAAATGTACATACCTTCTTACATTGAAGGCCGTTAAATATAATATTTCTTTAAACTGAGGTCTATGTTAATATTATCAGACTTAATCAAAAGAACTGGGTAGTGAAGTCATGAATTTCATAAGGTTATTATTGAATGGCTTAAAATCTGCACTTGCAGTTTAGAAAGGTAAAACTTAGTGTGTAGATTCCTCATCCTCTGCTTTTCAAAGGATGCTTATCTTTCTGGTTCCATTGCATTCTCACAGCACCCTGTGCATCATGGCAGCCCTCTCCCTGTGAAGGAAATGTTGAGACAAAATGAATCATACAAGAAGTGCAAGAGATTTATGGAAGGAAAAGCCTGCTAAAGATAAACAGTACACACACACACACACACACACACACACACACACTCACACACAGACTTCATCATTTCATTGAGAATTTATTATATAAATAATATGTATCATTTATATATGATACATATTATTTCTTTTGAGAATTTTATACATGTATTTTGATCATATTCACCTCAAACTCTTCCTAATTGCTCTCAGATACACTAACTGTGTGTATTGTTTTGTTTAAAATATCCCCTAGACTCTAATTTGTCCTGTTCCTATAATCCAGTGAGTGGAGCCATCATGTACTAAAGAGTGGTAAACTGTCAGGGGATACACTTTTAATGATAACTAATCTTCTCCCTCTAGAGGCCATCAATTGTATGTAGCTAAGAGGAAGACATATTAAGAATGTCATCAACAGAGGTGTGGTGGTGGCTCACACCTTTAATCTAAGCACTTGAGAGGCAGAGGCAGGCAGTTTTCTGTGAGTTAGCTGCCAGCTACAGAGTGAGTTCCAGGACAGTCATGGCTACACAGAAAAAACCCTGTCCTGAACCACCCCCCCCAAAAAAAAACCCCCAATATTTCTATTCACCAGAGAAAGGCAACTAAAGTCATAGTAAAAATACTACTTCACACCTTTTAGTTTGATCTGTCTAAAAGATGAGATTTGGGTTGAAGTGACAGTTCAGTCAGAAAGCTTGAGGTCCCAAGTGCAATCCACAGATCCTGCAGAAGAAGCCAAGTGTGGTGGCTCACAGTTGTAGTTGTGTGATCCCAGCACCTGGGAAATAGTGACAGGAAGATCTGTGGGGCTTGCCAGCCAGCCAGCCTCATCAGTGAGCCTCAGTTCCAAGTGAGAGTCAGTCTCAAAATGCCGGGTAGATAGCACTTAAGGAAGGATACCTGAGGTTGACCTTTGACCTCCACATGCATGTGCACAAAGATGAGGATCTGGAGAAAAGGATAGACATGCACTCCTTTTGTTGACTTACGTATAGGTGCAGTCATTTTTAGAAACCAGTGTGAAGATTCCTCAAAACCCTTAGAATTACTGCATGATCCATTATTCTCACCACCAGCATTGAAGCTGGTATGCTGAAGAGACATCTGCACTATTCACAGTACTCAAGACTGGAAAACAACGTCAGTGTCCATAAAGAGACTATTAATGTGCTGGCTAAGATTTATTTATTTATTTAGTCATTCTGATACAAACTAGAGTCATCTGGGAAGAAGAAATCTTAGCTGAACGTTTACCTCTACTGAATTTTTCTGTAGGCAAGTCTATGGAACATCTTTTTGACTAATAATTGTGGGAATGCTTGGATCATTACAGGTGCCACTTCTTGACAGATGGTCTTGGTTGGTATAAGAAAACAGGTTGAACAAGTCAATAAGCAGTCTTCTGCCACTTCCTCTACTTTAGTTTTTGCTTCCTGTGCTGGTTTCCCTTGATGGTGGACTATAAGCTGTAAGTGGAAATAAACCCTTTCCCTCCCTAAGCTGCATTTGGTCATTGTTTTATAACAACAGTAGAAAATAAACTAGGATAAATGGATTTAAACCACACACACACACACACACACACACACACACACACACACACACCCCAAACAAATATACAGATAAATAAATCTTTAAAATGTGTGAAGTGTGGAAGATATACCTCTATTTCTCCTGGGAGATAGGTTCTCTTTAAGGGAGATTTTTATCCAGAGTTGTCCTTACCCATCACAAGTGTGACCCAGAGAAGGCTCTAATATGTGATACATTGGTTACGGTGACATGTTTTAGTTTTCTTATTTTTCTCCCCTTTGTTCCCCCATGTAAGCTCCCTGTGAACTCTAGATGGCCTGGAACTTACTATGTAGACCAGGCTTGCCTTGAACTCAGAGATATCAGCCTGCCTCTTTCTCCCAAGTGTTGGATTGAAGGTGTGTGCCACCACACCCAGCTTTAGTCGTCTTTTAATGTAGCGCTTAAGGTGTTGTTGAAAACCGCTGGTGATGGTGATTCAAAGGTGGATAGCCTCTATCGATTCCTTTGCTTTGAGCTAATCTGATTCTCTACTGATGCTTTTTTGGAATCAAGGTAGTTCCATGCTTTACTTGGACCAGTACAAATCAGCAGAAGTATCATCTTACTGGCTTTAAGAGTTTAGGCAACTTCTGACCTTCCCTCTGAAATCTCAACTATGAAAATCCTCAGGTAAAATTAAGTTTAGAAGCTGTGGTGGTTTGAATGAAAAGGATCCTCATAGGGCCACAGGTCCCTGATATTTGAAGACTTAAGCCCTAGTTGGTGAAAGTGTTTAGCAAAGATTACCAGACATGTCCTGGGGATGGGCTTTCAGGTTTCAAATGCTCATACCATTCCTGGTATTTTTTCTCAGTCTTATGCTTGTGGCTCCTTCACTGCAGCACTGTGCCTGCCTGCCCGCTGCAATGTTCCCTGCCAGATGATCCTGGATTCAAATGAACCCTCAGAAGTTGTAAGCTCAAATAAACTCTTCTATAAGTTGCCTTGGTAATGGCAGCCTATCACAGCAATGTAAAAGCGGTTAAGGCAGAAGCATTCTACAAAATCACTTATTAGTATTTGTCAGTTTAAAACCACAAAGGACTAAGTTGGTGAACTATTAGAAATTGTAGGAAATAAAGGAGAAATAATTACTAAATGCAATATATGACCTTGAATGGAATCTTGGAATAAATGCTCACTAGTAAATAAACCAGTGAAATTTAATAATGTCCATAATTTAGCTAACAGTACTGTACAATCCTCCTGTCCTGTGATGAGACATTGAAATATCAAGTTATTAATATTAGTGAAGTACAAATGGTATATATGTATAGAACTTCTGTACTATTTTTGTGGCATATTTTAAAGATTTTTTTTTTTTAAATATGTATACATCTGTGTGTGTGTGTAGAAGGAATGTCCATGTGTGAGTATAGGTACTCAAAGAATCCAGAAGAGTGAGTCAGGTTATCTGGGTCTGGAGTTATGGGCAGTTATGAGCCACCTGACTTGGTTACTGGGGACTGAGCTTGGGTTCTCTGGTGAAGCAGTGTGTGCATTTAACAGCTGAGCTCTCCCTCTCCTGTTTCTTTTGCTACTTGCAGCAGTCAGGAGAGCTGGCCCTGCATCTCATCTGCTGCAGCACTTGAGAAATTGGGCCTTGCACCTTGCCCGAGCAGTACAGTAGAGCTGGCCTTGGTGGTAAAAGTGCTGGTGAGCCAGCTCTTGAGGGCATGAGAATAGCAGAGCTGACCCAGCCCCGTGGCAGCTGCAGCATTGGGTGAGCTATCTGGGGCAGTGATGGAGAGCACACCTGTTGGTGCAGATACAGAAGAGCTAGTGGGCTGACTAACTTAGCTACCTCCCAGGCCCAGAAACAAGGCTTTGAGTTGGTTCACCTTAATGTCTACCACATGTGTGATCTGCTGGAGTGTGTGAAAAGGCTGATCCTGCAGATCCAAAGCTGCAGGATCTCCATGACACAGAGAAAACACAGGATATCTGAGAGGAGTCCCAATGAGGATCTAGTATAGATAGTGTAGAAGCCAGAGGCCTTGAAACAGACTAACGAACATTTGCAAGGAAAGATGTGAGGGAAAAGGGTATGCTGTGAGACTCTATAGCTTCCACGATGAGATTTTTATTTTGTATTTATTTTTATTTGATCTTACTTTTTTTCTTTTTGGAGAGGAGGACAGGGAGATAAGTGGGATTAGGGTGCATGATGTGAACTTCAAAAAGAACCAATAAGAAGTTTAAAAAAAAAAAAAAAGAGTCTGACCATCCTGATACGACAGTGCTGAGAAGCCTAAATTAGACTTAGAGAGAAAGTCTCATAGAAATGGGCATGGGAGGAGCCTATGGACGAGTGAAGCCTTTTTGGATAATCTAACTGAATATATCCAAGGAGTGACTCTACCCTATACAAGGTGGGCCTCTCAGTTGAGCCTCACCTGAATTCTAGGCTGCAGAACTATAAGGACTTCTGGTAATGGTTGCCAATGGTTTGGAGATGCTTTGTGTTGCTACTGTAGGTAGATGAAGCATCATGGGAACAGCAATGGTAGCCCAGATGATCCGGAGTCGTTGGGTTTATTTTCTCCTTGGACTGGGGATGTTGGAAAACATGGATCAACTCAACATTTGAAAATTGATGGCTTTTCCTGTGATGTTGTTTGATGTGGACTTTTGGTTTCCAAACAGCATCTTCACTGGCTTATCTCAAGCTAGAAATGAACATTATTCAAGTATTCATTAAGGCAGCACCATCCAAAAGAAGTATGTCTAGTGGCAGTAGAACAATTTTTAGAGGTCCTCTACTAAGGAAAAGGTCAGGTTAATTGGTGACCAGATGCAATCAGTCAAGATCCTTAGTTATAAATAGCAGGATCTATTGTAGGAAAAGGATGCATTAAAAGACATCCACATTTAAGAGAGCAGGACACTTCCTCTCTCCAGTCCTGGAAGATAGCCAGAGAGCTTGTTTTGATGCAGTGATGGAGCTACATAGCCAGAAGGACTTCCAACAGTAGTGTGGATCAGCTACAGGAAATCTACTGCTAATAATGTTCATCTTGTGCCTCCTGTGTTGCCTGAGCCTTAATACTAGCTGCCCAGAAGAAACAAGAGCCTGGTTCTTGTCTCAAGAATATGGCTTCTACACTGTGCCACACTACTTTGCATCCTTCCTGCTTTCTAACATTTGAATGAATACATCTTTTCAGACTACAAAAATTGACAATGCTATCTGCAAGAAATTCTGGGAAATCTAGTCCCCCCTTTTGTATCTATCTGTCTGTCATCTATCTATCTATCTATCTATCTATCTATCTATCTATCTATCTATCT
>JADRCH010000075.1:9581468-9681172 GCA_019843965.1 Rhynchomys soricoides
TCTATCTATCTATCTATCTATCTATCTATCTATCTATCTATCTATCTTTCTATCTATCTATCTGTTTTTCAATGTAGGAAATAAAATCCAGGCCTCACAGATTCTAGGCAAGATCTGTACTCCTAATCCACAACCCTAGCCTGAAATGGATATTAGAACAGGTACTGGGTAGATCAATTTGTGGCAGTGGATGCTACATTGCCCTGTCTTTATTTGGCACATAAGATTAATTTCATTAAGTGATGATCATTGTTCTTTCCTGTTTCTTCATAAAACTTAAATATAGTTGCTTATATGCTGTCAAAGTAGTCATAACATGTCTAAAACTATAATAGCAATAAATAGCACCAGAAACCCTAGCACTAAATAATGTGTATGCTATGTAATTCATAAGATAAATATTATATGCTAAAACTGATTGCTAAGACAATAAAAATCTATGCTAAAATTCATTATTTGGGTAAAATAAAATTCAGTATTGATGTCAACAAAAGCTAGCATTCTAACTGGACATAATAATATTTGAGTTTTTTGTTATGTAGCATGTAACAGTATTTGAGTTTAGTTCATTTCCTCTTAGTAGCTAAGAACTTACTCAGGAGTTAGATTTTCTGGCTCTATTAGAATCCAAATGATGCCAGGTTAGTTTATTTCTCCTTTCAAATCAAAGTTGACAGTTGCCTTAGTTGGGTTTCTATTGCTGTGAAGAGACAACATGACCATGGTAACTCTTACAAAGGAAGACATTACTTGGGGCTTGCTTACAGGTTCAGAGGTTTAGTCCATTGTTCACCATAGTTCATGGTGGGAAGCGTGGTGGCATTTAGGCAGACATGGTGATGAAGAGATAGCTGAGTGTCTTAGTTAGGGTTTTACTGCTGTGAACAGACACCATGACCAAGGCAACTCTTATAAGGACAACATTTAATTGGGGCTGGCTTACAGGTTCAGAGGTTCCATTATCATCAAGGCACGAACATGGCAGCATCTAGGCAGGCATGGTACCGCTGGAGCAGAGAGTTCTACATCTTCATTTGAAGGCTGCTAGCAGAATACTGGCTTCCAGGCAGCTAGGATGAGGGTCTTAAAGCCCATGCTCATGGTGACACACTTATTCCAACAAGGCCATAATAGTGCCACTCCCTGAGCCAGGCATATATAAACCTTGACACAGAGAGTTCTACATCTGGACTGCAAGGCCACTTAAGAAAGAGAGAGCAGGAAGAGAGAGCGACACTAGGCCTGACTTGAGCATCTGAAACTTAAAGCCCATCCCCAGTGACACACTTCCTCTAACAAAGCCACACCTACTCTAACAAGGTCACACTTCAAAATAGTGCTATACTCCCTGGTCACCAAGCATCGAAATCTAAGAGAAAGGAGCCGTTCCTATTCAAAGCACCAAAACAATGGTATCTCTACCTTGTAGGACTGTTAGGAAGATTACATGAGAAAATACAGAAAAGTAGTGTGCACAAAGTAGTATACATAGCCTAGTTTCTTTAGTGTTGCTATAACATAGACCTGACACTGATTTGTTTATTAAGAATAGATTTTTTCCCTCACTGTTATAAGACTCTGAAAAGTTCAGTGTCAAGAGACTGCCAGGTCCAGCCTCTGGTTGCTATGTCTTTCACATGGCAGAAGAAAGAGCCCATTCCTACAACTCCCTGTTGTAGTGGAGTTCTCGCTAACGTAATCAGAGTCCTTATTACCGAATATCTCCAAAAAACCCCTACAGCCCGACACTGTTGCTTTGGGGGATTAAGTTTCAAATGTATTTGTGACACACGTTGGGAACATAGCAGCAGCACTCCATGAATGATAGTTTACAGTCGGAGAGATTGGAGACTATGTCAAGGCCCAATGTCTTCCTGAGGCAGGAGGCCTGCCTGCCTTTGTAACTCAGCTTTTCCAGACTGATTGATCTCTTTATCTCTTGCTCTTTGATTATCTTTAATTAGAAGGATGCATGATCAATTTTCACTTTTAGATTGATCTGTACTTACAGAGTTTGGGATTTTGTTGGCCCTCGTCCTGGCATGGTTTTAAGTTCCACAGGATGTGCATTTTTGTAGGATCATGATGTTCTTTTTGTTTGTTTGTTTGTTTTTTTTGTTTTTTGTTTTTGAAATAGGGTTTCTCTGTATAGCCCTGGTTGTCCTGGAACTCACTCTGTAGACCAGGCTGGCCTCGAACTCAGAAATCTGTCTGCCTCTGCCTCCCCAGTGCTGGGATTAAAGGTGTGCACCACCACTATCTCTGGCTTTATGGGATAACCTTCACTTGAGCTCAGGAGTCTGCCCTAATTACCACTCCCAGGCTGTGAATCTACAAAGAAGTGATATGGTCTTTAGTGCCAGGCATAGGTGGGATCAATCATTTAATGCCTTACTCATTTATTGGGTTTGACCTTAAGTAAATGATTTTGACTCTGCAAATCTTGCATTCACATATGAATGGGAGTTCTTAATACTTCATTCAACGGGCTTGAAAACCAGGTGTCACTGGGTAATGCCTTGCTTGCTCCTCAGGTCCTAACAGTGTGTATTGTAGTGAATTCCACCCTGTGAGCTGTCTTCTTTGCCAAGGTCAATGATGCCTTTATTCTTTGTTTTAATAACAGGAGTGGTGGTAGGGGGTGGAGACTGGACTTTTGAGTTTGTTCTGGCCCCAGAAACCCCCTGGATGTTGTTGTTTCAGTCTTTGTTTTAGGTCAAGGGAAATAAATTCACCTTCTTCCCTCACGTGTTTATTTTCTCAGAAGCAGACACAGCTCAAATTCTTAGAACAGACTGTTCAGCTTGGCAGTGTTCTGCTTGAGAGGTTGAGCTGTATCTCTCCATTGAGCAGGTTTGTCCCAGGTCTCTTGCATGGGTAGATACTTAACTTATTGTTAATAGGTTAACAAATATATTTCCCCCAGGGTGCCAAAAGACTTTGTATAACTTCCAAGACTCTAAATGAAACCCTGGTATGGTTGCATAATTACAGCATTATAATCGTTGTAGTGTTGGTTTTTAGCACAGAAATCCCAAGAAGTCGAATTTTGGTGCCCAGAAAATTAAGTTTAATCGTAAACTGTGGAAAATTGAGATAATTGTATTAGAAGTTTTAAATGTGCCTTGAAAGAGTTCACCAGTGCCCTCAAGTTTTGAATGTCCAGACAGTGCTTGAATGGCCAGTAACTCTCTCTCATAGGGTTTTTCTATGGCATTCCTGATGGCAAAATATACATAATGATATCCTTTTCTACTTGTACCTTGACATAAGTCTTGTGCTCTGCATCGATAGAATGACGATAATAATAATATTTGCAATGAAAGTAGAAATAATTGGTATATACGAAAATGTCACAACAGAACTCATCACCCTGTAATCTATGTAAGCAACTATTGTTTTCATCTATAATTTGGGTGTAGCTATAATCTATAAAAGGGTATTAGTAGATAATTGTATTCTGGATAACGATCCAATACTGTGTTATTTGTTGTTCAGCTCGTCTCAGCTTTGGCTGTTCTGTGACCCTCCAGGGTGACTGCTGCATATTATACAGATTGCTTTGCTTTCTGTGTTCTCCCCTGCTTTTTTGCATCAAACATAGCTTCAGGCTCACCTTGTATTTTCCCTGCCTTGGCTCTCAAGTCACCACATTTTGGAAGATGTCTTTATTTCCTCTACAAAGAATACAGTTGGAAGCCTAAGCTCTGGAAGAGCTTCTTTGTTTCAGAGACATCGTCATTTGGTCTGGGAGGCACCACCAGACAAGGTAGAGAATAATGACATCAAGCTAGAGTCAAGCAAAATGTATGTACTGACTGGAGCTTGCGTATGCCCCAAAGGAAGCCCTGGAGAGCAGAATCAGTAGATAAGATGAAGAATATTTGTAAAGATAGTGTGAGACAAAGACTTTATATTGAGTAACAGTCAGAGTAAAAGTCTTTCAATGTGTTTTTAGATACTTACTGCTATGAAACAAATTGTTCCAGAACTAAGTAGTTTATGAGGATGATAATTCTTTTTTTATTTATTAATTTATTCACTCCACACCCCAATATCAGCTCCCTTTCTTCTCAGTCCACCCCCCACTCCACAACTTCTTTCCCCATTTCCCCCTCCCCTTCTCCTCCAGGAAAGGGGACCCCCCCACAAACCACCACCCCTGGCACACCAAATCACTGCAGGACCAGGTGCACCCTCCCACACTGAGGTCAGACAAGGCAGCCTATCTAGGAGAACAGGATCTACAGGCAGGCAACATTTTTAGAGACAGACTCCCAACTCTAGCTGGTGGTTAGTCTCTGGGATCTCCCAAGGGTTCAGGTTAGTTGACTCTGGATGATAATTGTTTATCACTCTTGTTTAGAGTGGGTTAATTATGTGGGAAAGGCGCTACTAGGTGGTTCTAGCATCCGCCATGGAGTTTTAGGCATTGGTGGCTATAGTAGGGCCCAGCTAGATAACTTTCCTTCCTGCCTATAGACCTAGGGCTTCTCTGTGTGTTCCCTTCATGTGGACTAGTTGACTTCCTCATCACATGGCTGCCTCAGAACAGTTGGTCAGTTTACTAGTAACTAAAGGCCTCAGTGCAGGCCTCCTACTGGCAAAGCAGGGGGAACTCCTACCTTTTCTGACCTAGCTTTGAAATGTATTTGTACAGGAATCTGTTGGTTAAAAGTTGAGTCACAGGTGACTGCAATTCATGTATCGAAGGTACAGACTCATCTATCAGTTGGTGGATTGTCATCTTACACTTGAGCAAGTGGGGTAATCTTGTTTTAGTCATCTCTGGGGGAAAAGTTCTGCCCAAGCTACCCACACTTCCAAAACTTAAGCATTTGTGCTTCTTAGACTTATAAAGGCTGAACGCCACAGCCCTTAAAGTAAACAATTGCTTTCTGCCATCCTTCTGCATCCCCCTTTCTCTCTTTTCATTCTCAGCTCCTTTTCTATCGGTGACATTTCTCTGTTTCTTTGTCATGCTTTTGTTCTCTCTTGATTCCCAGATGGACTTTGGTACAGGCCTTTAAACTCACTTAGCACATGGGAGGCAGAGGCAAGTGGATCTCTATGAATTCTAGGCCAGCCTGTTCTGCATATCACATTCTAGGCTAGCCAGTGCTACATAATGAAAGCCTGTCTCAAAACAAAATGCTTAAAATTAAAAAAAGTGGTGTTTGCATTTAGTATGATTAAAACATCCAAGTAAAGAGAGAATAAGATGGAGGAAAAGAGTGAACATCTGACAGCACAAAGACAAACAGACAAAGGTGGGACCAAGGGTCCAGGGGTACTGTGTGTGGGGGGGCACACAGGGAAGAGTGAATATTTAAGCAGAAATATGAGGAAAGAGAATGGGGAGTTCACCAGCATGAGAGCTGTCACAGAGTAGAGGATTTAGAGATGGGCATGGGCTTAGGGGCATCCTTAAACCACTGAAAGTACATATAAGATGTGGCCATAGCACTTGCCAGACCTGCTGTGGATCATGTGACCAAAGGACCCCTGCCAGACACATGCTAAAGATCCTTCTGGTTCTGGAAACTCGCTCAAAGCTACATGCTGGTATAAGCAAGCAGGTCTTTGGCAACTTGGTGCCACTCATTCAGAATTGTAAATTATGTGCACTAGACTTGATCCGTGGCCTTTTGTCCACACTCTCGTTCCTGGTCCTGTGAGCTTTTATGCTGTTCCCTTTTTATGAAGTTTCGTTCATTCCTTGTTTTTCTTATGCCCGTATCCATTTTCTACCATCGTCTGTATTTCACCACTGAGCTTTCTCAGTGCAACACACATACACACACAGAGAGAGAGAGAGAGAGAGAGGAGAGAGACAGACACACAGACACGCACACGCGCGCACACACACACACACACATCTCACAGGGAGAAAAAGAGAGCACCAGTAGGCTTTGTTCTTTTGGTCCTTACTGAGTTTCTGAAAAGCAGAGCCATGCTTAATAAAGGCTATGGGCTAATATTCTATCCGAGCCACTAGATGGCGACCCTGCCTAAAGAAGACACTGAAAGGCTTGTACTCTCCAGTCAGCTGTTTCCTTTGCCAAAGCAAAGCACTCCAGGCCCCCTCCACCCCAGTCTATGCAAAAACCTCTGAAAACTCATTTTGTTGGGGACGGGTAGCTTCAGTAATTTCCATTTTTTTACCAGGGACGGCCTCCACAATGGATTCCCCCCTCCCCCCCCCCCCCAAGAATGGTCAGTTTCCTCATTATCTTCCATTTCTCCAGCTTTAGGTGTTGTCTGTTTGTTGAGGACTTGTTTGCTCCTTGATAAGATTTTTTTGGGGGGTGGTGGTGCAATAATTAATTATAAACTATAAACAAGCACTTTTGAAATGCCATAAATTTAATGCTATGCTTTATAATTTAGAATATGTCTCTGTTTTAATAATTTATCATAAGCTGCTATGAATAAAACATGCAAGGGAATCCTGCAAATACATGTGATGCTGGTGCTATGGTATTCTGAACATAAGCAGTCAGTCTAAAACTTGCTAGCCTTTCTTTCTGGAGGTGGAGTTGTTTACCTGGCTAATATTTGCATACTGGATCAGGTCTTATATTTATTCGGAGGATTACTGGATACCAGTGTCCACTTACTAAGCAACTAAAAGACTATTTATTAAACATAATGTATATCAGTTTAATGAATGATAAACTCACAAGTATTTATTCACATTTAATTCAGCCTCAAACTGGAGATATATAGGCTGACTAATCATTCTCAGGTTTTGCTTGGCTCATTTTGTTTGTTTGTACAAAGGCAATAGATTTGCAGGTGACAAAATATGATTTGTTTTCCAGCACAGCTAGATGGAATATTGAGCTAGTTTATGTTGAGCTAGCCTTGGGAAAGCTAGACACTGAACAGCCTCTGGTGTTCTCCATTTTGGACTGGAGAAGATCAAGAGGGCTGAAGGAAAATCAGTGAGTTTTCTCTGTGGTATCTTCAGCACAGGGTTAGAGTTCCTGCCAATGATTAGTTTTCCTTTGTCTCTGCACCTCTTGCATCTGAAACAGAGGGATAGAGGACAGTCTGCCATCTTGGCCATATGCTGTTGTACACCCCAAATCACTCTTAGCTCAAAGAGTAGGAGATAGTTTAATCTAGAGCCAAATATGAGTGGACACAGGCCAGAAATGCAGATTTAGTTTACTTCAAACTCCATAGTTTTGTGAAGTTTTATAGCTAACACAACAACAAATACAAAATAAGACACATTTTAAATGCATTGACAGAAACACCAGGTGGCTGGATTACAGTAAATAAGGAAATCTCTGTTATAGGCTGTAAAGACCATTTGAACATATTCTTAGACTTTTGGTGGAAGCTAGTGATCTGTGAAGTTAGTGAATTTCAAAGAGTTTTACCCAACAGTCACAGACACAGAATTGGGCAAAGACTGGCTACTAAGGGGGTTAAAGATAGGTCCAGATAAATTGTGATTAGGCCCTGGATCTGTAGCATTTCAAATTCTTTAATTACTGAGTTTCTACTAGTCAATCAGCCTGCAGAAGGCTCAGTGTAAGGTGCATTTTATTTCTGGGAATTTTTGTTCATACTGTCAAAGACTAGAAGGAAGACATTATGCTACTGTCTGGTTGATTAGTCCAACAGTGCAGAGGCTCTCAGGGCTATGAGCTAAACAGTAAGAACCAGCTTAAGTCTATTTTTCTTAATGTCTCATCTTAGGCCTAAATATTTAAGGCGTAGATCACCACACAGTAGATGTTCTCTTAGAAAAACCACCAAGTCCAATCTCCTTTCTATAGATCTGTAAAGTTGGATGGATTTTTGAAGAAAAGTTGATTACTTATGCTATAGGAAATATAGTAAGAAGTAGCTTCAAGAAAGCATGGGGCATATCTCTCTGTAGGAACAGAGAGAAAAATCTTAAAATCCAAACAAGCACTATAAAATGAAGGCAAGAAACATTTGTGCTTGAGTGTTTTTTAAAAACTGGAAGTCAGGCCATAGTGGCCTGTACCTTTAATCCCAGTAATCGGAAGACAGAGGCAGTCTGATTTCTGAGTTCTGATCTCAGCCTCTATACAAGGCCAGCTTGGTCTACAGAGTAAGTTCTAGGACAGTCAAAGCTACAAAGAGAAAAGCTGTCTCAAAAAGCCAAATGAATGAATGAATGAATTAATGAATAGAAACTTGAAAGTTAATGTAACACAGAAAGGAGGTTTAGTGCTCAGCCCAAACTGGGATCCAACTCAAGGGGAGGCTCCGAGGCCTGACACTGTTTCTGATGCTATGGTGTGCTTTCAGATAGGAGCCTAGCATGGCTGCCCTCCTAGAGGCCCAACAAGCAGCTGAAAGAGTCAGTTACAGATACTTACACCCAACAAATGAACAGAAGTTAGGGACTGTTGTGTTTGAATTAGGGTAAAGCTGGAAGAAGCTGAGGAGGAAGGCGACCCCATAGGAAGACCAGCAGTCTCAACTGACCTGTACCCCCTAGATCTCTCAGACACTGAGCCACCAACCAGGCAGCATATACTAGCTGATATGAACCCCCCCTCCCCCCGACACATATACAGCAGAGGACTTCCTGGTCTGGCCTCAGTGAGAGAAGATGCACCTAACTCTCAAGAGACTTGAGGCCCCAGGGAGTGGGGAGGTCTGGTGGGGTGGGGTCGGGGGAGTGGGACATCCTCTTGGAGAGGGGGAGGAGGAATGGGATGAGGAACAGTCTGAGGGCAGACCAGGAGGGGGATAACGACTGGACTGTAAAAAAATTAATAATAATAATAATAATAATAATAATAATAATAATTAGAAAAAAGAAAATTAATGTAACATAAAAGAAAAATAAAATAAAAAATATTATTGTGTCAGCTTCTATTTCTTCCTTGGGGGAACCGTGTTTGTGTTTGAGTCTTCCCAGTCCTGAGTCCTGAAAGAACTTGAGGAGCAAGCCTTGATGATCTGCTCTTCTTTTGTTTGTTCTCTAGATCAAACACATCAGACAGATTTGTAGCCCTGTAGAGTCTCTGTGGAGCTCCAACAGGCTGCTGGTTGGGCTGAATTCAGCAGTAGGAGTCAGAACCCCTGAGGAGTTTCCTAACACTAGGGAATTGGACGTTTTAATTGTTTCCCTGTGTGCCTAATGGGATGATTGCCTCTCCTCCACTTGAATGTCAATCTTCAAGATTCTCCCATGGCCAGGCCCCTCTTTTACTTACCTTTTTGCTTGGTAAAGTCAGTGGACCCTTGCTCAGGTTGCCCATTGCTTTCATGTAGGTTTGTTTGTGAAGCTGTAGTTCAGGTCAGTTCCCCGGAGGTGTTCACACAGTTCTGTGGTTCTCCCAAGAGAACCACATTATGACCTCGTGGGTGGAGGAAGAGCTTAGGGCTTTGTGTGGTTGTGGTGAGTCTCTCTCCTCCCAACTCTCTGCCCAGCAGTTTTCCTTGGGTTTTCTCCTTTCTAACAACAGTTGTTTCAGTAATGACACAGGATGGCTGCCACTGGGTAATTTCCTCACATCCATACACTTTATGAAGCTTGTGGATTTTTCTAGATTAATGTTTGTTTGTTTGTTTATTTATTTATTTATTTATTTTTCTCTGTCTTTGCTTCTAGAGTTTCCATTTCTCTTTTGTTTAAAAACTCTGAGCAGTTTGAGGCAGGATTGTCCCAATCTCCTGTGACTTTGTTTAGTGTTCTGGGATAGTTTATTGTTTTTCTTTCAAATATAGGATTCCGTATTTCTGTATTCTCTAATTTCCCATAGTCTGCTGATGGCCATCCTTTACCTTTCCATGCCTCTCCCCTCTGTTCGGATTTAAAGAGCAAATAGTTTCTTTTAGATTCTTGGTGATATAGAAGAGAGGTGTTTATCTCTCTTCTGTCATCTTTTTCCTCACAGACAAGAGTTTGTTCTATCTATCTATCTATCTATCTATCATCTATCTATTATCTATCTATCATCTATCTATTATCTATCTATCTACCTATCAATTATCTATCATCTATATATCTATCTTCTATCATCTATCTATTATCTATCTATCTATCTATCTATCTATCATCTATCTATTATCTATCTATCTATCATCTATCTATCTATCTATCTATCTATCTATCTATCTATCTATCTATCTTTATTCTTCTCTCTTATATTGCATCCCAACAACAGTTCCCCCTTCCTCCTCTCCTCCCAGTCCCTTCCTACCACCACCTCCTCTCTCCCCCACATCTATTCCTCATCCACTTTCCTTCAGAAAAGGGCAAACCTCCTAGAGATATTAAGCACACATGGCATATGGCATATCAAGTTTCAATAAGACTAGGCAGCTCCCCTCATATTAAGGCTAGATGAGGCAATGTTAAAATACTATTAAAAATAACATAAAGGAAAAAAGAGAAAACACATGAGGCAAAAAGGAAAAGAAAGAAGAAGTGAAAGAAAAAATTGTTAATAAAAATTGCACATAGGAAATTAGAAGATAGTAAATAAATTACTATATGAAATTAGTATGATAAAGAAAGAAGGAAAAAATTAACTATGGAATGCAAAAAATTTTGTTAAAATTATTGTAAAATTCAAGAGTGTGTGTGAGATAAAAGGATAAAAATTGGAAAACATGTAACAGAAGACTAGAGGATGAGTTGCTGGACCATGTCTTTTCTAGGTCCTTGGAAACATTGGGGCAGGAGATTACAAGCTTGGAGCAGTAGAGCGGTCATCTGAATTGCCTATGGATTACACTGATACTGAGCCTGTATTGGACAAATGGTAGATGTCTACCAGAGTTGCTTTCCCTTTAGTAGCTTCCCTTCTTTGTACAAAAAGGCCACTACTGGTTATTCTTAGCTTTGCAGTCTGTGGGCTGGATAGGTCCTTCCACCCTTTCAAGACTTCCTCACAATATGCAGCTCCCTGGAGTGGGGTTGGGGCAGTAGTTTAGCTGGAAGGTGTCTCACCCTCTCAAGACTTTCCTTACATTGCCATACTTTCTAATCTCTCTAAGTATTTCATATACTGCTGACAGATGCAGCTGTGGATGTCAAACAATCCCCTGGAGCATCAGAATTCTGGGACAGTGACTGCAGATTAGGTGGTTCTAGAGCTTGATCCAATGCTAACCTCAGGCTCAGCTCTATCAGTGACTGACTATCAGTTGACAGACTGCCTTCCCCTGTGCACTTCACTGCCTAGAAGACTCCTACTGGTGGTTTTTAGTTTCTCAGCTTCCTGCCTTCCAACTCATCATTACTACCCCCAGAGCTATAGCTAGATAAATTCAGCCTATCTGTTCATGTCCTAAAAATTGACCAAGTTGATTCTTCTCTCCAGTTGCCCTTTACTGGAGGAATCACTCCATGATCCACATGATAGATTTCACCATGATCCACAAATAGATTTGAAGCTTGTAGCTTGTTGAGGGATAGACAGTAGACAGCAGTGTGTCTTAACAGGGACGTGTGTGTGTGTGTGTGTGTGTGTGTGTGTGTGTATTTGTTGCTGTTAGATTTATTTATTTTTTATATATGATTGCTCTATCTGCATGTACACCTGCACACCAGAAGAGGGCATTGGATCTTGTGAGCCTCCATGTAGTTGCTGGGGATTGAATTCAGGACCTCTGGAAGAGCAACCAGTGCTCTTAACTGCTGAGTCATCTCTCCAGCCCCTACATGGTTTATATTTTTAATGACTCTTCTTCTTTCTCGTCTCTTGCTTGGCAGCCTTATGGCAGGAGCTGTGTATGGCTTGATTTACTTGTTTTCTGTGTCTGTCTTTTCCCTGTCTTTTTCCAGGCATCTTGTCATAACTTTCCTGCATTTGTAAAACTGCTTCCCACTCTTTTGGGGATAGTATGTTTTTTTCTTATTCTGAATGTCCTTCACTGGGTTACATGAAGACAGCTTCCTATTCCTCATCCCTATCTGTTCCACATGAATCACTGTCAAGATTGCAGAATTCTGCCTCCTGGTTTAAGATGACATGCAAATATGATTTCCATTCATCTTTTATATTTTGTTTCTCTCTTCAGTTTTCACAAATTGTCTATGTACCTGAGAGTTTGGATCCGAAGTACCTTTATTCTATGTCAGGGTGCACCTATGATTACTTGGAATATAGAAAGAAATGGTATTCTTTTCTTACTCTTCTAAAATCTTGCTGGAATGAAAATAGGTCAGTTTGATAAGCACAACATTCATTACGTCAAAATATTTTGTTGTTGTTGTTGTTGTTGTTGTTATTGGAGTGACACTAGAACATATTATATAATCTAAAGTTTAAGTAATTTCTAAGCAAAAGCAATATATTTTCATTTATTTGGAAGACATTTATTGTATGTCTGGTACAACTGAGGAATTCTTCTGTGGGAAAGATTCGTAAGGACTTGAAAAACATGATTCCTTATAGACTCTTGGGGGAAAGTGTGTATATTGTTGAGCCATGCTAGTATCATTCACAGAAGACAACTATGGCTACTGAGGAGACTAAGGAAGCTGCCCTTTGAGTTAGGTTATGAGACTAAGAGTAGTTTTGCAAGAAAATACTGGAAAATACATATAAATAAAAGAATAGAAGAGGCACAGAGACCAAGGTAGGTTTTGACTTGCAAGTGAAGAAAGCAGACTCTGGCTGTAGTGTGAGTTCTGAGGTTGGATGCCTGGGTTTAAATCACTAAAATAACATTACCCTTTTGTATTTGGACAAATACATTCCCTATTTTGTCTTATTGACCTCAATAAGTGAGACTCATAACAGTTCTTTATTTTACCCAACTTTATGAGAATTAAATGAAAGTGTAAACAACTGGCAGTGTTTCCCCAAATTTTGCAGATGATAAGTTGCATCCACAGAACTTAGAAAAAATACAGCTTTCTAGACAATTCCCTGAAGATTATGATTCAATAAGTCTGGGATTGGGACCAGACTTTATACTTAGAGCAATAACCCCAGGTGATATGCATCATTAGTAAAGTCTGGAAAATGCTGATACATAACATTAGCATAGTTTCAGGCTCAGGGTAAGTATTCAAAATACTTATAATGACAGAGGTTATAGACCAAGGGAACGGATGAGGGTAAGAGGAGTATATGAGACTAGAGATAGAGACAGGACCAGGTCATGCAAACACTAAATGTATTCCACATTATAGAATTAGTATTTCATCTTAAAAACATGGAGAAGTCATTTAAAGGTTGACAGTACTAAAGTGCCTTGAACTGACACTCATTATAAAAGTTTCATCTGTCTTCATTGAAGAAGGGATTGTAAATGAGTGATATTAAAAGCTATAAATCTACTTACAAAGTTGCTTCAGAAGCCAGATGAAAAAAATCAAATGCTGGGAAATGAAATGGAGAGATACTTAAAGTCTAAATGGAGACTTGGCCCACTGAGTCTCTCCTTCACATCAGGTTAAGAAAACGGGGTTGTGCAGAAGGAAAGAATCCAAATAGCAGAATTGTGGTTGTCCAGTGTGAAATATTTTGAACAAATTGAGCTTAAGTCATTCCTGACTGAGTCCATTTGGAAGTTGGAGATTAAACCAATATAACTTGGGACAGAGGTTTGAGTAGGAGGTCTACATGTAGAAAACATATAGATTAGATGATAGTTGAAATAGTCAGTTTTCCTCATAACTTTCAGTGGTGTGACCAAAGTCAAAACCCTCATGATTTGACAATAAACTGATGCTATTGGTCGAGCTTATGGAATCAGTCAAAGGAAGAGACTGTGGGCTCATATTAAAAAGACAGACAGACATTGTATGCATTGCATTGTTTCTCCAGAAGACAATATTGTGGGCTACCACTATGTAGTCTTATGCTTTCCTGTAGGCTAAATGTTTTTGATCTGGAAAGGAGGGATAAAGAGATTGGATGCAGTTGCTAGCATTTTCAGTGATAAATACAACAAGACATATTATGGGCTACAGCAGCTGGTTCTGAGTAAAGATGATTAAGTTTCCTGAAAATAATCATCCAAGGAATTGACTTCCATCCAAACTTTTAACAGACTTGATGTAACTTGGATTAGGCTTCACCCTTATTGGCAATAGAGGATACTCACTCTATTCCATTTCTCTGCTTTGATTTGGACAATGTTAACTGCTTGGCTAGTTAATTGAAATGACTCCACAGGTCACCAAAGTGACATAACACATGGTTCCCTTCCATCTCTATTTCTTCTTCCAGTTGACCACTAAAAGATGAATAAATGAAGTGAGAGAGGAAATTTAAGAGAAAAAAATTATATACAAAGGTAAGCATCACTGACAGAAGCTTCTCTTTGTGAGACTATGAAACAGAAGATATATTTATAAACTGAAATATTTCCTGTATTAAACATTGTTTGGGTGAACAGATTTGAGCAAAACATTCTTACAATGAAAATATGTAGTTGGACTTTATGGATTAGTGCATATCTCTGAGTCTCTGTGCATTTTTTCCAGCTATCTGAAATAAAATTTTTATGTCTGTAAATTCCTGTTCTCCCATTAAAATTCAGTTCACAATTGGCCAACTAGATGGAGGATAAGGTCTTCTATTCAGTTCCATCAATGTTCAATACTTCGATGACCATCAAAGACCAAAGTGCTTTTCTAAGAACTTTAGAAACTATGTAGACGATTTCAAATTCCTAATGGAGGTCAAGACCAAATAGAACTATTTTGAGAAGACAGATTTAAACCAGATAATACCAACTATGGCTCTAGTCACAGAGCCAGAAAGCATAACAAAACATAACAAAACATCACCTGTGGACTCAAATATCAACACTTATGACTTAGATCCTGCCATGAGTATTATTTGCTGCTGGATCCAGAATGTTTCATTTCTTTCCCGCCCATGCCATAAGTAAGCCTATCAAGTTTGAACCCCCATGGCAATTCTGAAATGGCTTCAGATGTATCTTCAGCTAAAGTTCAGGGGCATTTTTGCCTATGGAATGACTCAATAGGAGACACACTTGCTCCACTTCTGGGTGTAGACTTGCTCACTTCAGTCCCATAGTTGATCCTGAAGCAGCTTTCTTACATATCTCCCTCTCCACCCAGTACAGAAACAATCATCAATCATTTTAACAAAAAGAAAAGATATAAATCAACAAAAAGATCAGTAGTCTATATACCAACAATAAACACACACTGAGAGATTGTGGACCCATCCCTATCCTCAATAGCCTCAAAGATAATAAAATATCTTGGGATAAATGTAACCAATGATGTGAAAGGCCTCTAGTATGGAAACTTCAAATCTCAGAAGAAAGAGATTGAGGAGGAAATTAGAAAATGGAAGGATTCCCTCACCATGTTCATGGATCAATAGCATTAATATTGTGTAAATGACCATCCTACCAGAAGAACTTTATGTATTCAATATAATCTCAATGAAATTACCACAGAATTCTTCACAGAAATAAAAAAAAATTTCTAAAATTCATATGGAACCAGAGATGATCCATTATAGCCAAAACAATTAGCAAAATGGATAATACTATCAAAATTACTATCCCAGATTTGAAGATATATTATGAAGGTATCATAATAAAACCAGTATGGTATGTTGCTACAAAGGCAGAAATGTGGACCAATGGAACCAAATAGAAGAATGTATGTGTCATAGTCATCTGCTAATCAACAAAAATGCCGAAAACATGTACTGGAGGAAAAACAGAAACAGTTTTAACAATAGTACTAGAAAAACTACACACAGAAGAATGAAATTATACCCATATCTATCACTCTGTACAAAAATGAACTCAAAGTGGAACAAATTCCTTAATTTGAAACTCCAAACACTAAAACTGCTACAAGAAAGCATAGGGAGTAACCTATAAGAAACAGTTGTAGTAAAGGACTTTCAAAAGAAAACTTCAGTGCCCAGGAATTAAGGCCAACAATTGAAAAATGGGACCTCAAAAAACTAAAAAGCATCTGTACAGTTAAGGAAACAATCAGCTGAGAATAGAAGAAATATTGGAGTAATTAGAATAGAAAATCTTTGAACCTATGATCACTACGTGGAAGAAAAAATAAATAACATGCAAGAATGAAGGAATGATATTCTGGCTAGTTTTATGTCAATTTGACATAAGCTAAAGTCATTTGAAAGAGGGAACCTAAATTGAGAAAATATCCTATGAATTGGCTTGTGGCAAACAAACCTGTTGTAGGATATTTGATCATACCATGAAACCCAAGATTGTGTTATTTGCTGAAAAACAAAACAAAACAAAACAAAACAAAACAAAACAAAAAACCAAAACCCTTATTTCTAGTTGTGGAGTGTCTCAGCACTTAGTATACAACTTTCCTCTGGCTGGAATATAGACATGCCCTTTGTATACACGTTTAAACCCAAGTAATGAAGGTGAAGTTAGGTTGTAGAAGTATCCATGTTTGATAGTGATGTCTAATTGAGTAGCAGACAAAGTGATGAATCAGAGAAAGATTTGACAGAACCTATTTTATTATCCTATTCTGCCCAACTCTCATGAGAAGAGAGCGGAAAGGGAAGCTGCTTGAGGGCGGTGCAGAGAGAGAAAGGGTGGCAGTTTTACTGGGAGAGTTTTACAGAGACAGGTTGAAGAGAGAACAAGCTAGACACAGGTGAAGATAGAACAAGCCAGAGAATGAGAATGAGCCAGAAGATTAGAGCAGATTGCTAGAGTTAGTTTGAGCCAAGCAGAGCAATTAAGTCAGAGGCCAGGAGAGAAGCCAGATTGAGTCAGTCAGTTTGAAGAAGAGTTTGAACCAGAACAGCTGAGTTGAACCAGTCAGAGCTCAGAAAGAACCAGGATGGGGCGAGCTTATTCATCAGCAAGTCTCTGAGTCTGAAAATATTCTAGGCTTAGATTTTATTGTATGAAGGCTAGAGGCTTCCAGGATTAGGCCTAGGTTAGCAGAGAGAGGCAGTAAGCCTCAGAGATGTGACAATTACTTCAGGCGAATAAAAGATACTTTTACACAAACCTGTTTTCCATTTTAAAAATTAGTGATTGATGTGAGAGTGTCCAGACCATTGTGGGTGGTACTGCCCTTGAAAAGGTAGTCCTGGGATATATAGAAAGGTAGGCTGAACAAGCATAGGCGCAAGCCAATAAGCAGCATTTCTCCATGGCCTCCATGCATCAGTTCCTGCCTCTAGGTTCTAACCTTGAATTTCTGCTCTGACTTCCTTCAGTGATAAAGTGTGATCTGAGAGTTTTAAGATAAACAAACCCTCTTTCTTAAATTGCTTTTGGTTATGGTGTTTCACCACAATAAAAACCCTAACTAGGACAGATGACATAAGCAGAAAGATATAAACTCACAGAAAGAATCAAATAGGAAGGCTGGAGGTAAAAATTACTACATAGGACTAAACCACCAACCAGAGAGTCCATATGGAGGGGTTCATGGATCCACCTACATATGTAGCTGAGGACTGCCTTATCTTGCATCAGTGGGAGGGGAGGCCCTCAATCCTACAGAGGCTTGTTGCTAGAGGGGTGAGGCAGGAGTGGGTGAGTAGGTAGGAGAGCACCCTCTAAGAGGCAATGGAGAAGGGCATGGGATGAGGGTTTTGTGGGGAGGGGACCAGGAAGGGGGACAACATTTGAAATGTAAAGAAAGAAAATAACCAATTAATAAAAAATCACTACATAACAGAAATCAAAAGGCTCGTGAGTGAACTGGACATGACCAAGGAAAGAATCTCTAATGTATAAGTATGACAATAGAAGCCCTATCTGTGAACATTAAAGCAAGAAAAACAAATCAAACAGTACATAGGACCTGTGGAACAACCACTAGCCATGCAAGATTCCTCACATAAGGGTACCATGCAGCACCAGACAAACTGAAGCAATGCTTGAAGTAATAATTACCAATAGCTCTCAAATTAATGTCAAAGATTAGCCCACAGATGCAAGATGCTTAGAGAACATGAAGTGGGATAGGTAGCAAAACCAGAATCAAAGAAAAATCTAGGTATAGCATATCCAAGTTTCAGAAAAAGAATGACATTAAAAAATAGTGAGTGAACATACCCTCACTGCAGAGAAGTAAGGATAAGATTTCCATCAGATTTCAGAATGTGTGCAAGCAAATGAGGAGAGTAGTGTTTTATTCTAGTAAAATATTTAAACACTGAAACAAAACCCACCAACCTAGAATTCCATATTTTGAAAATTAAGAAACAAAATCCCCACTAATCTAGTGTTCCATATTAATTTTTTTTTGAAATATGAATAAGAAGATTTTTTTTCCAGACTAATGAAAACTGGGGAATAATATGTCAAAATAAGTCTCATTCCATATGTGTACCATGCAGTCTTCTTAGGAGATCAGGACATACAAGATTCTCGAAGGTAACTGAGATCAGATCACCTTTGAAAAGACTGTCAACTCTTTCTACAAAGATCTTCATAAGCTCTGAAGAAACAAAAGAGGAGAAAACAAAACCCAACCCAACCCAACCCAACCCAACCCAACCCAAACCAAACTGTCTTAGTGTTCTACTGCTGTGAACAGACACCATGACCAACCCTTATAAAGGAAAATATTTAATTGGCACTGGCTTACAGTTTCATCATGGTGGGAGTATGCAGGCAGTCTTGATGCTGGAGGAGCCCAGAGTTCTACATCTTGATTGGAAGGCAGCAGCAGGAGATATCTGGTCCTCTGCATGTTCACACAGGAGGGATTGCATTCCATGCTGGGTGGAGTCTGAGCACTAGGAGCCCTCAAAGCCCACCTACACAGTGACACACTTCTCCCAACAGAGCCATACTTTCTCCAATAAGACCTCCAATAAGACTAATAGGTTACTCCCTATGGCCAAGCATCCAAATGTATAAATCTATGGAGGCCAAATCTATTCAAATCACCACACAAACACACACACACATTACGAACAAATAAGAACCAAAAGTACTACCTTTCATGTTTTTCTCCTTTTTTACAGTGTTAAAAAAAAAAAAATCTTCCAATCCACTGGGTGTTGTGGTTCATGTTGTTTAGTTTCAGACCCATGGACATGGACTGAGCTGTATATCTTACACACCAAAGCTTACCTGGTCTCCAGGTTCTCCCAGCATCCTTCAGTCCCTTTCTGGCATAGGCTGCCCCTAACCATGAACTCTCTCTCTCTGTCTCTCTGTCTCTCTCTGTCTCTGTCTCTCTCTCTCCTTCGTGCTCTTTCATGCTCTTTCTCTCTTTCTCTTCTCTCTCTCCTCTCTCTCTTCCCATGACGACTTCCCGGGCCTTCTTCCTTGGGGCCAGTGAACTCCCCTGAGAGCAGCTTCCCAATAAACCTGAGTTTAGCATAATCTAATCTGG
Source organism: Rhynchomys soricoides (assembly GCA_019843965.1). Classification (NCBI taxonomy): domain Eukaryota; kingdom Metazoa; phylum Chordata; class Mammalia; order Rodentia; family Muridae; genus Rhynchomys; species Rhynchomys soricoides. The sequence continues at coordinate 9,600,787 of JADRCH010000075.1, forward strand.
CTTAAATTGGCTCATTTCACCAGCAGTGAAGAAATAATTTATCAAACCTCTTTAAGCCCAGCACTTGGGAGGCAGATTCAGAGTGATCTCTGTATGTCCAAGGCCAGCCTGGTCTACAAAGAAAGTGCCAGGACAGCCAGGGCTGTGCAGTGAAATGCCTGATTCAAAGTAAACAAAAACAGCACCCCTGGCCCAAAACCCTAAAACTTCCAAAGTTTTATTGGAAATTTTGCTTATTTTTATAACATGTGTCTGAAAAAGCCAAAGTTTGTTCAACCAAACTAGTAGAAGAGACACTATTTTTATCCTGTGTGTGGAGCACTGTATCTCAATAAGAGAGGACTTTTATTCATCTGCAATACTCCTGGTAAACAAGAAAATAAATCATTTACACAGCAGGAGTTGTTCTTTATGTTAGCTGTTTTTTATACCCTCACCATGAATGAACCAATTATTTTCTTATTCTGTACACAGAAGCCCAGCATATTCTGCTACTGATAATCACCGTGGCTAGTCTTGGCAGAAACTGTTCTCATTTTTCTTCAGAGGTAAGCCTTGTGCCTAAAATAGCCCAAGACCCAGACAGAAGCCCAAATTAGAAAGCTCTTCTAGGAGGCACTGCTGTGGAATTATTCACCACACACCCACTTCCCAACATTTCTCCAACACCAATGGCCTGGAGCCAATGAACAATGTGTGTAATCTGAGCTGACAGGGAATTTCACTTGTACTAAAATTGTAATATTTTGCCTAATTCTAATTTAGTTTTAAAGGTTTGGAGAAAAATGAGCAGATGGGACTGTCAGATATCATTAAGGAAAAAAGATAGCTATTGCTTTAGACTGTGTACATAATAGAAGCATTTAACTAAACTGTTTAGTACCAGTAAAGGATAATTTTTTGGGAGGAAGCACCTTTGTTAATATTTTATAATGGTTATGATGGAATTTTTGCTTGATAATCACCAAAGGTTAATTTTTATAAATCGCCCTATAAGTCTGGAATTTGTTTGCTGATCCAAAACCAATGAAACAGTACTCCAACAAACACTTTGATTTACTTTTAAAAAAGTTGTCTTAATCCACATTCAATACACTATTTCCTGAAGTATAAATAGCAATATCATTAACAGCAGATGAAATTATTTTAGAGCTTCTGAGATAGACGTAAAATGTTATATACCTTATATCTGTTACTTATTATAGTATGATTTTTGCTTATAGGTGGTCCACAAACCACACTGTGGTCTGGTATCTTGGACCAAAGGAACCATTCTCTCTTGCCCGAGATACCTCAGAAATGTTTAACACACATGCAGTATCCACTCTTGCTTCACTCAGCTAAGATTTCTCTTGTTTTTTTTGTGGTCCTCCAGTAGCAAAAAGAAGACCCAGAGAGTCTACCTTATTCTGTATAATCAGGGCTGGCGAACAGACTGCTGTGTCAGTCCCAGTAAAACATATTTTTTTTTAGCCTCTTGCCTACCACATGTTTTCCTTATAAACTAAATCTTTCCTGGAAGCACAGGGCACAACTGTGTTCAAAAGATTTCTGTATAATTAATTCTCTGGTTTTTTCCCCTTAGGCAAACATGTGGACATTTGAAGCATCATAGTCACAGTACATGGTGTACATGGTACACAGCTGACATTCACCAAGGAGTCATCGAATAAACAAGCAAAGCACCATTTTTGTATGCAGATCTTTTTCATTTAGAAATTATCTAAAATTTGTAGTTGCTAAGTAGAAGAGCGTGAATTTTCCCATCTTTCTATTCTTGGAGAAAGAGATGTTTTCAAATATTCATTTCATGATGTGGCCAGAAAGAGATTGATTGTAAATGTTCTCAGATAATTGAAATGAGTTTAGTGAGAAGACACTAGCAGTAAGGATAAAAATGTACTCAGGGTATATTTATGCACAGGATAAGTGAAAGCCCGAGTTAAACTTTCCATTCTCAGGAAGCCACATTGAAAAATCACCATTGTCACAAATGCTTGATGAACTCAATTATCACTCTGGCTTCCCCAAGAAAGTCAGTGTGCTGGTCCAGCTGCAGAGGATCTGTCCATTTGTACAGGTATAAACCTTTCAGTAGGTTCATGTCTATTTGTTAGTTTTACTGCAAGAGTTGCTCTGGGTTAGTGATGCAAAGATACACATTTGTTTGATGTTGGGGCCACAGGTGCAGAAGAGTCAATAAACATGAACATATTATTTTATTTTAGGACACATAAGTCTTATTCCATGTTTAACACACCTATAAACAACTGCAGTTCTTACTACCATAGTTGATTTCAAATGCACCATACATGGAAAGATCTCACACTCAGTCCACTGGTGGGGCAAAGACAGCCGAAGAAAAGAATTCAGTGGACCCAAATATGCACATGAAAAGAGAATATATTTCCTCATTTCTATTTTACCCCATGTACAAATTTGCTTTCAGGTTTCAGGCTGTGTATTTAATGTGTTGGATGCAGTAGAATGACATTAAAACTGCTTGTGATAGCTATCAGTTACTGATGTCAAAACAGTCTTAACCTTATTTCTGGTCACAATCCAAAGTATTGATGGTGGAGACTAATCTTTCTTCTTTCCAAGAATCAAAGCACGACCTATTATCTATCTTGAAGAAGTCATATCTATAGTGGTAGGAATTTCCACAGCAATTATATCCTAGAGAAGTAGAATCGTAATTCAATCTACATTTTCTTAGGTAAGACAGTATCAGATATTATTTGTTTTCATTTATCAGTTACCATTAATTATGTAGCTTTAAAAAAGCAATGTAGCAGTCATGTCACAGTGAAGATGGGGCAGGAGATATCAGTATTCTTGACATCTTTTCAAAAACATAGAAAAACTCACAAAGAACCACTGCAGAAGAAGAACCACTGGAACACTCACTTAGCAGAGGTTTGGAGATGGACAGAAAGAACAAGAATGCCAGGGGCTGTCTGCACATGCCATGTGGAGTGCCATCATGGTCACAGGTAGCCTGCTCTGTGGAAGAAGGGGATTCCTGCACTGGGATCTAAATAGTCCCATAAACTGCATGTATACTGCCCTACTGTTTATAGTGTTCACCATTGTTTACTCCAAAGGAAGTACTGGGAGCTTCTGTCGACCTCCCCAGAGAAGGAGATGTTATCGATCCCTCTACACTCAGAGATGTCCAATGATCAGAATTGCTACCAGCCACCCCACTTATGCTTTCTAGACTGTACAGCCTTCTAAGAAAAAACATTACAGTTGTAAGTGCTCACATTTAAAAAATTAACAATGTAATGATGCATCTTAAGTCTCTAGGAAGTGAAAGAGAAGTCAAACCCACCTCCAACCAAAAAACCAATCCAAACCAAACCAATCAACCAACCAACAAAACAAACAAAAAACAATCGAAAGGGACTATAATATGGTTCATATGCTAATATCATATTCTACTCTTCCAGAGAACCTGAGTTCAGTTCCCAGTACTAGTGTTATTTGGTTTACATGTGACTATAAGTCCAGTTTCGGTGTATCTAACTTCATCTTCTGGATTCCAAAGATACATACATGCACCTATATGTACACAGATCCACAGATACATACCATAAAAATGAAAATAAAGAGCAAGGTAGAAGTTGATGAATTGGGGACCTAAATTAATAAAAATAGGGATGATAAGAAGAATGTTACAATAGATTCCAATGAAATAAAATATTGCAACACCTTTAGCATTGTGTCAGACATTCATGGTCTTTTGTTCTTCCATATGAATTTTAGGATCCTAGTGAAAACTTTGATAATTTGCAATCTGAAAATACCTGGAAAGTCTAAAAGAGATAGATGATTTCTGAGACACATATGACTTACCAAAATTAAACCAAGAGGATATAAAGACCTTAAACTGATCCACAGAAAGTAAAAGGTTGAAGTGGTAATAACAAGTGTCACTATAAAGATGAGCCCAGGGCCAGAAGGAGGCTCTGCTGAATTCTACCAAACCATTGAAAGAGGCAAATACTAGTACTTCTTAGACTGTAGACAAATTAGAAAAGAAGGCATGCTAACAAACTCTTGCTAAGCCAGTATTATCACGATACCCAAACTATACAAGAACACAATAAGCCAACAATAAAAAAACTACACTAAAATTTCCTGGTGAACATAGAAATAACTGACTAATAATTTTTTTTGTAAGCTGAATTAAAGAACTTTAAAAAAAGATCATACATGAGGATGAGGTTGGTTTTATTGTGGGGAAACCAGGATGCTTTCAACATATACAATTCAATAAAAGCTAATACAGTACACAAATAAGTTATGGCAGAAATCACAGGATCATCTTAATAGAGTTAGAAAAAGGCCCATGCATTCGCTCATGAAAAAAGGTTGGAAGAAACTAGGAGGAGAAGTAGAATACCCCTACATATTAAATGCTAGATATGATAAACCTATAACAGACTTTATACTTAATGGAGAAAGACAGAGATTTCTCTAAAATCAGAAATGAGGTGAAAATGATCACCCTTGCCATTCTTAATTAGTGTAGGGCTAAGAACCTTAAACTTCAAGATGGGAAATGAGGCAAGACACTGAGGAAAGAGAAGAAGGATAACTACATATTCAGATGTTGTTACCACAATGAAGCCACCCTCCCCACATGCTGACTAAGGATACTTAAAGATTTCCAGAAACATAAAGTTTACACAGATTAAAATGTCTACAAATTGAAATATGTAGGTATCACCAGAATCTCAGCAATTTGGAATTCCAAAGTTTCTTTCTTCATTGGTATGGGAGGCTCAACAGACTACAACTTCATGCTGTGCTATGACACCTGAGTTCCATCACTATGAGAGTGGCCATACAGAAAGATAAGACCAGCTGGTAAGGCTGTCCAGAGTCAAGCAGATATCTTGTCCATCGGGTAGGTTGCCAGCATCTTTTACAAATTCATGAGTTGAAGACAAAGAACAAAGAGGAGTGTTGTGTCCTTAGGTGAGAACAAAGCTGGCAGTCTGTGGGAACATAACTTTAGCCAAGACAAATTTAGAGAGACTAGATTTTTCTTTTAATTTGGCATACTTAGGTTTCCTGTCATGATTTAAGGATAACAAACTGTGTTGGGATTATCAAGTGAATGAGGACTCTAAGCATGGACAACAAAATTCTGCAATATAAGAAAAATAAAACAGATTTTTGAAAATAGAAAGACATTTCCAAGCATGCTAAAGATACGTAATCATGAAAAATGAGACCATGTAGGCAACTGAGCAGGAACATATTTTAAGATATTTTCTTTGAAACACAAGCTTTATTCATGTATTAAAAAGTTTTATTTGCCAGAATGGTTTGTTAGATACAAAACTATTTGTAGGGGTTTTGGTAATTCTTGCTAATGTAAAGTTGGAGAGCACATGACACAGAAAGAGATACTTTGAGACTGCCCCTTACCATGACATTTAATAAGTGATATTGAATATGATAGCAAGGAAGAATAGTCTGATGAGAGAAGCTGTATATTCAGTTTTAAAGAAATTATTATGCAAATATGTTGATCATGATATGAGAATAACCAGGCTATAGATAACAACATTCCGTCATTGGAATTGCACTAACGTTTAAGGCCAGGAGATTCAGTTCCCATTTGTGACTCTCTGTCTCAGAATACGAAGCCTTGACATCACTACATCCCAGTCAGCATAAGCTCCTTCTAGATGGCGGGATATCTCAGTTCCTGCCTCATAGCTACGACGTCCATGAAGCAAGCGCCAGTTGTCAAAGGTTATCACATCACCTAAGTAGAAAATTTTTTGACACGAATAATTTGTATTTATATGGTTTACAAAGATAGGAGTTATTATTTACAAGGTAGAAATTATGCCTTTGGTTTCAAATAACAAAATCTCCATGTCAAATTTATTGCCCAGCATAGTAATTATAATTAATAAGAATGAACTGTATTCACTAAGAAGCCAAATAACAAGAAATGCAATATGCAAGATGCCACCATGACTCAGTTCACATAAAAAACCCAGCATATTTTCTTTTGTAAACATAGCTACAAATTTAATTTTTAAAAACTAATTAATTTTGTTCTTGGACATTTTTTACATGTAGCTAATACATTCTAATTACCCTCCCCCTTCCTCCATTTTCTCCTACCTCCTTCCCATCCTTACCACTGCCCCCATGACATCCAGTTCCTTTCCTAAGTTCTTGACCTTTGATTTTTTTTTTCTCTGACCTCTTTAGTTTTACCAAGGCCATGTGACTGTAGGGTTGAAGCTCTCTATTGGAACTTGTCAGGGTCATCTGTGAGATACAACCATAGGCAATGGCTCCCCACATGCATCATGCCATTTAAATTTCATAGCTTGATGGACATGGTTCTATAAAAAATTTTTCTCTGTATAAGGCTTTTGTGTTCTATTTTTGCAAATTTATCAATAATAGACATTCTGTCCCAGTTTAAGAGCTTTAAGTAACTACAAAGATGGTGAAAATTTCAATAGCCTATATTCTTCATATTTTATATACATTTCTTTTCAAAAAGGAAATATTGTAAAGAAAACAGCATTTCATCTCCTCATATGTGAGAAAACCCAAATTGAGGCATTTACCTAAAGCTACTCTGACATTAAATGGTGAAACTTAGATTCCAACTCCAATTATTATTTTTGTATGTAGTTTTCTCATGATATTTCTGTTTTATGTGGTGTTACTCCTAAAATAAATCTGTGTTGACATCATGCCAAAGTTATCATGGCAGTTATCTAGTTCTATTTCTGTACTTTATTATGTCAAAGAAAATTTCTAAAAACAACTCAGTTAGGTTTGATATGTGTGTGTCTGTAGTCCCATTTACTTAGGTGAATGAGGTAGGAATATTATCGAAGCCAAGCTCAGGAGCTAAAGATGAGGTTTATGATATGGCAAGGAGAGAAGAAGGGGAGAGAGAAGGAAGAGATGAAGAGGGTCAGGGACTAAAGAGATGTCTCGGCAATTAAGAGTATTGTTTTCCCAGAGGATCCTTATTCAATATCCAACACTTACACTATGGCTCACAACTGTCTGTAACTCCACTCCCTGGAGATTGATGTCCTTTTCTGGACTTGGTGGGCATTATATAATGTGTAGTGCACAGAAATGCACCAGGCGGACACATGAAAAGGTAAATAAAATCTTAAAAATAAAACAATAAAAATGTTCAAATTGGCAAACAGCAAAGAGAAATTATGCAAATAATTCTCTTTATTTGCAAATAACATCTTTATGACCAGATCCATTTTTCAAAATGGTGTCTATAATCAATAAAGATATGCTGTAGTCACTAAGAAAGAAGATCTTATGTGTTCCCTTTGTGAAAACTGATAGTTGTGTAAAATAATGTACATATTTAATTAACTCAATTTCACTATTCCATAATATATACCTATCTCAAAACGTATACACAATAAACACTCACAATTTTATTGTGAATTGAAAAAATAAATAACAAGGAAAAATGGTCCAAGTTTGGTGATATTTTGATCAGCAGAGATTGTCTAGAAAAAATATCAGTACTTCCTTATTTACTTCAAGTCACTAGGATAGGCTGTCCTGCTTTATTTTACTAGTACTATCTTTACTACTTAAGTTTTATCAATAAACGTTACTCATGTGTTTTGGAGTAGGGGTTACCATGATAACTTTGCTTAGCGAGAGAGAAGTTTAAAAGTGATTTCATTTGTACTCTATATTTTCACTATTTTGAGAAGTGATACCTTTTTATGAGTGTGGGCAAACTTCATGTTGTAATTTCTATTGTGCTTGTGAAACTTTAATATAGTACAACATTTGGTGTGAGGAAAGATAGCATTCTTTCATGGATTTGAGCCAGGGTGGCTTTAGTTAATAAAATAAGGAAAATCACACAGGTGAGACAGAAGAGTTTTCAAAAAGCTATCAGAGCAGAAAATGTAAAACAGTTTTAATATTCAGCATAGGCTTTATCTGGTCTCACTTTGAATGATTCTTAGATGGAAAGGATTTCCATGAGAGTTTGAAAAAAAGGACTGTTTTTAAATCTGGGGAGTCAGCAGCCTAGAAGTGGATTGTCATGAGCCTGCTATTCAGGCAAATCAGCTGCTCATTAGTAGTCTGCAGTAGTACCAATCTGGATGTCATTTTACTCCACTGACCTGGGTTCATCTTGAAGGTGTACTTGTATTCTTTGCTATTCATGAGGTCAACAAACTCTTTCAGAGCAGCATAGAAAGGCTGAACTCTTTCTATGGGAACATCGAAGACCGTATCTCTGGTTGCATTGTTGAAGTTGATGCGAACCACTTGGCCTTTATCATCCAACCTATTTTATTTAAGAGGCAAAATTAATTATATAATAAGTGTCAATTTCTTGTAGAAGATATGTTTGAAATATAATATACATAAAACATACAAATTAAACGTAACGAGGTGATCTGGTTCAGATACATGGTCACATTATGTATACTGTGCCTTCTTATATAAGCTAAAATCCCAAATAGTATTTTAAAAACGTGGTGGTTGAATTTAACTGTCAAGTTATAACCAAGACTCTTGATCTGCTAGGCACAATGACCCATGCTTGTCAGAAGGGTGAGGCGTGAGGATCTCAGGGGCGAACACAATATGAGTTGTGTAGAGATGTATCTCTATAGGGGGAAACTTCTCACCTCACAGTTTTCAGAGAGCAACTTAGATTTATTTTTATCTAAAATTTATTGCTGAAGCTTGTCTTTTCTCTATCCTTCCCATCCAACCTATCCAGAAAATCTTCTATTTCTACCCATAAATTATATTTGTTTAGCAGTTTGCTAAATTCTCATTCAGGGAGGTTGACAATGCAAGTTTCATCCTTAGCACGTCTCTAGAGCTATGGTCCCCTTTATCATCAACTCCGCTTTCCTTTTAGAACATGCAACATTCTTTTTAAATACTTATTATAGTTTGGCTGAAAAATCTAAACATCCCCCTCTACTAAATCTAAGCTCTGTAATTGTAGGGTTCTTTGTTTTTTTCCTTTGATGTATTCCAAATACTAAGCAGTACCTTGGCCACCAATAAACACTTGCTGACTGAGGAAATGAAGAATATCTCATCATGTTCTCACAATGAAGTTTAAGAAAAAAATACCATAAAGTAGTCTATGTAGGACAAGAATTATGATTTCTGCTGACTTAGCACTTTATGAGAAACACTGAATTCTTAGTCCATGTGGTTAAAATGATTTTGCTGCAGAGATGCACAGGGGATCCAGTTATAACTGACTAGCACTGTGCAATCTTCTAGTATGGTCCTTATAGTGATGATCTAATGAATGGGCCTAGACATGACTGGGCAAGGAGTCATGCAGCTGTACCACAATTTTTGCTGGCGTGAAGCAAAAATTCATTTTCAAAATTGAAAAATTTGGGGCTTGTGAGGCGTATCTTTTAAAATGAGGCCTAAACAAAATGACAAAGGTAAGAAGAAAAAGCAACAGCTTCTGGTTGGTAGGAGCAACTCTTGGATCCATTTTCAGTTATATTCTGTCACTTCCAGCTGTAAAAATGCTAACACCTGTAATCACATTGATTATGACAAGGCAAGTTTATACTTAAAAAAAAAAATAAAGCATGCATGAATTCTTAGTTACCAAAAAAAAATATCTAACATTGATTGGGAACAAATTTAATGTCACTTTGTAACTCTTTTTAATGGCAAAATGTATTTTCTTTTTTTCTCCTAGCAACGTACTAAGTCACAGCTTTGAACATAATAAAAGATTTCTGTCGTTTAACCCTTAGGCCAATTGTTCCAATGACAGAGAATTTACAAGATGGCTCACTCTATAATCTTGTGTTTAGACTGCACAGAGAAATCGCAGTAATCCACTCCGATGTCTGTGAAATCCACAAACGTGGAGGAGAGAATATGGAAAGCCTGAGAGTTCTTCTCCTTGAGCTTCTGGCACACATTAAACCCATCTACGATTTCAGAGTCACCTCCTGTGACTGTTTGCTTGATACAGTGCAGAAGCTGAACCTGTAAGGAAAAATGAGGAAGAGTCAAAGATGATGGTACCTACTTTTAAAAATCAGTATGTTAAATATTCAAGAGATAGAAATTAAAAATCAACAAACTTAAAAAAAATCTATTCTCTTATGTCAGTTTTGAGTTTCCCCTCAATAGGGATGAAAATTGCTTATAATGATGTTCTATATTTCAAGCCTACCACAGTTGAAGACACGGGCATAAGAATAATGTTCACCAGTAGGGCACAGATCATAGCAATTGTAGACAGGGAACGTAGCATGCTGCTGCAGGCAGGGAAACCAATGGCAGAGGCAGGTTTAGACTGGGTAGTGGCCTATGGATAGGACATTAAATAGAATGAAGAAACAAATACATGACTGAGCTGATAGGTCTGAAAAATGTATGGTCTACTGGATAATAAAAATTTGGCTACAGCAGATTGTTACAGTGTGAGAGGTAGGCCAGGCTGGAAGGATAACTGGCTTTTTTCACCAATAGACTTAAATGTCAGATGATGGATTCTTGTACTTGATGTTGTGCATAAGGGCCATTCACTCTGGAGATAATTGGACCAAACTGAAGAATACTGTATCAGTCTAGTGGTGTTGCCCAGACATACTAATTTTAAGATGGGAACATGCTAAGCCATAGCTACTTGCAACTCTAATGAGACAGCTCATACATGAAGATGTAAAGGCACTGAATTAGGGTGGGACTATGGGAAAAAATGGTAAACCAAATGAGGAAAGTATTAATTGCTCCATGTGTTAAGAGAACATGGTGAGGGGCTAGAGAGATGGCTCAGTGGTTAAGAACACTGGCTGATCTTCCAGAGGTCCTGAGTTCAATTCCCAGCACCCATATGACAACTCTCAACTGTCTGTAATTACAGTTCCATGGGATCCGACACCCTCATACCTATGCACATTAAAAATTTCAAAAGGATAAAAGGAAAGAAAAAAAGCCATTTACAAAAAAAAGAGAACATGGTGAACATATTACAATTTGAGAGGCAAAGCAAAAATTAATTTTGTTTTTGTGAATAGAGTTTTTAATTGATTTTGTGACTCTTTTTGGTAAGTCAGTTTAGGTTGGTTGATTCTGAGTACCTAAGTTTAGAGCCTGGTTTTCTGCTTGAAGGAACTAATGACATTCTGTTGGGAACACTTTGCTTTTACTGATCCCAATACATTTTAGACTATTATCTAGAATGAAAGAAGAAAAGGTGTTGGGCCCCACTTTGGCACTGGTTTGGGCCTTGAGGATAAACTTGATTCTGGCTCGAGTTTGTGCGGCCTTGTGGGAGAGCCTAAGTCTGCCTCAAGTTTTGCGACCTGTCTCAGTCACTTCTGTATCGGGGTGACTCAGCAAAACTTGTTTGGCCCTGCCTCTGCCTCACCGTTTCTGATGTGAAGCTTTGCCTTTGGCTCTGACAGTTACCCCTCTATCACTCTTCCCCACCTCCTATGACATCTCCATACCTAAGTGCCCACCTCCTTGGCTTCTTTATATAAGCAAGTGCTTAGTTTAATAAAGTGAGTTCCTGCTTCGACAAGACTCCCGGCCTGGTGTGTTTCTTTTGGGCTGTCTACACTTGCCACCCAGCTCAGCCCCAGACAGACCCGGCTTGACAGGGTTTTCTCCTCTCACCTGGATCTGCTGGCAAGGAGCTGACAAAAATGTGACCAAATATCCATACTTGGGTGGATATTAGTGTTAGTGAGAAAAATATTCACTTAGCTTGGATTTCTCCATAGATGGTCTAGAACAGTGGCTAATAAGGCTTTCTGCAGTGATAAACACGTTCGTCTTTGTTGTGTAATATAGTAATCACCAGTTCCACATGGCAGCTGTACACTTTAACTATAGTTATTACAGCAAAATAATTTAATTTAAAATTATACTCCATATTTCTTTTTTACACATCTGCATATGGTGGTGTGTATGTGCATGTTTGCATGCATGAGGGTACATGTTATGTGTGATTGTATGTGAACATGTGCACATGTGTATAGAGTCCTAAAGCTAGCATTGAGGATTTCTCTCCATTGCTCTCTACTTTATTTATTGAGGCAGGATTTTTCAGTTGAACCTAGAACTAGCCAAATAGGCTAGCTAGCAAAGTAGATTCTTTGGCAGATGTCCTGTATGTTTTATCAGTGCTGAAATTACAAGAGAGATGCAATGTGGGGATCCAAACTCTGGTCCTTACACATGCCTAGTAGGTGTTTTATCTACTGGACCACAGGTTTTATATTGATTTTTATGATTTTATGTATAAACTGTTCCTGAATAATAATTATTTTCTTTATATTACTTTTTATGACAGCACTTATAATTTGATAAACTTATCTTCACTTTGAAGATGGAGAGATTGAAATACAGAGGTATCAAAATATATAACAAAATTCAGTTAATACATGATAAAGATGGTACTCAATCTTTGGCTCCTTTGTCACAAATCCAAAATACAGAAAGTCCCCCTCATTTCAGGGGATCCATTTATAGCAATCAGAGAAATTCAGTCTTAGGTGTTTATGTGTCTGCATATGCAAAAAGTCAATTCTTATTTCCCAATGTTGGAAGATAACTCAAACAAATTAATAATGATTGACTCTATAAATGGAACAACATTTTTAACCTTGGAAAGTATGTGCATAAACTGTACAAGTCATTTTAGAAAAGTTATCTCAGCAGGTCAAGGAGAGATCAGGCAACATGGTGACACAAAGGAGAAATAGCCACGACAGCTACAGAGCTCCAAAAGATACTACAAGAACACAACTTTCTTCTCAAGAGAATCACAGTTCTTTTCAAGTTTGCCACAATGGACCCACTGATTCAAATATTAGTTAAAAAAAAGGCCAGTTGGTATCTTTTACATATGAGTAGGCCAGATAATATCTCTTTTTGTGTAGGTATGTTTTAACACAATCTTAGAAAAGAAAATAGATTATAGAGTCTGACAATATTTTCACCACTAATCCAAAAGCTAAATACATTCCTGTTATATATAAAACCCAATTTTGTTTCACATAAATCATTCAGAATAAAAAAATTCCTTTCTAAATATTTCCTTATGGAAGCATGTGACTTTTGGCCCAGAGAAAAAAGTGAGTAAAGCCACATCTGTGTGTCATTTAAGATGTATCTTCTCATCCTGATCAAGTTGAACCCTTACCAGGAAAGTAATTTTCCAGATCATTTCAAATATACTGGAAAGAACATTTACCTTTTCTATTTGTTAAAAAAAGATCAAACTTTGATATTAAAAGATTCTTCACAATTCAAAATGGAAGATTCACAATGACACAGACAGCCTATATATGTTTATCTGCTACAACAAAAACAAGTAAGGAATTCATTATTTAAAAACTATGGAAAGCCATTGGCTTTGGGGATGCCTCCTTTGGCTTACTACACACTTCATGCCTTCTCTTGAGAGATTGCTCATGTTTCTATCATGGACAAGATGTCTTAAGTTTTGAGCTACAAAGAAGTATAAGATTCAGTTACTGTCCTTGAAGAGTTTGTAAAATATAACAATATCTATAAATAACATATCACATTTCATATTATGGAAGTTAGTAACTCGTTATGAATCATAATGGTGTGTTAAACATATAGACAGAAATGTAGGCTCAAGTCCAGGTTTTTCATCCATTTGTGGTTGTCTTAGAAAACCTTATGCTTCATGTTTCTGTCTAACATAGCAAGACATGATCAAGCTTGTCTACCCTAAAGGATTTCTAAGAGAAGTCATGTAAAGAAACTGACAACTTGGAGAAAGCATAAAATACTGAGAAGACGACAAACATTGTATTATACTTCAGGTATATTTCAGAAGCCATTGAATATTCAGGTATATTTTGGAAGCCATTGAATAATTTTTTCCTTAGGATTTCAGTTTTAACTTAGAAACCAACTTAAATTCACAAAAAACCAAAACATAACTTAAAAGTTCAAGTAGGACTTTTAGTTATCCAGATCCATTCTTTTAAGTTGTTCTATATCCAACATCTCCAAGCAACTGTCAGACAGAATGTGCTGAGCGGTTTAGTGTCTCTGTACCACATTCAGAACAAGCCTCACTGTTCCTTTCTTTACCCAGGTCCTGTTCCAAAAGGTGATCAGAGGAGTCATTTCTCTGTCGTCGTTTGGTTCAGAGAAATCATGTGCTGTTTTACAATCAACATAATAATTTAAAACATATGAAGCCAAATACTAGACTAGCTTAGCTAACTAATTCTGGCAAGAACAATGGGTAAGAACCCAGGCACAGGGAAAACACGTTCAGTTACGATGATGGCCAAAAAGAATTCATTTTGATTTTGGCCCATTCATTCTTAATTAATTCAAGAATTGCCCAACTTTTTATCTATCTCTGAAGATATGGATTTGTATGTGGTTGTTTCAGTTCAGTTCACTTTAGCTAAAAACCGAGGGCTACATTGTCCTTCATTTTCTGACTATCTGTTGTTTGGTTTAAGAAACTAATGATTTTGTAAAAATGTGTTTGGTTTAGGAAGATGATGATTCGTAAAGATGGGGAGGGAAAGTCAAGTTTCTCATGGGTAAAACTGCTATGTACAATGCTTCTTCTTTGGCAAGGAATCATGCGGGTGTGATAGGAGAAAGCATCCAATAAGAGCATGGTTATTCTGTCCCTTATCCTGATATCCTTTTATAATGCATCTCCCAGCTTTTCATGAGAGCAATCTACTTTCTTATCTTCTCAGTTTAGGCTAGCCTCATTAATTGCTTAGACAAATAAAACATTACTGAAGAGACCTTATTCTGATTACTGGCCTAGGTTCCAAGAACTCACACATGCTTTGGCTTGCTCACAGAAAATGTTGCCAGTTGTCATGTGAGAAAGACTAGGCTAGCCTGTTGGAAGATCATAAACTAGGGGGAGCATAGGCAAACCATCTCAGCACCATCTGAAGTGAGCTGTTTCCTAGCCAACTTAGCAGCTGACAAGAGCCAGATGACTGAGAACAATAACCGCTTAGCTGAGCACATCTCAAATAATAAAAACACATGTGCAGAATATCTAGCTGTTTATTATTATAATAATATTCATTATTATTATTTATCACTCCCAGGGTTTGAACAGCCTCTTCTTTGACAAGAATCATGTGGGTGTGATAGGAGAGAGCATCCAATCAGAGCATGGTTATTCTGTTCCTTATGCTGATGAAGCACTCTTAAATCCTATAGCTACAACCTCTGGATGTATTTTGCTAAGCTTTTCATTTCACATGTACTGCCCATCAGTTCAACCTTGTGTGTTTGATGCATTCTTGTGAATGTGAAGGTTTGCTGATGCCCATGTGCTTGCGTGATGAGAATAGGGCAGAATGTCAAGCAGTCTTCCTATACTGATTGTTCTTTTAAGCTGTTAAATTGATGAGGGATGTGTGTGTGTGTGTGTGTGTGTGTGTGTGCATGTGTGCATACGCACACATGTGTGTAAGCACCAGGTCAATATTTCCTCAATTACTCTCCACTGTATTTTAGGAACAGGGTTTATCACTGCACCTGGAGCTTAACAATTGGTTGCACTAGCTTGCTAGCATGCCTTGGAGAGCTTTTCTCTGCCTTCTCAGAGCTAGGTTTACACACACACACACACACACACACACACACACCTTTTTACCTGGATGACAGGTATCTGAGCACAGGTCCTTATGTTTGTGCAGAAAACACTTTAAAAAATTGAGCCAGCTCCAAAAACCCCAGTTTGAAAAGTTTTGAATTCATTAGCTAATACAAGGAATCACCATGTGGATGCACACTATATTTCCACATTTCATTCTCGTTTAACTCTTGTGGGAGTGATACGTGTGCAGAAAGATCTCAAGATATACTGCTGTCTTGAAAGCTGTCTTGGCAAAGCACAGTGCTCCAATAGTTAGATCCAAGAAGATGAGTGAAAACGTCCTTTTCCCTTTAAAAAGTGAGGACATTCAGAATTTAAGCACAAGATGTTTGTGAGTTCAGATTGTGCTTCAGAAAAGAAGATGGACATAAGACATATCCAGCAATGAGATATATGATCTAGACTCAGTCCAGGAGAATGTTTTTTCTTGGCCTGGCTTGTGGAAAATGTGCTGAAGCTCACCTTACCCCAGGTGGATGGTGGAGGGCTGGGTAGTCAGTGTGGAAGCTGAGCTTCCCAGTTGTATAAGCCACATTGTTGGCATCGATCTTGTCCTGCACTTGCCAAGTGTGTCTGCAAAATACAAGAAACATGTGTTTTAAAAGGTTGACGCTAAGCCAGAGGAAATGTGTTACAATGCATTTGCTATGAGAGGAGAAATGGAAACTTTCCATTTTATGAAATAATTAGCATAATGACTAACAGCCAGAAAAAGTTTAACCTTTCTTTCTCTTAAGTGACTTTCTGAACTGGCATTTCTGTATTTCTCCTGTCAAGACACTGAAGAATAACACACATGCTAGCCCCTCCCATAGGACTGGTAGAGAGGTACATATTAGGATTATGAGTCATTTTTTAAAAGTTTAATCCATTTCATTTACTACAGAAAATTCATACAATATAAAATGAACAATTTAAAAGTGAACGCGGTAGTGGCATTTAGTACATCTAAATGGTAGCAACACCTCTGAGTATAGCTATTCTAAAAACATATGCTCATTCCTAGCTAAAACCTTGTAGTGGTTTGAATGAGAATGTTCCCCATAGGAACCACACATGAGATTGTATAGTTTGTCCTTTTGTGCCTGACTTTTTTCATTCTGCATAATGTTCAAGATTCATTCACAGTGTAAGGCACACAGACATCCGAACACTTGGTCTCCAGTAGGTGATACTGTTTGCGGAGGTTTATGAGGTGTGGCCTCATGAAAGGAAATGCGCTACTGAGGTAGATTGTGAGAGCTTTAGGCCTCACCATACTTGCAGATTTTCTCTCTATGCTCACAGTTGAAGATGGAAGCTCTCACCTTCCTGTTCCTGCCTGCATGCCTGCTGATGCTGCCACGGTGAATTTTTATCCCTCTAGAACTCTGTGCCTAAATAAGCCTCTCTTTCTATAAGTTGCTTTGGTCGTGATATTTTATCACAGTAATAGAAATGTGGCAGTGTAGAGTTCTTATCTTCAGTTTCTTCTCATTTTGTTTTCCCCTAGATCTTTGAGAGTCACTGATTAGCTCATTAGTCTTATTACTCAAAGATATATCCATAAACATCGTGCCTCACTTTGCGCAGAAAAACATTATATTTATTGTCTTAAGCATCTCTCATTTTTTTCATGGTTATCACTAGTTTATGTGTGTATACATGTTCAAATGCATGTGGATGCACATATTGTCCAAGTGCATATAGACATTTGTAGAAGTAAGAGGTTGACACGGGGAGTCTTCTTAATCACTTTCTACTGTTTTCATTGTGGAATGGTATCACAGTTGAGCCCATAGCTCATTGATTTGGCTAGCCTAGTTAGCCAGCATGCTCAGGAAAATCCCTGTCTCTGTTTTCTGAGCACTAGAATTCTGAGCACTAGAATTGTACACAAGTCACTATGCCCACCCAACATCTTCCTGGGTGCTGGGATCTGCTCTGGTCTTTGTGCTTATGTAGCATATGCTTTATATGCAGAGCTACCTTCCTTGACCCTCTTTTAAATTTCTTAATCTACAGGTTTTCTCTTCAAACTGTTCTCTCAATTTAGTGTTTGAAGAAATATGGGATTTTGACCTAGAAAGCATCCCAGTTCATGCTGCCATTCAACACATTCTCCTGCTTTTTGTACCACTAGAAAACTAAAGGCAGAGGCTTGGGATCTAAGGCAAAAGTATAGGTTGACCTAGAAAATGTATGGCAAGGCACATAGTATCTGGGTTTCTTTAGGGTACAGCTTTGTCTGCATAGATCATCAGTGGATACTCACTGTTAGTTCAGTAAGGCAGTGGGGGATGGCAATGAGATGGGAGGCGGGGTCCTCATTTCAGAATATTTGAGTTTAAGAGGTCCACGGTATAGTGTGGGATCAATAATCATGAATTCTAAAAATTGACTCAGTAAGTCTCCATTCCATGACATAACTTCTTTCTGAAGGACAGTCTCCACGTTGAGCTTACATTACCCACAACAAAGTGCAGCAGGTTGTGCAGGTGGCAGTTCAGGAGAAGAACAAGTGGCTTTAGAAAGCTGTGGGTTATAGTGTTGAAATTGAGCTTCAAAATCCTAAGTTCAGGTTTCTAGGGCATGTTTCCTTTTCGTTGTTTTTTAATTTTATTTTTAGGTTTAATCACATATGAAACTAACAACAGGGCATTCTGAGATTTGTTATGAAGAAAACAGAGCAAGCTATGAGATGTTAGAACATATTATCTTTGTGCACTTGTGTGTGGGTACATGTGAGTGCAGGGACTGCAGAGACCAAAAATGATGTGAGATTCTCTGGAGATGGAATTACTTGTACTAGTGAGCTATGTGAGATAGGTGCTGGCAGCTGAACACTGTCCTTTGGAAGAGGAGCAAGAGCTCTTAATCACCGAGCCATCTCCCCAGACCCACAATTTTAAATTTTGTGTATTTTTCCTGTTTACAACCACTTTTAATGAGTCCAGTTGTCTTCAATGAAATAGTTCAATATGTGAGGAATAACCTACGTTAGAAATAGAGACTCAAATACAGAATGGTATACTTAGGAAAGAAAAACTATCCTTAAATGAAGACCAAACTAGAAGCCATGAGAAATGAAATATATAAAATGCATAGTGTGTTTAGGTAGCTAGGAGATAAAAAAGGGGATGACTTTGAAATTAAGTAAAGGGGGCTAGAGAGGGAGCTCCTCAATGGTTAAGAGGACTTGCTCTTGCAAAGGACCTGGGTTCAGCTCCCAACACCCACATCTGCTGGTTAACAACTCCAGTTCTAGGAGATTTGATATCTTTATTTGGTCCTCAAGGGTTTGTGTTGTACATAGAAGTAAGTAGATGTTCACATGTGTGTGCACGAACATACACACAATAAGCAAATGAATAAACAACATTAAATGTAGAAAGAATGAGGTAAGGTGAAAGAAAGGAGGCAAGGAGGAAGGCAGGAAGACTGAACACACGCATGATGGGACTTCATAGAAGGAACTCAAGACAAAGGAACGGAATACATAGAAAAATTTCAAAAACAGAAAACCCTGGAATTTTAAAACTTATAACTGCTCATTGAAGAACTGACCTCAGAACAACCCACACCAAAATATGGCATGTGAAAAGATCAGACTTCAAAGAAAAAAAACCTCACTGTCCAGGTAGAGATATTACATTACTCATAAGGAAAATAAAATCTGATTACCAACAAAACTCTCTGGACTTGTTAAACATGATGTGAACCAAGAATTCTTTATTTAGCCAGGCCAATTTTCAAGTAGAAGGAAAAGTCTTAAGCTGCTGTCAACATTCAAGAATCCAGAGAATATTGGTCCCGTGGGTCTTTCCTGAGAAATTTACAAGAGGCTATGTTTCAGACAGGCAAAACAAATATAGGCCCAGTGACATAAGACTTGGGCTAAGCAGCAAATTTATGTTTACTCAAACTAATGACAGCACATAAAACGATAAAAACAAACAAACAAATCCAGGAAATTGAGAACGTGAGTAGGCATGCCAAGGAAAGCACATGAGGGCTGATGACACTAAACCAGGAGAGCAAAGAAGCAATCATTGTGGTCCTTAAAGTTTGGTTTTGCTTAAGACATATGGCTGGGGTTTGTGGTGGCTGCAGTGGTCTACTCTTTGACATGGGCGTTGCTTAAGAGCATTTTCATGATAATAATTAATTTAGCTGTGCATTTATTTTATGTGATTGTATGTTCCAAGAGAACTCAGGAATAGGGGACAGATAGTGATTACTATGAGTAAGGGATGGACTGAAGGGGGGAGACATTGATTAAAAGTACAAAACTGGTGAGAGATGGCTCATCAGTTAGGAGCACTGGCTGCTCCTGCAGAGTACCAGGTTTGGTTCCTAGCAGCCACATGGTGTCTAACTCTAATTCCAGAGGATCTGGCCTCTAGGTGTATGTATGTATATATATATATATATATATATATATATATATATATATATATATAGTGTGTGTGTGTGTATGTGTGTGTGTGTATGTAAAACTTTGTTCACATAATTATAAGCTAATTAATCTAAAAACAAAGCATAACTCTTCAGTATCTTCACTACAGTTGTTCATGTATGGTATATATGAAATTTGATGGGGTGTAGATTATCAAGTGTATCCAGTTTGCATGCACATAGACCCCTCCTTATCTGAAAGATGGTGAATATGTAAATCAGTTTTTTACTAACCATTTCATAATGTATTACATTGTATATACTAACTTTATGCATTTTCAAAATCATACTGCAATAAAGTTGGAAAAAATAAAATTTCATAGATTTTTTTTTAAAAAAATCATTTAATGAAGATAGTTAGAAATGGAAAGCTCTTTATTGCCTGCAAACTTTTGTAGCTCTGCAAACATGAGTGTCTTAGTTAGGGTTTTACTGCTTTGATCAAGACACCATGATCAAGGCAACTATTATAAGGATATCATTTAATTGGGGCTGGCATATAGGTTCAGAGGTTCAGTCTATTATCATCAAGGAGAGAAGATGGCAGTGTAGGGGCAGGCATGGTGTAGGAGGAGCTAAGAGTTCTACATCTTCATCTGAAGGACACTAGAAGACTTGTTTCTAGGCAGCTGGGATGAATGTCTTAAAGCCATGCCCACAGTGACACACTTACTCCAACAAGGCCACACCTACTCCAACAGGGCCACACCTCTTAATAGTGCCTCTCCCTGGGCCAAACATATACAAACCATCACATTCCACTCCCTGGCCTCTATAGGCTTGTCCAAACACATGAGTTTATGGAGGCCATACCTAGCCATGGCATAATTAAATAAGTGCATTTAGTCCAACTTTCAAAGTCTCCATAGTCTATAACAGTCTCAACAATGTTAAAAGTCCAATGTTCAATGTTTCCTCTGAGATTCAACCAATCACTTAACTGTAATCCCCAAAGCAAGACAGGAAACCAACTGGGCAAACTCCAAACTCTGTATCTCCATGTCCAATGTCAAAGCAGTCTTCAAATCTCCAACTCCTTTTTTATCTTTGTTGACTGCAACAAAGTTCTTTCTCCTGTGCTGGTTCCACTCCCTGTTAACAGCTTTCCTTTACAGGTTTCCCATGGCTCTTGCATCTTTGACATCGTGGGGTCTACTAGTCAACTTCAGCTTTACAGCTCCTTGTTCCAGTGTCTAGGATTCACACGTGATCTGGGCTGTCAATTCTCCTGCTCTTCCCTCTATAGCACTCTAAGCTCAGGTTGATCCACTCCACTGCTGTTGATGTTCTTGGTGGTCATCCATGGTACTGGCATCTCCAATACTCTGAGGTTTTCCACTGCAACTAGGCTTCACCAATTGCCTCTCATAGGCTCTTTTTATGGTGCCAAGCCTCACCTTCTTTGTATGGCCCCTTTAGTCTTGGGCCTTCAACTGCAATTGAGGCTGCACCTTTACCAATGGCCTTCCATGGCCTCTCACAGTGCCAAGCCTCAGCTGCTTTTTATGACCCCTTCATGCCTTCAAAACCAGTACCACCTGGAGGACTCTTACACATTACCAAGTCCAGCTGCAGCATGAAGTATGACCTTAGCTATCTCTGGAATACAGCTTCTTTGTGCTCTTAGAAAATACTTCCCAGAAAATTTGACCCCAGTGATGCTGGTCTCTTCTTAATCACCACTAATTTCTTCGCTTCAGCTAACCAGCATCAATTGTTCCAATAGTCTCTTCTATTCCAGAGTCTAACTCCAGAGCCACATGGCCAAAGCTCCCAAGTTCTTCTGCTTCTTGTGGCTGGAACATGATCCCTCTTACTATCTTACCAGCTTTCTATTTTCCAACTCTCTCACTGTGTAAGCTTGGCTGTCCTGGAACTTGCTCTTAGATTTAACTTGAACTCAGAGATTTGCATGTGAGTCTCCTGGGATTAAAGTGTGTACCACCACACCTGGATTTAAGTTTTTACTTATCTAGAACTTTCTCTGTTCCAGGCTGACCTTGAATCCAGAGATCTGCTTGTCTTTATCTCCTGGAATTAAAGGTATGTATCACCATGCCTGGATCTAAACATAGCTGGGTGGGATCTTTCCCCAAAATCCCACTCCCTTAATCTGTAATCTCCTAGAACATGGGATTCAGCTCCATTCTACTTCCTGGTGCTCCTTTAATACTTAAATAAGCTATTTTGTATTTTTCCTTTCTCAGTTTGCTATGCTTGTTCAAAATGCTCTTCATGAGACTTAATCAGAGAACAAAGTCTTTGCTGGGCTTTGTTGAGACTTCTTCCTTTGTCAATGCAATTAATATAACTCTCTTTATCTTAGCCTCTGGTAGACACTTCAGGTAAGAACAACAACAACAACAACAACAACAACAACAACAACAACAAAACCAGCCACATTCTTCACCAAAACACCACCAAACCAGTCTCTAGGCCATGTACAGAAATTCTTCTCCACTGAAACCTGTTGGGCTGGGTCTGTATATTTCAAATCACTCTCAGCTACAAAGTCTTCCATATTCCTACTTGGATAGCCTATTAATCTCCACTTAAAGCATACTACCCCTTTTCAAATTCAAAGACCCCATATCCACATTCTTCCAAACAAAAGCATGGTCAGGCCTATAACAGCAGTACCAATTTCCAACTATTTCCCTGGCACCAACTTATGTCTTAGTTAGGGTTTTACTGCTGTGAATAGATGCCATGACCAAGGCAACTCTTGTAAGGACAATATTTAATTGGGGCTGGCTTACAGGTTCAGAAGTTCAGTCTGTTATCATCAAGGTGGGAGCATGGCAGCATTTAGGCAGACATGGTGCAGGAGGATCTGAGAGGTCTACGTCTTCATCTTTAGACCCCTAAGAGAAGACTGACTTCCAGGCAGCTAGGACTAGAGTATTAAAGCCCACTCCCACAGTGACACACCTACTCCAACAAGGCCACACATTCTAATAGTGGCACTCCCTGGGCCAAGCATATACAAACTATCACAATGAGTTATAAAATATTGCTCTAAAGGAATTCCCAAAGGCCTTCAATGCACTTAAAAAAAAAAAGAGTAACTTTTGATAACTCCTCCAAAAATGTGGTATGTGTGAGTATGTGTGAGTGTGTGTCTATGAGTATGTATGTGTGAACAAGCAAGCTTCAGGTTATCTTTGTGTCTCTGCTTCCCCAGTACTAGGAGTACAGGTGTATGCTTTCATCTTTGGGTTTTTACATAGATTCTGGGGATCTGAACTGAGGTCTTCATGCTTGTTCGGCAACAACTTTACCAAATGAGCTATCTCCAGAAAGTAGACTTGCCAGCCCAAAATTCCAGCATTATAAACTATACAGGAAATAACCCAAACTAAAGGGTTGCAAAGAAAACAGGGTGGGATGCTGAGGCAAGTAACCCTGTTTGGCTTAGATTTGTACCTGCAAAAGGAGGATAATGACTATTATTGGATTTGTGAAGATTCACAATACTGATTGCAGAGAACTGAGTTTAATATTTAAACCATAAAAGATGTCTTATCAAAAATCACTTCTCTTGTCTCAGAGACATCAGCTTGTCTTGGCTGCATAGGAAGTCACTGAGGTGGCCATGGGCACCAGAGAACTTTCAGTGGAGAAGTGACTGTCTAAACAGACTACCTCATTTATTTCCTCAAATCATTTCTCGGGAGAATGAGGCATAACAATTACTTTTTCTTCCATTCATGAGATGACTTCATAGTCACATGGTTTTACTGGCAGCAGCCTTAATTACTGTGAGACTTAATACCACAAAAGGAACCCCAGGGGCTGGCTCTTGGCAGATAACATGAGCAGGGGTCACAATGGCTGTAGGAGCAGAACTCCATGTTACCCTGCCTAAGAAAACCCTAATATTTACTAGAATATTCATTTTTAAGGCTTTCCTCTGCCTTAAATTCTATAGTCAGTGGTGCATTTAAAACAACTCAGTATGAAGTTCCAGTGGTTCAGTCTTTTCAATGTAGGTAAAGATTATGACTAAATTCAGAACTCAGACAAGTTTTCTTTGTTTTTCTCTCAAGTCTGAATCATTTCTAGGTTGGTTTCCATACCTCACAAACCATTTTTCTTCGAGGCAGGCTATGTATTCCAGTCCCCCTAGCCCCTCCCAAACTGTTTTTTGGCAAGACATTTCAACAAAATGGGTTAGCTTGTTTTTCTTTTCCCATTTTGCTCCCACGCTTCAGCAATATTTTCTTGTAATATGCATGTCAAACAAGTAGGTGTTTCAAAGTCAGACTTGAGGGCAGTGCTAATGGTGGGAACAATTTCTGAAGGGACAGATGCCAGGGATTGTGATTATTTCACTCATACATTCAGAATCTCTAACACAACCTAGTGTATGACATGTTGCTGGCCTGGTTTACAGACAGCTTTTGAAGGACCATCACAAGTCCAATAGATGATGGGAAGGCTCTTCAGTCTTAATCCCTAGACATTATTTCAGTATTCTGGTTCTTTGCTCTCTGGCTAGTGTACTTGACAGACAGCCCACTAGAAACATCTATTTTTTTTGTTTGTTTGATTTTATTCATCTGATGAGGTCTGCATGGAAGGCACTCATACAGATGTGAAACAAGGCAGGGCTAGCAGTGTTTTATTCTCGTTCCAGCAAACTTTCATCCTAGGATCTCAGAAGGCATGGTGGGGATTAACCCACTCCAGAAGGGTGAGGCCAAGCCCTCAGCTGAGGAGAAACAGAATTATTCAACAAGCTTAGCTGGACTTCTCACTTACAAGTAGCCCAGAGCAAATCTATGATTAAACTCTCTGTTCTGGGGACTAATTTAATATGGGTGCCCTAGAGTGTTCAGATCTTAGTTTGTTGCTAAAGTCTTTAGAAAAAACTATGCCAAAGTATTTATATATTTTAATTATGGAAGGGCTTTTCTAAGTGTTATTTGGCAATAGATAGCGTTGGATAAACATCAAGATCCTGTTTATTTTCTTTAACCACTTTTCTCTCTGTGCCTCATCTTCTTAATTTTATTCCTGAAGTTAATTTCGGAATGCTTTGACTTTCAGTTCATTCCTTACACAGTCTAGCCCTTATGTAATGTACCTGTACAATATGCTTACCATAAAACATTTTTGGAGAAACAAAATCCCCAAAATGTAAAGCTGAATTTCTGACTTCAGTCTAGAAAGAAAGTAGTCTAGAAAGTTGTCCTTGTAGGTGTTTGCCTCTTGTGCTTAATTTCTGATGAAGAGTTGCTATGAGTTCCTCATGAGGTTAATTTTTGACATCAAGACAGTTCTCAATAACACTAAGAAAGAAGTTTTTATAGTCTTGACTTGATGGAAGTCCTTAGGCTTGAAAACTCACTTAGTGGGAACTTGTGTGTCAGATATTTAGTTGTTATTGAAGGTATGATCCTGATCAGGTCCCCACTCTGACTAGAAAGGTGCTCACTATGAATAGGACAGTGATACCTACATGTTTCAAGGATTACAACAGGGTGACTGGTTAACTGCTCAAACTGGACCACTTTCCTCCTATTTCTTCTTTTTCACTTTGTGATGCACAAATGCATTTATGCAAATAATTTTGTCCTGGCATAGTCAGCTAGTTTATGTAGTCACATAATTAGGAAGAAAAGAAAATTTGAGAGTTTGATATTTTTCCTTATTTGAGATCATTTAGATTTCTCAATATTGTCTTAATAAAATTATAGTTTTAAACACTGCACAGCTAGCAAATAATCAGTAGGGATAGCTTACAGCTATGTTAGTTTTTAAAATATATATACTGAACTTATAAATAAAGTCAGACTATTCAAAAAAACTATATTATGTTATAACTTAATGGGGAAGAGGAGAATTTACATTTTTCTTCTTTCCTCCTTGGCCACTGAGAATAAAAAATTTGTTTTTTTGTATGAGAAGTAATGAGATATTATTTTCTATCATAATGCCTGGACTTCAGAAGAAAGTACAGGTTCTAATCTCATAGAGCAGAGTTAGCTGAGGGAAATTCCTTCCCAGTAGCTGAAGAAGCTTTTAGATGAAGGATCATGCACCAAGAACGGTTGTTGGAAGAGAGAATCAAAAAGCTTAGTTGACTAACTTAGAAAGACAAGAAAAGAAAAACCATCCAACCAACTAACCAACCAACCCACCAACCATGCAAGCAACCAACTAACCCAACCCAAAAGATGACTTAAACAAACAAACAAATAAACAAATAAACAAAACGAAATAAAATAAAAAAGGAAATAAATCCAGTCCTAAACAGGTTTGGCATGAGTTGTCTGTCAAGAGAATATATGACAGGCGACAGAAAGCAAGTACCATGTGTCCTGTGAGAAGAGTTTAGAAAGAAGGGAGCAAAGCAATTCTGAGCAAACAATGGAGGAAAGGAGTATCTACCACCATCTCTTACATGCTGACTCCAGCATAGGCACTAAGCTGGTCCTAAAACCATAACTTGATTACCTAACATTTTCAGCAGTCAGGACTTCTGAGTGACAGTGGTAATGAGATACAGATGTCTCAGTTTTATTAGTCCGTGACAGGCAGGAGAGGAATGGTGCATTCTGAGTTGAATTAACATAGGAGTAAGGAAGAGATGCCACATAACATAGCATGGTCAATTAAATAGGTATTTATGATATCACACATAAATATATATAGCATACACATTTTTTCATTTAAAAATAAAATTATACATATTTGTATGTCTGGGTGTGTATGGGTCTGTGTGTTTGAGTAGAGGCGGCTGTTGGATCTCCTGGAGCTGGATTACAGATGGTTGTGAGCTGCCCAACAACAAAGGCACTGGGAACTGAATTCTGGTCCTTTCAAGAACAGTATAGGCTCTTAACTATTGAGTCATCTTTCTGTCCCTTAATGTAGTTTCTTTAAAGGGTATCTTGTTAGATACTGCACCATTTTGATCCTACTTTGTACTAGTCAAGGTAGAATTTGACCCCTTCGAATTTCTATTGGCATTCGTGAACTGAAATGAGGTATCATTTGCAATGTGAAATGTCCCTGGATTCTTTGAAGTCTGATCTTTGGATTCTGTGGAATTCTTATTTCTTTAGATAATTTAGAGAAGGCCAAATGAAGTGTTTATATTAACCAGCAAACATCATTCTCTACAAGATAAAAACTCAAGCCCAGTTTAGAACAAAATGCCAAGCATAGTTCCTTACACACATTAATATTCAGGGAAAACGTTCTGTTTCGTTGGCAGTAATTGTTTCTTTATGATTTGTTCTAACTTAATCTAATTTGTAACCATGGAAGATGGCACCATTCAGCAAAAGGGTAGCTTAGAATGTCTGGGTTAAATTATATCATGAAGTTAAAATAATTTCTTCATTAACAATTTTTTCATATATCTTCAAGGGGCGTCTGAAAATTTTCATTATTTTATTTTTGTTGGTGGGTACTAGTGAGAGTCTTCTTCGCCATTCTCTACTAAATTCATTGCTCTAAATCAAGATTTAAATCCTGAAAAATTAAAAATTTTTACATTGTAAAATTTTTTACATTCTTTCCATATCCATATATAATGATAAAACTGATAGTAAGAGTTTGTTTACCAGCTCTTAGTCCTTATTACAGAAGAGCTTTCATTATTGGGCATTAGGATTGTGGGGTGTTGCACATGGTTGCATGAAACAATATTGTATAGAAGATGGCCTGGCAGATGGCTTGGCAGAATAATGACAAGTAACTGAGAAAGTGCAGATGTGGAAACTGAAGTGTACTTTGTCCTCAAATTAATTACCAGTTTGATTTAATTGAACATAAATTAATAATTATAGAATGCTCTGACAATTACTGTATTCATATTCTATTTGGTAGCCTTTTAAAAACATCTAGGCATATATTTATTCAGTAAGCATTTATCTCTGCCTACTATATATGAAAAATGCCTGAAAATCTGGAGTCTATTGTTTTTTATTTTACGAGTGAATCAACCATTGAGATGCTAACTAAGAACTAAAAATAGCTATTCTTACATTTCAAGCATTTAAAATTCTCCAAGCTAGTAACTACATTTAAATGGAAAAGAACAGGTGGATATTTATTTCCTAAGAGTATAACAGATGTTTGTGACAGATAGTTGTGAGAATTCAGAGGTTATATAGCACCCGAAATTCTACTGCTGTGGAGACCTGTATGTCTGGCTGGGTATTTCCTTCTTAACCAGAACTTCTCAATTGTGATTGCACATGAGAATCCTCTGCTGAATTCTTCAAGTCCCAATACAGAGGTCAAATGTCACTCCTGATAAGGAAACTCTTTGAAGTTAGGCCCCAGACATCTGTAGTTGTTAAATGGCCAACTCCAACATGTTATTGGCTGAGATAAGCACCTAAAAGTGCTCTTATAACACTAATAAAATCCTCAAATATTATTTTTAAAATCTCATGTAACCCAAACTTCAGTATCGCTTTCCCACATATCAGAGAAGGAGAGCAGAAAAGGTTAATTTCAAAGAAGATATTCAATTTATTCCATTCTCCCATAACACCCACAGTAATAGCCATGTCTGAAATAGGTAAGAAAAACAAAACCAACATGGCCGCAAAACACTCTGCTAGTTATGCAGCTCAGAGAATTAAAAACTGCAGAAAATGAGGCAGAAATCCTGGTAATACATGGGGACTGTTGTGGTGAGGTGGTAAGAAAGGGATATATATATATATATATATATATATATATATATATATTTGAAAAGACTTTAATATATATATATATATTTTTTTTTTCTGGTATACATACATATATATACATTCTGGTATATATACATATATACCAGAAAAGGGGATTAGATCCCATTACAGATGGTTGTGAGCCACTATGTGGTTGTGGTTGCTGGAATTGAACTCAGGACCTCTGGAAGAGCGGTCAGTGCTTTTTTTTTTTTTTTTTTTTAAGAAAGGGATATATTAACTGTGAGGGATCTTGGCTAGTCTGGATCATCTGGGGGAGGTATGTTGGGATAGCAACAGCTGCTCTGGCTGGGTACGAAGATCTTAGATAAATAGAGTCAAAAGGAGTAGCAGATCTGATTTTTTTGACAATGATCCTTTACTATTTATTCCAAAAAATTTCACAATATTAGGTCAGTGTCCAAGTTATTAAGCCCTATTATAGGAACTGTAGAAACAAACCAAAACACATGTCAAAGTGTAAATCAGAATTAAGATTCTGACCCTCAATTGGATGGATGTGTGATTTGGGCTCTACTAGGAAACTCCAAAAGACACGAAACTGAAACTGTTAACTGTTATGAAAATGTGAAGTGCATTGGAATAAACTCAAATGTTTGTTATTTATAAATTAAAATTAAGCAATACAGCTTATAAGAAATTTATTTTGAGTAGTTCTGTTTAGTTCAATCTCAAAAGCACCTTCTCATGTATTTTCATCACATTGTTAACAGTGAAGTAGAGTTAGATCATAAAGAGGCAATGTAGATTTATACTTTGCCTCTTTTATTATTACTTGTGTGAATTTGGATTACAAATTGATTCTTTGATTTTCATATTGCCTACTCATTACCTGGAAGATAATTTCCATTTTAGAGACTTTAAAAGAATTAAAAAGTATTAATTTGAGGCTCTTAATAATTTCAAATATTTCATTCCCATTTATTGGTCTACTATTATTGCAAAATCTATTTTTTGGTGACACAGTCACCAATTCTTACAGACAGAACTATTGTATACATTTTATATAAAGCAAACCTACTAGCAGTGCAAGTAAATTCATATGCTAATGGTTGGGAATAGGTTGTCCATGTTCAAACATGACTTAGCTTTTTCTATGAATAAACTCACTGAAATGATTAAAGGTAGATGATATAATGTTCCTGCTCATTTTTGTACATCCTACTCTAAATTAGGGACAACCTACTGATATGTTATCACAGCCTTGCAGGTCTGAGAAGGGAGAAGATTTCAGCAAGTGATTCAAGGTGCAGCTTGTTTATGCTCAGTAGATTGTTGGCATGCTAGGTTTAGGCTCAGTGTTGCTAGCTCTGTTTTTGCACGAAAAGATAAGTACACAGAAATTTCAAGCCTCCGAGTTTTAAAGTGTTGACAACTAATTCTATGTTCTTTCAACACCTTGCGGGCCAAACCAAACACATCTAAATATGTCTATGTGCTACTAGTGTGCAAATTTTGGCTTATGAAGGTCTCTTTTACTTGTAATGTTCTCTACAATATAAGCTCAAAATAATTTCATTTATCTTGTAATCAAAGCCTACCTCTTCTTGGAAATAGATCCAACTGTATTTGTCATGGCAGAAAGCAAACCAACTTACCCATAAAATGTGAGGTACAGGAAGCCAATTCTTTTCCCAAGTTTTATGATCTCACCACGTTTGTCAGCTGCTCCAGTGAGTCTCACAATGCCTACTTTCTTGAGACTGGAAAGCCATTTGTATGCATGGTCATCATCATTTAACACATCTTCAAAATTCAGAGTAGGCAGCTGGAGCTCTGAGCCCCAGTACTGACATTCTGTGGATTAAAAAAAAATGAGGAAAAACTAGATTATGTTGTTTTTAGATAAGACACTAACAGTAAAGGAAAACACAGTTCATTGGCGTTGATCTTTGACTTACAGTGTTTACTAAGTGTTGATCATATCAGAAATCCTGGTCACCGAGTCATTCTTCCTTGACACTATGCCTATTATATGACTCCTGCTTACAATGTGTCTGGCCTACAGTGGTATTCAGTATATTCCATGTAGTCAGAATAGTGATTAGCTGATGACATGATGGCCCCTGAAGACTTCTAAACCCAGGCACTGTCTAGAAGCAATCATGAGATATTGTGTACACGATAGACAAGGTATATCATCTGACTCCAAACAGTGAAAAAATTAGGTTTTTGCACTAAAACAACATTATGACTATTCTGGCAAGAGATCAGGTACAGATTCTTTTTCCTCTTATTTTTTCTTGGAAGCTGTCTCTGTGATCAAACTGTTCCTTAGAGTTAGCATGATGAAACTGTGTCCCTGGGATACACAGACCCTTGAGTGGCAAAGCCAAAGCAGATAAGGCCGGGATGCCTTTCTTTTGTTCTCTCATTCATGATCATGTGCTCATAAATATGTTTGCTTGAAAAAACAGACATACTAAACTATAAATGTGCAAACCACAGTCTCCTAAAGGAAGTAGAACTCAGAAGGTATGCTTGCTGACCCACTAATGCTCTTTCTTTACTGGGAAGGAAACAGCCTCAGTATAACAATCCCTCTCAACAAGCAAAAGAATGAGAGAGAACTCAGAGTCTCACTATCATCCTGAGCAATGTTATTTCTCCAACTAGGAAATGTATTATATATGGAATCCATCGCTAAAGCCTTTAGTTTAAGAATGAAGAATGGGTCAGTGGGACTTTTCCTCTTTGAGGTCAACATAGCTATTTCTATTGTAATAGAAACCTTTTTAGGTGATAGTAGATTTAGCAGTGAGAAGATACATGCAAATGCAGAGAGCCACTTACTGCACTAGT
This sequence comes from Rhynchomys soricoides, assembly GCA_019843965.1. Taxonomy (NCBI): domain Eukaryota; kingdom Metazoa; phylum Chordata; class Mammalia; order Rodentia; family Muridae; genus Rhynchomys; species Rhynchomys soricoides. The sequence continues at coordinate 9,632,437 of JADRCH010000075.1, forward strand.
AAGGGTTAGTGTTAGGGTTAGGGTTAGGATTAGGGTTAGGGTTAAGGATTAGAGTTAGGGGCTAAAGCTGTATAGGCAGATGCTTAGCATGACAATGCTCAGTAGAACTTTCCAAAGCTATGGAAATATCTGTGTGGCCCAGAAAGAGAGCTACTAGCAATGTATTGTCAGTTGTTATATAGGCAATAAGATAGGGGAATGATTTTTCATTTATTTGCTTTTAATTTTTAGCTAAAATTTGAACCTGTCTATGTAACTGGTGTTGTCTTAGATGGGACATGAGGAGGAGGAAAGGAAGGCAGAATGGCCTGGCTTTGAATCATTGTTCTACCTTTTACCAACTTGTTCCGATGAGTCTGAGTCTCAGCTTACGTTCCAAAACAGAGATTCTTAACATTCTTTCTGCAGCTCATTTGTAACTGTGTCATGAGACTATAGAGAGAATCTATTATAGAAAATGACACATAGTGATTTATGATTATAATTCAGCATCTAACATTTGCTAATATTCTCTAGGAGTCATACACAGAGCTTGATGCTTTACAGTTTTATCTCTTTTAATCACCATAACAAATATGTGGGGTAGAAGCTTTTAGTACTGCTGAACTCAAAGGGGAAAGAGTAGCCCAAGGCATAGAGCTAACAATTTTCAGGGCTAGTTGGTTAAGTCCACGCGACGGATCCCAATGGTTACTTGAACATATAACTTGATGCTTCTAAATTCTATCATCAGGAACATTTTCTGAGGTTATTATTACATTTACTATCAAAGTGCAATGATCATTTTTCTGCAGTGCTGAGATAGAGTCAAGAACTCTTGTAGGACAGGCAAATGCTTCATCTAACTTTTAAGTTTAAAATTTTAAAATCAGATTTCTCATTTTAAAACACCTACAAATGCCTCGCTGCAATCAGAGACCAAAGGCCAAAGGCGATCGCGAACTGGTAACAGAATACAGGTCACTAACATGCTTCATTGTTTAAAATGTGATTTGCAGAGAGGGTGCTATGAGTAGTTCACTGCCAAATCCAACCTATGATCTTAAATATAGATTGATTTAATTATCAGAGAGGAGTAAAACTGCATTTCACAAAGCATTCTGGGATGTCTGCACAGAATAATTAAACATCAACATGCAGAGAGTGATTTCAAAACACGTTCTCTCTTTCCTCCTTTTGCAAAGGAGAGCTGTCAGGGGATGCAAAAGAAAATACATTTGACTAGAGTCAAACATTTGTGTGGTGAATACAGTAACAACAAATGTAAGTTTCACATTTGAGTCTGCATACATAAACAGTACAGAAATGATGGAATACATAAGGTATGGGCCACCCTTCCTCATTTAACTTATGGCCTTACTAATGAATACTTCCTTGAACATGCGCTTCACACATCATAAAATTTATGATCGGGCTCCATGCCGGGTTTCAAGGAACTGTTTGTGTAAGCGTTCCTACTGAGGGCTAAACATCACATTCCTGGGCCCTGAGTTATGTTTCAGAAAGGAAAAGACACAAAGAAGGTCTTTAGTTAAAGATTCATGATTACAGAAAGCTGGTTTTCAAATGTAAATTCAAAAATTTGGGACCTCCTGTCCACCTGCACCATGCTGGGCTTTTGGCTCTGAAATGGCTTCTCTAATATATACAGCATCATTTAAACTTTTACTCATTTCTTTTTATTTTCTTTTTTCCCCTAATTTCATAATATCTTCATGTTATGTTAATTATATTTCATTTTCTAATAATGTATAATAAAATAATATAACAATCATTTTATTATATTTCAGAGCTTTTTTCCCCTTATGAATAACTTTTAAGGGCACCACCAAAATACAATTCTGATCCCTAAAAGAGGAGAGAAGTCAGAGGAAAGAAACAGGGATTTGAGTCTCTTTCCTTCGTTGGATGGATGGTGTAATCTAGTTCTTGTCCAGTGAACTCTACACGCTCAGTAGTCCTCTCTCTCAACATTCAGATGAGCTGAGGATCTGAAGACCAGAAAGTAATGTGGTGGAAACCTGGTAGGCAATAAGAGGGAGGGAAGCCTCTGGAAGGACTGCTAGTGGATGGCTCACTGCTTCTGGCACCAGTGTTCACCAGCGTGGGACCTTATGGAGACACTTCGGTATACATCTGTAGTGTCTAGCCTATGGAGCAAATACCACAGCATTCTTCAATGGTTGACAGCTTCTCTTCCCGGCATCCACTTCTGGGTCTTTCCAAATAGGCATACCCTTTCATACCAGAAAAGAGACTGGTATTTTATAGTAAGACAATCATGGCATTTATGGATTGAAATGTAGCCATAGCCCCTGAAATGACTTGCTTCTGGAAACATGCTGGGTCTGCTAAGCAAGAGTGAGGTGTTTTCTTCTTGGCTCAGGCTTGGTACATACCACAGTGCTTATCTCTTCATGTTGAAATCCTATTCAACATCTATTCATTAAAAAAAATACTACACTCATGCATAAAGATTGCATGCATGTAATCTTTGTAAGAATGAATAAGTATTACAACTGAGTTCTCTGTTTGGAAAATTGGGTAGATAGGTTAAGAAACAAATACTGCTGGGCAGTGGTGGCTCACGCCTTTAATCCCAGCACTTGGGAGGTAGAGGCAGGCAGATTTCTGAGTTTGAGGCCAACCTGGTCTACAGAGTGAGTTCCAGGACAGCCAGGGCTACACAGAGAAACCCTGTCTTGAAATAACAAAACAAAACAAAAACACAAAACAAAAAAGAAACAAATACAAATATTTAACAACAACAATAATAATACTATTGTGTCAAGTGTTTATGAAGTTTGTAATAACAGTAAACAGTTGCTAGGATTAGAGAGTGAACTAGTTCAGACACAACACTTAATCTCTGCCTCTCCCACTAGATAGCAAGAGCCTCACAAACAATGGAGACCATGCTGTTTGTCTTTATTTCCCTACTAATAATGCCTTTTCCCCTCCTACTGCCTATGGTATGCCAGCGAGAATATCAAGTAGATTTTACAGAACAAATTGTGCTCTGTACCTTTAATCTTTCTTCACTTGACTTCTACTCAGGGCATATCTAAGACTTTTATTTTTAAAATTTATTTATTTTTTGTATACAGATGTTTTATCTTCATGTATGTAAGTATGTGGGCAGTGCCTGCAGAAGTCAGACAAGGGCATCAGATCCCCTAGAACTGGAGTTCCAGATGGTTGTGCGCCACCATGTGTGTTCTGAGAATCAAATCCCGATTCTCTGGGAGAGCAGAAGCACAGAGCCGTCTCTTTAGCCCAGCTCTAAAGTCTAGAGTGCATTGCATGTGAATATATCAATGTGGCTTTTAAACAAATCTGAGTTTTCTGGAAAAAGAGAAACACATTTTTTAGGACACTGGAATATTGTATATCCATAGCTTTGTGACAAGAATGGCTACCTATCTGGAGAATGAAACACATAAAACATCCAAGTGGCATGTGTAGGTTGTCTAAAGGTGAAGGAGCACGTAGGATTCCAGGCACTCTTCTAAGCACTAGACATCCATCAATTCATGAAACCTTTACAACAAGTCCATAATGTATGCATCCTTCAGTATAAACTATCATTCCTTCAGTTTATAGATAACAACATGGATACAAGAGCCTAGATAAGAGCCCAACATCACACAGACAACCTTTGTGTCTAAACTGGAGCAGCTAGCCACTCAGACTGCAGACACTGAGAAGAAAGAGTTGCATATTAAAGAGAAATCAGGTAAAAAGAATGTTAGGAAATGGGATTGTTATCCAAGATTTAGAGTAGACAGAGAAAGCAGGCAATTCCATCTTATTCTGTGGCTATCCTGGAAGATATCCAAAATGAGGTTACTGAGCACTGTCTCTCTTGATCTTAATTGCCTGGCATGCACATACATATGGAGCAGCTAACGGAAGATAAATACCAACTTCATAAACTTCATCCTTATGCAGAGGCACAATCTGTTTGCCACCTTTCTTTTAAAGATTTCTATTTAAGCATGCATATGTGTGGGCATTTGTGTGTGCATGTGCATGTGTGTATGTGTGTATATGTGACATTTGTATGACTTCCCACAGAGGTGAGGAGTGAGTGTTGAGAATCCTTTAAGCTGGAGTGACAGTTGAGAGCTGCTGGGAACTGGACATAAGTTCTCTGGATGGACAGGACACACACTTCACTTCTATGTCATCTCTTCAGTGCTGACACCTTTCTTTAACATCTCCAGCTGTATATTTGGAATCACACTGAAGACAGGCATCATGGAGATGTTAGCTCCTGTGCTAATTTTCTAATGTGACTTGATTCCTTTCTTCTCATACAACTTCATGGTCTGTGAGACCCCATCTACAACATTCTCTGTTTTCCTTTGGGTGTTATGTTTTAGTGTACAAAAGCCCCATGATTTCCTCAGTGGAATACAATTATAACTGGTCATATCTCGTTGGCAGCTTTCACCTTATTGGCTCATCTTAGCTCTCCTGCTAACCAGAAAGATAAGAACTGAGTGTTCTCTGAGTACTCTCCCATTGCTCACATACTTCATTTCTGAAATGGGTTCATTGCAAAATCCACAAGTTCACCTAGAGATGAGGAGGCTGATTCCACCTGACAGGGACCGTGTGTCAAAGCCAATGACTTGAGATTTGAACAGTCATTTTTGGGTTTAATGCTTTCCATCTGCACAGACTTTGGGAGGCAAGAAACTCTATGTTCAGCCTGTCTAGATAACATGGTATAAAAATAAACAACCAAGCTGTGGAATGAGAATGAGATAATACCAGTGAAGAATGCAGTGGCTCCACTGCCTAATTGAATCTGCCTTTGTGCTGCAAGTACTGAATATGTCTAGATGAAGAGACCATGTACTCACTGATAAGTGGTTATTATCCCAAAAGCTTGGAATACCCAAGAGTCACTTCACAGCAACCATAGGGCTGAGTGTGAGGTCCCAGAGGGAGGACTTGGAGAAGGGACTGAAGGAGCTGAGGGAGTTTGTAGCCCCAGGGAGGGAGCAACAGTGGCAACCTTGATGCTCCCAGAGACTGGTTCATCAACCAAAGAATACACATGGAGGGACCCATGGTGCTGGCCACATATGCGGCAGAGAAGGGTCTTGTTAGCCATCAGGGGGAGCAGAGGCCCTTGGGCCTGAGGGTGTTAGATCCCCCAGTATAGGAGAATGACAAGGAGGGAAGACGAGAGTGGGTGGGTGGTTGGTTGGGGGAATACCCCAATAGAGGCAGGGGGAGGAGGGAGGGAATAGGGAGGTCCCAAAGGGAGATCTGGAAAGGGGGAAACATTTAAAATGTAAATAAATTATGAAAAAGAGAGAGAGAGAGAGACCAGAGTCACTGGTCTCACTCCACGGCCATGCATCTATAGTTAAAAATACACAGACTCTTCTATCGCTTAATCACAGTCTCTAGTCTCAAGTTTCCACATGTCCTCTTCTATTTTAGTCTCAGAAAATGACTTTACTCATTTCAGTGTAAAGTAAGGCAAAAACTCAAGAAATCTCATCCACTCTCACCTTCACACTAACCAACTTGCTTGTTTATATGTTTACTACTCTTTGAGGAACTGCAGGTAAGTCAGTACTTTTTATGGGGGGGGGAGCTCTTTTACCACAATTACTCCTAAGGGCTTACATTCTTTTCCTGTTCTTCTCTTTATTACATTTTCAACCTCAGAATATGGTGGCTGTTACTTAATAGTCACCCATCAGGTAATGAATGAATGCCCAATGCATGGTAGATAGTCAGCTAAGTGTGTGACTAAAATGGTTATTTATCATGATTTAATTATCTAGTGGAGTAGATAATGACTAGCCAATGCAATATCTGTAGTGGCAGATGGGTACACACACATGGATCACAGTGAGCACAGAAAGAGGAGGAAGGTGTTCATTACTGCAGATACTCTTTGAACCACTGTTGGCTCTGTTGCTCTTTGTTAGTCTTTGAATTAGTTTTAAATTTCTATTGACCTCATTTATTGCTGAGATTAAATAGGTCAGTACTTAATAAACATCTCAGTGATTCATATGGCAAATGCTTAAACATGTGGAGATAAAAGAGAAGCCTGAGATAAGTTACAGGATAGAAGGAAATATGGTGGCAGGAGAGTCTATATAGGGTTGAGAGTAGATCTGTTAAGATGTGTTCATGATGGCTAATTTTGATGATGGAGAAAATTCAATGTTGCAAATACCTATATTTCATCACAGACTCCCACATTTGGTCAAGAATGGTTTTGGCATATATCACGTGATTCAGGCTAGGAACATTTCTAGGTAATGAAAATGAAAATCACACATATGTGCTTTTTACTTTTTGACATGGGTTTGTAAATATATTTTCTGAACTAAACTAACTACCTTTTTAGCATATTAAGAAACTTAAGTAAACACACAGTTCTCCTTGAGAAAACCAGTTCTGCACAAATCTCTTTTTATGTGAAAGGCAAGTAGATTTGAGAGACTCTGACAGTTACCTGTGAGTTTTCACTTCTTGAGGCATGTGCTTTGCAAACAAAGTGGAGATTCTAGCTATGGACAGAAAAGTTACAATCTGATGAAGTGCAGGGCAAAGAAAGGTTCTGCTATAAAGGGGCACATGTGGTTGAGACTAGAAGGGTTTTGGTATGCAATCATTGCTGAAAAAATAGACTGGCTCAATGGGGAGATTTTATTTAAATTCTCTCATTTTTAAAAGAAATTAAGTTTTCAATAACAAAATTCATTAAATTCAAAGAGTAATGTAAAATATTTTAGCAACAAAGAGATAGGAAAAGCAAGGATTCATTCATTTTGAAACCAATTATAAAAATAAGAAATATTGGATTCCTATATATGCTTGTATTATGTAATGTCTTTTCCATTTTATCTCAGTCAATTGAAAGTTTTACAACCCACAAAATAAAAATAAATGTATAATTATGTAAAATTTCAATTGTAAGTTATGATTACATAAAACCTTATATTTTATTAAAGAAAAATTAAATTTATTAATATTGTGTGTGCACACAGTAAGTACGTCAATGTGTGTATCACAGCACCCCTGTGGAGGTCAGAGGATAACTTGTGGTCTCAGATCTTTCTTCCACCTTCATGTGGGTTCTGTGGACTGCACTCAGGTTTTAAAGCAAGTGCTTTTATCCACTGATTTATCTTGCTGGCCCAATCTTTATTTTTAATAAATATTAAACTTTGTTTCAAAATTTGCTCATTTATTTATCTGGGAAAGCCATATCCCAGGCACTGATAGTCACGTTTTAAAATGACAGAGATTAGAGAACATGGCCTGCCATCTATTATCCTACTGACAAATAATATGTTTTTCTTAAACACAAATTATATCCTCATTTTCTTGGCCTCATAAGCTCCCATTGTCTTCCATAAAATTTTTTTATAGAGTATCTTATGGCCATCTTTCTTCTCCTCCCTTCCTGTATGGTCCACTCAATAGGAACTCCCTTCCCATACGGTCCACTCAATAGCTACTCAATACATCCATGACCAAGACCATTTTACAGGACAAATCTGATCTTTCTACTTCTATTTGTAGAGGAGGCAGGTTACAATAAAAGAAAAGTCAAAGAGTATGCAGGAGGTGTTCATGGGTTTGGAGGCACTTATGATAATAATTTAATCAAAACCAGTCAGAAAGCCCCCAAAACATATAATGCACAAAAAAAAAAATTATAGCAATAATCTTAAACCTGTAAAGGTCTTGAACTTATTTCTTTGGTTTGCCAATAGAGAAGAAGCCAAGGCATGAAGGAAATGGTATACAGAAACTCTATGTTGGAAAACACCTCATCCTTGCCTGAAGTTGAGCAAGCAGCATATACAAACTATTTCTTATGTTGGCCCTTGAGTTTCCTCTGTTGCCTAGCAGGTTTCACCTCCCAGTATCTAGCTCACTGTACTTTCTGAAACTCATCCTTCTATTTCCCACTTCTGTGGTTTCCTGTATGTCCTTCTCTCTGTGGGGATTTCCTTCTATCTCTTCCTGACGAACTATTCCTTAAAACCCAGCGTATCAATCTCCCACTTCTTCATACTCTTTGCTTTACATCATCATCAATCTCCAGCACATGGTCTTAATGTACTTAGTGTATTCCATGTTCAGGCCTTCTATTTCACCTTGGTATTTCCTTACATAGTTCCCTGTACAAAATAGATGCCAAATGTCTGTGCAGCTGCATGGACACGCATGAGAGAAATGATATTCTCCACACCTTCCTTTCAGCTCTGAAGGATGGTCTGGACCTGTGCACAGCTGATTGTCATTTATCTTTTCATTTTGTGTTTGGCAGCCTGTGCCAAGAGAAGGAAAGTGGTGTGCATCTGGACTCCAGATTTTCTCAGCCCTGTAACCCTCATTCCAAGGGAGAAACAGAGGAGTAGGATTGCTACTGGGTCTAAAAAATGCAAAGAGCTTTCACCAGTGGAATCCACTTTGTTTACAGGCTTTAGAGTACTAATATTTGTAAACTCACATTGGACTAGGGTATCAAATTCTATAAGCAAAAACTCCCATCCAACCAATACTCTAAAAATTTCTCAGTTTCTTCCTTTGCCCATCAACTGCACAGCTTGGAAATATATTTAAAGATGAACCTTGTTTTAAAGTATTAAAATACTTTCCCGTGTCTACCTAGCAGCCAGCTCTTATGTTATTCATGTCCACAGTCCGTCATTGTGACCAGCTCTTTCCACTACTCAATGGAGTGTACTGTCGTTTCCATTTTGCTACTGCCTGATAGTACTGAGGAATGTAAGCTATAAAAGAGAAAAAGCTTCACTTGTCGGGAAATATTGATGGAGGGGGTGTGGCCGTTCCTCCTTTAGCATTTAAAAGCTTAAGCTGTGATAATAAAAATGTTGACTTTTACTTCCTGAAATGACACAGAGAAGAGCTTAAAGATAATGAAAGCAAAATCCAAATGGATTGCAAAACTAGGGCAGAGCTGAAGAGAGAAAAAACAAAACAAAACAAAAAACAACCCTGAATACCAGAAGAAATCTAAAATTAAAAAATTCAAGATACTGCTATTTGACCCAGATAATGGCTATGAAATTATGTTATTGTAGACTGCCCCCACTCCCTAGAATTAAGAAACACACTCTATGAATGGATGTGGATGAATGGTTTCCCCTATATACTCTTCGATTTTCAACCACCTAGCAGGGCAAGATAAAGGAAAATGGATTCTCTGTTCAGACACAGTAATGGAACAAATCCTTATCAGCTGTCACAGTGGTGAGACCATGCACTTAGAGGAATTGAATTCTTGACAAGACTGGCCTGTGCTTAAAGAGAAGGGGAAACTCTGGTTCCTTGTGATTGATATTCACAGGAAAAACGAAAGCTGCCTGGTAAATTGATTAGTAAGTAACATCTCCACTTCTAGTGAACTGCTGTAAGACTAGTTTTCAAATCCCAGACAGTTATTACACATGAGGGCGTTTCAGGTTTGGAAGGAGTAAAGTAGAACCTCATTTAGTATATGACTCAGAGTTCCTTAGAGAGGTGGCAGGGGATTAGCCAAGAAGCCACTTCCTGAAAAGGGTAGTGGTCTGATAGATGGGGCTGACAGTGGAAAGGGAGGTTCAGGAAATGTGGCCTGGCTTGTGGGAGTCAGGGTTCTAACCAGCAGGCAAAATTCATGTGTGTTAGAGTTTGCCTTTGACTATAAAATCAATCGTAATCTGTAGAACACATGTAATCATATATAGTCTGTAGAACAATACAGAGTAAATCACAGACCTTCCCACCCTTACAAATGCTTTCACTTGCCTTATCATTGTGTATTTCTTAGAACTTTTATTCTAATTGCCCCTTTATTTTACCTATTATCTGAAAGATGTTTTCATCCTCCTTTTGCCTCTGAATTCATCTTTTAGTTATCTCTAAACATTTTTCTGTTCACAGACTCTCTGGAGACCCATATAAATGCTCAAGAGAAGAGCTTGCACTCACCCTATGTGCAAGCTCAATTCTGTGCCCCTTTGTACTGGCTAGTTTTGTGTCAACTTGACACAAGCTGGAGCTATCACAGAGAAAGGAGTTTCAGTTGAGAAAATGCCTCCATGAGATCCAGTTGTAAGGCATTTTCTCAATTAGTGATCAAGGGGGGAGGGCTTCTAGTGGATGGTACCATCCCTGAGCTGGTAGTCTTGGGCTCTATAAGGAAGCAGGCTGAGCAAGCCAGGAGAAGCAAGCAAGCCAGTAAGCAGCATTCCTCCATGGCCTCTGCATCAGCTCCTGCTCCTTGACCTGCTTGAGTTCCAGTCCTGACTTCTTTTTATGATGAACAGCAATTGGAAGTGTAAGCTCAATAAACCCTTTCATCCCCAACTTGCTTCTTGGTCATGATGTTTTTGCAGGAATAGAAACTCTGACTAAGACAAATTGGTACCAGCGTAGTGGGGTATTCCTGTGACAACCTAACCATGTTTTGGGGAGGACTGTGGAAGGACTTTGGAACTTTGAGCTAGAAGAGCCATTGGGATGTTAAGAGCTCTGTGGAATGTTCTGTAGGAGCTTGGAAGATCATTATTGAGAACAGTGCAGAAGATGGAGACCTGGTTTGTGAAATTTCAGAGGGAAGATTAAAGACTCTTATCAGGGCTATTGCTAGTTTGATTTAAGATTCTGTGGGTTTGGTTAGCTGGGGCTGAAGAAGTCAGCTGTGATTAACAAGATACCAGAATTACTAAAGCAAAAACCATTGCATTTCTGGGACTATTGATGCTGGTTAGCTGGAGCTGGGAAATTGGAGGTGGTTGGGAAGAGACCAGCATCATTGCAATGAAATCTTCTGAGAGGTGTTTTCTGAGCACACAGAGACTGCGTTCCTGAGATAGCCAGGGTTGTACCTTGTGCTGTAGCTGGACTTGGTAATGTTTAAGAGTCACCCAGGTGGTACTGGTTTTGAATGCATGAAAAAGTCATGAAGAGCAGCTGAGGCCTAGGCACTGTGAGAGGCCACAGAAGGCAATTGGTGCAGTTGATGGCTCAGGACTGAAAAGGTTATGCAAAGGAGGTGAGGCTTGGCACCATGAAGAGAACCTTTGAGAGCCTGTTGGTAAAGCCTAATTGCAGTGGAAGATAACAGTGTTTTGGAGATGCCAGTACCATGAGATGACCACCAAGGACAGCAGCAGCAGTGGAGTACAGGCATCTGGAGCCATGTGCACTACAAAGGGCAGAGCTGGAGAAGTGACTGAAACCCTTGGAGGAATCCAGAAGATGGTGAGTGGATCCCAGACATTGGACGGTTGGAGTTTTATTTTGCTTTTGTTTGTGACTGTGGCCTGATATTTTTCCCCTCTTGAAGAAAGAAGGTATTTTAGTGGAGCCAAAAGTTAAGAGACTTTGAATTTTTAAAAGACTTTGAATTTTAAGAGATTGGATGTTTAAAAGGGACTGAAATGTTAATATGTAAGAATTTGCAAAGACTGTGGGACTTTTAAAGTTATTTAGATAACTTTAAAATGAATAAGAAAGTAAGGGTTGAGGCTTAATGGTGATGTGTTTGTGTGTCAAGTTGACAAGGGGTCAATTGTACTGGCTAGTTTTGTGTGTCAACTTGACACAAGCTGGAGTTATCACAGAGAAAGGAGCTTCAGTTGAGAAAAATGCCTCTGTGTGATCCAGGTGTAAGGCGTTTTCTCAATTAGTGATCAAGGGTGGAGGGCCCCTTGTGGGTAGTACCATCTGTGGGCTGGTAGTCTCTGGTTCTATAAGAAAGCAGGCTGAGCAAGCCAGGAGAAGCAAGCAAGCCAGTTAGTAGCATCCCTTCATGGCCTCTGCATCAGCTCCTGCTTTCTGACCTGCTTGAGTTCCAGTCCTGACTTCCTTTTATGATGAACAGCAATTGGAAGTATAAGCTCAATAAACCCTTTCATCCCCAACTTGCTTCTTGGTCATGATGTTTGTGCAGGAACAGCAACCCTGACTAAGACACCCTTGTGTCACAGCTTGTTTGCTCCCATAATCTTATGGATACCAGCAGAGGAATCTGTGCTTTGTTCTGTTCTGACTTTAGAGATCATTAAGGAGGGTGAGCTATCTCTTGTTGATGCCACTCTTTTGCACAGAGCATGGAGGGAACATCTTGGACTCTCAGCTTTTACTTCAGATGACACAGGCTCAAGCCTGCTGTATCTTTCCCTGCTCGAGTTTTAGAATATCAGGATCCTCTTTGTTCTCCATTTCAGTTTTGGCCAAATGATCTGTGTTGCTGACAGGTTAAGCATTTCTCACAAAGGACAATATTATTTTACCAAGATATAGGAGATTGAATTTGCTCCTGTGCACATCCTTAGAAAATGAGAAAGAGATATAAATATTGATTATATTGATTTGATCATCTTGTAATATATATGTATTAACTCAATAAGCCATGTCCTGCAAATACAGTCAATTCAAATAATAGTATTCTCTTCAATTAATTCCCACTATAAGTTTTTAGTGTAGACTGATGACCATTGCGATGTTACCTGGTAAAAACAATTCTCCTTGGAGCCTTGCTCTGGCCTGCTGAGAAAAGCATCTTTTCTTCAGCCAGTTAGCTTCGAATTCACTGTAATGGTCATTGGGCCATGTGATATAAACCTTAGAAGTAAGATAGACATAAGACAGTTATCATCTATTTGTACATTGCACAGCTATACATTTCTGTCTTCTGCAATTGCTTTTCTTTTGAATGCTATTGAATCAGAGTGACTAGAAATAGAATTTTACTAACAGGACATCTCTGCTTTACATTCTCTAGATATGTATTCCTCAGACTTCCTCTGAGAAGGTGTGACCACTGAGAGTGAGAATTGGGACTGGAGAACTAAGCTGAGAGAAGGACAGAAGTATGGCGAAAGACGCTTTTCTATCATGTTTGTCCTTCGGGGGGGGATTTGAAAATAAGAAAGAGAGAAACAGATTCGATAGTACCTGTGGTTGGCACTGAGACCGATGGTTTTAGGATACGGTGTCGTATGCACCCAGTCAGTAGTTTGGAGAAATAGTATTGATTAGTAAGATTTCTGAGCAAGTGGTGTATGCCAGGCAGTAGGATCAACATGTCCACCCAGATTATCTCATTGACCCCTGACACTTCTGTGAACAAGTTCTGTACTTTTCTAGCTTGATAGAACAGTAAACTGAGTGCCAGACGGGCCATTTTCATGGTATCAATTGCATGATTGTGTCCAAGGCTGCTTCCCCCTAATAGAATAAAAAGGGCATATTTGCATATTTTATTAAAATGGTAGTAGTTTTAAAAGGCAACTAATTTATACACTCTGAAAAGAAACCAGAGTATATCAGCAGGCCCTAGTTATAAGTTTATTTATGTGTATGTGTAACAATACTAGAGAAAAACAGACCACCAGTTTGAGAGGGAGTGAGGGGGATATGGAAGGGGTTGGAGGAAGGAAAAAGTGATGTAATTAAATTTCAGTTACAATAAAAAGTAGATCGATTAAAAAGAAAAAGAAAAATGTGTAGTAGCGATAACAACAGCAGATTCTTCCACTGAATACGCCTACTGTACCAAACACTGCACAAACATGTCCTTAGAGAAAGGTTGTCCTGTGTATGACAAGTGAAAGAAGAGTTACTTACATTCCAATAGACCAATCCCTTGATCTAACTCAACAGAGAAGGGAAAGACCATTTTTACCTTGTTCTGGTCAAATGTCAAGTCATCAATTCTAATGTTCACATCAAGAGCTTCCAGGAGAAGTTTCCGAGCTTTTGCGGAATGTAGGTAGCAGTCTGAACACTGACAGTTGTCTCTCAGCCATACCGCTGGGTAGAGGGACTCTGCCCCATCATGCCAAAAGATCTGCATCAGATGAGCCCCATCCACTGCTTCTGCCTTTAGGATGGCACAGTGCATGTTTCTGGTCTTTGGTGATAAATCCTACCAGCTACCTGCTATGACAAATCAGTGTTAATTGTAATAGGCTGGCAGATTGTACCTGAGCCTGACCTCTACAATACTGCAAGTGGACTCTGGCCTCTGCCTATCACTCAGCAGTGTGAGCCAGATGCTGGGACCTTTGCTCTGATTAGAGTATTTCACATGTTGTAAACAGAAGCACAGTGATGAGCTGTAAGATAAAAATGCCACAGTGAATCCAAATTGAGAGAATTCCTTGTTCTTTTAACAGAAATTTTAGATTATAAAATAAGAAACAATGGCACACACAGTAATATAACCATGTTTGCATAAACACTGTGGGAAAACCACTATGCAAATGGAAAATGTAACATTTGCCTCTCTGTTTTAGTGTTTCAGTGTTGCAAATTGAGCCCAGGGCTTTACACACGTGATACAGGTTCTCTACTGTTGAGCTTCAGCCCCAGCTCATGTCTCTGCTGTTTTAACTAATGACAGAGGCACCTGGCTTTTGAAACAAAAATTGCTTCCATGATTCACAATCACCACCAAGAGAATATTAATGCAATTTATTTTCTTAAAGGTAATGTGACTTAGAATAAGGTACTATTTCTGTTCTAGTTTTACTTTTTACCTGAACAGTGTATTTTCTCACTGGAATATAAAAATACCAAAGTCCCTTAAAAGCTTACTGGGTTTGTTTTCTGTCTTTGCTCGTTTGGAATGTCTTACTTTATCTGGAATGTTTATGGGGGGAGTTTTATGAATCTACATTTTGATTGGAATGAATGTCACCTTTTTATTCCAAAATCCACCAAATTTGTAGCAATGCAGTAATTACAGGAGAAGAAATCTCGTGAAAGAAAGGTGCCATGGTATTTACACTGGCAACTCTTTATTTCGTTAGTGATCTGACCTTCAGGAATTTAGACAATGTTATAGACTTAACTTTCTGAGTTTTTCTGGGATTCTAAATATGTATACAAAGAGTAGACCTCAGTAAAAAGATAAAATTTACATAAAAGAACCAGAATGCTTTAAGTGTTTCTATAGGACCATTAACACCTTTGTTCTCCTAATAGAAGAGTGAAAGACAGATACATAACACAGTGCCTGCTTACACAACTCCTTCAGAGACTGAGACAGCACCAGGGACTTACCAATCAAAGCAAAGATGCTGGGCAATCTGCAGTCACCTACATAAAACTACACAAAGGCATACATCACACATACATATATACATACATAATACATACATAGAATTAAAAACAAAATAAACCCTTTGACAAAAGAGAGAAATAGCACAATTAAAAATCCTGTCAGAGATCACCAAATAGTTTTTACAAAAGGACTGCTAGACTATTAGGTTTATAGGGCATATATAATTTTTCACTTGTATTCTTTATTTTAAAATCCCATTCAAAATATAGCAAGTATTCTTAGCTCATGATGTGTATTAAAGTGGTCTGTGGGACATTTCTGGCCAAGAGCAGTAGTGTGGCTGTCCTTTATAAATTTGTTCACGTTTCTTCAGCACAGTGGTATCATGTGATGCTTTGTTTCAGACAGAGGTACTCTTTTACTTCCTTGGATATTGAGCAAAAGTTAGCACTCACATACAGCAATATTGTTTTTGTACATGTGGTATTACAAGATACAAAGATGGCCATACCATGAGGGAAACTGAGAGGATTACAATGCAAACAAAAATCTGGTGTCAATGATTTCACATATTTGTCAGAAAAATTATTAAATTTACTCTAGAAAGATCTGTGACTGATATTGATTAATGTGTCCTGATTCTACTTTATTTTGCTTCCTTACTAATATAATATTGAATTTTCAATATAAATATGGGACATGGCTATATTTCCTCTATTGCTAAGATTACCATGTGTTATATAAGTCTGCCCAATGAAATATTTTTCCTGTTTCCACATAAGGAACATTTGTAAAAAGGAGATAGAAAGATTTCAGGATACAAAACCAGCATATGAATATTCATATCATAAGAGCACAATACTATTTACAATATCATCAATGAAATGACTTGGGATTAATTTAATCTAGGAGATGAAACCTATACCCTAAAACTGTAAGACAACTGTGAAATTATTTGAAGGCAATTATAAGAAATAGTATGCACTCATGAATTAGGATAATCAATACTGCTAAAGTGCCCATGATACTGAAATAGTCTATAGATTCAGTGAAATTTATATACTAATGCCAAAAACATGACTCAAAGCAATAGAAAAGTTACTCCTGACATTTGTATGGCAACAACAGTTTCTAAATAGCCAGAGACACCAACCAGGGAAGAGATACAGAATTGGAGGCATTATACTACGCGGTCTCAAAATATACTGTAAAGTGATAATGACAAAAGTAACGTAAACTGATATGAAAATTGACAATCTAGGGATTTACCAGAAGCAAACCCATGTACCCAATGTCAATATGTTTTTGGCAAAATTTTCAAGATACTCAATAAAAATAAAAGATGGCCTCTTCAATATTGTGGAGAATACTGACTCCTTCTTCCAGAACAAAAAGGCAGGTTATATTTGCAAACCATACCTCAGATACCTCAGACAAGGGTCTCCAAGCAAAAAAGTGTAATGAAAGCATACAATATATCAAGGAGAAGCAAAAAGACCTTTTAAAGTGAAAGAGGCTCTGCACAGACATTTCTCAAAAGAAAATACAAAAATAGCCATCATGTCTGTGAAGAAATGGGCAATTATTTTCAGAGAATACAAACCCAAACCGCTATGAGAAATCTCCTTGTTACAATCAATATTACAGGATGTCTTTAAGTGTTGGCAAAGATAAGGAGAATGAACACTGAGGGGTATAAATTGGTATACCTACTAAGCAAAATACTATACAATCTGTTTTTCAAAAACTTAAGAATTGAACTGCTTATGATTCAGCTATTCCACCACTTGGTATATATCTAAAGGAAATGAAATCAGTGTGCTGAAGAGATTTTTACACTTCCATATGGAGAATCAAACACCATAAAATATTGATTCCGTTTAAATGTTCACAGATGGATGGATGAAAGCTTAAGGAAAGTGTGAGATCCACACACAGGAATATTATCTACTCATAAAGGAAGGACATTTTGTCATTTGTGATAACATGTATGAAATATTATGGGCACTGTGCTAAATGAGGTAAGTTGTACATACAGACACAAATACTGTTTAATCTCACTTACATGTGGACTGTAAACATATTGAATGCTTATTAGCTAAAAGGAGAATGGAGTCTTAGAGGTGGGAAAATACGAGCTACTAGTCAAAGACAAATATTTACTTGTGTACAATGAGTAACTTCTAGCTATCTAATATATAGCGTGGTAAGTATGTGTAAAACTATCAGATGCTGGAAATTTTATAAAAACATAGATTTGGAATGTTCTCAGTACACACACACACACACACACACACACACACACACAGTGATAAGTATGGGAAGTATTAGACAATTATTAATTTGATTTTGACAATTATTTGAAAATTTATAGGTACATTAAAATATTCCATTTACTACTTTAAAATAGAATTCTGTCAATTATAAGTCAACAAAACTCAGAAAAATATAATCAAATAAAAAAGAATAAATTTTCATTATGTTAACAGCAAGATTACAATAGTAATAGAAAACAGTGCTTATGGCACTGAATTGATACTACAGTTCCGCAAATAGCTTGTTTAGTGAATGCTTTCGTTATGTCATTGAGAACCCTGAATGGCATATACAAAGACTCTTCTTCTAATTAACCTGTTGCACTTTTGCCGTCAGCAATAGAAAACGTGGGCATGTCTAAATACATTCAATCCAGGACAACTAGGACCTCGGCCCAGTATGTTTATAGATAGTGTCTATAGATAGTCTGCTTTCTATAGTGAATAAAAGCATGACCAAAAGTTTAAGAGTAGGGGATTTATTTTAACATATAGTTAGAGAAGTCAGGGCAAGAACTCAAGGCAGTAACCCAGAGGCAGGAACTGAAGCAGAGGCAATGGAAGAACACTGATTAGTGGCTTGGTCTCCATGACTTTCTCAGATTACTTTTTAAAACTGTAATTCAGGACTTCCTGCCTATGTAGGCTGGGCCCTCCCACATCAATGAGTAATCAAGAAAATGCTCCACTGACTTGCCCACAGACATTTTTCTCCATTGAAGTTCTATCTACCCAGGTGATGCTAGCTTGTGTTAAGTTGGCAAACAAATAACTAACAGATTGAAATGTCACGTCATAATAGCAAATGTTGACCCCTGTTGCATGATAGTGGAATCTGCCTTAAGAATAAAACAAAAATTTTCTCATTTTGTTTTATCATCTAGGTTTCATGTGTGCTGGCATGTATTCTAATCTCAGTTCATTTCTATTATATGTTTATTAATATACTTATTTAAAATGATTTATTTTTATGTATGTATGTATATGTATAGATACTATAGAGGCCAGAAGGGGGCCTTAGATCCCCTAGAGCTGAAGCTACAGGTATTTTGTGAGTTGTCTGATGTCCTGGGATGTAACTCTTGTCCTCAAATAGATCAGTATGCTCTCTTATGCTTCTTTTTTAAAATTTTCTGATTGAAATGCTAGGTATTCCATTTGGCACTTGAAACATTGTTACTTAATGAACACTTATGTAGGGCAGATTTTTCCGTCATGATGAACATGGTTTCTGTACTTAAAAACGGCATTGTGTCCTGCTGTCAACTTTTACAAAAACAGAAAACCCACTGGAGAAGTGATCATACCTGAAGACATCTGGCCTAATGTACAGTAATCTCATTCCAGCCTATTTTGAGATTTTCATTTACCTCTTTCTAAATTCTGTTTCCTTTTCCTCTACATAGAGCATTTGAATTGAAGAGGTTTACCCCAGAACCCAACTGGTTAAATACTACATAGCCTGGGGAGAGAAGAGCCCCAGACACCAGTACTGTGAAGAATGGAGGTTACCTGGGGGAACACTGGAGGAGCCGCTAAGACTTAGGTTTTACTAAAATAAAATTTGGATGTCCATGTAGGAACTTGCTAGGCTATGGCTACTCTTCATAGTCTCTTTCTTAGCTTTTCAGCAAATGTAAATGACAATTTAAACAAGAACAAGGGGAAACAGGCACTTGTTCTCAACTTTGATGTTGCTTCACTAACGTCACGTTTTTAATGGGGTAAATAGGAAAAAAGAAGAATGCCATCAGGGATCATAAATATTTTTTAAAAATGTCCTGAGAGTCACATGCTTGTTACACACTCTGGATTTGTTGACCTCCATTTCCAACTCACCCAACTTACAATTGGACTTACGTGAGAGTGTACTTAGTGACACATTTTTATGTTTTCCCGAAGAAAAGGAAAACAGTAGACACTCCACTTGGGAAATTAAAATATTTGTTTTATGCTTATTATTATTTTGCTTTTAAACAGAATTATTAGCTTATGAAACATTATTTTGGGTGTGGTGGGAAAGAGCAGTTCTGCCTGGCCAGTGAAACTGCCCTTGGGTCTTGGCAGCCTCTTATCTGATGGAGTTTTCTTTTTACTCCACAGTGTTACCTTGTGTGTTCCCTTACTAATTATCTGCTGAAGTTTCCCTCTTCAGACTTTACCTGGGAATTCTGTTTGGTACAACTAGATTGCTTTTGATGCCATCCAACTTCAGGCATACACGTGAGTTTTGTCATTTTTCTGTTTCTTAATTTTATGTGCTGAAATTTATCACCAATAAGAAAACAGTTGTGAAACCTAGCTTGTGTACTGGTCTTAAGAATAAAATAAAGGCTAGAACTAGAACTCTGACAGCCAGGGAGAAACCATCTACAGTGTTCTGCTTTCAGTGTCCTTATTAGATATAGAACCAGACAGGAAACTGGAGTCTGGGAGATCATCAGTGTGTTTTATCCATACGCACTTTGTTAGTGGGAGACATTGCCTCAGACATGTGATCATCACCTTGATGTACACAGACTAGGTGAAAAATATTTACTCTGCAATAACTAATTTAAATTATAGTCTTTAGAGAGGATTGACAAGATAATGCAGGGACTTCCTAGTAACCATACACAAAATTAGAACTGCAGGGTAATAATGTGGATCACTAAGCCCACAGAACAGTTTAGTAGCATCAGATGTCAATATGGGCTAATTTCCATCTGCTCATCCTCATGGGAGTTTTGACATGCTATTGTGTCATGGAAAATTTATGTTATTATCATCTTCCAGTGAATAATTTCAGTTTATTAACATGATACTATTAAAACAGTGGCTTGTTTTCAAGGCCTTTGCTTAGTTAACCTTACTGTTTGACATTTTTGAAGAAAAAAGTATGAAGAAGGGGGTTTCTTAAACTTTATATTTTTGAGATTTAAAACTACCATCTCCTTATAATTCAAAGTTTAAATCATAGAGTTTGCACTTGGAAAGATTGCCATTGACTGGGCTGTGCTCATGGTTCTTTAATAATATTAAAGCTTGATAGCATTGGAATACATACTCTCTCTAGCTCATGATGTCTACTACCTATAGACTTTTAACTTAAGGGCTTCAAAATTGTTAAAATTCACTTTTAGTTTTAACTTGGTTGAATAAGTGGCTGAGGCATATGATCATCCCTGAAGGTATTCTCACATAAATAATGAATTCCATGAAACCATTAGAAAAACTACTTGGTGTTCTTGGAGAAGTTCACTATTCTGCCTGCTGGATTTCATTCAAAAATTTCTTTCATACTCTGTAAAAAAGGAAATGTTAACTTTACCACAGGGGAGTTACCATATTTCAGTAGGAACTGAGTTATGAAGCCTCTTGTTTACTGATGTCATAAGTACAAAAAAATCTAAATTCTTTGAACCACATCATACATTGATTATGAAAAAACTTAAAATTTTATTCAAATCTATTCAAATTGCATACAATATTTTTTGAGCTTTATCAAGGGAACACAATAAAACTGTGCAGGATGGTCTGAATTGACCAATATTTTAGAGACACGTGCTAATTTCAGCTCTTTTGGTTCAACAAAGGGCCAAGGAATAGTATGCATCACCTTCCTTTTGGCTGGGTTGTGGATTATTCAAAGAACATTTTAAAAAAATCTCATTAGGACTTTCCTTCCATCATGGGCAATCAGCTTTGTAGACAGAGCTGTCTCTGTCCCTTCTACAGACATCCTGGATCACTTTGGGGATTGCAAAGTAATTTGATGTTCAGACTAAGCCAAACATAATTGGAAAAGACTAACTGCCAAGAAGCAATCAGATCCACTACATTCCAGAAATCAAGCCTATTCCAGATACCGGATGGTTCATCCTACTGCAGCCCAGGGCTGTGAATGACATGTGCCTGGAATTTGATGTAGATGTCTTTTCCCTGTACACAGAGCTTAATCCAGGAGCCATTCAAGTAAGAGAGCTGAGTCATCCCTGTTATTATATATTCTCTGGGCACCAAACCACACAAACACACCAAATAGAGGAAACCGCAGCTTTCTTTGGTCCTAGATATCCCTTGGAGCAGAAACCTTCTTGCTCCAGACACATCTCAGGACTGATCTGCCTCCACTTTCCCGTCTGCTGGTGTGCTTCCCGTGGCAGCCACTATACTCCTTGCAGCCCTACTTTGGCCCTGCCCCTATACACAGTTGAGGTTGGCAAAAGAGGAAGGTTATAGCTTTGTACGAATGTTTAGATAGCCATTTCTTTGTTTGGACATTTAACAACAACAATAACAGCAACACTAAAGCAAAATAAAGAGCTCTCATGGCCCCCAGAGGAAGCAGTCAGCAAGAAAAAGAACTGTAATAGGTTTCCGGAAACCATAAAACCCCACAGCTCAAGCAAAGCTTTGCCCCATTTCCGAATCAACAGAGAGGAGGAAAAGCATTTCTCACCTGTCTTGTCTTCTGGGCAGGAGCCAGCCGCTGAGACAAGAACAAGCAGACAAGAGCTTTTACTTCTCTCCCACCTGTTCACACTGACAGCTCTTCTATTGCAAAACTCACTTGAAGAAGAAGCTTATGCATTCTGCAGGGAGGAGCTGTCACCTGAGCACAGGCGCAGTGGTGTCTTCTACTCGGCCATTGAATATTGCAACAGAAATGCCTTTAGAGAACTTTTGATTAGTTGTAGGGGTCTTCTCAGAAGGCTGGGATTGGCCTCCCTTTGCTAAATATTCTCCTTTTTCTCCAGTTTTGTGTGGAATAAACAGTAGCTGCTAGAGAGCCTTGGGCTCTGCTGAAGATATTTGGTTGCCCAGTGATTTGACTCACAACATGCAGCCCTTAAGGCAACAAAAGGGAAAGACGAGGGCAGGCCATATGCCAAAGATCCTGAGCTTGGCTGACAAGTTTTTTACTTGTGGGAGGGCCTAGTACATGGTGGATTTGTTGGGCAATTCCCAAGACCCAGTTCCTTACAGTGTAGCTATTATGTTAAAATAGAGTCTTTGGGTGGCAACTGAAATCTAGAAAGTTATCAGGAGTTTGCTGGCCTCCTTCCACCCCTACTACCCTTCCCAAGAAGACACAGCACACCCCAGCTTGCAACTTGTTGCTTCTTGCCTCAAGGACTCAGTGTAGGGAAACAAAAGTAAACAAAAGCCTTAATCACAGAGAGAGAGAGAGAGAGAGAGAGAGAGAGAGAGAGAGAGAGAGAGAGGGAGAGAGAGAGATGTCCTTCTACCTAGCTCCCAGTTGACCTCCATGGCAATGCCACCCACATGCCCCAGGGACGCACTGTCAGCTGATTTCATAGTAAAATATCAACTGTGTCCCTGTATCACCTTCACCATTGACTTCCTTCTTCAAGTCTACAAATTATATTACTGACACCCAGTGTCCAGGAAAATAACAGCAGGTTTAGTTTTCACACACAGGAGGGTGTAGACGTGGGCTGCAATACTACGTGCTGTCAGCCTTGAAAACCGCAGGAACAGAAGTTATAAGATGCCAGAAACAATCAACTAATTATACTTTAATAATTCATGACACAAACGAAGTGAGGATAAGCAACTTTTCCTTTATCTCCTGTGCTATAGTAATTATTATTATTGGAATAAATTCAGTAATTCAACTCCAGCTTAAAATTAAAAAGGCTGTCAATGCAAAAGAGGCCATGAATTTGAAAAAGAGCAAGAATGGGTGTATGGAAAGCTTAGAGAAAGGAAAGGAAGAAATTATATAATTATGCTAATCTCAAAACATAAATAATTTAAAAATATAATAACAATAAAATACATATGAATAAACCAAAACAAACATGGTATATACTCACTGATAATTGGATGTTAGCTCAAAAGTTCAGAATACCCAAGTTCAATTCACAGACCATATGAAGCCTAAGAAGAAGGAAGACCAAAATGTGGATGCTTCAGTGTTTCTTAGAAGGGGGAAAAAAATACTCACAGGAGGAAATATGGGGACAAAGTGTGGAGCAGAGACTGAAGGAAAGGCCATCCAGAGACTGCCCCACCTGGGGATACCTCCTGTATGTAGCCACCAAACCGGGACGTTCTTGTAGATGCTGGGAAGTGTTTGCTGACAGAAGCATGATAAGCTGTCTCCAGAGAGGCTGAGGCAGAGCCTGATAAATACAGAGGTAGATGCTGGAAGCCAACCTGTGGACTGAGCTTGGGGTACCAGAAGGAGGAGTTAGAGAAGGGACTGAAGGAGCTGAGGGGGTTTGCAGCCCCATGGAGGGAGCAACAATGTCAACTGGCCAGACCTCCCAGAGCTCCTGGAGACTGGACCACCAACCAAAGAATACAAGTGGTCCTCTATGTGGCAGAGGGTGGCATTGTTGGACATCAATGGGAGGAGAGGCCCTTGGGCCTGAGGGTTTTAGATGCCCCAGTGTAGGGGAATGCTAGGGAGGGAAGACAGGAGTGGGTGGGTGGGTGGAGAGTACCCACATAGAGGCAGGGGAAGGGGGGATGGAATAGGGAGTTTCCAAAGGGGAAAACATTTGAAATGTATATAAAGTAAATATCCAAAAATAAAAATTAAAAAAAAAAGAAAGAAAACAGTTGTTGAAAACCAGTAAGTTACATGACCATTGTTTCTAATAGTATGAGTAAATAAAATAAACAATTCTTTCAATAAATAAAGTTTAAAAAATTAAGTAAAGAATTAATTCCTACAAGCAGATAGGCAAAAACAAGCAGGCTAATGAAACATCAGTCTTCTCTGGAGGGGTTCTCCTACACAAACCCAGAGTCTAAATGTCTTTAGGACTTAATGATTTCTTATTAGTTGGTTATATACCCAGTAGTGGTATTGCTGAATCACGTCACAGTTCTTTATTTAATTTTTGATAGACTTCTATTCCAGCCCTTTCTCTCTATATTGAACTTGCCACTAAGTTGAGGTTCATATGCATTTGAATATTAATCCTTAATTAGATGTATGTTGGTCTAGTTTTCACACACACACACATACACAATTTGTATTCTAACCAATATCTTTACTAAGTAAATTAGTAGTTCTTGGGATTAAAAGGCTTACATTACTGGGACTTGGTCCTTTCTGCATAACTCTTTTAAGTCTTTAGCTTGATTTCATATGTGCCTTTGAGTTTCTCTTCTGATATCAGTGCTGTGAATTTCAGAAGGAAAAAAATGAGCCCAGCATTTCCTGATCTAAAGGAAGAACACAAACCTGTAAAAGCTGCCATAGGCATTACAGCAGCACAGCTGCCACATTATCCACAGGCTTCTACCAGGAAAATAGAGGGGATGCTCTCAGTAGTCATGGGGGCATAAGTAAAGAATAATGCCATTCAGAATTTGCCTTTTGAAGGATTCTTCTGGGACAGTGGAAGAGGCAGTTTTACCAAAAAGCAAAAAGTTCTCACAAGCCCGAAGATTTCCAGCTGCCAGGTTGCACCCACAGAACACAATAATAGTCCTAACAGCTGGACCCAGACCCCAACCTGTAGAGTAAAAAGCCCAAGCTCAAGATTTGAAATCCCACCAATCCCTTGGCTTGCCCCAAGCTCTGAACTTGAACTCTCACCAATCCCTTCTCTGCCCCCCCCCCCCCGGAAACTCTATATAAACCCTGCCTTTGCTCTCTGCTGTTCTTGCCCAAGCAGAGGCAGCCACCCTCCTGGGTTCTTCTCTCCCAATAAGTCTTTTGTATGAGGTTTGGTGTATGGTATGACTTTGTGGTATTTCTTGGCTCCCGATTGATAGGATACTTTTCCCTTTAGAGTTGTAATACTTTGGGGAAACCTTCCTCAGCTGGAGCAGAGCTGTAACAGTCTGAAAAAACCTTCTCCCACCTGGCCTGGAGCAGAACTCTAAACAGGGAAGCCTCAGAGCAGTAACACTTACCTTAAACACCTTTGAGTGTTTCCGATAATAAGTACTTTGTGATCAATAAATGTTAGTTATTTTGAGAATTAAAACTAATAAGCAAGATCTGAAATTTTAGTCATTTAACTTTGAAGAATTTTGTGAGAAAAGCCTGCGGCAAGCTGCTAGTAAATGAAACGTATTAATGTTATGATTAACATAGACAATTTGATGTTTAAAATAGTGTTTTTATATGTAAAACTGTTTGTCTAGATCATCTGTCAGTGGACCAGGACTTCCACAAGGGCCTTGGAAATGCAGATCTGTCATAGTTCCTACATTAAGCACTAGTGACCAGCACTCTGGACCTTGTGCTTCAGCAGGCTTCCACATACCATGAAAGAAAGGCTGGTTTATCTAAGGGACCAAAGGACCTGATCCAGAGTCTACACCATCCCTCTATTCTAGGTAATGTTATAGAATCCAGAAAAGGATACATTAGGTTCTAAAGACTTGTGTCTGCTTCTGGTCTGTGAGAATCCATTCCCTTTTTCTGTCTACTGAAGTTCTGCACTTTTAGTAGATGCATGTAAGCGGTTGGTGAAGGGCCTGTCTATATTTATTTGTTATATAGATAGATGAGGTTAGAGAAATATGCAAGAACATCTATATGGCCTCATTTGAACTTCCTAGTGTATGATGGAAACTGGAATGAGAAGAGATGTGGAAGATTCTAGGATTTCAGGCTGTGATGTGGGGACTGGGATCTAGAGAATAGCTCCTTCACTACTCTGACAAATTTTGCTATGGAGCAAAAAGGAATCTGGGAATAAGGTTTATAATGAAGGTACTTTTCAAGTTTAAAGGATGGAACATATTCAACAGTCATGTTATATAAGCAAAATGCCATGCTAGTAAACACTTGAGTCTACTGGAAAATAAACATGAAAGCAAACATTCACTCCACTGTAGTGTTTGCTGTTCATTGTGATCAGAGGTCAAAATGAAGCTAGACTGACCTATTTCAGCCTACTAACATAATGTTACCAAATAGAAATTTGGGGATATTGGTGCATAATTAGTTTTCTCAAGCATGTAAGAATTGACTCCAGAACATTAAAGTTTATAATTGTAAGCTTTTGTCCATATGGTAAAATGACCTTAATCAGTACTCTCATCCTGAGCTCCTAATGGTCTGCCTTAATGTATAGAAAATAGCAGCACACAGCACACTCTTTTAAAGACTTCTTGTATAAAAGGTCTATTAACCATGTGACTCTAGGCACATCGTTAATCTACAAATTAATCTGTACTTCACATCTTGCTTGACTAAAGAAGAGAAAGCATTTGAAGGCATCTAGCACAATTCTTGGCACTTTATTTACAGCCAATAAATGTTGCTGAAAGAATGGATCATAGGCATTCAATAAATTTTAATTTCTTTTTTTTATTATTATCTTTGGGGAAAATTCAAGTTTTTCAGTTTAAAGCTGTTCTTAGATGTTTGCAATTTTCTGCATTTGTCTTTAAGTCAGAGCCTTTTCTTAGAGGACTCCAGTGGTAGACATCTCAGTTTCACGAAGTCCCCAAGGGAACAGTGCTTACACTGCGTTACTCCTTTTAGAAAGATTGGTAAAATTCCATTTGGCTACGTGTCTGTTATCTGAGTCCAGGGAAGGAACGTTTGTTTTTATGCTCTGACTTTGTTTTCAGCTGTATTTTGTATCCTAAGACAGTAACAGAAAAAGGGCTCTGAATTAAAACTTGAGATTTAGTTATTCCGTATGTTGTCCTCAGTGAGGAATGTTTTGAGTTTTGAATATGAGTGTGTACAAAGCAGTGAAGTGTAGAAGATTCAATAGTGCTCTCAGCAATTTGTCTAATTCCATAAAACTTCTTTGGTGAGGAGCAATTTCTAGGTGTAATTTCTGCATCTCATGAACGTATCCCATTGGTTGTTGATTTATATAAGCATTGTTGTTTTCTTAGTCGTTTATAGAATCAGGTATCCAGCTCTCAGAGAGGGTTTTTCTCCTAAACTATTATGTTTCATGGCTGCTTTTACAACCTTATATGAGCAGCTTCTTCATCCTTGATATTTTACCTGACACCTAGGGGAAGAATGGCTTCTAAACATGTCAAAGATCTTGTCTGTGAGTCTTACTTTGCTAGCAAAAACTAGTAATTTCTCCATAAGAGCTTCAAAAAAGGAGAACCTATAATGAGAAAATAAATGTATTGAAGACTCATTTGGATAGATGACTGAATGGAAAAACAGATTTATAAATATGAACATCATTTTGAAGACAGAGTCAGGGGAAAATCATCAGTAAATTCACAAATATGATTTGTGACTTGGAAAAACTTAAGACATTTTCTGATTCAATGATCTGATCTTATAAATGATGAACATGGGATGCTTGCAAGCTAGCATAAAACCAGATGCCATCAGGGGACAATCTAGACATTTCTATTTTTAATACTAGTTAAAATAGGTTGGATATGGTGATAACAGTAATACTGAAACAGCTTAGGGGCTTACCACAGTTAGGACATTGTTTGAATAAGCCTCATTCCCAACATGGGAAACCTGGAGAACCTGCATGATACCCATGGTTAATGAACTTCTCAGTACTTGTGACATAGCTTGGAAAGCAAGCATGGACAATTATGCATGACATTTACAGATTCATACTTGCAAGCGACCCATCACAGTTTCATTCTTAGTTAATCACGCTTTTCTTGAAGGAAATTAAGACTCTTCCTTGTGTTTTTTTTTCTTTTTAAATGATGCAAATATCTGAAAACCCTTATTCATCATATAATCATAAACAGACTTCAAATTTTTTAAGTCATAGATAGCAAGAGCAAACATGGAACACACTGAGATATGGTGCTTTGATTGTTTGAAAGCTATAGCTGGTCAAAGTGCAGTCACCAACTTACTGTGGGATGCAATTAATACCTTTGTAGCACAACCCCTACTTCTAAGGCTCAGAAAGCATCATGGAAGAGGGCCCAGAAGGGCTGTAAAAGGACATTTAATTTCTTCAAAAAACAAGAGGACATAAAGTAGGGGGGAAGGAGGGAGGAAAAGGTAGATTTGCAGGGAGTTGGTTGGTTAATTATAATCATTACACCTTGTATGAAATTCTCAAACAATTAATAAACTGTTGTATTATTTTAAAAGGTATACTGATGATTTGATTAGATAATTTGATTATGGAAAATACATTATAGAATCATGACTGAGTAGTCAAAAAATTTCTCCTGTCCTGGAGACCATATTGTTACCTGGCTGAATTAGTAAGAACCATGTTGTCATAGAATATTGATGTAGCTAAGGAAAGGCCCAGTTGGGATACACAAAAATACTGACTTAACAAAAAAGAAGTTGGAAGATATAACAGCATGTCTGTACTCGTGCAAGAACCTGGCACTACAGGTGGAAGCATTCTTCTTTACAGGACAGGTCCAATGGCAGTTTCTTTTGACTAAACCATTATTGAGTCCAAATCCAACTTGGATTTTGATGGGGAAATCAAAGGGAAAAGTGAGCTCACCAGCTTACTATGAGTATTTGACATTTGCGTATTTAGTATTCTTACCATAATTGAAAAAAACTTCTTTCAGCTTTATATAGTTCAAATTAGATATTGTAAGGCAGCCCCAGTAAATGTCATCAACTCCAGGAAACTGATATTTTCTATTCTTCGAATAGACAGTACTTGATTGTGATAAATTCACCCAGGAAAGGATACTGAACAAGTCCTTTCATTCATCAGCTTGGAAAATTTCTCTTGGTGATCTTTGACCTCTATCACCCTGCCAATGATCTCTTATTGCTTGACTTCTCCATTGGTGTAGTTAATTTTAAAAATCACAATGACAACAGCTAGATAAATTGACTCCTGAATAAGTTCTTGAATATACAGAGAGCTCAAAAAGTATACCCTGAAAACCTGAATAATCAAATAAGTATTGGGTGGGGGGAACAGGACTGAAGTCCTGAGGGCCAGCAGAAAGAATGGAAACAGGCAACCTTGGGAAGTAGGAGGTGGGGGGCCCTCTAGAATGTACCAAAAACCGGGGAGGTGAGAGACTCTCAGGACTCAAAGGGAGGGACCTTAGATGAAATGTGCTACAGTGGGGAGAAGGGACTTGTAGAGCCCACCTCCAGTAGGAAGACGGGCATTAAATGGAGGGATGGGGTTGCCATCCCACAGTCAAAAACTCTGACCCAGAATTGTTCCTGTCTGAATGAATTGCAGAGACAAAAATGGAGAAGAACCCGAGGAAAAGAAGGTCCAGCGACAGGCCCAAAGTGGGATTCAGCTCAAGGGGAGGTCCCAAGGCCTGACACTATTACTGATGCTATGGTGTGCTTACAAAAAGGGGCCTATCATGACTGCCCTCTGAAAGACCCAACAAGCAGCTGAAAGAATCACATACAAATATTTACACCCAACCAATGGACAGAAGCTGGTGACCCCTGTGGTTGAATTAGGGAAAGGCTGAAAGAATCTGAGGAGGAGGGCAATCTTGTAGGAGGACCAGCAGTCTCAACTAATCTGGATCTCTGAGATCTCTCAAACACTGGGCCACCAAACAGGCAGCATACACCAATATGAGACCCCCCAACACATGTACAACAGAGGACTTCCAGGTTTTGATTCTGTCAGAGAAGATGCACCTAATCCTCAAGAGACTGGAGGCCCCAGGGAGTTGGGAGGCCGGGACCTCCTTGTTTTATGTGCTCACTAAATAAAAAAAAAATAGATAAGGAAAGGATTGGTCTCTCTTTAAGATGGTTTCAAGTGCAATTATCTACCAGAGAAGCAGGATTATTGGGACACATATTTTAATCAGCAGTTTGGTTTTTCGTGTTAATTTTTTATAAAACCCAGAGGTAAATACTATTATTTAAATTGAGGAAACTAAAATTCAGAGCTGTTGGGTAACTTGCTCAAATTCTCAAAGCTAGTAAAATGGGGCTGGAATTAAAATGAAGCTTTGGCTTCAAAACCTGAGCCCCTTTCACCATTATGTGACCATGGAGAGAACAGCAATACCTAGCTTATCCATGCACACAAGTGCAATGAACATGTACAGGAGTACACCACATACCCTCGAGACACTCCTTATAGAGATTCTGTGTCACTGAGGGTCATGGACAATACAGAGAAGATCTCTGGTAGAGTACTTTCCCTAGAAAGAGTAAGAGCTAGTGTTCTGTCACTAACAATGAGAAAAATAAGCATATAGCTGGATAATTTCAATTAGAGAAAGCTATACAAATAATGAGGCTCCAGAATGGAACAAGCTGGTTTTTAAATCAATTTAAATGATAAAATTGCTGAGCTAAATAAGCAAGGAGAAGGACTGTATCTTTGGAAGCTTGGAAACATTCCAGGCAGTGAGAACAGCAGGATTAGAGAGAAGGTGAGAACATTCCAAGGTAGAGCCAAACAAAAATGAGCAGAGGTCAGCCTGCCATATGTGAGGGACAGACAGGCTATGGTGACAATTAGATGAAGGAGGAGAGATTAAGGTAGACAAAAATCAAATCATTTAAGATCTAGTAGAACATGAAAATGAAATACCAACATCTATCCATGAATTCAAGAAATATATGGGAGTCAGGGGCATTAAACAGTTTTGAAAGACAGAAGCTTTTCTTCCTAGCTCTCCTTTCTATGAGTTTTCTCTGCCCAAGTTATTCTACCCTTTGTTCTCTCCAAGACCTGGTGATATACAGATTTAATTTTAGATATGAAAACTGCTGCATTCTTTTCAGCCCCTGCTTATCTCAAAGTTAGCCATTCTCTATAAAACCACCTGCCGTTGTGGCAGACATGCCTGTTCAGCAACAGCTTACATCAGCAGACCTAATGCACTTAACACACATACATCTCCAGAAGTCAGTGTATAGGATTTTGACCATCAGGAAAATGTGTAATTAATATTTGGTGGTCCAGAAAACTCAGCATGGGAGGAACAATGCAGAAAAGAATGTTATCTTTGAATAATAGGACATGATGCATCCAACTTCTATGGAGTTTCTTAGTCTGGAATATAGGCCCGGCATCTATGGGATCATCTCAAGAGTCATTGGTTCCTTGTGTATCTTCAGGCAAGGGTGCAAAAGTTCAAAGGTTCAAAGGTCCATTGAATAAAAAAAAAAGATTTATATTTAGGATTTGGTGATAAGATGTCAAAGTTGAATTTAGAATATGAAGAAGAAAATATGCTCTACAGTGAAGTCTCACAAACATGGTCCATTGCATACAGTGTATTTGTGAAAACATGCTAATGCCTTTTGCACCTTAGAAGCTACGTCCTAGATCTCACATTCTTTCCTCTCCCAGATAGATTTACAATTCTTTGTTATTTGCTCTTAGTGTTAAAGGGCCTTGTAGCCTTGTCCCTTTTCTCTCTTGATCATTTTTCTAATAAGTGCCCAGAGCTCTTGGCATAAAGAGAGTAACTCACTCCTCACCCCATGACATTAACAGTGGGAACAAATGCTGGCACACTTTATATACAGAATTTGAAAAAGGCTCATCTATGAGCTCATTATTTGTCTAGCCACATCTAAATTCCTCAAAATTATTCTTTATTTTTTCCAAATGAATGATCATTCTATATAGAAAATGAAAAGCCACTCAGAGACGATTGATCGTGATCTGTACTTGACTTGCAAAAGAAAAGTTTAATGTTTAGATTCCTTAGAGAGAAACTGGAATTAAGAAAGTATCCCAATGGGAAAATTGTTTGTTCTCTTAAAAAATTACTTAAGAGGGTTTAGACTGGCCTATTAATGTCTCTGACAAATTGATAAGCATAGACATCCAAGACTGAGAACCTCATGAAATGCTAATGGAAACCTGGAATGCATTTGTTTTAGAGAACACTGATGTTACTTGGCTACTTTTATGAACCCAGTGATAGATATACTTGGTGGTAAACTTTTCCTCTTTTCTCTTTAATTAGTAAGAGGAACTATCAGCATCTGCCTTATTATAATGCTGTTGAGTTTTTAATTTTTAACTTATAATATTTGATATTATTGAACTAAGTAGCAGTGATGGTATTATACACACACAAAATATGAAATATCACATCAATTAATTATTTTTGATGAAACTGGAAGTGAAAGAAATTAAGAGGGATATAGCTGCATAATTTGAGATAGTGAACATCTTTGCTTTATACTCAAATGCTTTGTATCAGTTTCATTTTCTTCTACTATAAATTATTACATGATCATAAAAATTCAAACAACTCAGAAGCCTAAGAAGTAAATAAAGTTCTCCTCATTATGTCTGTCAACTAGTTTGTCTGAGAAAATCATGGTAACAGTTTAGGAGGTGTATTCTGAGACTTTTAGTGTTTGTATAGGGTTACACAGGGGTGTGTTCCCATGCAAACACATACACTTCTACATGAAACATGCATGTTTGCATATAAGAAATGAGAGCATTATATGTATTCTTGCATTTACAATTCCTGTTGTATTTCAATGATGAATTAGTCATCCCCATTTAAAATTTTAATTAACACACAAAACTGTATATATATATATATATATATATATATATATATAGTACAGTGTGATAAATGTATATAACATGTAATTATCAAATCATGATAATGAGTATTTCTCAGCAAACAATTGTAGTTGATTTGTGCAAAGGGCCTTTGAACTTGTCTTTACTAATTTTTTCTTCCTGTATTTTTTCCTCTTTTTTTTTTTAATTTGTTCTTTAATCTTTTTTTGGAGCCCAGACTTTATCCCCCTCCTAATCCACCCTTCGACTGTTCCACGTCCCACACCTCCTCCCAACCCTCCTACCTCTCCACGCCAGTCTCCAAGAGGATGTGCCCACCTCCCCACCCCCACTACACCAGACCTTCCCATTCCCTGGGGCCTCAAGTTTCTTGAGGGTCAGGTGCATCTTTTCTGACTGAGTCCAGATTCAGCAGTCCTCTGCTGTATGCTTGTTGGGGGCCTCATATCAGCTGGTGTATGCTGTCTGGTTGTTGGTTCAGTGTCTGAGAGATCTTGGGGGTCCAGGTTAGTTGAGACTATTGGTCTTCCTATAGGGTTGCTCTCCTCCTCAGCTTCTTCCAGCTTTTCCCTAATTCTACGGCAGGGGTCAGCAGCTTCTGTCCATTAGTTGGGTGCTAGTAATTGCATCTGCTCTTTGAGCTGCTTGTTGAGTCTTCCAGAGGGCAGTCACGATAGGCCCCTTTTCGTGAACACACCACACCCTCAGCAATAGTGTCAGGCTTTAGGGCCTCCCCTTGAGCTGGATCCCAATTTGGGCCTGTCACTGAACCTCCTTTTCCTCAGGCTCTTCTCCATTTTTGTCCCTGCAGTTTTTCAGACAGGAACAATTCTGGGTCAAAGTTTTTGACTATGGGGTGGCAACTCCATCCCAAAGGACTCACTCATCCCATCTTTCTGGGGTTTTTTTTGTTGTTGAAAACATTTTTTCCATACAATGTATTTGGATCTCACTTCCCCTACCCCCTCTGAGAGTCACATGACCTCACTTCCCATTGAGAACCACAGCCTTTCTCTTCCCTAAGACAAACAAGCATCTAAAGAATAGTAATGAAATAAGAAAGGTAAAAATGAACAAATGAATTTGGATAGGAAAAAACAACCAAACATCAGAGTCAAAGAAAAAGCACAAGAAACGTGTAGATGCAGACACATGTTTGTACATAAAATGTACCACCTAAACTACAGCCACCTTAGTATACTGTTTAGCATTAGAGCTTATTTCTCCTACCTCACTACAGTTTTGTTACTTTAGTATTTTTTACCGTTGATATTAGAACAATGAAATTCCCTTCTATATCTTTTTGGTAAAACTTAAATTTCTTAGTTTTATTTCTCACAGGACAAAGAGAAATAAACTCTACATATAGAAAGTAAGGGATATAAATAGTCATGGCATAAGCAGCTATGAGATCTGTCCAGGGAATCGACTCTGTGTGTTAGTCATGGTTTCCCAAGAGAGCCAATAGGATGCAGAAATAATGCATAACAAATTTGTATAGGAACTTGTTCTATCATCATGGTGTCTGAGCAGTTCCACGATAGGATGTTTGTAACTGAATAACCTTGGAGTATAGTTCAGTACTTAGTCAGAGAGGACATATCTGGCACATTGGTGGTGGTTTTAAAGTGAGATAGCTGCTCTGTCTAGAGATTAAAATTCTAAGAGTCAGAAACTCTAATGTCTGAGTGCAGGAGATAGTGGATGCCCAGCTCAAGAAGTAAGACATGACTCACTCCTGTCCTGCATCCTCTTCTACTGAGCTCCCACCGAATTAGAGGATGCCAGTATACACTGGCAAGGGTGAAGCTTTATTAGGCATACTGGTTTTTTTTTTCATACTTCATTTACATTTCAAATGTTTCCTCCTTTCCAGATCTCCCCTTTGGAACCTTCCCATTCCCTCCCTCATCCCCTGCCACTATGGGGGTATTCCCCCACCCACCCACGCACCCATTCTCCTCTTCCCTCCTTGGCATTCTGCTATACTGGGGGATCTAACACCCTCAGGCCAAAGGGCCTCTCCTCCCCCTGATGGCTAACAAGACCCTCCTCTGTCTCATTTGTGGCTAGCACCATGGGTCCCTCTATGTGTATTCTTTGGTTGGTGATCCAGTCTCCAGGAGTATCGAGGGGCCAGGCCAGTTGCCATTGTTGCTCCCTCCCTGGGGCTGCAAAATCCCTCAGTCCAGTCAGTCCCTTCTTCAACTCCTCCACCTGAGACCTCACACTCAGCCCTACGGTTGCTGTGAAGTGACTCTTGGGTATTTTGAACTTTTGGGCTAATAACCACTTATCAGTGAGTATATACCATGTTCATTCTTTTGTGACTGCGTTACTTCTCTCAGGATGATATTTTCTTTCTTTCTTTCTTTCTTTTTAAAATTTATTTATTTTTTTTTCATATTTTATTTACATTTCAAATGTTTCCCCCTTTCCAGATCTCCCCTTTGGAACCTCCCCATTCCCTCCAACCTCCCCCTGCCACTATGGGGATATTCTCCAACCCACCTACCCACCCACCCACCCACCCACTCTCCTGTTCCCTCCTTGTCATTCTCCTATACTGGTGGATCTAACACCCTCAGGCCCAAGGGCCTCTCCTCCCCCTGATGGATAACAAGACCCTCCTCTGCCACATTTGTGGCCAGCACCATGGGTACCTCCATGTGTATTCTTTGGTTGGTGGATCAGTCTCCAGGAGTATCAGGGGGTTAGGCCAGTTGCCACTGTTGCTACCTCCCTGGGGCTGCACACTCCCTTAGCTCCTTCATTCCTTTCTCCAAGTCCTCCATCTGGGATCTCACACTCAGCCCTACTGTTGCTGTGAAGTGACTCTTGGGTATTTCAAACTTTTGGGCTAATAACCACTTAACAGTGAATACATACCCTGTTCATTCTTTTGTGACTGCGTTACCTCGCTCAGGATGATATTTTCAAGATCCATCCATTTGTCTGCGAATTTCATGAAGTCATTGTTTTTAATAGCTGAGTAGTATTCCATTGTGTAAATGTACTACATTTTCTGTAACCATTCCTCTGTGGAGGGACATCTGGGTTGTTTCCAGCTTCTGGCTATTATAAATATGGCTGCTATGAACATAGTGGAACATGTGTCTTTATTACATGTTGGAGCATCTTCTGACTATATACCCAGAAGTGGAATAGCTGGGTCCTCAGGTAGTATTATGTTCATTTTTCTGAGGGTCTGCCAAACTGATTTCCAGAGAGGTTGAATCAACTTGTATTCCCACCAGCAATGGAGGAGTGCTCCTCTTTCCCCACATCCTCGCCAACATCTGCTGTCACCTGAGTTTTTGATCTTAGCCATTCTGATTGGTGTGAGGTGAAATCTCAGGGTTGTTTTGATTTGCCTTTCCCTGACCTCTAAGGATGCCGAACATTTCTTTAGGTGCTTCTCGGCCATTCAAGTTTACTCAGTTGAGAATTCTCTGTTTAGCTCTTTTCCCCACTTTTTGATAGGGTTATTTGGATCTATGGAGTCTAGCTTCTTGAGTTCTTTGTATACATTGGATATTAGCCCTCTATCAGATGTAGAATTGGTAAAGATCTTTTCCCAATCTGTAGGTTGCCGTTTTGTCCTATTTACAGTGTCCTTTTCCCTACAGAAGTTTGTAATTTTATGAGGTACCATCTGTCAATTCTTGATCTTGGAGCACAAGCCATTGGTGTTCTGTTCAAGAACATTTCCCCTGTGGCCATGTGTTTGAGACTTTTCCCCACTTTCTCTTCTATTAGATTCAGTGTATCTGGTTTTATGTGGAGGTCCTTGATCCACTTGGACTTGAGCTTTGTACAGGGAAATAGGAATGGATTAATTCACAATCTTCTACATGTAGACCGCCAGTTGAACCAGCACCATTTGTTGAAGATGCTCTCTTTTTTCCACTGTATGGTTTTAGCTCCTATGTCAAAGATCAAGTGACCATAAGTGTGTGGGTTCATTTCTGGGTCTTTGATTCTATTCCATTGATCTACCTACCGGTCACTGTATCAATACCATGCAGTTTTTATCACTACTGCTCCGTAGTACAGCTTGAAGTCAGGGAGGCTGATTCCCCCAGAAGTCCTTTTATTGTTGAGAATAGTTTTTACTATCCTGGGTTTTTTGTTATTCCATATGAATTTGAGAATTTCTCTTTCTAGGTCTATGAAGAATTGAGTTGGGATTTTGATGGGGATAGCATTGAATCTGTATATGGCTTTCGGCAGGATGGCCATTTTAACTATATTAATCCTGCCGATCCACGAGCACAGGAGATCTTTCCATCTTCTGAGGTCTTCTTCGATTTCTTTCTTCAAAGACTTGAAGTTCTTGTCATACAGATCTTTCACTTGTTTGGTTAGAGTCACACCCCACCCAGATATTTTATATTGTTTGTGACAATTGTGAAGGGTGTTATTTCCCCAATTTCTTTCTCAGCCTGTTTATCCTTCGAGTATAGGAAGGCTACTGATTTGCTTGAGTTAATTTTGTATTCAGCCACTTTGCTGAAGTTGTTTGTCAGCTGTAGCAGATCTCTGGTGGAGTTTTTTGGGTCACTTAAGTATACTATCATATCATCTGCAAATAGTGATATTTTGATTTCTTCCTTTCCAATTTGTATCCCTTTGACCTCCTTTTGTTGTCTAATTGCTCTAGCTAGAACTTCTAGTACTATATTGAATAGGTAGGGAGAGAGAGGGCAGCCTTGCGTAGTCTCTGATTTTAGTGGGATTGCTTTGAGTTTCTCTCCATTTAGTTTGATGTTGGCCACTGGTTTGCTGTATATTGCTTTTACTATGTTTAGGTATGGGCCTTGAATTCCTGATCTTTCCAAGACTTTTATCATGAAGGGATGTTGAATTTTGTCAAATGCTTTTTCAGCATCTAATGAAATGACCATGTGGTTTTTTTCTTTGAGTTTGTTTATGTAGTGGATTACATTGATGGATTTCCGGGTATTGAAACATCCCTGCATCCCTAGGATGAAGCCTACTTGATCATGGTGAATGATCAGAGTGATGTGTTCTTTGATTTGGTTTGTAAGAATTTTATTGAGTATTTTTGCATCGATATTCATAAGGGAAATTAATATTCATAAGGGAAGTTTTCTTTTATTGTTGGGTCTTTGTGGGGCTTTGGTGTCAGTGTAACTGTGGCCTCAGAGATTGAATTGGGTAGTATGCCTTCCGTTTCTATTTTGTGGAATAGACTGAAGAGTATTGGTATTAGGTCTTCTTTGAAGGTCTGATAGAATTCTGAACTGAACTCATCTGGCCCTGGGCTTTTTTTGGTTTGGAGTCTTTTAATTATTGCTTCTATTTCTTTAGGGGTTAAGGGTCTATTTAGATGGTTTATCTGATCCTGACTTAACTTTGGTATTTGGTATCTGTCTAGAAAATTGTCCATTTCCTCCAGATTTTCCAATTTTGTTGAGTATAGGCTTTTGTAGTAGGATCTGATGATTTTTTGACTTTCTTCAGAATCTGTTGTTATATCTCCCTTTTCATTTCTGATTTTGTTAATTTGGATACAGTCTCTGTGCCTTCTGCTTACACTGGCTAAGGGTTTATCTATCTTGTTGATTTTCTCAAAGAACCAGCTCCTGGTTTTGTTGATTTTTTGTATAGCTCTTTTAGTTTCCACTTGGTTGATTTCAGCCCTTAATTTGATAATTTCCTGCCTTCTACTCCTCTTGGGTGTATTAGTTTCTTTTTGTTATAGAACTTTCAGGTGTGCTGTTAGGCTGTTAGTATATGCTCTCTCCCGTTTCTTTTTGGAGGCACTCAGAGCTATGAGTTTTCCTCTTAACACTGCTTTCATTGTGTCCCATAGGTGTGGGTAACTTGTACTTTCATTTTCATTGAATTCTAGGAAGTCTTTAATTTCCTTCTTTATTTCTTCCTTGACCAAGTTATCATTGAGCAGAGCATTGTTCAGTTTCCATGTGTATGTGGGCTTTCTGTTGTTGTTGTTGCCATTGAAGACCAACCTTAATCCGTAGTGATCTGATAGGAGGCATGGGATTATTTCAATCTTCTTATATCTGTTGAGGTTTGTTTTGTGACCAATTATATGATCAATGATGAAGAAGGTATATTCTTTTGATGCAGGATGAAATGTTCTATAGATATCTGTCAAACCCATTTGGTTCATAGCATCTGTTAGTTTCACCGTGTCTCTGTTTAGTTTATATTTCCAAGATCTGTCCATTGTTGATAGTGGGGTATTGAAGTCTCCCACTATTATTGTGTGAGGTGCAATGTGTGCTTTGAGCTTTAGTAGAGTTTCTTTTATGAAAGTGGGAGCTCTTGCATTCGGGGCATAGATATTCAGAATTGAGAGTTCTTCTTGGTAGATTTTTCCTTTGATGAGTACGAAGTGCCTTTCCTCATCCTTTTTGATGACTTTTGGTTGAAAGTCAATTTTATCCGATATTAGAATGGCTACTCCAGCCTGTTTCTTGGAGCTATTTGCCTGGAAAATTGTTTTCCAGCCCTTTACTCTGAGATAGTGTTTGTCTTTAACACAGAGGTGCGTTTCCTGGATGCAGCAAAATGCTGGGTCCATACCAGTCTGTCAGTCTATGTCTTTTTATTGGGGAGTTGAGGCCATTGATGTTAACAGATATTAAATATTAGTTATTGTTATTTCCTGTTATTTTTGAAGTTGTTTATATTGTTTGTGTGGCTATCTTCTTTTGAGTTTGTTGAAAGATTACTTTCTTACTTTTTCTTGAGTGTAGTTTCCCTCCTTGAGTTGGCATTTTCCATGTATTATTCTTTGTAGGGCTGTGTTTGTGGAAACATACTGTGCAATTTGGATTTGTCATAGAATATTTTGGTCCCACCATCTATGATTATTGAGAATTTTGCTGGGTATAGCAACCTGGGCTGGCATTTGTGTTCTCTTAGAGTCTGTATGAGATCTTCCCAGGATCTTCTAGCTTTCATAGTCTCTGGTGAGAAGTCTGG
The DNA here is from genome assembly GCA_019843965.1 of Rhynchomys soricoides. Lineage (NCBI taxonomy): Eukaryota > Metazoa > Chordata > Mammalia > Rodentia > Muridae > Rhynchomys > Rhynchomys soricoides. The sequence goes on from JADRCH010000075.1 coordinate 9,672,216, forward strand.
TGTCATTCTGGTAGGTCTGTCTTTATATGTTACTTGCCCCTTTTCCCTTACTGCTTTTAATATTCTTTCCTAATTTTGTGTATTTGGTGTTTTGACTATAATGTGACAGGAGGAATTTCTTTTCTGGTCCAGTCTATTTGGAGTCCTGTGGGTTTCTTGTATATTTATGTTCATCTCTTTCTTTAGGTTAGGGAAGTTTTCTATAATTTTGTTGAAGATATTTACTGGTCATTTAAGTTGGGAATCTTCACTCTCTTCTATACCTATTATCCTCAGGTTCTGTCTTCTCATTGTATCCTGGATCTCCTGGATGTTTTGGTTAGTAGCTCTTTGCATTTTGTGTTTTCTTTGTTGTGTTCATGTTTTCTATGGTTTCTTCCTCACCTGAGATTCTCTCTTCCATCTCTTGTATTCTGTTGGTGATGCTTGCATCTATGACTCCTGATTTCTTTCCTAGGTTTTCTAACTCCAGGGTTCTCTCCCTTTGTGATTCTTTATTGTTTTTATTTCTGTTTTTAATTCCTGAATGGTTTTGTTCATTTCTTTTATTGTGCTTTCCTGTAATTCTTTAAGAGATTTTTGTGTGTGCTCTTTAAGGGCTTTCAGTTGTTTACCTGTGTTCTCTTGTATTTCTTTAAGGAAGTTATTTATTTCCTTCTTAAAATCTTCTATCATCCTCTTGAGATGTGATTTTAAGTCTGATTCTTCCTTTTCTGGTGTGTTGGGGTATCCAGGGATTGCTGTGGTGGGAGAGCTGGGTTCTGATGATGCCAATTAGACTTCCTTTCTGTTCCTTCTGTTCTTACCCTTGCCTTTTGCCATCTGGTTATCTCTGATGTTAGTTGATCTTACTCTCTCTGACTGTGGCTTGTCTTTCCTGCAAGCCTAGGTGTCAGTACTCCTCGACGACCAGTTCTCTCTGAGTGGAATTTGAGTTTGGAGAGTTGTGGTGCAGGGTCAGCTCTGGGGTGCAGACAGAAACAGGAAGGATCTAATCCCCATCTGACCCTTGTTTCCTGTGTCCTGAGGGCTCTTCAAGGGTCCCTTTTGGCCCAGTTAATTTGAAAAGAAGTAGTGGTCTTGCCTGTGCTTAAAGGTGTGTTGGCACTCCTGGTATACTAGCTCTCTCCTGGCACTATTTGAGTATGGAGCCCTGTGTCACAGGATCTGCTCTCCAGCCCCCAAAAGAAACCAGAAGCCTGTTCCTCAGTCCCTGTATCTGGAGCCCTCCTCTCACTGGTTTTTCCACATTCCTGGGTGGCTAGCTTTCTCCTGGCCCTGTTTGGCTATGGAGCCCTGGTGGCCCAGGCAGAGGTCTCCCGCCACAGATCATTAATCTCTTTCAAAAGCACCCTCACAGACACTCTCAGAAATGCTTTAACTACTTTCGGAGAATACTTAGTAGACAAAAGCAATGAACTATAGAAGTAACTTCTCATACACATGATGTCATATGAAAAAAATATGTTCATTGTAGCACTGTTACAAAAAGGAAAAGATAATCTAATACCTATGAATAAGACAGAATGACTAAATTAGTTTACATCTGCCTGTCTATATGATACATGTTATGTAGTGGTTGGAATCAAGCTGTTCTAGATTGGGCACGGCTGAAGTTTGTGAATTGGGTTTATGTTTACTCCACATAACTTCCATCTTTCTTGTGCCAGAGACTGTTGGAAGAATCATGTTTCTTTCATGGTGAAAAACAGGACAGCAAGAGAGCTCACTAACCCAACAAGTATTATTAAACCAGTGATTATATCAGGCCTGACACCCTATGTGTTAAAACAAGACATATGGCTAGGGCCAACACAAATAGGCATGAAGTTTACTCTTCTTTATGGAGGAATTCAGGGTTGACTGGAAGAGATAACTATTTGTCAATAATACAAGGGCATTTACCCAACAATATTTCACCAACTTAGAAATATTAGACATATCCATAAATTCCAGCACAAAGTTCAATCTATTCTAATTTAATTTTAATTCTAATTTCAAAGTTGTATCCTGAGTTTATAGCTCACATCCTATTCTCTTGCATCTAACTTCAGATTTGAGGCATGGCTTTAGACAGAGCATAGAAAGGTGGCTCTTTCTTCTCTCTTCTCCTTTCCTTGTTTTTTTCTATTATGAAAGTAGGCACATTAGGCCTGTCATCTCTACCTTAGCTGGTCACAGCATTTCTACACGTTTCTTTTGGCAGCCTCTACATGAAGATTGGGACTGACTGCCCATGTCACCCTATGACTAACATGTTAGCACAGGCTGTTTCTGATTGTGAGCTACAATAGGACTCTGTAAGATTTTCTTAGTGTCAGATTCTCCGATATGAAATTCTTTCTAGCCTGATGTTCTTGAATCCTTTCAGCTTATGTGCTCAATTATCCATCCTACAGTCTTGTGATGCTGTTACTTATGCTTGTATACTCAGAGCCTTTTGGGTGTATCCTGAACAAGGTCATTTTTGTTTAACTACCTTTTGCAGTTGCATGTTATCTGGCACAATCTAACACCTTTGCCTACCTTCACCATTGCTGCTCCTTCCTCCAATCCCTTCCATCCTGCTTCAGTAGTCATAGAAGGAAGATGAGCACCAGTGCTCCCTAAGTAGAGGTCGAACTATGGAATGAAATGGAGGTGCCAGGCTAGTATAGACAGCTCTGATGCCTTCAAGTGGTCACTGAGAGTCTTTGTTAATTGAGTTTGACTGGGAGTTAAGGGCATTTTTCTCCATCTCACAAGAAGCAAAGATTAAAGAAAAGGCACAAAACTCTTATGGACCACTGAACACTACTCCCAGGCCCTTTTGGTTCTCTAACTTCCTCTTTATATAGATTGAAGACTATGGAGAGAAGGAGAAAAAGCTTATTGAGAGATGATTAGAAAATCCAGCTCTACTTCTAAATAAGCCTCAGTCCCATTCTGGCCACAGCTGTTCTGCCTTCAAAACATAGCAACAACAAAAACAAATCACCTTAGCACTAGATAACAAGAGTGAACTTGAAGAAGATAAGAAAAAGTTTCAGAGTAGATCAGTATTAGATAGTATGTAGTTAACTGGAGTTTCCAGCCAAGACCAGTCATACTACTAATAAACTTAGGTCTGAAGGGCTTAATGTGAATGGCATGCCTTGGTTAAAAATGGACACCCTTAATTTTTTCAACAGGTGGGAACCTAGGAATAAGTTTATGTCTACAGTGACTAAACTAAGAAAGTTTTAATATTTTTGTATTATGACTTCAGCTGTCTGCCACTTGTGCTGTGATGAGCCGAAGCTGGGTTAAATATTGGGATGACAGACTTCCTAGTGGAAATGTTCTAGCCAAATTCCATTCTTATTGACATTGTGAATAATAGTACTAAATCTAAGTAAGACTTCTGATGCTCATAATAATAGAGAGGAAAGTGTTGATGAAAGAAGAACTTATGTTTTGTTACTTCCAAGGTACATGCCCATAGATAGTTTAAATGTTTCAAATTTCTATTATTTTCATCTGAGAATTGAGAATCCCAAAAACTACATTATATTCTCATTGTAAATAAATATATAACTGATTTTCTATCTTCAAGCAGATACATAGTAGGTGTTCAATAGCTATTTGTTTGAGTTACTATTGAAGGTTTTTTTTTTTTTCTTGTGAAGAGACAACATGACCAAGACTACTCTTATAAAAGAAAGCATTTCACTAGGGGCTTGCTTACAGTTTCAGTTTCAGAGAGTTAGTCCATTATCACCCTGGTTGGGAGCATGGCAGGTATGGTGGTGGAGAATTATCTGAGTACTACATTCTAAATTGCAAGCAGAAAGAGAAAGAGAGAGAGAGATGGAGAGAGAGACTGGATCTGTCATAGGATTTTAAAATCTCAAAGCCCATCCCCAAAAGGTCACACCTATATAAGTCTATGGTGCCATTCTATTATAAATATGCTTGGCTAGGGAATTTTTACTGCATTTCTTGACCTAGACTCTGTACAGAAACTCCTTTATTTGAATAACCTTTGCTTTTTATAAGTTGTAGTTTCTGAGAATCTGGTAAGGGAATTCATAATTTGGATTATATCTGTCTAATAAAAATAGAAAGTAAATAAGAGTCTATTTTGGGAGGTAAGGCCCAGCAAATATTATGAACAACATCCAAAATATGCTGATATTTAATGTAATTGCTTCAATAATTTGTTGTTTTTTTTCCCCCTCCCAATGAGTACACACACTACACCATCACATCCTTCTCTACTATGATTACCAGTTGAAGAATAATTACCTCTGTGTGGATGGTGGAGGTATTGATTGGCATCCATGGATATTAGCATAATCAGGAGAAAGTTCACATTGATTTGCTTTGGGGTTTTATGATCTGACAGTGAAATACTCTATCAGGGTCCTGGGTTGGAACTCTTATCTCCAGTTGGTGGTGTTCTTCTGAAAGATTTTGGTACACTTTTGAGAGACTGCTTGATTGTGGGAGGTCCCTGTAGGGGTCAGCTAGCAGGGGATCCCAGTGAAGGAAGAATGAAACTCAGTTTGCCCTGATTTAGGTAGCATGTGCTAGGCCAAGACATCTTGGAATCTGACATTAGATCATATATTTTGCCATATTTAAGAACAGCACAATTTTTTCATACTTTATTTACATTTTAAATGTTTCCCCCTTTCCAGATCTCCCCTTTGGAACATCCCTATTCCCTCCCCCTGCCACTATTGGGGTATTTCCCCAACCACCCACCTACCCACTCTCGGCTTCCCTCCGTGGTATTCTCCTATGCTGGGGGATCTAACACCCTCAGGCCCTAGGGCCTCTGCTCCCCCTGATGGCTAACAAGACCCTCCTTTACAGCACAATTTTGGATAAAAAGTTTCAGATAACAATTAACTCAGGCCTATGAGTTCAACAAATCTTAAGACATGTTTATATTGAGGCTCTTTACAAAATGCATATGGTTTCATCCTTAAGATGGGTTCTTGTTGACTTAGAAACAGTGCTCGAGATAAGGGTTTTGGAAGAATGATGGAGATAAACATAATCCCCATGGGGGTCAGGAGTTATACTGACCCAAAGGTAACACAGAGGTCACTTAGGCTGTTGTAAAATACAGATGACATCTCTCACAAGGATGAGTTTTATGGCCTAGAAATAATGTTCCAGGTTTTAGGGTGAAGGGATCTGGGACAAGTAAAACATAAATTCTGGACAATATTGTTGGAACCCGGCTCATTAGACAGCAAAGTTTCACTAGGTTGTAAACCATATCCATTCTCGGCATTCCAGGAGGAGGACAGGTTATACATCTTTCCTTTGAAGGATGCCTGCGAGTTTAACCTTCCTGGTTTCTCCAGTGCTTCTCTTGTACACAAGCACTTTTTGCCTGTTACAGTTGATGAACAAAAAGGCCATGCATTTAAAGGAGAGCAGAGAGGCCTTAGAGGGAGAAAACAGAGGTAGAACTGTAATTAAAAGTCTATCTCAAAAACAAACGAACAAAAAACAGAACCCAGACTGCTTATTCAGTTCTTTCATGAGCAGGTATTGCAGCACAATGAAGTGAAGTGAAAATTTCACATCGCACAGCTTTTTGACAATTTTTAATGCTCTTATAATAAAAATGTACATGATAAAAATCCTATAGTTTTAAAATATATTTATAGAGATATACTTTATGTATGTTACAAAATCAAATTGTTTTCTCCTGAAGCAAGACAAATTATCATGTTATCTTACTATAGACTTAAAAATATCTATTTATACCATAAGATCAGAATAGAGTTGCCTGTATTTTCTGTTAGAACCTTTCATTCTCATATCAGGCCTCTAGTTCATGTCAAATTGATTTATTTTTAGAACATCTGGAAATCTAATTTTACTTTTTCCCATATAGATTATTAATTCCCATTTTTTTAGTATATCAAAGGATTTCTGGAACGTAAGTTTGGTATTCAACCTAGATGAAGGTTTTTGTATGGTACAGCACACACCACATCACTTGTCTGAGATACTTGTTGCAATCAGCATCACTCCAGTCTTGCACTGGTATTCCCCACAGTTCATATGCTGAAACTTGGTCATCCATGCATTGGTATTAGGAAGTGGGACAGTTTTGGGTAGTTAATGCCCTTATAAAATATGAAGATGAACATCCCTTCTGCATTTTACCATGTGAGGAGGCAGAAAAGTGCTGTCTATAAATCAGAAAGTGGCCCTACAGACAATGCCCTGCGCTGAGGTGATTCAGTTTGTTTCAGTGTACACTCTGATATTTGTGCAATGAGGAAGTCGTCTAACAATATGTTTCTCAGAATGGTATCCCCATCGGAAGCCATACATGGTCCAGGATTGAGTGTTCTTCAAAGGTGGAGTGCGGCAAACTTTGTCAATGTAAACAAACTGCTGAAATGGCCTTTCTTCATGTCAGAGGTTTGCTCAGTAGATGTTTGTGACCTCATTGATTAAATCCACACTTACCATAGTGAGCAGTAACTCCTGGTTTCAGTAGTGTGTCTCCCCACAGATAAGTTTACTATTTGACAAAGTCTGTAGTTCTGTTTTGCTAACCCTTTAAGCCACATAAATACTAGTTATTGATTAAAATCAGTGTCCATCCTACTTATTTAAGGATCATCTTATTCAATAGATTGCTAAAGAGAAAGAGTTGCCCAGAAGACAAAGTGTAGTGTCTCATTTTGCTTAACAGACTTCAATAACTGCCAAACAGAATTGACCTCATTTAGAATTAAAGGAGTAGAACCAGAGACAAAGTAAGCAAACATATTTCCTCTTGTTCATCAGAAGAAAAAAAAATCTCAACTTTCAGCATTGTCTGTATTTGTTATTTAGTACGAATTCTTCTATTTTACTGTGCAAACCAGTGTGGCTGCTGATTGGCTGGCTCTGGTTGACTCAGTGGCTTGCCTGAACACTGCAGTCAATTCCAGCCCCTCCTTGATGACTTACCACCTACAAATGCAAGCAATTGGTTTTGAATATTTTCACTTGCAGAAACCTGCCAAGATGTCTAGTAACACAGTGTGACACATTATTTTTCTAGGGTGTATTTAAATAAGGAGCTGCTGAAATCTTATTTGTCAAGAATTCAGAATTTTATTTTGAGACCACAATTCTTTGAATGGTGAAAAAATGTTGTAGATTTATGTGAGTAGAAAAAAACCATTCTGGTTAATTCAGGAGAATTAAGTTCAACCCAACTATAGATGGTTAATACTTAGTTTCTCATGGTACAATTATACAGACTTTATAAAGCATCTTTATATATAAACTACTAGTTGAGGAGAGATGATGAAGTTAATTTATGCTGCTTACAATCTACTTAGGCAGGAAAATCTCGATAATGGGCATTAAACACTCCCTTGAGTATGTTAAGAAATTTTCCTTAATGGTGGGACTTCAGGGGCTAACTGGATCAAAAGGTAATGGTGACACATTATGCTTTGTCTTGATGATGATCTAAGTGAGATTGTCTTGTATAGGCTTGCATAATTGAATACAAGAGCTCACATTGGTGGTAGTATTTGGGAGGTTATGGGAAAGTACAGCCTTGTTGGAGAAAGTACATCACTGCAGGTAAGCATTGAGAGGTTTTTTTTAAAAGTAATTTTCTTGTTAAAAAATCACTGCAAATATATAGAAACAACATTGAGTATAATTATCCAGACTCAATGCCTATACAGCGTGAATGCAGTTAGAATTGGCTTTGAGGGGTAATAGCTTCATAGCAGGGCTACTTAATGATCTGCTTTGCTTGTACTTGCAAAGTTGATCTCATAGCTTCCTGCTGCATCCATTCTCTTACTTGTCCTTATGGACTTCTCACCTGGACAGGCAAGCCAAATAAACTTTCTACTATAAGTCACATCTGCTAATGGTATGGTAACAAAGTAGCAGATAAGTAATACATACAATCTTCATTGTCAACTTGCCTGGACTTGGAACCACCTAGAAGACACATCTCTGGGATGTCTGGGATGAAGAATCCAGAGAGGTTTAACTCAGTGTGAAAGACCCACCTTGAATTTGGGAGACAGTGTCCAATGAGCTGGAATTCTGTTCTTAACAAGAAAGTAGAAAGTGAGTAGCTAGAACCTGACATTTGCTTCCAGGGTTCCCCAGATATTCTGGAGAATATCTTCCTTACAGCAATGCCCTGATTCTCTCAAACCATTAGCCAAATACATCTTCCCTTACATAGCTTTTGGTTATTTTGTCACATAAATTATGGTAGTTACTAACTCAGTATGTCAAGGTTTGAATGAGAGGAAACCAAGCTATTTACCTATCTATCATCTAACATGTATTTCATATATGTATATATATATATAATTTATATAATATAAATTAAATATAATATTATATATCATATAATAATTAAAATTATATAAAATATATAATTAAAAATTATATAAAATTATATAAATTATATAATATATAATATAAACTATATATATATATATATAGTTTAAAGTTTTAAAAAGGTTAATATTTAACTATAATCGATCACTTCAGTTTAGAGAGATAAGAAAGACAAAATCTCAAGAAAGACAGAATGCTCTCCAGGTCAGTAAGATGGGATAAAATCAGATTGAGGGTATTATTTTACAGAAAGAAAAAAGTTACATGATTTGAAAGTGATGTTGGTTAGCAGAAGAAGTCAGACACAAAACAAGAGAGGGAGTGCCTTGATAGATAGAGGTCAGCACACACTTCTGCTGGGCAGAAGCTTTGTTCGTATCCCATGGAGGAAGGCATGAGTCTCAATGAGTATTGCAGTCCCTAGAGTTAAGTATCATAGATACAAGTCTTTGCCTGTCTTGAGCCTGCAAATCAAAATGCCCTCTGGTTTCTGCATCACTTTTAGGAGAAAATGAACAACCGAGAGAAATAGCTTAATAGTAGCGGCTTCTTCTTCTTCTTCTTCTTCTTCTTCTTCTTCTTCTTCTTCTTCT
>JADRCH010000075.1:9681182-9750361 GCA_019843965.1 Rhynchomys soricoides
CTTCTTCTTCTTCTTCTTCTTCTTCTTCTTCTTCTTCTTCTTCTTCTTCTTCTTCTTCTTCTTCCATATAAACATAAGACACCCTTAGTAACATGAACCCTTATCTCAAGTATAATTTGTTCTGTAAAACTGTTAAACTTTTATTGTTTAATTTCTGGGGCTGCTATGCTGAGGGTCAGTACTTTATTGGGGTCACCAAAGTAAATAGCAAAGAGAGGCCTCTTGATAGTTACTGAGCTGATTTTCTAGCAACAAAGTCCGTTTTGCTGCTAAGTTCAGAATATATTTAAGAAGTAGCTCTTGAGTCTCTGAGAGCAGATTTGTGGACAAAATTGGATGGCTGGAGCTTACAACATGGGAGTGTCTTAATATTCTTTATAGTTGTGTTACATTTTATACTTTTTTGAGCATTTCCATTTATTTTTAATCTCTCATGTAAATATTTCTGAAGTAAGCAAGGGTTTCAGAATCCATTTAATAACAGGGATGCTGACATTTGGGGATCTTGTGATTTAAAGGAGAAAAGTGAGTGGGTAGTGCCCTTCTAATAGCAGACAAGGGCTTTATGGTTGGTTGGCATTTTGATATTTTGTTTAACATTGTGCTCTTCTTCATGAGGTTGCAAAAGATGAGGCATTGTCTTGGACAATTCAAGAGCAGTCAGTGTTAGAAAGCTGTGCTCTTATTTGGTAACAAAGTGTGAAGAGGGATCAACTTGGCATTCAATATCTCTATGTGGGCACAAGAACTGTCAGAGTGTAAGCAGACCCAGTAGCAACCTTTGAAATCCAGGACATATTGGGTGCTAATTTTCTGTTTGCTGCAATGCCAAAGGACTGGGAAACATCAACCTGTTACACACATACTGTGCAAAGTACAGAGCCTGGGATTTTATATATATTGGTTTAGAAGCTCACGCTAATGATGCCTCACACCTTACTGGCTGGCATCCATGGAGTAAAAATGGAAACTTCCTGGCTTTTAAAGTTGGGCTCAGAAATGTCCCAGTGTCACTATCCCAACATCATATTGGTAGAACAAGCCACAGATAATATAGATTCCAGAAAAGAAAGCACATGACATCTCTTTATGGACACAACAGTCAGTGTCTGTTTTAATTTATTACAGATTATATGATATTTGCTTAATGAGCTTTTATACTAGACATTAAGCTTTATGAAAGCAGGGATATTCATCACTTCTCAATATTTTCATATAATTATCTACTGGAAACAGCAACAAAAAATGATAGTATGATACAGGAGAGAGACAACACATAGGTAGTCTCTTAGAATCTCCTGTAAATAAACTAGGGAAACCCAAAAAAGAGCTATCAGAAGAGACTGGTATTGGTTGAAAATTTTAATCTAATAGCAAAGCAAAATAGGACATTAAAAAAGCAGAACAGGGAAAATGCCATCTGTCTCAATGAGATTGGCAGGTTTGGAATGCAAACCTGTCCCTGTTAGAGGGAGTGACTGAAGCCATACTTAAAATAGACAGTTTAAAAATTTAGGATTATTATTTCAGAAACAGATATTTTATAGAGAAAAAAATAGTGAGGAAGGCAGTCCAAAGTCATAGTGGCCACAGCAGAGGAAAGGGAGAGCAGGAAACATGTTTCTGGGTGCTAGGCTGGAGCAGTAGTGAGATGAGGACTCTTGTTGAGTTGGTAGCTTGGTGGCCCAGACTCTTCAGGAACCATGCTCTTGAGAAATTCAGAGTAAGTGTCATGTGGTTGTACACTGAGCATGGTCAGCTGAGAGTCTCTAGAAGAAACTTTAAACAGAACTGTGCAATGGAAACAGTGTGTGATGGTGGAAACAGTGTCTTCAGTAGAATATAGAGAAGGTTCATGCAGCACACCCAACATCTGAAAGGACATTCAGGGACCAGTGTTCTCAACTAGACTCCTGAAGGCTTGCCTTGAGCTGTTACCAGCACATATGACCTGTCCTCTGCAAAGGACCATCTAGGGGTGTGACAGGTGTCTGAGAGCCAGCGAAGAAATACTAAATGTTGAGACTGAAACCATCAAGAACCTCAGATTCTTTACCTTCATCCAGTGCGCCCTTCAGATTTATTTCTCTGTTACTAATACCCAAATGTCAATTTTGTAAGATTGCTCTGTTACATTCTTGTCATATCTTCTATTTTATCATTTCTTTTCTTTATTATTTTATTTTGACAGCCTTTCTTGCAGTATCTCTTTGTTTATCTTCCTGAGACCTGCAACTGTTAGGTTATCTAACTGCTCATTGTTAGTTCTCTCTTTTTATTCTCTCTTTAGCTAAAATTGTCTCTTTTCAACTCCCATCTATATTGATTCTCTTTTCATTTCCCTTCATTTACTCTATTTTCTATCAACCAAATGCTAACCATCAGTTTCACTGTTTTCCCTGTGTATTCATAACCCGAATAGGTAATAATGTTACTGCACAGCACATTTCAGTGATCACTTACCTCATAAAATGATTGAATTTAAAGGATGGTTTGACTATTATTGTATGATCATAGCAGGCCTACCCTTTGCTAGTGATTGGTTAGACAGTGATCTACTTTCAGAAAGTACCGAGGATTGAGCCTGGTGTCCTGAACACTAGTTTACCAGAGAACAATGCTACCTCAACCTAGTAAAATTAAGTTCATTTTAAACTATAAACATTAAAGAATAAGATGATTGCACAGTCAGTGACATAACCCAAGATGCTTAAGTACCAAGGCAAACCCACAAGAAATAGAAAAACTAAGGAAACATGTCTTCTTGAAAAATTACAAACCCATAGTAATACCCTCTAATGCTAGGGAATATAGGTAAAATCCTCCCCAAAATTTCAGGCAAAACTTTAAATCAAAGAGGATACAAATAAACTTGAATGATTTCTGACGGAACACAAACAGTTGAATAATAAGGTATCCCTATGAAAATGGATCTCAATAAAGATCCATTTTCCTGAAAGAAATGAGAGCAAAATACTAAAAAATTTCAATAGTTCAAATAACAACTTTCATGCAAATCCTCACTAACTGAATGTATCAAGAGGAGGGCAGACTGTCAGGGCATGCGTATTAGGCACAAGAGTGGGAACATTCAGACCTTGGCAACGATCATAAGAAAGTAAGAATAGAAGAGTTACGATCCTCATGGCCCTGAAAAGATTAAATCTATAAATCTTGGGTACATAATTTCAATAAAACTATAGCAGAAAATTTCCCATATTTGTAGAAATAGATCATCCAGATAAGGAGGCACTTAAGAGACCAAGGATACTAGAATAACTTCCTTTGGTCGTGTTATTGTCAAAACACTATGTATACAGACCAAGAAATACCAAATCATACATAAATATAAGGCTAAAAGAATAATAGCATATTTCTCAATTGAACTTTAAAAGCCAGAGGGGGTTTGTAATATATAGTTTTTATTTCAAGTTCTCAAAAATAACAACTGCCAGCCTAGACCCAGCAACTGTGTGTCACCCTCGAAAGAAAGGAAAAAAAAACCTTTCAAGATAAACAATAGGCCAATGGACTCATTACTACTAAGGCTCATCTGAAGGTACTTGATGGAATCCCTTGGACTGAAGAGAAAGGTAACATGAGCATGAGGTTACAAGAATTAAAGCACTGGAATGGGAGCTCAGCAAATGAAGAATAAGAGGAAATACCAAACACTAAAAAATCAGCAACACAGCAGAAATTAACTGTCACCTTTCAATAATAGCTCTAAACATTAATGATCTGAATTGTTAATCAAAAGATGCAGACTATCATATTTGATTAAAAAGCAGAGCACCATCAATTTGGTTGCCTCTAAGAAACATACCCAATGTTCCTCTTCATTAAAGATAAAGGCAACTTTAGGCTAAGAGGATGGACAAACATCCCTAGGAAATGAGTAGGAGTTTCTGTCCTAATATCTTGCAATTTTTTCGAAGCCAAAGTAGTCAGAAAAGACAAAGAAAAGAACGTCATACTGATTAAAGAAAGAATATGTCAAGAGGTCATTACAATTTAAAGCTCAGAAATACAGATGTATCTAATTTTATAAATAAATGTTACTAGATACAAAGTCATAGATTACTTCAGCATGATGTTAGTGTATAATTTCAACACTATAACCTCATCAATAGATATTCCATCCCAACAAAATATAGAGAAACATCTGAATGAAGTAACATCATAGCTCAAGTGAACAGACAGCTTATAGACTGGGAGAAAATGTTTTTTAACTATACACCTGAAAGAGAGTAGACATATAAACATAAAAAGAAGCCCTAGCACTATAAAAAATTTAATCAACCTATTTAATAAATGAGCTAATGAATGAAAAGACAGTGAACAAAATGACCAATAAGGAAGTTAAAGAAATGTTCAGAGAACTGTCAACTAAAGCGAGTGAGATTTTCATCTTGCTCCAGTCAGAGTGACAGTAATTAAGAAAACAAAATCCGGACAACTTTACCATGTGACTCAGCTGTAGCACTCCTGAGTACTCAAAGGGACTCCAAGTCAACACATCACAGAGAAACATTCACTACTGCAGGGCTATTCAAATAGCTAAGTATAGAATGTAGATGTCCAACAACAAAGAGAGAGATAAGTGAAATGTGGTATATATGCACATAAGGTTTTTCAGCCAGAAAGAATAATGTGGTTATGTAGTTTGCAGAAAATAGCTACAACTGTGGGCAGTCATATTTAAAGAATTTATACAGTCGTAGGAAGGTAAACATCACACATTTCTTTCATGTGATTCTCCGATGCTTTATATACAAATCCTGTATAAATATATGACATAATAGTAAAAATAAAACTATCTAGGGAAACAAAATGGACCAATGACAGGAAGGGGTAAGAGAAAGGATGGCAGGGGTTTGGGGGGACATGCTTAGTGTACAATATATATTTGAATGAAAATGCTTTTTATACAACATAGCTCTGTGTATAATGAATATGTAAAATATTTTCTTTTAAAGACTGACAATGCAGTAAAGTTTAAGAATGAGTGAAGAAAGCTAACACTTGGTTCACACGGACCCCCTCATGGAGCCACTCTTCTGGAAAGTAGTGCTAATACACTATGGAGCGCTTCCTTCTCATGGAGCTATGATTAAGAGCTCGAGATTCCATTTTGCATAATCAAATAGATTTTACTTACAATGTCTTGTATGATATCACTGTTGGCTGTATCCCTGGGCAGGTAAGACAAGAAAGGCTTAGAAACCTATGTAGGATTTGAAAGGTTGGAGAATGAGACTTTCATTGCCTGGTATTGTTCCTTTACAACATTTTTAAAATATAGGACACCCTTTGGCCAGGTAAATTTAAAAGGCAAAATACAAAGTTCCATTTTGGGGTAGATGTACTCTCTTCAACATAGTTGGATTTATGTCTATACAGATCTTCCCTTTCTTTAAGAGGATATATCCCTGGTCTGGTGATATAACTAGATCAAACTCTATGAGATATTTAGCACACATAGTTCCAGGGACATTGGACAGCTTTGATAAAAAGCTGATCTTGAATCATTATTATGAGACATAGCAGAAGTACATGCTTATATTACTAACTTATAATTTAGTACTCTTATTTCTTATTGAGCAATGGTCTTTTGTGCTGAAGATATGTACCTACAACTTTTTTTATTTTAGAACCAGTTAAATTTCCTATGTCATCATCTGGGTTTACAGTGGCGACTAGTCAGTACACAGCAATAATTATGTTTGTCAATGTCAAAACCACTAAGAGAAAAATGAAAGTACCAGCCAGCCAGATGTTTTGTCTGCATCATGAGCAACTATCACTTAGTCTAAACTGACTCCCTACATTCCTTTAATTGTCTTTTTGAAGTGTTCAGAAAGCTCTAATCAATGGGAAAACCGGGATTTTTGTTTGTTGATGCCAAAGAGATGAAATTAACCCATTTGTAAAAGCTTTCAGTTTTAAACTCTAGGTTGGTGCACTATATCTGCTTTATTATATTAGATATGTGAATTTTTCTGAAGATGCCGGGCCCTTCATATGTTTCAGCATGTTAATAACATTCTGTAACATCAGTCTTCTTCAGATTTTACTTTCTTCATACATGCTGTAATATGTAATATGTACTATCTTTTTGAATACATTTTATCTTGATATTCAAGATGCTCAATATAACTACCCTTGTCTTTTATATATTTGATACCAGGTTTAATATTCTTGGTTAGCGGTGATTTTCCTGTGCACTAAAGCATATTCAGCAATATCCCTGGTGGCTTTCCATTCACTTTCACATTATGTCCTATCGTTTTTGCATTATGTGTTTTTTCCCCTCTTGAATAAGCATTTTCCCCTTGAGGAAGTAGGTAGATAATCTGGTCTTTCCCTTTCTCTCAAGTGCCTCGGAGGGAGGGAAGAAGAGAAGTAGAGACTAAACAAGGAAGGGGGAGAGGAAAGACTGTGGACTTTAGGAGTTTATCATTTATTAGTGACATATTAATGGGGCAGACACTGTTTGTTCTGCATTGTGCCAAACAGAGCAGCAGTTTTAACATATGTACTAGGAGTACTACAAGCTAGATTGTATCATTTGGGCCACATGCATCCACACGGACATGCAATAGTTTTCAGCCATAGAAGAATCAGACCTGTGTCTTGTTATTTGCCTTAACAGGGAAGAAACAGAAGATCAATACAATATGAGCTGATGATTGTTATTTCTAGATATATGAGGACTAGGAAACAGGCCTTGGGAACCTCACTCACATGTCTCAATGCAAGAAGTCAAGAAAGGAAACACGATTCAAGGCAACATAGACTGAATCTCCAGCCCTGTTACCCACTATGTTTAAAGTTGTACTGATTTAGCTGTCAACCTTGAGGCAGTTTGCTTGTTCTCATCTTCCTGTTGTAGAAAGATGGATCTCCTGGGACAAAAAGCCAATTGAATTTCCATGGTCTCTGTGCATTTCCACTCCTGAGCTCACTCTCTCTTGCCTATAATGAGTTTCTCAGACCCTCCACACCAGGCACAGCTTCCAGAGCTGAGCTCAGCTCAAACATGAAGCTTTTGGGACCGAATTAGGAAAGTCTATTCAGCTGTTTTTGTAGAGGGAAAAAACGATACATAGTACCCTTTCTCCATTTCCCAAAATAAATCAGCGTTTGAACTTTCAGATTTGCATGTGGCCAGACCTTTACGAAAATGTCCTTAGTAAGCTTGAACAAACATACACTTAAAAATTTTCTCTTGTTTTCCTTTCCAAGTAGAACAGTGGGTTTGCATCCCAGAGATCATTAGATGGCTGGTAAACTATTTGCAAAGCAAAGCTCATCCGTTGTGACAGCTCTAGATTCTTATTCGGGTCTTTTCCCATTCAGTATTCCTTACCCATTGGGCACACAAGGTCTTTTCTATGTTTTCTAGTCAGTCTACAAAATTCACTTATTGAGTTTAGACAAATTACCCAGTTAGGAGTTTGTTCATCCACATATACATTTAAATGGGTTCTAAACAGGGTACTAGGGATGTTATGTATGTTACTACATTTATTTAACCATAGAGCTTGCATAGTGGGCTTCACCATGGCTGATTTATGTAAAGGAACTCAAAATATGGCCATAATGGACACCAATGTAAGCACAGAACAGATGCTGAGCCCAGGAGTTACTCCACCTGCAAGTCTTGCACACATTGTAAAGCCTTTCATCCTGACAATAAGCCAGAGCTTGGTGGAACGAGTTATTTAGTTATGTAACATAAAACAAAACAAAACAAAACAAAACAAAAATCTTGAAGGAACTAAGCTTGTCACACGCGTGGAAGAAGATACCAGGTATTTGATCAAGTTCCTACAGGAAAGGAATAAATGAGAGCTGAGGATCCCTGAGTGGTAAAAGACATGTGAAGAGATATTACTATTAACAATTAAACAAAGAAATTAAGGAAAGAGAAAGCACACGCACGCAGCCTGCGTGCACAAACACCCCCCCCCCAACAGTTATGGTTTTGAAGATTCAATGTTACTAAAATGGCTGTACCACTCAAAGCAATTCATAGATTCCAGAAGGTAACTTTATCACCTTTACTAACCAATGATATTCATATATATATATATATATATATATATATTGCCATCTTAAAATCAGTATAAAACCAGGAAACAGGCAAAGAAATTTTGAGCAAATGAATACTGAGGAAATTAATAAGAAACAGAAGCAGCATACTGACTAATGAAATAGAATACAGAATACAGAAAGAAACTCATGCATCTGTATCCAGTGACTTTTGACTAAGGCATCAATAGCACCCCCAGGGTTAGGAGAGTCCTTCATTAAGTGCTTCTGTGAACATTGAATATTTGTGTGCAAATAATGCAGCCAGACTCTGATCTCTCTCAAGTTACATAAAAAACTGAAGAGAGGGAGGGAAGGAGGAAGAGAGAGAGAGAGAGAGAGAGAGAGAGAGAGAGAGAGAGCCCTCTCAGTATGGACCAAAGGCTTCTCATATAAGACACCAAAAGTTACTAGAAGGAAACAATGAAGAATTGTTGCCAGACATCGGGATGACTAAATTTATTTTTATTTGTTTGCTTTTCTTTCTTTGTGGCAAGGCCTCCAAAGCTAGAGAAACACAAATGAAAATAAATGGAGTTTTGTCAAATAGAGGACAAAGAAACAATAGAACGAAGGCCAGGTCATGGGAGAAAATATTTACAAACAGAGTATCTAGAAATGGTATACTATTCAAAATGCATAAGGAACAATAGCAAAAACATCAAATGGAGCAAAACGAAGAACCCAGTGAGTGGGCAGGAGGCCTAAACACACGCTTTTCAAAAGAAAACAGCCAAATGGCAAAAGCAAACTACAGGTTCCAAATCACAGACAATCTGGGACATGCTAATCAGAGCTGCAGCTGGATTTCACCTCATCCCAGGAGGAGCGACTAGTAACAAGGAGGCTAACAAGATGTGGAAAAGAGGAACTCTGGCTCATCATTCATGGTGATTTAAACATATGTAGTCACTTGCAAAACAGAATGGCAGTTCCTTAAAAACACAGAATAGAAGTCCACTGTGATCTGGCACTTTCACCACTGGCATAAACCCAAAGAAAGTGAATTCTAAACATTGGAAAGTCATCTCAGCTGTAATGCTTATTGCAGCATCATTCACAGTAGATAAGAAATGGGAGCTCATCATTGACAAATGGATAAAGAGAGGGTAGGCTACATGCACCCACACAGACATGCAATAGTATTCAGCCATAGAAGAATTAGACCTGTGTCTTGTTATTTGGCTTAACAGGGAAGAAACAGAAGATCAATACATAAAGGCAAGCAAGCAGAGAACAGAATGACTAGTTACACATGGTTCATGGCCACAAAAGGTCAGCTGACTTTGTAGAAGTTAGAGGAGCGTGGGGGCTATGAGAACAGGGTGTGATGGGCAAAGGCTGAACAGGGGTTGCTAAGTGAGGGTTACACTGGAGTGAGAAGTTCTGTGTGCACAGTCAGAAGCAGTTGGAAGACAATAAGATGGTGCACACTTGGAAAAGCTGGAACAAAGGATCCTAAATGTGTTTATTTCACTAAAAGAAAAAATATTCAAGGATATAGATGTGTTTAATGTGATTTAAATGCTAAACAATATACATGTACATAAGAACATCATGCTGTATCTTATAAATATATTTAATTTTTATATTTGCATGTACCAATGAAAATACATTCTTAGTAAAAGTGTAAACTCTCCCCTTAGGAGTTGAACTTTCTAATGAGTGAGGGGTCTACTAACCTAGAGACAGTTGTCTTCTAACTTGAAGAACCTCTGTGCTGTGATCATGTGTCAGCCTGTGCTACACAGAGAGGGTCAGGGCACTGAGGACAGGATGTGCTCACTGTATGGCTCTCTGTATCTTTCTTCTTCCTACTTTGAATTACTTTTGTGATTTAAGATGAGTCTCTTCATTCTTCTGCTCCAATTTCTCATTTGTTGTTATTTCTAACTTCCTGGTAAGGAATCTAAATACTACAGACTTTTCTTTCTTTCCCCTCCATTCCTCCCCTGCTCTCCTATCTCCACACCTATGGTTTTTATCTCCATATTGGCCTCTCATGGGTTATCTCAATGTTCATGTCCCATTTATCCCTGAGGATAAATGAATCAATACTGAAATCTTTTGCTTGTTATATTCTAATTTTAACCCAATATTTGTTTTGTTTAACTTCCAGGACCACTGAAGATAAACCATGTACTCCTGAATTCTAATTTGAAGATGTAGAGTCATTTTGGGAAGATGTTTCTGTTAGGGTGTAGGATGAGCCATATTAGCAGAAGCCACTGGCCAGTGATGAGACAGCATGGCTGCTGATCACAGAGCACAAAATGGTTAGTTAGGCTTTAGTGACCTTCTATAAGAGTAGCAGGGCCCTGTATGGCAACTCTTGGAAACTGTTGATATGCAGACTGCTGGCATTTAATGTGGGTGGCATGCTTAGTGCATCACTCTTGGCAAATACTAAGCATCATAAAGTGACTAATAGTGTTTATCATCTGAATGCAGCACAATGACTGTACAGTACTAGGTGCTCAGTAAATGTTTGTTGAATGAACATGGAAATGAATTAATAGCTTCTTTCATAAGTAATCTTTTCACAACAATTTAAAGGCAAAAGTGGCATTGCATGTTTTTGTAATGGTAAGCTTTTTACAGAGGAAATGAGAAAACCCTCTAAGGGCTGGCTGCCTGTTAATGTTGTATCACTACTGTGGGCTGTCTGTTCAGATCGTGTACTGTGCTTTTTCTGTGGTTGAAACTCTTGGAAATTAGAGGGTTTGTGGAAAATGTGATTATGAAATAAGCATTTATAATAGTATAGCCTTTGCCAATTTCTAAGCCTGAATGAGTTTTTGTTTTTGTCAAACAGTTAAAACTTGTGCTATTTTGAAAGTGTTTCAAGTGACCCAAATGACTTTAATTTAGAGAAGAAATATGCTTCGCCATTCCTTGTATTTGTAGTTAAATATATGCACATATTAGCTTTCACTGGGTCAAATTATGTACCCTTATATTAAGCACAGTATAGGCTCAGACATTTTCTGGGTTTATGTTAGGGAAACCATGTGTCTGTCCCCAGTACTGGTTTAACTAAACCATGGCCTCTTTCCTTGCAGTCTAGCTAGCTTACAGAACTGCAGGACAGCCTCCTAATACAAGAAGTCTTCAGAACTTCATGTCAATGCCTCCAGGCCCTTACCAGAAACCATTGCCTTCAGAGTGAAACAGGGATTCACTGGTCCAGGTCCTCTCAGTGAAGACCATTGTCATCAGAGCTTAAATAAGGCTGGACTGGTCTACCCAAGTTCTGGCAGAGTCAGGCCTGCAGGCTCTAAAGCCAGCTAGCCTAAGAGGTGCAGCAAATCCCAACATGCTAGTCTAAAGTTGCAGAAAGGTGTTCATGTTGTTACATAATGCTGTTCATATTGACAGCATATGGAGATTATCACCTCCGTTGAGATCAGGTTTGAGGGACTAAAAACTGGACTTTCCTAGGGTAGCCAGGATATTATAATTCTTATTCTTGCCCCATTGTTGTCATTATTGCCAGATGTGGGGATTTCCTTCTCTTAACTCAACATTTTTTTGGAGGGGGTGTTGAAGAATTTCTTCTATGTGAGTTACCATGATCAAGTGTAGAGAAAGAGCATCAGGAAGTGGAGGGCAAGCTAGTTTTCCACCTGCCCCATCCTACTATATATTCATTCTCTGTAGCCAAATGGGGTAGGAATGAGTGTAGTGTAAGCACATGTATGAAAACTTCTCTCATGTATTCGGGCATAAAGATGTCTTTGACTTCTGAGACTCTTCCTTAAAATGAGGTGTTAAAGACTATTTCATAGAATATAACACATATAATGCTAAAAAATGAAGTAAAAATGTTTTCATTTTAATTGAAGAACCCACAAATGACTGTTCTTAAAACAAGTTTCTCTCAGTGATCTGTCCATTGCAACATCATATGAGAATAGTGTCACGTTTACCTGGTATTATTGCAAATGCTTTTAATAGACGGGATTATCAAATCCTCATATGCACCTTAAAAGTGTCCACTCAGTGGTGGCGGAATAAGAGGCTCCAAAAGATTTCTTAATTTGCTTAGATTTCCCAGCTGACATGCTGCAGGGGTGAAGTGTGAACTGTGCCACTTCTTCCCACAATTCTATGGGCAAATGAATCTGTAATGCAAGTTTAGGAGAAACTAGGGGAGAAGACCCTGGGAGGGAGAAGGGGAGAATGAACTGGGGTGGGATCAAGTGACACCTGTTGCTTAGGACAAATACAACTGAGAAGAAATTCAACTTGTAACTTATGCTCTTCTTGATAGAAATTGCCATAGACTCTTAGGGAAAATGTCTGGTTGACTCTGGTCAAGGGCAAAACTTACACTTTTGAAAGTTGCTTGGTCTTGGGATGAGAGCTGGGCCAAAATCAAAGCAAGAAATGACACATGGACTCAAATTTCTTAAACTGCTTGCAGGATGAGATTTTTCACAACTGGAGAATGCAAGCCATGCCGCCAGCCCTGGGTTACGGAGAATTCACCTCGTTAATCACTGCAGTCTGCTTCCTCTCCACAAACAGTAGACCTTTGACATACAAAATAGCTTTCATTTTTCAAAGAAATGTTTCAAAAAGGCTGATGGTGAGATATATACGCCATCTAAGAAATGTGAACTGAAGTCCAGACAGTGTTCCAGGCCTGTGATGAGTTCAAAGCAATGCAACTTTTAAAGTCATGTTGGGATCCCAGGCACCACTGGGAGAAGCTCATAGAGTGTCCTTGCCAGTTCCACATGTATAGAAGTTTGCTATGGTCACACTGTGAGTGTACACATGTACATCCTTGAAGAATGTAAAATTTAATGCGATGTATGCTGCTTCTAAGTAAAAACAAAATCACATAGTGACTCCAGCAAAGGCAAAAAATGTACATCTCACCAAATATAAAATCAAATAGGGCCACCCCCCAAAAAACTCCAA
This sequence comes from Rhynchomys soricoides, assembly GCA_019843965.1. Taxonomy (NCBI): domain Eukaryota; kingdom Metazoa; phylum Chordata; class Mammalia; order Rodentia; family Muridae; genus Rhynchomys; species Rhynchomys soricoides. The sequence goes on from JADRCH010000075.1 coordinate 9,694,209, forward strand.
ACAACAAATGAATCATCATCATCAACAACAATAAAATAAAAACAAAAGCAATAAAATTGAGTTTTTCTCATTTACTTATTTGTTCATTTTCTTGTTTAATGTGTAATATGTTTAATGTGTAATATGGTGTGTGCATCTGTGTATGTGTTCTTGTACACGTACACATGCATTCACAAATGTGTATGCCTAGGAAGGTCAGAGGTTGAGGTCACTTGTCTTTCTCAGCTGCTCTCCACCTTACTTTTTAAGACAAGGTCTCGTCATTGAACCAGGAGATTTCTACTTCTGTTGACTGACTAGTCAAGGAGTCCCAAGGGACCACATATCTCATCTCTTTCCACTCTAGTTCTGTGATTACAGACAGGTTTTCTTTACTCTTGAGTTTTTAAATGGGGGCTGGGGATCCGAACTTAGGTCCTCATCCTTATGTAGCAAGCACTTTACCTACTAAGTAATTCCAGATCAGGTTTGAACTTTGTTTTTCAGTTAAGAAAACTGGGTAGGCACCACTTCCAATTCTCAGGGTATTTATTATATATCCTAGAATAGAAGGTAAGCTAGTAAGTCCTCTGCCCAGTTTCCTGCCTAAGGAAAGAGAAGGAATAATTTGGTGGCTAATATGGAAATGTAACAGTCATATTACCAGTTTTTAATATTTTGGCTACATTCCTAGATGTTTCTGAATTCTAGGGAGAATCACTTCATGCCCTTATACCTCAGTTTTCCCATCAGAGAAATTAATAAAACATACTGATTTGTCTGAATATAATCCTGAGAAGATTATTGTAAATACATGTTGGAAACACTTTGGGTAGTGTCTGTTCCATAAACCTTTATTTTTGTCTTTATTTTGCAAAAAGATTGACTGAATTTCAGAACATTGAATGGATTCTTTGAACGTTATAAGGCTAACACAATATAAGATAAAATTCTAGAATCATGAGTACAGTCCACTGTAGCTATATTTCAGATTTTTAAAATTTAAACAATATTTATTTGTTTAAGTGTATGAGGAGACATGAGTGACAGTCAGAGGCCAGCCTGTGGAGTTGTCTTTCTTTCCTGTCACCCAATTGGCCTGTGGATTGAACTCAGGCCATCTGTCTTTTGTAGAAAACACGTTTAACTAGTGATCTATCTCAATTGCCCAGGTCTAAGAACTTTTGAAAAATTTATGAGGCTAATCATATTGCTTACAAACTAGTGATTTGTTTATACACACACACACACACACACACACACACACACCATGGGTATCAGTTATAGATAGCTTATTGGCTAGGGGTTGAACTCAATCCTCACTTCCCCCTACCAGTAATGGGGCCCTGTCTGGCTTGAACTTATGTGGTCTTGTGAGTGCTTGAAAGTCTTCTCTCTGCACATTTCTTAGTTTTGGGCCTCTGTGTTAATTCCCATCTAATGCAACATGAAATCTTTCTGATGTGGGTTGGCTAAGCCACTGATCTATGGGTATAGCAGTGCATTATTAGAAGTCACTTTATTGCTACATTCCATCAGCAGAATAATAGCATTAGGTTTTCCCATGGACCATGACTTATCTAGTCTTAGACTCTTGGCCACGTTGGCAATATTAAGAATGGCTTCTATCTCATGGTGTGGGTCTTATATCCCGTTTGTAAAGTGGTTGGTTACTCTCATACCATTTGTGCCACTATTGACTAGTGTCTCTTGTAGACAAGTTGCTGTGATAGGTTGTACAGTTTGTAGCTGAGAGATATTTATGATTACCTTCCTCCTTTAGTAGTGTGGAGAATACAGCACTGTGAGAGCTAATGAGTAAGGTTGAAGTTTCATACCTGTGTACAAAGAACACCTGAGAGATATATAGCAAAATAAAAATACTGTGTGTGTGGAGAAATTTTGGTGGTACAAATGATTTTTCCTCTTTGTACTTATTGTATCTTTCATATCATTAACTTGAGACTGTATGATTTCTCAAAATCAGAAAAAAATAATAAAAGAAAATCATTAACAGCAATAATAAAAGCCATGCATCTTGTAAATGTATAATTATGACAAATCTTTATTTTATTCACTGTGTTTTATATTTACAGATAATTCTGACTTATCTCCTGGTGCATTCTTAAATCCCCATATTATGACACTGCAAATTTTTAAGGGTTATTTTCCTCCTGTGTCTGTGCAATTTCTATCATGGTCACCTCACACTGTTGAACATTGAAAATGTTTGATAGGGGACATATCCTTGAACAGTCTCACTTTAGACACAGTATTCCCCAAAGATTAGCCCAATGTCAAAATTACAAAAATAATTTACAGAACCCTGTTCTGTGTTTTGGTGAATTATTCTTGCACATTTTTGAATGCTATATAGAACAAAGACTTCTGATACCTCTAATTGTTTTCTATACTATCTTAAAAGATTTGTAAAGCATATTTACCATTCCTATTTTCTGCCCAAGTAACATTTCATATTGTGAAAATTTTAATAATTAATTTCTGAAAATGTTGCAAGGAAGTTTGACCACATAGTCATGTAAGGTGATTTCATATTGCAAATGGATCTTATGGATATCTTTATGACATTAAAATAGTTTGTTCTCTTATTTTTATGCACCTATCATAAATTGATAGGCTTATCTTGAGGACTCAAAGCATGAAGGAAACTTGGAATGAGATGAAAACTTTGATGAGGTCTAGTTAAAGGATGGGGCATTAGCATACGTGATCATGGGGGCTCAATCTTATACGCAGCCTCCACCCCCTTTTCTTGCTATTTCTTTTGGTTTTGTGGTCATCATGAGGAGAGAAGCCTTGCTCAACCACCTCCATTCTGCCTTTGTGCTGTGCCTCACAAACTCCCAGAAGCAAAAGAGCCTGAGGATCATGGGATGACAGTTCTAAAAGCATGATCTAAAAGAAATCCTTTCACTTCGCAACGGCTTTTCTCGGGGTATTTTATCACAGCAATGTAAAACAACTAACTTAACTGTTTAACTGTATACAATTCCTCACATCATTTGTTGTTATAAAGAAAAGAAATAAATTACTTCTTAGTGATAGCTCTTACTAGCAATATTGACTTGTCAAACATGTTAGCTATTTTTTTTAACTGTGTCTAATAATAGCTACAAGAATAATGTGATTGCTTTGTGTTTTAAATAACTTCAAAAAACATTGATTCATAGATGAAGTCCAGAGGTTTTGTAACTTCCAAGAATTACCCACAGCCTAGTTCAGTATCTGGGACTGAGTAAGTGGTTGATAAACACTGGCAACAAACAAAACAAATGAACAAAAAACATCCTAGGTTGCATGGATGTGTTTATAAGTGGATTTCTCAGGGAAAATTGTATGTGATTTATGCCTGATTCTCAAATATTTCATTGTCTAAGAAATAAAGCCCAGTGCTTTCAGCAAATATTTATCACTGTATGAGTAACAAAGTCTAACGTCTAATGACAAAGTAGGGAGGGAAGGTCTCTGTGAGCCTCGGCCCCTGCCATAAGGTTAGACAGTGCCAAGTGATGTCACCTTCTGGACTGTCTGTGGAGGTCTCTTATCACCATTTCTTCCTTACCTGAAAATTCCCATTTTCTGTCTGAGATCTTCTCCACAAGACTCAGGGGATCACAAGCTGTTTATTTAGCCACTGATGGGATGTTTTGGTTTTGTTGGAATAAAGAATATTAACACTAAAAAGAAGCTTGTCCGTAGTCTATTTCAGTTTTCAGAGCTGTAGCAGATGTGTCATTGTGCCTCTTCCTGCTCCCATGGGGACATCTCTAAAGCTGTACAGCACTCATCTGTGCCTAGGAGATCCTTCTTAAAATAATCTGGTGGGCAGCCATTATCAAATGATTGAGATTGACATGCAGAAGAAAAACAATTTTCCAGCCTCAATACATTCCAATACCCTATTACAACTGGCAAAAATAAGAAGATTCCATTTGATTTGTCTGTCTGTATGCTGTAGTGAGTTCTTTGGGGGTATTGTCATTTTTGAGGCAGGAATCCATGAGACTTTGCATATATTCAAGTACCAAAATCATATTTGTTCCGATTATTTTTCCTTATTCTTTGCAGAATAAAGAGGGAAGTTCTTTAAAGTAATCATTTACCTTTCTGCTGAGACAAATATATACAGAAGATAAATCCTTTCTTGCATAGAGGATAGAAAAATAGGCTCTCTGATGAACAGAATATGAATTCTTACATACATTGTGTGTGGGTGCATGTGAAAAGAAAGTATATTTAAGGTGGTGATGAGTATTGGCCCAGGAAAGAATTGAAATAAAATGCATTTTCAAATTTTAGTTCATTTATTTTAAGAGCACAGAAATAGCTTTCAAACTATTAAGCATCACTAACACAGAATGTATGTAATGCTGCCTCTCTAGAATGAGTGCACAGGGGGTATGGACTTTTTCCACACATTTCCAATGGAGTCTATGAAAAATGGGAGAAATTTAAGATTTTTCCATCAGAAGAGTGGAAATCAAATGTCAAATCTGATACAGGCTACATCCCACTCCCCCTTACTAGGATGGTGTGTGAGAGCAGACCAGGGTAAGGTACTCAAAAATACAGCACCTTGTCCCCTTTTCTTCTTTTTTAAAAATTTCATCCTTATATACTCTGATAAACTGGCTTCAATCCTATCTCCTCTCTCCTTTGCACTGGTCCCTCTTTGAAATATGAGAGTTACGACTGTAAATTAGAAAATAAGCCAGTATTATGTGAAAACATTTATTGGCTGAATAATAAAACTTACGTAAGGAGTTTCTAACATTAGACCCTCCCTCTTGAAATATAAGTTTCCAATAAGCAAAAAGAAGCAATACTATCTGAGTCCAAGAAGAAAAAATATGCTGACAACTTAAATTATAGACAGTTGAGGAGTGTTCAAGCAATCTGTTTCTTTGATGGTGGAATGAAAGACACAGTAAGATTGCACCACGAGTGGGCAACTGCACCAAAGGTTTGCTATCTTAAATGCTGCATCTGAACATACACAAACCCACTATGGAATCTTGAACATCTTACTGGAGATGATTTGCATGCAAATTCTCAAGAACACTCTTACCACAAAGCAGAAACAACTAAGAACATGATAAATAAATAAGAGCGAAAGGAGAATCAAGTAACTTCCTTGGCTGGCAGGCTTGCGACACACCTGGGACCTCATCTGAAAAACAGGCGCTTCAGCCTTCAGAGACCAAAGAGAAAGCTTCCGATGCAAATGAGCCACCCACCTTGTCCCCACTAGGTGTGTCCATCGCCAGGATGAGGAAGTTTAATCAGTCCTTCCACACAAATGCGTCCTTTAGATGGGAACGAAAGAAGGGATTCTGTTAGAGCTATGAAACCTTTTAGGAAAAAAACCAGGGATTAGTTGAAAATTGCATTTTTGCACGTGAAAAATCCTTAATAATAACATAAATAATGCACAAAACCAAAGCAAATTCAGAATAACTCAACTTATTAAAGTTTTTTCTCTTTTTAAAAGATGACTTCAGACGCGTTCTGAAAGTGCAAATTTGGATAAAATAATGCAGTTAACAATGGAAATATTAGCCCGTCTTCTGTCCCCCACCCTCCAGATAGTCGCTTTTCAGTCGACCTAAACGGCTCCCATGGCTCCTGATGGTATGTGCCAGCAGCTCGTATTTGTCTCTGAGGCCCACAGAGATGTCCAGAGTCTCCTTCAGCAAGGACCTGGTGTGGACCAGCATCCCCAGGAAGTCCTCATTGAGTCTGCTTTCCTGCCGGCTATCCTGCTCCTGGCCCTGCTTGAACTTGCTTTCCAGCTCAGTGAGGGACTTGTCAGAGTTGGAATAGGCATCCCCGATCTGGTGGGACTCCCGCCTCAGGTACTTGCCGTAGCTCTCTTCCCCATCCAGGTCGTAGGAGATGCTTTTGCTGATGCCCTCCAGGACGCGCCCAGCATCCTCCACCTGGCGGCCCAGTACAGTGAACTCCTCTCGAAGAGTGAGGCTCAGCAAACTACTGGCTTGGCCCCCTTCCCCCTGGGAGCAGCGCCGGCGATCACTCACCCTGAAGAGCAGCTGACATTTCTCGGGATCATCATTCTCTTCATAGTCTCCATCAGGCACGAAGTAATGATGCAGAGTCCCATTAGACATTTCTGGGTACAAAGGGCCATCAAAGTAGCCTCGACACAGGTGGCAGAAGAAACCCATCCAGATCAACTTCGGGAACACCATTCTGGATAATCGGGAGAAACGTTTCAGTCCAGGAACAAGGGAAGAGGTCCCCCTGGGAGTCAGCGGCTTCGGGTGAAGGCGCCCTCCTCAGGCGCAGCGCGCTTGCTGCTCACTGATCCCGGTTCCTCCACAGACTTCATGTGGCTCTGTGCAGCAGCGGTGTGCACCACGCTCCTCAGCGTCCCTGGTCCTCTCTCTACTGGACAACTGGATCTGATCCGTTGCTTTTACCGCAGGACAGCCAGACCCACCGAGTGGGGATCTGCTGCTCCAGGCGCTGGCTGGCTCTGTGGTCACCTTTGGAGTTCCCTCTGGCTCCGGGGAGATGGAACGAGTAGCTCAGGGAAGCTGTTGTGATACTATTTCAATCCCTGGACTGGGTGGGAATGCAGAGTTTTCTTTCCCTTTGGCTAAAGATATCCAGAGGATTGCAGGACTCTCAAATTACAGCTCATTTCGTCACTTGGAAGCCAGGGAACAAGTTTGGAAAGAAAGCTTTCACCAGTTCCCTTATTAAAGGTACAGGCTATCTTTTTCAAGATTGAAAGAGGAGACCCTGTACAATATGACATAAGTTGAATGGAGGTAGTAGAGGATGATTAGAAACATACAATTCAACTGCTATTAGCATATTTAGGAAAGATGTGATTGCTTCGGAGAAATGACATTTCAGACATTTAAATATTAGGTGATATATATATTTTTTACTCATTTTCAAAACGTTATTTTTTAAACACAAAATTTGAAGTATTGGAAATAGTTTTGTTTGGAAATGGTTTAAAATTTATTTAAAAATCAACACTTTTGAAACAAAATGAATATAGATAACTGATTTTCTATATGTATAGTGCATAGTTAATAATAAATAAAATAAAATAAAATAAAATATTCCAGTTTAATCAGTAAGAGGACAACTGAGACTTCTGTGCAATCTATTAGATAAAGTCCCTGTGAGCTTTACTGAATCTTTTGTCTAGGCTGCTGGGGCCTCCCGTCAGACACTTACAAGGCTGGAATACTATAATATCTATAGCTAGAACACTAAGAAAATTGTTACTGTCTTCTAGTTAGATTGTATTTAGCCATTAAGGTACAAGGATTTAAAATTAAGTTGAAAAAAAAGTACTGTTTTGAAAGAAAATAGTTTTATTTTAATTAATTCAAAATAGTAACATTACCACAGCTGGTTTAAAAAAAGCCACCCAAACATCTGTCCAGCTGCCAGTTCTATAGCATCTCCACAAATACATATGTACTCAGAACACCATGTTCTACAGCCATTCCAAACAATGAAGCTCCTGTTTAAGTTGTGGGTTCATACGTTATATGTTCGCTGTCAATGCTTTTCTCCTTTTAATGCTCATACAGCTTGTCCATCACAGCCAATGTCTTCAACTTGTACCTCTTGATTGAACTAACCCATTTGTAAGTTTATACTGTTTCAGCACCACATGGAAACCCTTACAGAGTTTGTCTCTTGGATTCTGGGCATATTTCCCAAACTGTTTTTGTACCAGAAAAGCAAGGGCCTCCAGACTGCTGCTTTGGCTGCTGGGTTTCTCTAGGCTTCTGGTAAATGATGCCACAGTTCTGGGAGCTCAGCACTACCATGGTCACTAAAGGTCCAATGATGGAGTAACCCAGTGTATGCCCCACAGGGGAGCTTACAGCCACCCTGGACACAGTGGCTGCTTCATGGTCCATCAGCCCTGCTTTTGGAAACAACTGGTGTTTCTGTTATTCTGAATCTAGGTATGGGGCTGTAGTTGCCAACTGAGTTTCAGTGCTGACCTGGGTACAACTCTCCTCTGAAGGGCCCTGATGGACATCAAGACCCCACAAGACTTGCTATTTCAGTTTCCATGCTGTTATTGTGTCTAGAAATGTGAAACAGCAGAAAAGAACACTAATTTCTAAAAACAAACAAACAAACCCCCCAAACCATCTTTTCCCAAAAGACCATTATAGGTTATGAGTTATGACTTGTCAAATGGCCATTTGATAGGCCATCCATTTGTTCAAACATTTATTGAACATTTATTATTCACCAAGTTCTGTTTCTGGTATTGAGACTACAACAATGAACAAAACTAGAAACAAACCATGGCTTTCCTAGAGCTTTCAATCTGGGAAGTGCAGGGAGAATTAAAGTAGAAATAAATCAACATACATGGTATATTGAATAATTTCAGGATCATGGAGAAAAGAAACAGGAAATAAGTGGAAAAAATATGTAAGCAGGAAGTTTCTATTTCCAGAGTTTTTTGCTGTTTCTGCCTTGAAATACAACTGAGCTACTCACACTGAGTGTCCACTGTTCTACCAGAGGCTCCCTCTGTACCACAAGGGACAGTTTTCATTCAGATGCACATAGCCCTGTTGTCAGACGTGTCTTTACTCTTACTGTCACAGGCCATCCAGACTCCTAGAAGACAATGAAAAGCCCAATTGACTAACAGTTATTTTTGATGTGAAATCATATATACAGACTTTTTGAAGCATGTTCATGATGGCCTCACTTCTTCATTTTTCTCTAGACACTCAACATCATGAAAACATAGACTAAAGCAAGGTTTCCTTCATGCTTATGCCAACTAGAAGATCAAGGCTCATTTTCATTTTGTCCCACCAGAAATCTCCACTGACTGAACTGTGGGGCGTCAGACACATTGCCTCATTCCTTTTCCCTGGGACATTCATCAATGACAGCTCATGAAATCAAATAGCTATTTGGCCAAATAAGAAAACAAGTATTTACTCCAAATCACTCCACTTCTTGCAGAATCTACCCTCCTCTGACTTGCTGACCAATTAAATTATGCAAAGTTATATTAAAGACTCACTACCAGTTTCCTGCTTACACAGGCTATAGTTTTAATTAAACATACATACAAAAATGTACAATAAAAAATTCAGCCTATCACAAGCTTGCCCTGTAATTAAAGAATTACAGAATCATGAATAGAAGAGATAAGAATATTTACTTTCTCCATGTAATCATTTCATCTAAAGATCCAAATACTGCATCTTTACTTGAACCAGTGAGTACATCTACATTTCAGTCTAACTAAACTAAATATAAATTATTAATTTATTGATTTATTTACATGTTTAGATTAGGTTTTCAGACTGACTTGGTCTAAAAGCTAGTTTTCTCTCTCTTGGTTCCACTACATCAGTTTTTATTTGTTGTTGGATAGCACCAGTCACTTGTGTGTCCAAGATTAACAGTCTCTTCTGTGATGCCATAGTTAGGGTTTCTACTGCTGTGAAGAGGCATCATGACCATGGCAACTCATTTGAAAACATTTGATTGAGGCTTACAGTTCTAGAGGTTTAGTCCATTATTGTCATGGTGGGGAAACTTGGTGGTGTATACAGGCAGACATGGTGCTAGAGAAAGAGCTGAGAGTTCTATATCTTGATATGCAGGCACTAGAAGACTACTACCACACCAGACCTAGCTTGAACATATGAGACCTCAAAGCTGACCTCACAGTGACACACTTCCTCCAACAAGGCCACACCTCCTAATAGTGTTACTCTTTATAGGCCAAATATTCACACACACGAGTCTATGAGGGTCATTCATATTCAAACTACCACACAAGGTTGCTTTATATGTACACATGCACTAGTTTCTTTGTACCTAACAGAAATAGCAGGTGGATATTCTATTGTATGATTCAACTTACATCAGCATCAGTGCCTACAATCGGCCTCATTTGATTTACTCACACATATGATAGCACGAGTCAGGATAAACCCTTTCGTTTAGGAGAAGAAGGGCTCTGTGTGTCTAGCTGACACCCAGCTAGAGGTATACCATATGAGCTACATGGCTGGGTCATTTAGGGTCCTGTTTAGAAAAGGGATAGTAAGACAATAGGCTCCATGCTTTCCATGAATTGTCTCCCTACATCACGCCTGATTTTTTTGTGAACTATACCTGGGAAACATTGCTTCCTTTTTGCTATAGTGTACTTAGACTTTGGCCCGTGTGGCAGGGTTTCTATATGCTGCATTTGTTGATTTTCATAGTGTAAATATACTGGTAAAGAGAAAAATATCTTCATTATGACCAGAATTATTGAATGCAAAACTGGAGAATGACTGGATTAGTGGATCCTCACACAGCATTCCTTCCATACAGATACATGAGATGGAAATGAACTCAAAACAACAAGAAGCAGTAAAAGCTTTGCAACTGTAAGTGGTGAGTTATGTATACACATCTTCTTTGTTATAATATAGCTTTTAAATTACCAGCTTAGATGGTTTAGATTTTTTAAATGGTAGCATTTAACAACTGGCTTGTAAAATTCCTGAAAAATCTAGCAACCAACATTCAAGAAGCAGCACAAACCATCTCCAAGAATCTGTCTTCAGCACACCATGATCTTTTGAAAAAAAAAAACACTTCATGTTTTTAAACATCATAACACTTTTTATTGCCTAATACTTAATATGTGCTAAATTCCATCTTGGGTTAGTTTGCTAGGGTCAGAGCTATGGTGGCTTCTGGGAGTTTTGCTAGGAAAAGTAAAGCCAGAGGTAAAGTCCAAACATGGTGTACAGGACAGAATATTCTAGAGTAAAAGTGAGGTGTGTTATCTGCTGATGGGGAAAATATTCGCGTCTAGACAGAAGACTAAAGACAAGTGGGAAGGCTTAGGAATATAGATGGACCTTAGTAAGGAGGAGTCTTTGGAGTCACCAGGTAGACAAATGAGTCCTGCTGCCAAATCCCAGCTACTTATACATGTTTAGTTCCCAGCACACAATGCCAGCCAAATTGGCACTCTTGAAACTTAATGCATTCTTCTTCATTTCAGTGTGCTTTGAAATCTGGTTCCTCTTGATCAACCACACTTTAGTGAAGCTAGCAGGAATTTGGTTAATGTTGTGAGCTTAAAACTCGGTGACTTTCCTTTTTCAAAGGCGTTCTAATCCTTTGCTGTTCTTGATTATTATAATAGCACAACTTCTGGACAAACCAGACGCAAATGCATGAAGTACATATTATTTACTTATCTTGCTGCTGTGGTAAAATAGCCAATGAGAATCAACTAAGTGGATGGAAGGTTTGTTTGGTGCACAGATGAATGATAAAGTTCATTATGGCAGAGGCAGGCAGATTTCTGAGTTCGAGGCCAGCCTGGTCTACAGAGCGAGTTCCAGGACAACCAGGGCTATACAGAGAAACCCTGTCTCAAAAAAAAAAAAAAAAAAAAGTTCATTATGGCTAAGATGCTGTGATGGGAATAGCTTGAGGCAGCTAGTCATGATTCACGCATAGCGAGAGAGAGAGAGAGAGAGAGAGAGGCAGAGAGGCAGAGAGACAGAGAGACAGAGAGATAGCAGAGGAAACAGAGCATTTCTTTGCCCTTTGTATTCCATAGAGGACCTTAATCCATGAATAGTGTGGCCCACAGTTAAGGTGGGTTTTTTTGCCCTAATTAACCTAATCTAGATAATTCAACACAGGCATGGCCAGGACTTGTCTCCTAGGTGATCCTAGATCCTGCCTCTAAAATTAACTACATTTACCATCAGAAAGTTTAGAAGGATTGGGGTCCCAAAGTGTACCATGGGCTCTCAGGAGACACTATTACACTCCCAATATCTCCAAATTATCAGTCTGAAGTTCTGGACCTAATCAAAGGGTGTGAAAGGACAAAATGCATCTGCAATGCCTGGGGACATCATAGATGAAGGTCCTAAGGTTGTTGAGCAGATGGGGACAATACAGGCAATAAGTATATTATTTAGCATTTTGGCAATGATTTTAATCAACAAAAGTTAGTCAAAAGTATTTCCTGAGCAGTGATTGTTTAAAAAAAGGTAAGAAGAGCAGAGGAAGACCAATCGAAAGGAGGACTATGGAGATGGCACAGTTTGTAGAGTTCTTACTATGCAAGCATAGGCTTTGAACCCATCTAAGCGTAAAGCATGCTGAATGCCAATTGTGCTAGCTAGCGATAGGAACATACAGATAGGAGAATTTCTGGAGTTTTCTGGCTAGTCGACCAAATTCAGTAAGTAAGTTTCATGTTTAATGAGAACTTGTCCCAAAAATATGGTAGAAAGCACCTGAGGAACGACACGTACGGTTACCCTACAACAGGAGTGTGTATTCACATGCATACACAGAGGGGGAGGGAGATATGAAGGAAAGATGAGTAAAGCAAGAAGTGTGGAAGGAAGGTAGCAAGGAGAAAAAGAAAGAAAAGAAATTAAAAAGTTAAATCCATTTTTATAGTCTCTATTAAGTATGTATTCGTTACACTCACTATAGGATACTGTTTTCTATAACATCATTGGTTAGGGGCGGGAAGGAAGCCATTAGTGTCTTGAATGGGTATTCTAAATAAATGTGAATGGTTCATGTATTTAGTCTAGACAGAATACATTTTTAAATTCTATTATTAGTTAGGGTTTTTTTAAGCATTGATTCTCAACTTGTGAGTCATGATGTCTTTGGGGGTCTATTGACCCTTTCACAGGGGTCTCCTAAGACCCCTGGAAAGTGCAGATATTTACATTACAATTCATAACAGTAGAAAATTACAGTTATGAAACAGCAACAAAAATAATTTTATGGTTATGGGAATTTATGGAATTGATAGAATGAATCTATATATATTAAAAGGGGATGTATTACATGCTATGATCCCTCTCCTGATGGGAAGGCCAAGAATCTAGTAGCTGTCCATGAAGCTGGATATCTCAGCTCATCTTCAGTTTACACTGAAATCCCAAAGAAGTAGGTTCTAATATCAATGAAGAAACTTCTCTGTAGCAGAATAGATGGACTTGCCATCCAGAGTGAGGGCAATCAAGCCAAAAGCAAAAGTGTCTTTTTCCCATGTCTGTTTATGCATGTTGCTACCAGAAGATGTGTCCTAGGTTTATGGTGGTTTTTTTGACTTCGAATGATCCAACCAAGAAAATCCTTCACAAGTGTGCCTAGTGGCATTGGTTTGGGTTACTTCCAGATGTTAGTCAAGTTGACAACTAAGGTTAACCATCATGGTCTACAAGCACTTTCTCCAGTGTTACTACCACATCCAGTGAATGACCTCTTTTCACCATTTTACTCATGAACATGGAATACACAAAATCCTAGAAGTGGAGTTAGAGTCTGGAGTAAAGGAAGGAGCCTGTGGTTGAGGAGGCAAGAAGATTTTGATTCAATTTTGCTGACAGGGCTTCAGGAACACTTGTATTATATGCAGTATATGTGGGGAATGAAAACAGAGAGGACAGTTAAACCTCAGTGATGAGATGCAGTCACTGAAAATGACAGCAGGTGTTCATTCACTGTTTATACAATTCTAGACAGTGTTCAGCTACACATATCAGCTAGGCTTAATCATTTGGGAAGAATTCCCTTGTTTTAGATTCTTCATTGGCTTCCTCTATTCTTGTAATGAAATTAATTTTGTCTTAGTTGGCTACTAAACTTTGAATTGACTAGTCCCAGCTTCTAAATTTCTGTATTCAAACACTTCTTGCTTTACCTATAAATCAAAAGTACGTATCATCCTGAGGGCTTTATCCAATGTGCTCTCTCTACCTGGAACTTTGTTTCCCACGTTCTTTCCTCATTGATACTTATTTCTACTCTCTTCTTTCTTAAATGACATACATGTTTTTCCCCGAAGGCCCTCAGCTGACCTTTAGATATTAATTAGTTGTCTCTATTATTATTTTTCTACCTCCTGTATTCTTCTTCCTCCTGGAACTTTCCATTATTTATAGTTGTGATTTTATTTGTGCATTAATTTGCTTTAGGTTTTTCTTTCCAAGTTAACTTAGATCTACAAAGATGGTAATCACACATTCCTACTTTTCTGTGTATCTTCTATCTTAGCAATGTGATTGGATCATTGGAGTTGCTCAATTGTGGATATATGACACCACCTTAGGTTAAGTCAACCATTTTCTCTTTAATGTTTCAGTCATAGTGTGTGTGTGTGTGTGTGTGTGTGTGTGTGTGTGTGTGTGTGTGTGCAGATGCCAGAGAAGGAGATGTGCCCTGCTGTATCATATAGTTTCTGCCTTATTCCCATGATAAAGGGTCTCTCATTGAACCTAGAGCTATCCTAGCAGTTAGTATGTCCAGGCAAAATTTTCTGTCTTCCTCCCTCTGAGTGCTCTGGTGGCAGGTGTGTGTGTACAGGTCAAGTATTTTAAGTGGGTGCTAGAGATTGAAATTTGAATCCTCATTCTTGTACAACAGGCATCTTACACACTCAGCTTTCTCCCTTGCCAGCTCTTTTATCATATGTATTGCATTGTTTTGAACTCATTTATCAATTTGTACATCCCGCTTTTTAGACTGTGAGCTCTTCAGCACTTACTTTTGTAGACTTTGTGACTAGTATGTAGTTGGGGCCAAATACTGGTTATTTGTTTTGATAGCTAAACTGTAGAATTTGAGAAATTTTATTATTTAACAAAGGTTAGATAGTTTATCAAAGTTCACATTTTTTCCTGAACATCAGTCAATGTGTGATGTTTTCATGAGGAATCTGGATGAACTTGGCCAGAAATAAGGGGAGGAACCTTGTGGATTCCATTGCTCAGAATGTGCAGAGCAGAATGAGTGCCACTCAAAGCATTACAGTTCTACGTAAACTGCGGGTCAGCTTCTGCATATGATCATGGGATATTGTGGTTTGTAAACTGAGGAAGAAACAGACTATCTTGCAGGGTAGTTTGCTATTTTCCTGTTAAAAGTTTTTCTTTTTTTCCTGCTGTCTGAAGTAAATATCCTGAGGGGATGAATCAGCCAAGCTTGCTTCCCACTTTGTGAATGTTTTCTTTCTTTCTGTCTTGGTCTGATAAGGATACTAAAATGAATAATTGAAGATCTTTCTTCAAGGAAAGAAGGAAGGAAGGAAGGAAAGAAGAAAGGAAGAAAAAAAAGAGAGAAAAAAAAGAGATCTTTGCTCGTAGAGTATATACTGGAGAAATAAGCAGAAGCATTGAAAATGTTAAGCAGAGATATGCATTGGTGCTTTGTTTCTTAGATTAGCAATCTGGACATAAGCTAGATGCTACACAAATGCTGAATTCGTCCCATACCTATATATTGGAAATACTTTGCATCTTTTAAAAATTAATTTTAAAGATAGATTAGCAAATGGCAATGATTATGACAAAATGTTATTATATCTATAATATATCTATATCTATCTATCTATCTATCTATCTATCTATCTATCTATCTATAAATAAATAAATGTTTCACGGCTTGATGACCCAGCATAGGGGAATGCTAGGGTGGTGAGTCAGGAATAGGTGGGTGGGTGAGTGGGGAAGCACCCTCATGGAAGCAGAGTGTTGGGATAGGGGGTTTGCAGAGGGGAAGCCAGGAAGGGGAAATAACATTTGAAATGTAAATAAATAAAATAACCAATAAAAATTAAAAAAAAGAGATTGATTCGGTCACTTACCAATTAAAAATTAAAATTAATTCTATAAAAAAATGCTTCATGAGGAAAACAAAACTAAGAATATGAATCCAAAGATGATACTTGACAAACTACATCAGGCTTCATTCTGTGAAGGGATTACAGGTCATAACTCTATCTGTAGTACTGTGTGTATTATCTGTATTTTCCACAGTAACATGTAATGCAGATTAAAAAAAAAAAAAAAACCAGACAAACCAAGAAAGGGAATTAGAAAGACAGGAGAAGCTGATTCCTAGTCTAAAAGCAGTCTTTTTGTAGGGCTCCCTCCACGTTCTTCAGGCAGGGTGCTCCCCTGACCTTCTGATCCCATCTGCACATTGCAGCCTCTCATTTGTATTATCTACTAAACCACTCTGCTGTGCAGCCAAGGAAAATGCTCTTTGGATTTAGGAGCTTCTGGAAGATTCATACCATTGTCAAATATGATCAGCCTGTTTCATTACTATGGGTTTGTCTTTAAGTTTCTAGACTTCTGTGGGCTGGATTTTTTATCGCTAGCACCAGGAACTGGATTGGAGAACAAAGTGAGGAGGATTGCAACTTACACATTATAACTATTTTGTGGCAAATGAGGCTCTAGAAGCAAGTAGGAAGCTCCTAAGAATCCTGAGGTTCCAGAATTATAAGCAGTTCTAAGTAGTTCTGAATAATTGGGTTTAAATGGTTTTCCTTTCTCAGTTTCAGTTAATTTGCATGTTAATAGGAATTGTTACTGCTTCCAAAAATGTTGCCTCACACCATCAATTAAATGAAAGAGGTCCCTGCAAGAGCTTCATAATCTGGTTTGCTACCTGTATATGAGAAAAATTTAAAATTTACATAGAAAGATAGTTACCACAAGTTTGCTACAGTTCTTTCTAGTAAAACATGTAGTTTAGCCTCAGAGCTAGTTAAACAAAGACAGAATATGTGACTGCCTACATAACAATGTTACTATAAAGGGAAACAAAAAGGGATTAATTTCCCATATTCAAAGTTAAAAAATAATGGTAACAATTTTAATAAAATTTAAAAGAAGCAAGCTTTCTTGGTCCAACACTTACCCATAGCAAAACATCTGACTTTTTTTTTTTTTTAAAGCTATGTGGAAAAAACACATTAAGATGTTTCTGGAGTTTAAAAATAGAGCATTTGCTACCAAGGTGGTCTCTTAAGTAACCAAGTAACAGATATGTTTATAAAGACTCACGATTATAAAAGATAGAGAATATTTTTTCCCCCAAAGTATACCAATGTCTGGTACAAGCTGGCTGCCATTTATAATTTATGACTAGTGGAAATATTTGTGACTTGTAATAACACTGTTGTGGTAGAATAGAAAAATAACAGGCTCCAAGATATTCAGGAAAAAAAGTACACAAAAGGAAACTGTTAGCATTCTGTCAGAAACTATTTCTCATCTTGGAGATTCTAGCTAGTGTAGAGAAAGGCAGACCACCTCATGCTGGGGTCCCTTCTGGAGCCCATGTCTCCCATGTATATGCATAGGATGAGTCTGAGGCTCATTGTCTAAGACAAACCACCCACTCTTTTTCTAAAATCGTTTGTTGATAATGATTTCAATCATGGAAGCAAACAAACAAAACCAAAATGAAAACCAAGACAAACCACGAGGAGCCAAATGTAAAAGGACGAAAATGTTCTCAAAGAAGGAAGAAAAAAAAAAAAAACCTGTCATAAGTAATATAAGCATTTTTAAAAATAATTAAAAGTGTTTGGCATTTAGAAATGTGCTTTCCACTCACAGATTCATTTTTTACAATCCTCAGCTAGAGGAAATTATTTCCTAGATTTAAACAAAAGGAGCCCTCCTGGCTCAGTGTGGCTGTATTCCAAAACTGGCTGAAAAACAGAAAGGGATTAGCTTTGGAATGTTGGATTCACTGTGGTTTTCAGCTCTAGGTGCTGAACTTCAGCAGGTGACAGGAAAAACAGAAAGTGAGCATTTAGAACAGGCTTCCACAGGAAAGCAAACATCTGGATTCAGAAGCTCAGCAGTACATGGGTAAGTGCTTCTGTGCTTCCCTCTGCATTCCAACATAATGGAACCCTGACCTAGAATACTAAACAAGAAGAGGTTCCCAGATAGTCAAAATACAGTAATAGTTTGTATGTGTCTTTCAACTTGAAATACCTAAAATAATAGGTACAATATATTAAACAGTTTCCCAAATAATGGAGCACCTAAAAATATGAGTCAGTGACTTCTGAGACTTCAGATGATACAATATGAAGAGAGGGAAACCTGAGGGACAAAAGCTACCATGTAGCAGAAATTATTTTCACATTATTTAATAAAGACTATGTTAATAAATTACTAAAACAGCAAACAGCTCAATTCAATTGGCTAGAAGATTTGAGCAGGCACTTAATCAAGCTTATTAAACAGTTGATAAGCAAATGAAAAGTCCTTGGGAACACTGGTCATCACTAAAATGGGCATTAAAACCATAATAACATATGGCTACACACTGGCAAATAGTTTCAAAATTTACTGTGTTTAGAAGGGCATGATCAACTGGAGCTCACACATGGCTGACAGAAAGAAAACTCTAAAATCACAAAGAAAACAGTTCCATGTGTGATTTGGAGAAATGCCATTCTCATGTGTTTGAACCCTCTAACCTCAGCCTACGGGGATGTTTTGTGAGGCTGTGGCACTTGTAGGGGCAAGAGGCATGGCTATTTGGTGGAGACGGATCACCAATGGATGGCAGGCTTTTAGTGGCCATCATTCAGCCCTGATTCTGGTTCTCCCTTCTTCTCTTACCTCTCCAGACATGAGCAAACCATGTCATATACTACTCTCCTGGCTTGTACTGCCCGTACCATCATGTTTTCCACACTATAGTGAGTTGTTGTCGGCTTCTTGAAGTTCTAGGCCATAAGAAACCCCTCCTTTATGGAATTGTATTCTGTATTTTATTATGTCAATGGAGATACTTTCTAAAGTTAAAATTGATCTGCTTTCTGATCTAGTCACTGCACTCAAAGTATCTATCCAAGAGAAATGAATGCACGTGTTCACATGAACCCACTCATGAATGTTAGTTGTTAGTAAGAACTCTAAACTAGAGCTAGTATGAATGGCATCAACAAGTGAGTAAAGCAATGTCATATATTCATAGTAGTTATGACATGAAATAGTCTCATAGTGATATACTCCACTAGAGAAGCCAGATAATCAAGAGTGTAATTCTACCTTAATTCTAGAAAGTACAAAAATTACAGGATATTACAGAAGGAAAATATTAGGAATTACGGATGTGTTCATTATCTTGTTTGTGACCATATACAGTTTATGGAATGAAAATGTATATGTACATATGCTAAAAGATCTTATTTTGTACTTTAATCATTTGCTTATTGTGCAACAGCTAAATGTCAACAAAGCTGCTAAAACGTTATCACTATTACTACTAAAGCAGCATCATATATACTTATTCAGTGATTCTTCTTTTTATGTTGCAGATTTTTGTCTCGCTCTCTAGGGTAGAGTGACCTCAGTCCTCTTTATGTGCATCTAAATGTCATAATTATGCTCATTGGAATTTGAAAAAGAAGACTAGGTTTCTACTCTACCTTGGAAATGAAGTACTTCCTCTCTAATGGGCCAGAAATGAGCCACGAGAGAGGAGAGAGGCATCCATGATATGAGTTGTATTGGCTCTTATTCAGTAGGATGACCTTGATAGAACAGTGTTAGTTTCCCATCACAATATTCTATATGATAAAAGTAACATTGGTGCTACTAGGTGAGAATCAGACATGGCAAAGATACTAGGAACTAGAGCCAGAAACCCTTATGTAATATGTACTACTACCAGACCTGGGAAATCCACAGTATTTTCCTTAAAGTGTTTATCAATTTTTCTGGGGTTCATTCAGATAAAAAGAATAATCTCAAGAATTTTCTCCTTTTTTTTTTTTTTTTTGATTTGAATTTACCCTGGATCATTCCCCTTACCCGCTGTAGGGCTCTGCTCCCAGAGTGAAAAGGGAGAGGCTTACTAATGTTCTTTTTAGTTATTTTATTTTCTTTGAGATGTTCCTCCTGTTCTCTCCTCAGACTGTAGAAGGTCCACATATGCTCCCTGTTTTAGGAAACTCTGGCTGCTTAAATATTTCTGCGAAGCTATTGTTTATACCTTGGTCTGAGCAGATGGAAGCTTCAAAGTCACAGACAAGTGTTTAATTTTTATGTCTGTTTCTCCCACCATGTTTGCGCTTCTGCCTTTAAAAATCAATTGCAGGTGGTGTGATCTATTTTTTTCTTAGGAAGATAGGAACAATGTCAGTCCATTTCAGATGGGGCACCTACACAGACCAAAGAAACAATTCCACACAAATTTGGATTGAGTGAGCCAATGAGTTTATTGGGGTGACTTACAAGAGTAGAGGACACTTAGGCAGCTAAAAGGAGCTAAAAATCATATACAGCAGTAAAAGCTGTGTCATTGAAGTGGTCTACATAACTGGCACACTACTCCAACAAAGAGTTTACTCTTACCAGTAATCATTTGTTACTTATGTAACCTCAGGCAGGAGGCCCCATGAACATTGTGATCTTTTTTTGTGTGTGAATTTCGTTAGATCTTCTCTCCTTTGCATTGTTGCAAAGAATAGCAGCTCAAATATTAAATGTTCCAATGCTCCCTTTTTGTGTGCTCTTTTAGTTTGTACTGCAGCTTTTGTTTCATTTTGAAGTCATAACATAACCTTAAATACACTTAAGTTGCCAGTTACACTAAGCATACATAGTAACCACTATGTACACATATCGATCAAGACCAAAGTGACAATATTATAAACAATTACAAGCACAAAGAACTCATCTGCCTCATGTTGCTGCCAGGGCCATAGTGACTATAAGCTCTTCTGTTAAAAACACATCCTGGTTTATGAAACATAACTACCTGAACAAACAGAGATTCCTTTTAAAGATTATGTTTTAGCAGCAAAGCAATGCAACACTGAGAATTTCTGATGAGCTAAGACTTAGCACTTAGCAGCTAAGTGCTTTACATATTTTCTTCAGTTAAGTCTTACAGCAACACTAGGGAATTGAGTTATTGTTTTCCATTGCTACATTGCAGATGTAAAAACCGAGGACTGTTCAGGTGAATAAACTTGCCTAAGGACATATAGCTTGCCAGTTGAAGAATGGAAAATTTAACATAAGTCAACTTGACAGAGGTGCTGCTGTTCTGTTACTGTGCTAAATTTCTGCTAAGGTTGAGTGTGTTGAGTGAAACTAAAGCTTCTAGGACTTTGTGCTACTATGTTGACACCTGTTAATCTTTATTCTGAACCTTGTGCTTTCTCAAAGGATTCTCTAGTATATGATTAACAGTACATTTTCAATGTACACTCAAAGAATAAATAAATTTTATTTTTGTCTGTTTTTAATACTGCCAAAACAGTACTTTAGGAAAACTCAGCTTTTTGAGGGAATCCAGCAATGGAATCCTTCTTTCATAAGAGTATATGCAACAGCCCTGACAGTAGCCAGGCAAAGAATGTAAGTTGAATGAAGGCAAAACACATGCATTTCCAGAGGCCAAAGGTATATGTGATGTAAGAGCCTCCTCATTTAGTACTTTGAGCTAGTATTAAGAGGGGTAAAGTATCAACTCCTTTTAAATCATGAATTCTAGTATTCAGAAGACTACGAGATAATACTCATTTGTCTATCCCAGTCACTTGCTCAGTCCAGCCAAGCATCCACCAAGTTGAGCCTAGGGATGTAACTATCAATAAACGACAGCTTACAGTGATACTATGCTTGCCATTTGAATGTATCTTCTGTTTCCTGGGAATTGAACAGACAATGTCTTTTCTCAGCATGTACTTCTCAGATTGCTTCAGTAGGTACACAATGAGAAATGTAGTTACCTGCTCATCTGTGAAAAACAGACTAAAACACTTACTTGTATACATCAATCAATTTGGCTCTTCTTACATCTCTTATAGAACCAATTAATCATAACATATGGCTAGGTAGCTTCTTAAACCTGTTCCAGTGCTCAGTGCAGAACAGGGATATTCCCAATCACATCACCAGCAAGTGGCTACTGATATCAGTTTGACTTTTTGCAGTGAAGGGTCAAATACAATTTATTTCATCACAGGTAATGCTAAATTTGGGCTAACCTTTACGTACTGTATATATCTGCTGACTTTACTGCTACTCTCTAAAGATGCTAGACTGTGTCACATCTGCTTACTGTGACATATTCATATTAGACACAGCAGGGAACTTTTCCTTCTGTTTTAATTTACTTTACCTACTGCCACCAGGCAATGAAATGGATGAACCAAGAATAAATACCAGAATCAGGACATAATCTCTCTTGAAAACTTAATTATAAATTTAATTGGAATATGAAGAGTGAAGTGACTAGAAAAAACTTTTCAACTGATCCTTCTAAAACTCAGAACAAATTGTTGAGGGAAAACAGAGACAGCAGAAAAATTGACTGTGTCTTGAACCATTATAAGAAATTGTTGATATAGTGAAAAAAGGTCTAACGGGATAAAATTGATTTTTGTTGTTTGATTTCAACATTTTTTTTTTCAGTTATGGTCTAATTAGACTATTAGCAAAATATAATATATATAAAAATAAATTTGATGAATGATAAATAAATATACACAATCTTTATCCTACCCATTCATGGCAGAAAATGGTGAACCAGAATTGTTTGTAGAACTTCAGTACTGTTTTCTTAGAGGGAATTCCTAGTGAACTTTGAAAATCTACTATAGAGATCATCTTTCATCTGCTGAAGTGACTATTGGAAATGTGTAAAGACAGAACCTAAATCTTCCTGATTTTTTTTTTTTTTTGCATTTTCCTTGCATTCCAGGCATGTATTATGAGGCGAAGCTGCATCTTTGCACTGTCATACTGAATATAAATGTACTGTCAAGCCCGTGGACACAACATGAGACTGTGAATTGTGACCATCCCTATACCAGTCTCTCCTGACTTGCATACAGGCAATGACTCATATCAGCCAGTCCATCTTTATCCAAGGAAGAATAGGAGCATATTAAATTATGTTTACTCTTTGAGGCCATACTCCTGAGAACTTTAGCTAATCTATTTTACATGTAACCTTAGTTAGCTTAAATATTTTTCATATTTAACTCTACTAGGATAACCTGAGCTGATGCACTCATTTCTCCATGCAGATTTACCTACCATAAGAATACTCTGTGTGTGTGTGTGTGTGCGAGCGTGCGCGCGCTGGTGTGCGTGTGTGTACTAACTTTCAATTTTCTAATTTTCTAATTCTAGACTGATGGAAACATTCAATTTAATGCCTTGGAAGCTAATTGCCATGTCTAATTTATCTGTGAGCCACTTCTTGCATATTTCAGTCTCTAATGTCCCATTATGTCTTTAAGATTAAACTCTCAGAGGCCAGTTTATTTAAATAAATTTCTTTGTTTTAACTGCATTTTCTCCTATATTATGTGCATAGGAATAAGCCAGGAGACTTAAGAATAAATGAATCACTAAGATATATGCTCTAACATAAGGACAGCAAGAATATGACATGTACTTATTATAGTTATGGCATAAGTCAGAATTTTTTTTTCTTTTTCAACAAGAGATCTAGGCACTTGCTCCCAAGGAATGTACCCATCCATTCATCCAACCAAATGTCTATTCATGTGTATTCATTGTTTTGTCAAGTACACATAAAATTCTGTCCTGTGTCAGCACTGATTTAACCATTGGATAAAGTACAATAGTACTGAATTTTAGTTTCAAAAATGAAACGAGACAGTTTATACAATCTATTGTTGTCTCTACAGCTCTAATCAAACAGAAGAAAGAGAAGAAAATGTCTTCCCTACACTTCAGTTTCAAATTATCCCTGTTAGTAACATTACTTTGGTGAAAATATTGCACCTAAAGTAGATCAAATTAATTGTCATTCCTATACATAGTTCATCTCTTAGGATATTTTAAAATTGCTATAGCATTTGACTTTCCAATTTTCATGTTAGTGTCTGGAAAAATAAAAGTGAATTGTTAAACTAAAAAGGAGTAACAGAATCTGGAATGAACTGTTAAAATTTTATGCATACTATTCAGTGTTGAGTCGCAATTATGTAGTAAGTACATGTGTACTACAGCAGACTATTCAGCAAACATAACAGTTACGCAAGGTCATAACACAGGAAATTAACTTCATATTAAAGGAAATGACAAATGTCTAAAAGAGCACAGAGTCAAAATGTAGAATAGCTGAATTTGAATGGAGGCTTGTTTCTGTCCGAGTTATAGGGCTCTCTTTCTCCCCAGTTCACCAGTGTGTCATTACCTCAGTTGTATGCCCTTTTTGCTCTGCAAGTAATTAATCAGAGAAATAGATTTTCCTCCCGGCTTACAGAATGGAAATGCCCAGGTCTATCTGTCCTCAACTATTTAGCCTGCCACATTAGTTCCTCCCTGGTTTTTTCATTGGGTCTTAAAATGCTACATATTTTGAAACTGAGAATGATGGCGCCAACATATGGTTTCAATTGAAGGATTCTAATACATCAGTATGAACAAAGAAGAAAAATAAAAACTTAAACAACTCTGTTACTTTTGTAAATGTTTTTTAATAAAAATTTATGATTTGAAAGGTCTGGTATTAAATCAAGACAAATTTATATTTGTTTATGTTTACCTTCTCTGTTGATTATGCCTAAAAGTCAGAAATAGATATAGCTTTCATTTAGCTGGTTTTATGAGTTCTGAAGTCTGACACACTATTTACAGAATACTTTGTCTGTCTATGGCCTTATGGTGACCCAGGAGCGGCCAGCGCGATTTAGTTCTTTATCCCCTAACGACTCTGAGGATTTAGCACACTACTCCTTATTTTCTGAAAGACTGAAAGATTTTCATGTCTGTGAAATCTTGCCTATGAAATCCTTTTCTTGGGAGTGAAGGAATTTCAATTAGATTGTGGTTATCCTCGCCCATACCAGTTTGGTAAAACCTGGTGTGGTATGTCAGAAGCAATGACTGAAGTAGGTTGTGGGAGAATTCTAACTCTTTAAGAAAATTTGGCTCAGAGTAGAGAAGCCTTTGATATAACACTTGCTATTAAATAAAGCAATCATAGTTCTTTTGTATATATTTATTGTTTTCTCATAGCGGATGGTTTAAGTTAGATACTCTCAGCAGCATTTCAATACACAGGTGCAAAATTCTTATTTTAAGGAAGCTTTGACTTACCTTAGCCCAGATAGTTAATGTAGACACACACCACTCATACACATAACAATGTCTTCATTTTGAGATTGGCTTCTATGGCATCAGTTTTTAGTTTTCTTTAGCTCTCACTCTCAACATTATGTTTATACCCATTTTTTTTCTCTTTTTAGCAAGGAATTTAAATATTGAGAAAAATTGTTATTGAGCAAGTGGGTTTTCTTTTGACCTATATGTTTGGTAGATTACCTTGTCCTCACATTCTTTAGTATCATGCATGCTGAGTTCATTATGTCACATTTGATCATGAATGACCTATCACTTCTATTCCAATGAAGATAAGACAATTCTGAATTATGCATTTTGTCACTTTCTTGTGTACAAGTTTAGAAACAAGATTAAAGCTCAAGATTATGGAGCTGCAAGACAAAGAACCTAGAATACTGATGAACCATTGGAGGAAAGCAAGAAGGAAAAACCAGATCCTATTGAGACTGAGCCATAAATAGTATGCAAATTTGTCAGTGTCAAGACATTGAGGTATCAGGGTTTATTGTTACTATTTTATTGCTTATATATTGAGAAATTATTAGAGTAGGCTAATGGTACATGATGAGCATCATGACATTTTTATAGGTGAGTATATGGTAGTTTGATCATCGGCAATTTTTTTTGTGAAGAATCAAATAGTAATATTTTAGACTTTTGAAGAATCAAGAGACAAAACTAATGATATTATGGGTACTTATGACAACAGAGAAGATGGAAGTTCCTAAATACATTAAATCACATTTAGTGATTAAATTAAATATGTAGTAATAATATGTAATTATATAAAAATTATCAGTACAAAGAGTAATAATGTACCTTTTATAATATAGATCTACTAAAGAGAAAAATGAAATGGGGAGATAATATTATTTAATTTTAATTTAAAAGTAGAGTTCATAATCAGGAAAATCAATTGCAAAATTTCTCCTGTCAGTGTTTGCCTGGTCCAATTTTGATGTTATGTATAAAAATTTTTCATCATTGAGAATGTCTTCTCATATAGATTTTTGCTGAATGTTGGTATTAATCCCAGTTTACATGATTTTATGGAGTGTGTCCACGGCTTAGAAGGATTTGTAGAATTTGATTAATCTCTTTTAACTTAAATAAAAAACCCACAATTCTCCTCTCTTCTCTCTTCTCTCTCATTCTCTCTCTCTCTCTCTCTCTCTCTCTTTCTCTCTCTCTCTCTCTCAACTCATGTCAGAGGACAACCTATAGGAGTTGGTTCCTACTTTCCACTGTATTACTGTATTGGTTCCACAATTAATTGTGGGTTGTCAGGCATGGTACTAAGTGTTTTTACCCACTGAACCATCTAGTGAGCACTCCCAGAATTATCCCCTAATTACCATTTTTAAATATACAATTACTTCAAGTTGGATATTACATTGACTTTATTAATACAGTTAAATAGATTTTGAAAACTGTACATCTTTTTATATGTTCATATTGTAGGCGCACAAAATGACTGGAAGTTGAATAAATTTAATTTTGTGTGTGAATAAAGATCTGAAACTGTATCTTAACTTTTTTTTTTGTTTTGGTTTTTTGAGACAGGGTTTCTCTGTGTAGCTCTGGCTGTCCTGGAACTCACTCTGTAGGCCAGGCTGGCCTCAAACCCAGTAATCCGCCTGTCTCTGCCTCCCAAGTGCTGGGATAAAAGGCATGTGCCACCTCTGTCCGGTGTATCTTAACTTTTGATGGACCAATAATGTCTAAAACAGCTTAATGCTATTATGATTCAAATATTGTCATTGAAAAGTCTTAATTTTACTATAAATATTTCAAGTGGACCTTTTAGCTGCTATAAGATTAGATGAATTCATTAATAATCATTACCATCAATTTTGTGGCAAGTGTTAATTCTCAAAGCCATATTTTGTTGTTATTGAGTAAGGTTAATCCTTTTCATTCAAAAATATTTCAGAATAAGCTGTATTATCCAAAAAAACAGAAAAAAAAATCAAGTAGCCTATTGCCATGTGGCAGCTCCAGTTAGGATACTTAAGGCAATTCACAGATTCAATTTGTTAACATTATAAAATTGGCAACAATTAAGTTCACAGAAAGAAACAAACTATTGATTCTACTGGGACAGTGCCATATTTGGATTATAAATAATCTGCAAAGTGTCTGTTGATGAATAGTGCAATAAATAATGACAGGCTAGAAAGGAAATCTTGTACTTTAGAATGAACACTATGCATTTGTTCAGCTGATTCTTTTTCCTGATCCATTGGGCGTATATTGAGTTGTCTAACCTCAACTCTGAAACTATTGTTGCCTGATACACAGACACTCAAAGTCTAGTCCTCAGTCACTTTAGACCCCTCAAGAAAGACAGATAATCAGCACTGGTGACATTTCTGACTGGCGACTCACTAGGAATATAAGGAAACACATAGATAATTATAACTTGGTCACTGATATTGTTCTCAATGTCTTCAGTGATTTGAGCAATTTTGGGGGGGGGACTCATGCACTCAGCATATAATTAACTCATCATTAACAATTTTGCTTGTTGTTTAATCAACTAAAAAGAGAACCACTTTGAAGTTTACTTTAATGTTAGCTTGGTCTCTGTTTTTCAATATTTTTGTGAAGAAATTCACATATAATGAGAAATATAGGTTTAAGCTTAATTTCTGAATGGTTCTTTTACTGTGTGTTGAGAATATTGTCATACATATTTAATTGGGCACTTTCATTACAAATTGTATTACACACCTCCAGTGTCACTATATGGCAAACATAATACTTTGCTATATTATTTGATAACATAGTTTATATTCTAGTATATTTTAAAATAGAAATTTCAAAATATATCTTTATTTTATTGCTATAGTGGTTAATACTGGTAGTCAAGAGTCACTAAATGACAAGGTGAGTGATACTTAAAATGCTTTTAAAATATGATGTTACATCTATTTTAAATTAAAAATTAAAATTTTGATAATTTCATACATGACTACTATGCTTATATGATTTCTCCCACTTCTTCTCCCCTTCTAACTCCTCTCACATCCTAGCCCCTCTCAAACTAACATCCACTTCTTAATGATATATAAGCCTACTGAATAAATTTAGTGCTACTTGTATTTATATATATGTGTGTGTGTGTGTGTGTGTGTGTGTGTGTGTGTGTGTTAAATGCTGACCACTTAGGACTGGCTAATCTTCCAGGGAACTCATCTTTGGAGCATGATAGTGAGTCAACCAGTACTCTTGAAGTTTTTACTTTAAGATGCTTTTTAAAAATAATTTTTTAATTTCTCTCCCAATAATATATTCTTTCCTTTAGTCAAAACTCTAACCACATGTATTTAATCTAGAAAGAGTTTCTTTCTATAAGTTTACCTGTTATTTGAGAATCGCTAAATGGTAGTGAACTGACACTTATGATAGGGACTGAATATTTGTGTGCCCCCAAATTCATATGCTCAAACCTTATTATCTGTATGATAATTCTAGGAGATGGGGTCTTTGGGGGTTGAGTAGTTAGATTTCTAAAGCAGATTCCTCACAGATGACTTTTAGTCTCTTATTAAGGAGGCTCTACAAGGAAGATCTTGTGTCTCTCACTACTTAAGGCCATATATAGATCTTGTCATCTATGATCACAAAGCAGCTCCCACTAAATATCAAATTTTATTACATTATTCTTGAAATTCTCAGTTTTTAGTCCCAAGACCTATAAAAAATAAATTTACATTGTTTATAAGCTACTTAGTTTATAACATTTAACTATGGCATCCCCAAAGGCCGAAATCTGAACATCTGAAACTTTTGAATTTTATAAATCAATATGATGAAATAGAAATTTTAGCTTCATGCCTTTTACTCCTGTACTTTAACTTAAAAAGACTTTGATCTTGACCAAGGTCTAGAAAACTAAAGGAACAAAAGATCAGTACAATCAATATCTTACTGTAGATGGGGTAGAGTATAGAAGCACTTTTTAAAATATATTTGTGCCTTTAAAAAACAACTCAATATTAAACGGAGAGCAAGAAAGGTACAGACACTTTTTTCCTTTAATTATTTACTGCTAATTGCTTTTGCATATCAGACTACAATACAAATAGTAATGTAAGTTGTTTTCACAGATCATCTTGGGTTTTATGACTGTAAAACCTGCTGAGTCCATTTAGTGTTTCTCTGGTGTACATGTGTTTAGGGTTGATCGTGTGGGATTGAACAGCCTATCAATAGACTCTTTTCTGGAATTCAATACTTCTGCTGCCATTAATTGCCTGTAAGTCTTCACCTATGGATGGGCCTTGTGAGATTTCCCACATTGCATTTACAGGTCAATCAGCATTGTCATTATGAAGGTCTTGTTTTGGTGATGATGTTTTGGGAATTTCATGGGTGAAAATTTTCAGTTTTATATATAGAAGAGAATATCTTCTAATAAATGTTCTCATGTTCTGGCTCTTACAATCTTTCTGGTCTCTCTTCTAGAATGTTCTCTGGTTCTTAGGTGCAGCAATTTTCTTGTAGATGTGTCTACTGTGGTTGTTCTCTGTGCTTTGACTAGTTTTTGATTGCTGTAATTATCTCTATCTGATGCAGGACAAAACTTCTCTGATGAGTTAGGTTAGGGTTTGGGTTAGTGTTAGGGAGGGGTAAGAGTTGCATTTATCAGTAGGTATAAGCATATGGTTTTAGAATAGAATTAGATTTATACTAATTTAGGAAGGTGGTAGTAGTAGTTTCATTACACCAGTCATGGATTGTTGGCTTGGTTTGTAGTACCAGGCATGAATAACTTCCTAGTGAGTGAGCCTTAAGTCTAATAAGACAGCTGTTGACTACTTCTAAGGTAGAAATGTTACTACTGCACCATTTACTGAGCTGATTATTGTTGTCATCCATAGTTTTACAGTGGAGTAGAGCTATTGATTGCTTTTTTCCCTAAGAAGCTTACATAGTACCATTGGATATTATGGTGAAAGAAGATCATTCCACCTCAAATTTTCAAGTCTAATTTTTTAAAAAGTGTGTATTATCCTCAGGAATAGGGTCTTACTTTGTAGTTTTGAAAGAAAACTAAGGACTATGGCAATAACCTCAAATATTGTCTAGTTCCTATTTTTTCCTCTGAATATACACATATGCATACACATAAATATTTGGTGTCTATATACATATAACTATGTAAATACATTTTTTCATTTATGATTCTTATGCATGACCCAAATATCGGCTTCTGTTTTAATTATTTTTTGTTGCTGTGATAAAATACCCTGACAAAAATTCAGGAAGAACAGGTTTACTATAGCTTATAATTCTGGAGAAATACAGTGTTTTATGACAGGAGAAGACAGGCAGCAGTATAGAAGCCATGATATGATCATATTACATCCACAGTCAGTAAGAGGTAGAGAATGACAAATTCATGGTGCTGCTCAGCCCCTGTTCTTCGATTATAGTCCTGGAGCTCAGCTAGGGAATGGTGCTGCCCAGAGTGCACAGGTGCCACCTCAATTATTGCAACATAGTCATGCCCAAAGGCTCATCTCTCAGGTCATTCTGGATCCTGTCAATTGCCACTTAATACTAGCCTGCATAGCATATGTTTGGAAAAGCTCCATTTATCCAAAGAATGAGTTGAGAGGAATCTAAGGCTATTAAAAGCTGAATTCAAAACCTATCCCCATCCCTTCAATGCAAAGCAAATTTTAAATCTTCGGCCAATTGATGTAGCAGTTTCCTAGCTTGAGCTCAGTTCTGGGATGGCCTCCTTGATATGTTTTCACTAGCCATTAAATCCTTCCCACAGGGAGCAGAATGTCTGGCACTACTTTTGATGACACACAAAATGATGTGATGTCTGGTTTCCACTAAAAGTAAAAAAAGCAAAGGTTGTAATGCCAGGATAAAAATATAGACAATACTCTATATAAACATCAAACCATTGCTAAGTATTTGAAGCAAGTATCCCTGAGGGTTACAGTGGTCTGGTTCACAGTGGACAGTCCTACGATGCTTAAATAAGTGTGGTGTGGACAGTTGTAGGCTTTTCCCATCATAGTTTTTTTTTTTTTTTTTTTTTTTTATTTTCTGTTAAACAATCCCAGTTACCCTAAATAGAAATATACTGAATTACAAAGTATTTTATTAGCAGGTATTGGGCTTGTCTTAGTAAGTGTTTCTATTCCTGCACAAACATCATGACCAAGAAGCAAGTTGGGGAGGATAGGGTTTATTGAGCTTACTCTTCCATGCTGCTGCTCATCACAAAAGGAAGGCAGGACTGGGACTCAAGCAGGTCAGGAAGCAGGAGCTGATGCAGAGGCCATGAAGGGATGTTCCTTACTGGTTTGCTTGCTTCTCCTGGCTTGCTCAGCTGGCTTTCTTAGAGAGCCCAAGGCAACCAGCCCACAGATAGTACCACCCACAAGGAGCCCTTCATCCTTGATGACTACTTGAGAAAATGCCTTACAGCTGGATCTCATAGAGACATTTTCTCAACTGAAACTCCTTTCTCTGTGATAACTCCAGCTTGTGTCAAGTTGACACAAAACCAGCCAGTACAATTAACCCCTTGTCAAATTGACACACAAATACATCACTATTAAGCCTCAACCTTTACTTTCTTATTTATCACCAAAATCTAAACAACTTCAAAAGCCCTACAGTCTTTGCAAATTCCCACATATCAAAATTTCAATCCCTTCAAAAATATCCAGTTTCTTAGAATTCAAAGTCTTTTTACCATTAGAAGTCTCTTAACTGGGGCTCCACTAAAATACTTTCTTCCTTTAGGAGGGAAAAAATATCAGGGCACAGTCACAATCCAAGGCAAAATCAAACTCCTTCCATCCAATGTTTGGGATCTGCTCACAATCTTCTGGATTCCTCCAAGGGTTTGAGTCACTTCTCCAGCTCTGCCCTTTGTAGCACACATGGCTCCAGATGCCTGTACTCCACTGCTGCTGCTGTTCTTGGTGGTCATCTCATGGTACTGGTATCTCCAAAACAAAGCTGTCTTCTGCTACCACTAGGCTTTACTATGGTGCCACGCCTCAACTCCTTTGCATGACCCCTTCAATCCTGGGCTGTCAATTGCAACTGAGGCTGTACCTTCACCAGTGGCCTTCTGTGGCCTCTCATAGTGCCCAGGCCTCAGCTTCTCTTCATGACTCCTTCATGTCTTCAAAACCAGTACCACCTGAATGACTTTTACACATTACCAAGTCCAGCCACTGTTCAAGGTACAACCTTGGCTATCTCTGGAATGAAACCTCCGTGCTTTCAGAAAACATTTCTCAGAAGATTTCACCCCAGTGATGCTGGTCTCTTCTTAATCACCCCTAATATCTTAGCTCCAGCTAACCAGCATCAATAGTCCCAGCAATGCAGTGGTTTTGTTTTAGTAGTTCTGGTATCTTGTTAATTACAGCTGATTTCTTCAGCCCCAGCTAACCAAAACCACAGAATCTTAAATCAAAGTAGCAATGGACCTGATAAGAGTCTTTAATCTTCCCTCTGAAATTTCACAAGCCAGGCCTCCATCTTCTGCACTGTTCTCAACATTATCTTCCAAGCTCCTACAGAACATCCCACAAAGCTCTTAACATCCCAATGGCTCTTTAGCTCAAAGTTCCAAAGTCCTTCCTCAGTCCTCCCCAAAATATGGTCAGGTTGTCACAGGAATACCTCACTCCTGGTACCAATTTGTCTTAGTCAGTGTTTCTATTCCTGCACAAACATCATGACCAAGAAGCAAGTTGGGGATGAAAGGGTTTATTGAGCTTACACTTCCATGCTGCTGTTCATCATAAAAGGAAGTCAGGACTGGAATTCAAGCAGGTCAGGATGCAGGAGCTGATGCAGAGGCCATGGAGGGATGTTCCTTACTGGCTTGCTTGCTTCTCCTGGCTTGCTCAACTGGCTTTCTTATAGAGTCCAAGACTACCAGCCCACAGATGGCACCACCCACAAGGGGCTCTCCCCCCTTGATCACTAATTGAGAAAATGCCTTACAGCTGGATCTTGTGGAGGCATTTTCTCAACTGAAACTCCTTTCTCTGTGATAACTCCAGCTTGTGTCAAGTTGACACAAAACCAGCCAGTACAGGGTACTTTTTGAGTTGAGAATTTTGAAGTGAAGGCTATCCAACTTCTTAAATTATGGAAATGTCTCTAAATTTGTCATACATTGGAATGTGGCTCATTTCTATATAAATCCCATAGATCAATGTCTTGTTCTTATCACTTGAATGACGTCTCAAGGTGCCTCTCTATTTAAAAAGGATATTTAACTATTTATGCTATATATAAATAGAGCCAAAAAGTTCTGTTTTTTATTTATTTATTTATTTTTTGCTCAGTGAGTACGCAGTCTAAATGTATGGTTTACAAAAGTGATTCATTATGGTAAGCTATGGTAATAGACAAACAGATTGACATTGAGTTACCTGCAGGCACATATGTTGCCTGGTAGATTCCAATGACAATCTTCCTTTTGTAGTCCAAACATTGGTGATAGTTGATATGATATATTCTATATGGGAAGGACACAGAGACTGGAAGGGCTTACCAGGATACACAGATCCATATTAATTTTTATGTCAGGAGGGAAAGAATAATATTAATATTTGAGCATTAATTCCAGACATATGTCCATTCCACCAGTCAACCTTTATTCTAACAATTTTTTTGTTGTTGTTATTTTTCCAGACAGGGTTTCTCTATAGCCCTGGCTGTCCTGGAACTCACTCTGTAGACCAGGCTGGCCTCGAACTCAGAAATCTGCCTGCCTCTGCCTTCCAAGTGCTGGGATTAAAGGCGTGCGCCACCACTGCCAGGCCTTATTCTAACAATTTTGCATGTATCATCTCATTTACTTTTCAGACTTTTCTACCAGTTCAGTGTTACACTGACAATGAGATCCTTCCAGAGAAATGGGAAAAGCCTTGTAGACTGAGGGAAAAGTATTCTTTTGTGGAAAGAAGAGGTAGTCGATGTTGAGTGGAAGATAGGGAAAGCATCTAGGACATGCCCTACTAAGGAGTTTGTTTCTAGAATCTGAGGCAGCATGGGATAGTAGACACCTTAGAAGAAGTAACAGGAAGAGGGGATGGCACATGGGTAGAAAAGCTAGACAAAGTTTACTGAAGAAGACTAGCATAACTTTATTTTAAAATGTGGCCCTCCAAATTTTGATAAGCACACTATTCACAGATTATTTGTAATAAGAAAATTCTTTCTTCCACAAGAAAAGTAAAATGATAGCAAACATTAATTTTAGAATGTTTTCTAAATGCTGGAAACTGTTTCAAGTCCTTAGCTTGCATCATTTTACTTTAGCTGTCCAAAAACTACCATGCTGTATAAATGCTATAATTTATAGACTGGAAAACTGATGCATAGAGACTTCTGTTACTTTTTTTTTTACCCTCTTCCCATTTCTAAGGCAGTTGTCTGAGCAAAGATTTAAGAAAAAGTAGTCTGAGTTCTGAGCCTATAACCCTAACCACATATTGAGGAAAGTGTTCGATTCTAAGTCAAAACAAATATTTCAGTTGTAGGGAAAAAACTCAGAGAAGAAAATTGTAGCAAGATGTGCCCTTTCAAAACTGAAATATTGCTTAAGTATTTAATGTCCCCCACACCCCCTGGTTTGCTGTAAGGCCTTGCTGACCACTGATAAATGTGTGGTGTCTCAGACACAGATTGGAAGCAATGAGGTGGAAGCTTTTAGCTGTTGCTGATGTTCTGCAGCTGTGGTTTTCCATTGATGGAGTTTGGGGCTATCTTGTCTGTTAGCTTTTTGGTGCCAGAGCCCATTGAATATTAAATTTGTGAGTTAAAATTTTTATTTCATGTAGACTTGACTAAGCCTGAATCATCTAAAATCATTACCAGTTATGAGCCTTTCCTGGAACTAAAATCTTGCTCTTAATATACTTTGTTTTCTTATTCTGATTGCTTCATTCTCCTGTTTCATTTTTATATCAAGAAAGAAGTTATAGACCTTTTGATAATTTTGTTGATTGTTCATTAGAAGAAACTTTCAGGAATGCTATTCAAAACTTTTCAAATGGTGTCAAACAGTCTTGGAGGTATGTAAATGCAACAGACCAATAAGGGATCTGTGAAGAAAGAATCTTCAGATAACTTGGACAGAAAAGTGTTAAAGCCATTTAAAATGTATCTTCGACTGTTGAGTGACCCTGTATCTGTCTTAATGAATGACACCACTTCCTTAGGAGCTCAAGCTTCTGTCATTTTGGCAATAGACAAATATAAAATAATTTAGATACAGAATAAGGCAGACAGAGCCACTGAAGTGAGCAGCTAGTCATCCACACTTCTGACACTCAGGCTTCCCTTCTGAGCATGGGGGATAGTGGTCATAATCCAGGATGTTTAGAAAGATGAAAGGTTTCTCTAAAGCTGTTTGTAAAGTAGATGAAACATTTTACACATTCAACACTGCTGAATTGTTCTGTAAAGACTTTTCTACTACATTGTGATTAAAATAAAAAAGTGAAGCATACATGTTAGATCCTGTTTTTCTTGACTAAAATGTACCCTTTGGAAAGTGGAAGAAAGCCAGGGGAAGGAGATGTGTGGGTGGGGACAAGAGAGAGGTAGGAGAGAGAGAGAGAGAGAGAGAGAGAGAAAGTAAATATGATCAAAATAGATTTTATGCATATATGAAAATGTATAATTAAACAATTTTTTAAAATTAAAATAAGCCGATGAAGAAAATTAGAAAATTAAAACCCCAAGTTAAAAACATGAAAGAATCCTGGCAGATGTTAGCCTTCATTTACTGTAGTTTTCATCAGACCTAAGCACCCACTCTCTTTCTCTCAGAGAATATCATTGTCCGCTGTAAGGGAAATGCACTAAGTGCCTAGTATAGCTATGATAGTTCATAGTATCCTGGGAAAACAACCTTTGACTCATAGAAAGTCCCTCTTCCAAACACTTACTTTTCTCTAAAAATTTTTACCTATTGTTTTCAGTTCAGTTCCTTTGGACCACCCAAGAGGACTCACTCTGTTTTCCATATGCACCATATATGTGGATATATTATGGGCAAGTTACTTAGCCTCTCATCCTGGTCTGGCTCTGATCATATGCAGGATGCGAATTAGTGGTCTGTCCTTATGGTGGTTTCCTCAGGATTAAAAACCAGTGGCATTTTACTGGAAAGAGTTACAGACAGGGCCTCACTAAGCCACAGTGTACCAGACTTGACATAAATGCCTCTGCAGATATTGAAGCGTCCTGTATGTGCTCCTCTTTACTGTGTTTCAATGTCAACTGCTTTCCTGCAGGCTGCAAAGGGGAATCTTGATTTTTAATGTGCCTGGCAGCCCTTTTTGATGGGGTCTTTTCTTTATGCTATTATCTTACTTTTTAGCCAGGCCCATTTTCAGGATTTCCCAGTTCATTGCCACAAGCATTTATCAACCAGCAGTGCCTTACTTCACTTGTTTTTAAATATCCTAGGGCATCTATCTTGCTTTTGGAATCAGCAGGCACTGAGAGGTACCCCCACTTGTCCTTGGTTTGCCTATCCAAGCCAGCAGGGCACAGCAGATACAGATCACAGCCACAGCTCTGCTCTTCCCTTTGCCACGGCTTGTGACTCAGATATCCCAACAGTGCACAGACCACATAATTCTGAGCTGAGGTGGAGTTAGTATTGTGGTGATCACCTTACCTAACAAGATTTAAGTTGACCTTTTACTTTCTGACAGCTCTTTTTCTTTTCTTTTTTATTGAATATTTTCTTTATTTATATTTCAAATGTTATTCCTTTTCTAGGTTTCCCCTCTGGAACCTCCTATCTCATCCCCCTCTCCTTGCCTCTATGAAGGTGCTTCCCCCACTCATTCTGTCTTTCCACCCTGGCATTCTCCTACATTGGAGCATTGAACCCCCACAGGACCAAGGACTGTTCCTCCCACTTATGTCCAACAAGACCATCCTCTGCCACAAATGTGGCCAGAGCCATGGGTCCCTCCATGTGTACTCTTTGGTTGGTGGTCCAGTCCCCAGGAACTTGGGGGTCTGGCCAATTGACAGTTGCTCCCCCCACACAGCTGTAAACCCCTTCAGCTCCTTCAGTCCCTTCTCCAACACCTCTCAGCTCATTCAGTCCCTTTTCCAACTCCTCTATCAGGGACCCCCATGCTTAGACCAGTGGTTGGTTGCGAGCAACCACCGCTGTATTTGTCAGACACTGGCAGAGCCTCTCAAGAGACAGCAAGCACTTCCCAGCATCTGCAATTGCATCCAGGTTTGGTGACTGTATAGGATGGACTCCCCAGGTGGAGCAGTCTCTGGATGGCCGTTTTTTCAGTCTCTGCTCCATACTTTGTTTCTATATTTCCTCCTGTGAGTATTTTGTTCACCCTTCCAAGCAGCACTGAAGCATCCACACTTTGGTCTTCCCTCTTCATGAGATTCATATGGTCTGTGAATTATACCTTGAGTATTCAGAGCTTTTGGTCTAATATCCATTTATCACTGAGTGCATACCATGTGTGTTCTTTTGTGACCAGGTTACCACACTCAGGATGATATTTTCAAGTTCCATCCATTTGCCTGCAAATTTTGTGAAGTCATTGTTTTTAATTGCTGCATAGTATTCCATTTTGTAAATGTACCACATTTTCTGTATCCATTCTTCTGTTGAGGGACATCTGGGTTGTTTCTGTCAATATGACAGAAAGTGTTTAAAGAGCACTAGCTTTAGGAAGCTCTCTGAAGGTGGCCTATGAGTCTGGGTCCTTAGAAGCATTTTTGACACAGAGCCTCTATTTTTCTTTTACTCCTATTTTCTAGAACTGCATCTGAATATTCTGGGAAGCTAGTTTGTATGGTTTTGTTTCAGACTCTATTATTATGCATGTTAGTGAGTACTACAGCAGTAGCATTAAACTAGTGTATAACTAGTATGATTGGTAGTCTTTTCTTGCTCAGATTCCATTCTTCCAGGTTCACCAATATTATTTACATGGTTAAGTAGTTAGAACTTTTCCTGGGTTTGCCTAGGAATCTACCAAATTCTGTAAATGTGATGTAAGAGAAGATATAAAAATGTGTAAGTGACAGACTTAGTGTATTTTAATAAACTTCACAATGATAAGTCTAAGGTCAGATTTTGGTTCATGGGCTTTAGCTGGAGACTGTTACTCTAAAATAATGGTGCCATTTACCATATGGGATCCGGTTCTTTGTTCTACCTGGATGGACATCATAGATGGGCAAAAAGGTTCTCCATAAAGGCAGCCTATTTTTGTTCAGTATTTGTCATGGGCAGACATAAAACAACAGCAACAAATGATACTCTCCAGTGCTATAGTCCTTGTATAGGCTTCAGGTATCAAGACCCTTAGCGTAGGCAGTGGCAAGTATAACAGGACTTAGCCTTTACTGAAAACCTTGATCATAAAGACTTGACAGCTCCCAGGGAATGTTCTATGACAGTTTTCAGGCCATTACTATTATTTAGTCAGTTCCCATCTCCTTTTCTTTTGTTCCTTTCTCCACTTTCAATCGCCTTCTGACTCTGGCTGCTTTCTAACAGTTTAGCTACTTCTTCAGCTCTCCTGCTAATGCTTCATTTTACAACCCATTATCAAGTGCTAGCAAGACCTGGGTGCCTATTCTTTCTGGACTTCATTCAAAAGCTAGGGTGTAAGTTGAAGAATCCACTCCCACTAAAAATCAATGCACCTGGTGGGCCATTGAGGAAATGTACACTAGCAAAGTTGGGATCACTTAAGTGTGAATGTCCATACATCTATGGTGGACATGATCCCTGGTTGTTCTTTTGCTAGGCACAACTAGGTCACTGAACCACAGCTCTCTCTGTCTTTGTTGCTTATTTCTTCATGTTAGTATCTCATCCTGCATTATTAAAATTAGGGATGGAAATAGCACCAAAGAGAAGCCCTTATTGGGTCACTACCAGAGGAGGCAATATAGAAGAGTGTCTAACAGCCAACTCTCTTGAAAGTGTCTCAGTGGCCTGTTTATACAACTCTAGAATGTACGGTTAGCTCACCACAGCTATTTGTTTAGACTAATCATAGCTTTGCCTCTTAACCTCAGTACTAGTAGTTCTCTTAGGAGAATTTCTTCCTACTGGTCAGGGTGGAAATGGTTACAAGTTCAAGACAGTAAGAGAGTGTCCAACAGCTGCTAATTAGGGAAGCAGATTGCCTGATTTCAGTGTCCTTGTGTATTCACAGGAAACTGAACATTGAAAGGAATGCTTGTTGTATGAACTCAGGGAAGAAGTTAGCATGAACACTGACAGTGATCTTTAAAATAGATTTTAGCAGTGTTTATTGATGTTTAATACCTACCCAGTATCCAAAGGAACAGTGAATGTCCTTTATCTTTCTCATTGGAGTTATAAGAAAATAATTAATATAATTTTGGAAAATGTGGATTAATCAGTTTTTTTCAATCTAAGTTTCATTATTTTAAGTTTATCTTACCTTAATCAAAACATACATATGAAAAGAAAGGGAGAATTCTCCTTTAAGAATTTAGTGATTTTTCCTGATGAGTCATACTCTGGGCTAGATTTTATTGTTCTTAGTAATACTAAAAATAAAGATACTCAATCTTGGGTGAATTTTATTGGTGCTATGCAAATAGAACTAAAAAAAAAAAAGAGTTGACTAAGTCTATCTCTTTCAAGGGAACTGCTAGGTCTCAGCAAGATTTCTCTTTATTGCCTGTTCTTGTGTTAACTGGTTCAAGAATCTTATAGTCCTCATGAAGCATAAACTCTTTCACCTTTTGATGTAGCCAAGATTTTTTTCATACTTACAAATAAGTTTGATAAAGTGGTCAGTGAAGGTAATGCCAACTCCAGAATCAAAGGTGTAATGAAATACTTGGTCTTCAATATAGTTCAGAATGCCATTTAGGAGCTTCAACAAAGCTTGCTTTACCACCTTCTTGATGCCATGTTTGAATGCTTTCTTTAGGTGGCTGGTCAGATCCACAATGCACACATTGGGTGGAGAAACTCAGAAGACCACACCAATAAGCTAACCATTAAGCTCTGGGATGACCTTTCCAATAGCTTTGGCAATGCTAGTGGATACAGGGATGCTGTTCTGGGCAGCCCAGTAGTCATCATGCCACAGTTTCCCAGAGGTATCTTCCATGATATTCTGGATGGGAATGATGTTATGCATTGTGGTCATCTGTCTCTTAGTAGTACTGAGGTTGTCATGGATGACCATGGCCAGAAGAAGTGCAGGAAGCATTTATGACAGTATCAAGTGAGTTGTCATTTCTTTTATTCATACCCATCAAAGACATTGGACATGAAGAAACAATGTAGAGGGGATGGTTCTTTCAGCTTTACACCTTTTCAGTTGCTTCCAGTCTTTTCATGGTGATTTAGACACTATTATAGTCTACAGCATACTTAGACACGAGTGCCATCTTTTATGATGTTGGTGAGATCTAACTACTACAAGGTCTTGACTGTGCTTTTGAAGTAGAGGTTGATCAATGTAGCCCTGATAGCAACAATATCACTTTGAAAGGGAGGAAGGCAACCCTGTTAACCAGAGGTAATACCAAACTTGTTTATTTTGACTTTCATCATTATGTCTCAGTTATATATTTGTCATTGCACAAGACATTAAAGGCAAGGATTATCTTTTTACTTATTATGTAGCAATAGTTTTGGAATCCAAATATTTCCTTCCTGAAATAAGTTTCATTTAGGCCCAGGAAACTCCAAAGGAGAAAGTTCATCTCAGAAAGAAGCTGTTGAAGACTCAGGAAGTCAACAACTCACAAATCTCAAGATGCCTCTTAAACTTTTTCACAGTGTCTCCTTCTAAGATTATAAAAGTAATATAGACTTTTGCGTAGAGAGGTAATTCTCTGTCCTCTCCAGCTACTTTGATCACTCAGGTTGTTACATGCTTTTCAGTGAGCAGCTGCTTTCAGTTAACTATCTTCTGTATGTCAGCCATCACTCATATTTTGTCAGTAGCCCCAGTAAAGTCATTGGTCCACCAAGATGGACTTTGGTAGAATCATTATTTTGACCTGTTGTTGAATTACTGCCTGTGGTGAGCAGGTATTTGTTCATGTGTCTTCAGGAAAAGCCACACAATTATTTGTCCAAAGGATTTATTAAGCTTTTTGCTGTAGCAAAACCAAATACAAACAAAGCACCAGGTTAGCCTAGTACAGGATTTGGTATGCCATTTATTAAATGATGCCATTTTTATTGAATCTTTTCTTGGAAAGGTATCTATCAAGTACTAAATATGGAGAAATAGAAATATAATGAACTATAACCAAGGATCAGCATGGGAGCTAATGAGTTAGAATTTAAATGGATACTGCAAGAAGGGCATGGAGAAAACTGTAATTGTAGGACTCTAGCTAATGTTATCTAAGTTGATGGCATTATAAATAAATGGACAGTCCAAAGCTCATGGACACAGGA
This sequence comes from Rhynchomys soricoides, assembly GCA_019843965.1. Lineage (NCBI taxonomy): Eukaryota > Metazoa > Chordata > Mammalia > Rodentia > Muridae > Rhynchomys > Rhynchomys soricoides. The sequence continues at coordinate 9,735,645 of JADRCH010000075.1, forward strand.
TACAGATGTATTAACTAGACTTGACTGACACTATTGTATGGCGCAGTCAAAGGTAGCAAAAACTCTGAACTCTCAGAATTTGTTGCATTGCTGACTTTGTAACACATTTAAATTTTAAATAATCATTTCAGCAATTCTTTTGAACATTTTTAATCTTCTATGGACTATAAATATAATAAGGGTATATAACCTTGTATATCCTTTTCCTTGTATTTAGCATATGGCCTTGAATATAGTATGTGCTCATTAAGTATATATTGATTGATTTACTTGAATAAATGAATTAATTCATCTAGGTATATTTTCCTGGTACATAGTCAGAGCTCAATTTTTATAATAACCTTCCAAGATTTCCTCATGAAACAACCTCATCCAAGGAAGGATTCCTGTAATCCACTTGTGTTTTCCTTATGTTCCTCCTAGTTTGTGGCCATTGCCAGTAAGATGTGCTCAAAACACCTATTGTGACTGATAATCTTGCATCATTCCCCAGGAGGAGAGTTTTCAAGCTGTGGAGAGACGAGATTCAAACTCCAAGAGGTCATCAGTGCTCTTACACTGCCTTTGTGTTGTTTTCATATAAATATTTTTACTGGAACAATTTTTGGCAGATGAAGCCCACTCCCAGGACTGTGGAAAGAGGAGAATTTTGTTCACCACATGCCAGTGGTATGCACTTGAGTCAACTTAGGGCCAATGTGATTTCAATTCATGTTCTTTTCACTTCTGTCTTGATGCTTTCCCACTGACTCAGTGTCTACCCTTTATCCTTTCTTCAAATGGAAAACAGCTGGGCTAAAGTGAAGTTCATGCCCAAATCCCCCACTTTACTCTCTTATCAAGGAAACAGCTGCTTTTTCTGACACATTGATCCAAGTACAGATGTTTTGCTAATTACCACAATGTGATATTTTGCAGCTTATTAGTAGGTCAGCCAAAACATATTCACACATGTAAGCACTGTCTGCCATTCATGTCATGCCACTTTTTAAAAGGACTCTCATGTCCTATACTACTAGAAAGTGCAAGAAGATGCCTTTGCCATGAGGTAAGAAAGTTTCTTTAAGAAATCACAAGAAGTGACTGGCCAGGAGTGAGATGGGAATGGGGATGGAGCTATGTGGCTTTCCCAGACCCCTTAGGGAGGGGAATGGAACTCTCTAGGTTTCCCTGACTACTGAGAGTCAGAAGATGCAGAGAGAGAGAGAGAGAGAGAGAGAGAGAGAGAGAGAGAGACAGTGACAGAGACAGAGAGACAGAGAGAACAGACTTCCAGGGTGAGGCAGGCCCAGAGAGATGGAGTATAACATGTGGCAATGAAGACCAAAGTGGAAAACTGAGGAGAACAGGCAATTAGAAGCAAGTCTCCAAGGGTAGCACAGATGTGATAGAAGTTTGATACCTTTTCAAAAGGATTCCAGGTACATTAGGAATCTCTGTGAACTATATACTCAGAAACTTCAGAACAAGTGAGCGTGGATAGTACATGAAGAGATAGTACTCCAGTTTTCCTGTTTTTATATCTTACAGTTGATACAAGTCAAAAAAGCATAGAATCATCTTATATTTCTTTGAAGCCACCATGATTATTGTAGAGGTTAAATTTCTCTCAATCATAAATCTAAGTGAAGACAACCTTGAGTAGAAAAACCCACACAGAACAAAATCATTTGTTAAAGGGCGAAAAACTCAGAAAATATCTACACTTTGCAGATGTGTAAAACACTATAAAGAACAATAAAGGAGCTAGTATTCCCCCATGATAACTCCATAAAGAATAAACAGAAAATAAAGGTTATCAGTTAGCAGACATGGCAGAAAAGGAGTTCAAAACTTAGTCATTTCTTTTTTATGTGTGGGAATATTTTCCCTGAATGCATGTATGTCTGATCACCTGGAATTAATACTGTTTTTGTTTATTTGGTTTGTTTTTTTGAGATAGGGTTTCACTGTGTAACAGTCCTGGGCATTCTGGAACTGGCTTTGTAGACAATGCCAGCCTTAAACTCACGAGATATGCCTGGCTCTGCCACATGAGTGCTGAGTTTAAAGACATGTGTCACCATGTCTGGCTGGAATACTATTTGTAACATCTTCAAAGAGCAAGGAGAGGACTGAGGTAGACAAGGTATTGAGTCCAAGATGTGAGAAAAACTTAGAAAGTCAATTCAAGACATAGACAAGAAAATTAACAAAATGCATGAAAGAATTAGAACTTTGGAGAAAAGCTTTAATGGATGAAAAGTTGAGAAAGGAAATAGAGACAGAAAAAGGGTTCTGAACAGAAATTTTTGAATGAGAGAAGCTATTAAATACACAATAGAGTAAAAACATCAATGGACAAGACTGTCTTAGATGTTTTATTGCTGTGAAAAGACACCACGACCAAGGCAATTTGTATAAAGGTAAATATTTGATTAGGCTAGCTTAAAGTTTCAGAGAGTTAGTCCATTATCATCATGGCAGGAATCATGACAGCATACAGGCAGACATGGTGTTGGAGAAGCTGAGAGACATACACCTTGATCCATAGGCAACAGAAGGGGACAATCTATGCAGCCAAGAGAAGGGTTTCTTCTCCAGGCAGCCAAAAGGGGAGGAGGCTCTCTTTTCACACTGGGTGGAGCTAAAGTATAGAAACTTGAAAGTCCACCTCTAAAAAGGCCATACCTTCTCTTAACAATGTCAAACCTCCTAATAATGCCACATCTCACGGCCCCATGGGCCAAGCATATTCACACAAGACCAAGGAGAAAATTGAGTGTCATAGATAGCAGACAAGGTTGAATCAATAACACACACACACACACACACACACACATACATACACCAATGAAAATGACAAGTACCACCAAGAAATATAAGGTATAGTCAAGAAACCAAACCTAAGAATTTGTTGTATATGAGATGAAGCTGAGATAAAAACTAATGGCCTAGACAAGATTATCACTGAAAATATAGTTGAGAAATTTGGAAACCTGTAGAAAAAAATAGACAACCAAACACAAGAAAGCTTTAGAGGTCAAACTAGACATGACAACAGGAGAAATTGATTCATGACCTGGCATAGTCAAGATGTCAAAATTACAAAGAAAAGAAACAGTATTAAAAGCTACACTGGGAAACTAGAACCTAAGAAAGAATGGGATAATATAGATCCCAAGAGTTTAATAGTTGTCCATCAAGATTTTTGATGTTGTTGTTGCTGTTTTGGTTTTTTGACACAGGATTTTGAAGTGGAAAGTTAAGGATTCTTTGGAAAGTCAGTTGTGTTGGATGATGTTTTGCTGGGGCAAACACATGAAGGAACATTCCACTAAAGCAGACACAGTGAAAGGATGTTCTGCTAAAGCAAGCACATTAAAAAACACATGATAAAGGATTCTTCACTAAAAATAAGCATGTAATGGTTCACCTTAGACCCATGGAGCACACATGATGCTTAGAAGGAGTATAAAGAGGACTCAATGGACTGGGAGAGAGCTGGACTTGGCTTTCTGGTAGAGAGAGCCGTGCAATGCTTGTTGGTCTCATATCTTCACTGATCTTCACATTGCTGAGAGGCACAGTGGGGAACTTCTGCTGACATTTCTTTTGGCCCTGGTTCCTCCTGTTGATTCATGCCATTCTGCTGATATGTGACAGTTACTGCTAGGTTGTGCCACTGCTGTTGCTATCCTGATACTACAAAACTGAATTGCTGGTGTATTGGTGATGTGTTTGTGAGTGGATCAAGCTGCCACTGCTGGCCTGTGTACTGAACTGCTGATGTCCTGACAACACTGATGGGTTCTGCTCCAAAAAAATATTTTTAAACACCTCCACCTCCCCTGTATCCTTGTTTTCCCACTACAGCTGGTAGGTGATGGGCTAGAGGGGAGGTTAAAGCACTTAAGAACCATCATTAAAAGTAGGCTTCGAAAAAAATTAAAGTTACAGGATTTCTCTGTGTAACAAGCTCTGGCTGTCCTGGACTCAATTTGTAGATCAGTCTGGCCTCGATTTCTACACCCAGCAAAAATTTGAAGTTAAACATATAATGAGAAATAAGAATATTTAAAGACAAATGCAGGTTAAGGCAATTCACAACTTAGCCAACAATGTACAGAATTCTTAAAGCAATAATGTAAGTAGAGGAAGAAGAAAGTTTATACAAGAACACAGAGCAGAAAATAGTCCATGAAAGCAACAAAAGAACATAATAGAACAGGAAAGGCATAAATCATCTCCAACATAAACCAGCAGCATCCAAGAATACCAGGAAAAGAAGACAATAACTAAATTAACCAAGTAACAAGAACAACAAATAATGAAACTATAAACAATTTACACAAACACTTCTCAGTTATAACCTTAAATGCAAATTACCTTAACTCATCAATTAAAAAACACAGACCAATGGACTGGTTTAAAAAACACAACTCAACTATCTTTCATCTCCACATAATACTGAGATCCATATAATCTGAGAGTCAATGGTTGGACTTCAAACCAAAACTAATCAGAGAAAAGAATCAATACATGTTGATAAAAGAAATTTATGAAGGTGCTATAGTAACTATAGTAGGTATTTATGCATCAAATCTTGGCAGTTCAAGCACATAAAATAAACACCAACTGACATAAAAGACTACATAGGTACATAGGTCAATAATAATGACACTTTCACACCTAGATAGGTCTGCCAAATAAAAAACTCAACAAATAACTATTTTATTTATAAATTGTAAATTTATAAATTTATTTTATTTATAAATTTATAAATAAAATATACCACAAATCCATTGGACATAACAACTACATATAGAACACCCCAACCAATATATAAGAAATACACATTCTTCTAGTTGGGAATGGACCTTCTCTAAAATTGATCACATTGTAAGTCAAAAAGAAAGCCATAATAAATAAAAAACAAAAGTAATTCCTTGTATCAGATCATAGTGGTATTTAACTAGAAAATAAGCATAGCATCTAATGACACAGTGAATCTACTCAGTGTAATTACAGCAGGAATTTCCCCAAATTTACAAAGCAAATAGAGATCCAAACCCACCACAAATTTACTTAGAATTACAAGTAGTCATGACCAGAGAAGAGCAACTGCATGACACATAGTCAAAATACCATATATACAAAGCAAAAAGCAGAAATTGTAGCAGAAAAACACACATCTTCAAAGTTAAAACACACCAGAATTATGAGATCTGTTGTTAGCATCTCTAAAAGACAGAAGAGCATGGAAAGACATATTTCAAACCTGAAATTAAATAACTACCAGTAAAGATGGCAAAGTTCAACAATGCCATCTTTTAAAATTGACTAAGGAATAAAGAGTAAGGAAGAAACTTTCAAGACAAACAAATGAAGGCAATTCATGGCCATTGAGTCAGCACTGCAGAATACTCTGAAAAGATTGCTATTTATATATTAGTTCATTGCTATCACCATGAAGAGTAAGAAACATGCAAAATGTTTATTCCTTGAGTTTTCCTTAATATGTATTGATATTACAATGTTTTTTGTAATTGTCCCTGATTTACTCCCTAATATTCTATAATGCTATCAATTTTACCTGGACTGCTGTTTTTCTCCCATAAGTCCTTCGAGTTGTTTTCTGTCTGGCCTCCTGCATCTATACTTATTTTATTTCCATTAGTTTAATTATCTTCCCCAAACTGGGAGCTAATCTTGTGTCTTGACTCCTCAATGGATTTGTTATGTTTTGGAAAGATAGCTGCCTATTCTCTGCTCTTTCTTAGACGTCTACATAACTTTTTTTGGCTGCTCAGGCAACAAAGCAGTTCCTCAACTGAGCTACTGACTTTTCTTCATATCTAATGCCTATAACCCAATGCTTGTCCTATAACTGGCACTAAACAAATATTTATTTTATAAGTGATTCTGACAACAAATTTTATTTCTTTCACTTATTTACATAATTTGAATTTTAGAAAGATTTGGTATTTTTAGCTATGTGTATGTGTGTGCATATATGTGTATATGGGGGACAGTGTCAGTATGTTCTCATACATGTACATATCCTCAGTGGCCAGAAGAGAGTATTGGTTTCTAGCAGGAACTAGTTGCAGATGCTTGTGAGCTGCTCAGCGTGTGTACTGGGAACAGAAGTCACACATGTCCGCTACAAGAGTAGCATATATTCTGATAAGCTGATCTGATATGTCTTTCTACCTGCTAATAAAAGGATTTTATAAATGAGGAATATCACTGTGGGGGATACCAGAAAACAGAATAAATACAAGAGGCATTATTCAAGTCTAGCTCCTGTATTTATTCATTGAAACCTTTCCCTAGACTGGTTTTCTCACCAATGGAATGAATGTATTTGATGGAGCTGGTCGTATGTTACTTCATATTTTCTAGTTAGCAAAGCCAGACTCAAATCAAAGAGTTTCTGACTTGGAGTCTAGGTATACTTAAGATGCTTAAATTTACCAAATCAAAGGTTAACATTAAATACAAAGAAAAAGAGCAAGTGAAAAGACACCATGTATTATAAAGTCAGTTCATGTTAAACCAGCTATGTAACCTTTAGTTCAGCTGGAATCTCTGGCTCCAGTATTTCCATTTGTACATGGAGAATTTTAACCTAGTTTGTGAAGACATGACATTCCTCTAACTGCTACTTGTTCCTTCTGTGCAGAAAGCTGGCATTGACAATCAGTTGCTGAATGTTTCCCCAACAAATCCATCCATAAGATTAAAGGTGACTTGACATTGTCCTACAACAAGCTACTTCTAGTCTATTAGAGTCTTTTAAATGCCAAGAATGTACATGGAATTTTAAAGTAAATATGATCTTTGTCCTTCAGTGCACTAGATATTTTCTGGGGTCTAAGTTTTGTTATACTTCAACAGAGCCATAGTAGACTTCAGCTTATTTGGATTTATGTTTCCAGTCTCTGTGGGTAGCGATGAGGCAAGGCTACGAATGGATCCTTCATCATGAGCCAATGCATAATCACCAGCCTGTAAGCAGCTTGTAGTCTTTTATTTTTGTTCCAGCCTAATGCCAATGGCTCAGTTGTATAAGCCAACAAGGGTATCTACATTAAATGCATCCTAGTAGAGTGAAAATCAATGATAATTGGCAACAGATGTGGATCCATGGTTCTTGCATGTCCTTTCTCTTCCCAGTGGACTTCTGCAAAGGAAGTGTTAACTGACTTTGGCATCTTCTGTGCTTTCTGAAGGTCTGTTTAGCAAAGCATTTGAGCAGTTGGGAAATCCCTAGTTCTTTTGGAGGCAAGCTTACATCAGAGAAGTCTCTTAATTAAATTCATGTTATTCCATTTGATTCTGGCATGCTGTAAGTATAAAAATAAATATTTGCAGGGCAAATGAATTTTTCTTAGTAGACAATTCAAGTCAAAAGTGTCATGGTCCTTTATCACCTTAGCACATGTAGAACCTCCCTGTTGGTTGCCTTAGTGCCTTTGAGTTTGGAAACAGCTGATGAGGTATAATTAGATACTTCTTGAAGACTAGCTTTCAAGTTTCTCAGGAGAGAGAGCACCAAACCTTCTGTATACTTAGTCTTCAATAACTACTAAACAATGGATTGTTAGTTGCAGTGCTGGAAAGATAGCTTTCACAATAAATATGAAGGCAACAAAGGTGTTTTTTTATTATATAAAAAAGAATAGACTTAGTCCATGTAATTAGAATTATAGTGTCAAGACCTTAGTATGGGCTGGTCCCATGGGCGGTGAAGACAGTCTTTCTATTCTTCCTCTGCAGCTTATTTGAGGCAAATTGGCACAACTTAAATACATTAAAGGGGGAAATGGCTGGCAGCAGCGGTGGTCACTTTGAGGACACTACAAAGCAAATTTTATTAAATTGGTGACTTAACTCACAAAGTTAATTTCTCAGAGGCACAGAAAAAAGAAGTACAAAATCGGGGTTCCAGTGTAACATGGTTTTGGACTGGGTTTTCCGGCTAAGTCCTCATCCAGACTTTCCTAGATGTAAGCAGACAGAAAGCAAGCTCTGTTTTCTTTATTATGATGGGCAGTAATCTCATCATAGAGGCTGTACCCTCATAATCTGAACTTGAATACCTACTAAATGGCTCATCTCAGAATCATACTATTAAGGGGACTTGGGATTCATCGTATGGATTCTGGAAAAACAGAAACCAAATTCATAGCAATGAATGATGTGGAAAACCTTTTGTGCAAATCTGTTATTAATGTCCTAAAGCTATTTATCCACAGATAGGAAGGCTTTAGTACAGACATAAGAGCTGTCTCTATCATCTGAAGACCTATTGCGGCAGTGGGATACTTGTGTATAGCTTCTTAGGGCAGAATGGAATTTAGAAAGTAGAGAATTTTGGAGAGAGGTAATGGAAACTCATAAACACACTCTGAAGCACAACTCATAGTCACCTTCTATATTTCTGAAACCATAAATCCCCAGACTATAATATGGTGATCAGGTTTAGAGTTTTGTATTTAATCACATAAAGATTTTTTTTTTTTCTCTTTGGATGAGATATGTGGGAATAAGCGTTTGGCGCCTATCTCCAACTTGGAAATACTCAGGCATAAAAAGTAACATTGACAAAACAAGCTTGTCATATGGCAAACAAACCTAAACAGTTATTTAAAACTAAATGTAAACCAAGCCATGACTTAAATTGTAAACTTTGAGATCTGGGCTCTAAAAGCCAGCAGATCCTTTGCACACTATAATAAATCTTTGAAATATTTTAATAATTAGAGCTTCAAAAATAGGTCATGCTTGATGGAAACTTTAGATATTTTGACTCTCATTTATATAAAGGCAGAAGGTTCTTGAGGTCACAGAAAGAGTTTCTCTGATTGCTAGTAGACATAAGGTTGATGATATTGTAGGCTTCTTCCAGGAAGCAGATTTCTGCTTAGTAAAAGGGATGACTTTTTATGAGCTGGAGTTGTCCAAAGATAAATATACTATCTTGGCACATTATAAGTGCTCCAGAACAGTTCAAGCATGAAATATAGAAATAGTCTTCTGGAATACACATGGAGGGACCCATGGTGCTGGCCACATATGCGGCAGAGGAGGGTCTTGTTAGACATCAGGGGGAGCAGAGGCCCTTAGGCCTGAGGGTGTTAGATCTCCCAGTATAGGAGAATGCCAAGGAGGGAAGATGAGAGTGGGTGGGTGGGTGGGTGGGTGGGGAAATACCCCCATAGTGGCAGGGGGAGGGGGAGGGGATGGGGAGGTTCCAAAGGGGAGAGCTGGAAAGGGGGAAACATTTGAAATGTAAAGAAAGTATGAAAAAATGAAAAAAAAACTTATAAAAAAAAGAAAAAAAAATTAAAAAAAAAATTCTGGCATACTCTAGACTAGGATAGCAAAGCATACAGACTTTCCTTTAGAGATGGTCTCCACACAGTCCCCACCAGACACTCCATGGTTTACTGTATTGATGAGGTATGTCATTTGGCAAATTAGATATTTAAAATGCATTTGAGAATTAAAATACTTTTAGCTTAAAATGGGTTTATTGGCATGTATTCTTGCTATAAGTTCAAGAGTATCTGTATTTCAAGTTTGCTAGTGTAACTCAACCACTTCTAAGTCTTAAACACAGTCACAAGGGAAGCCACAACACATAGTTTTGCCATTTTCCATCTTTGGTTTGGATGCATGTTCTTTCTGTGTCATTCATCTGGATTTTCTATCCTCAACATCAAATTTTATGGTTAATCCTCCTAACGATATCCCCTTTCTCCTCAACCCCTCATATCTTGATCCTTGGTTCTGTGGCAGTCACTCATTGCTGTGCTGTTTTTAAGTACCACACAAAAGCAGTCATTTGTTCTCAGAACCTATGTGGTAGTTTGATTGAGAATGGCTACTATAGCCCATGTATTTGAATACTTGGGTGTCAGTTGGTGGAACTGTTTGGGAAGGATTACAAAGTGTGACTTTGTTTGAAGAGGTGTGTAACTGGAGGTGGGCTTTCAGCTCTCAAAAGCTCATGCTATTTCCAGTTAGTTTTCTCTGCCTCATGGTTGTGTCTCAAGATATGAGCTCTCTCCTACTGCTCCAGAACTGTGCCTGCCTGATGCCATGTTTCCTTCCATGAGGCTCATAAACTTTAACATTCTGAAATTGTAACCCACAAATAAATGCTTTCATTTGCCTGCTGCCTTAATCATGGTATCTTATTATAGCATTAGAAATGTAACTAAGACAGCCTGGGAGGCTTCTATCCTGATATCATCCACTTCTTCTTCTAACTCTCACAAACAAGGATATCGATGACCTAAATATTTCTTGGTTTGACTATCTATTTTGCAAAGTTCATTGGTTCTCCAAGTGTAGGCATGCAAACACCCAAGAAGGAGACACTGTCCTCTTATCCAACAATCTGAGATGCTGATTTCTTCCAGCTCTGCCCAATTCTAGGCTTTTAAAGTGTATAGCAGATCAACTGCTAAAATGAAAGAGCCATATGCTCTGCTCCACCTCGACAGTTGTTTCTCTAACAGAATCTTGCTTTGCACAGTACAGCCTGATTAAATGATATTAACATGGTGATTATTTCTGTTTTATATCTTAACAAGCACACAATAAATTGAACTAAAGAGAAAATGAACCATGTCGAGTTATTTTTTTTATTAAAACAGTATATTCTTAAATTTTCTGCACTAATTTACCTTTTAAGCCTATATAAATGGCATAGAGTAACAACAATTTAAAAAAAGTTTCCACCTGTCTAGTTTATATAACATGATTGATTTCATTTTCATCTTTTGAAGATTTTTTTCAAACTTTTCATTGATTCATTCAAACTTTTGTGAGTTTCACATCATTTACCCTAGTCCCACTGATCTTTCCATGCTTTGTATCAGTCAGCTCTCCACCTTTGCAATCTCCTCACCTCAAATAGAAACCACACATACAAACTAACAAAATAAGAAAAACAAAGCATAGAAAACATCTCATTGTAGACTCTGTAATGTGTTACAGTGTGTCCCACACTATACCTCTCTGTCCATACTAATGTTCATTGCAATGAGTCATAGGTCTTGTTCAGTGTTTCTGGCCTCTGTAACACCATCAATACTGGACCTTCAGTGGGACTGTTCCCAGTTATCCTGTTGTTGCCCCATGTGAGGGAGATCCTGCAGTTTTGGATTTGCAGGACTGGCCCTTTCATGCACCCAACAGTTTACAGATGATGTAGGTTTGGGGGTGCGCCAACTCAAAGCCCTAAATCTGAGCCTAGGTGGCTATGAGCTGGTCAGCTTGGTGGCTCTCCCTTATCCTCACAACCAGGGCAAGCTCTCTAACACTGCTCAGGCTAGGTTACCCAGTGGTGTCATTGGCTGGACACAGGGCCGGCTCTCCTGTTCTCACACCTTCATGGATGGCTTACTTTCAAGCCTTCAGCATTAGGGCCAGCTCAACTGTGCTGCCAAGGCTAGTTGCAGGGCCTGCTCTCCTGAATGCTGCAGCCAGGGAGGAGAATGGCCAGCTTCTCTGCTATCATGATACTGAGGTCAGCTCTCCTGACTGCCTCAGATGGTGAGGAGCAAAGGGGCACAATTTTTATTATTAAATTATTTATTATTATTATTATTATTATTATTATTATTATTATTATTATTATCATTATGATGATGATGATGATTATGTGTGTATGTGTACATTCATGTACATGTCTGCCATAGTATCCAAGAAGGGTTCAAAAGGCAACTGTTTAGATCAATGCTTTCTTTCATTATAGGCTACCGGGATCTAGGGATTGAGCTGATGTCATTAGGCTTTCTCACCTGCTGAACCATCTCACTAGCCAGACATACTAAATTTTTAATACACATTTTTCCCCCAGAAAACCTAGACTCAGTTATGTTTATGCAATTAACAGACATGTCTCATTGAAATGCTTTTGAGGATAATTTTTTGTAATTGAATATGAATTAGAAGAACATTTTTAAAATGTGTTTTACTTTGGATGGGAATTATAACAACCGTGGCCAAATGTTCTGGAACCTGGATCAGAACACTGACTCTGAAATGGAAAGATGGAACTGGAAAATGATTCAGGCATCAAGAATGGGATCAAACTTGTCTGTGAATTCATCTGAGCTGTTCTTGGAGGGAAGGATGACAAGAAGTTAAAAAGACACCCCTGGTTCCTTTCATTCAACTGACATTGCTCAGAGCAGTGGTTCTTAACTTATTTTGAGGTCAAAGACTTTGTGAGAATTTGATGGAAGTTTCAGATAATTGCTCAGAAAAAGACACTTTCTCACACAAGCAATTATAACAATATACAGATCAAACAAGACCTTCAGGCGAGGAGGTTATAAAGGGTTAGGTACACAATGTAGACTAAAGATCTTATTCAATAGCTCAGTATTAAGCCAGAACTATTTTGTATATAAATGGCTCTAAAATTTCAGTGTCATATTTAATAACTTGCTAAATGCACCTAGAGAATAACTATTTGTACTTACTATCAGTAAAAAGATTTTCTTTTATTCAATGCCTCAAGCTGCAAAGTGGAGTCATTTTGACTGTTTCTGTAGTACCTGAGGAGTTACTAAAACTATCTCAGTCATTGAGGCCCCTTCTCCCACTTTCACTAGTTCACTTTTGATTCTTCCTTCTAATTGGTACTTCTAATGGGATATGTCTGTAGTTTTCTAAATGGTTTTCCCATTTACACCAATATAGCACAACTACAACACTTTATCATTGGCTCAGTGACTCTTAAATTTCTCCATTAGTCTCAGAGGTCATATCTAAAACTTTTAACATAATAATCAAGATATGTCACCCAAAACTTATATTCTTGTGCTTTGGAAAAATGTGTTTCCTTTCTTTACCTGGTGACTTCATGTTTACTTCCAGAAATCAAACTCTTTAGAATCTCTGGACCCCTTTCTTATCTGCCTATGTTTATCTTGTCCTTTTTCTTTTGTAAGGAAAATTACCTTTTTCCTTCTAAACTTCAAGAACATTATAATCTACATCTGCTTTCAAGCCTCCGTTGAGGTGTAACTAATACACTATAAATCAATATATCTAATTGTACAATTTAATGATTTCTTAATAAAATTACAGATCACACAATAATCTTTCACAATCCAGCTCTGCACCTATTTTTAACTGTAAAAAAAAAAAAAAGCACAGTGTGTGGTATGTATATGATTTGGTAGTAGGGGCCTTTCCTAGCATGCGAAATCTTCAGTGCTAGACAGCACGATCAGCATGTGACTTTCATAATAATAACCAGTCTAAAGGTATCTGCTCCTTTATCAATTATAAACTAAAGTCTTAAAGATAGTAAGTAATCACCCAGGTCCCATAAATAACTACTATGAGGCTAGGTCAGATTTGAATTATATATTATCCTCATTGCAGAGGACATATGAGGCAATATGAAGCAATGATTCTTAAAAAATCTCTCTCTAAAATTTTAACCCATTAAAAAGGGGATTAGTTTTATGCAATGTTTTATTCGAAATGCCAGCACATACAAAAAGGTTAGTAAACATCTGTTTAGTGATTTCATGAGTGCATATCCATGTTTCACAATTGGTTTATTTTAGAACTATTCCACCATTGTTAATTTTCTCCAAATGAACTACACTAGTTGTCTTAATTATGGTATAATTTATGCAATTATCTTGAAGAGGGGTAGAGATGAAAAAGTTTCTTAATCCCATTGTCACAGAAAGAAAGTGATTAAATCCAGTAATTATATCACCCTTGAGTAATCAATTCTCTCTCCATTGCATTTTTGAATCCTTACATAAGGCAGTGTCCTGTGTACAATGTTGAAGACTGATTGGTCAGAGTGTGAAATGAGAATGAGAAGAGGAAAAAATAAAGGAGACAGGAGAGAAGAAAGTGAGGAAAGACAAAAGACAGGAAAAATTAAGAAGATATAGAAAGAGAAAGCCATACCTATTTTGGAGTCCGGATGAGCCCTCTCTCCAAATGAATGAAAAGAACTTCAACAGTCAAAATCAATTCTGTAAAGGTTGCCTATATTGTGATATCCTTTATGTAGAGATATTTGTAATAAAAATCATGCTGAAGGTTTAACTGCTTATGATCCTTTAAACTGCCAATTTTCTTTTCCCAGTTATAAACCTGGACTTTTCTGGATATCTCCCCCAAACTCCATGTATATCAAACAATGCATTTTAACTGCTGTGAAGGCTATTCTCAGTTGTCAACTTGAGCATACCTAGAATTTAACTAAAAGCCAAGAGGCTAGGAACACCTGTGAGGGATTTTTTTCTTAATTTAATCATTTGAAGTGGGAAACCCACTTTTAATCTGGGTCTTTTGAGTTGAGAAGATAGTCCTTTAATCTAACTCTTTTGATGTAGGGATATCCTCCTTTAATCTGGGCCACACCTGCTGTCAGCCTGTATAAGGAACTTGGAAGAAGGGAGGTCTCTCTCTTTATCTGCCTGCTCTCACTCTGATGGCAAGTCCATTTCATCATTAGGATTAGTGCCTGCTTCTTTGGTGTTATATGATTATATGGTTCCGGCATATACTAAAGACCAGCTGAGACATCCAGCCTCATGTATTGAACAACTATTGCATTCTTGGACTTTCCATTGGTTGACAGCCATTGTTAGACTTCCTAGACCACACCCTATAAACTACTGCATTGATTATATATATATATATATATATATATATATATATATATATATATATAT
>JADRCH010000075.1:9750371-9762871 GCA_019843965.1 Rhynchomys soricoides
TATATATATATATATATATATATATATATATATATATATATATATATCCTTTTCTTTCTGTTCATCACGTATTTGGAATGTTTAGTTGTCAAAAACAAACAAAGAATCAACCTTACCATCACCAAGAATAAAAAATCTCATTTACTTATAGCTTTCTAAGCCCACTCTATGTAAAATACTCTATAATTTCAGAACAATAAGAAAGAGATTTTTGGAGGGGAGGAAAGAAGGGAACAAATACATGAAAGAGAAGAAGAAAGGGATGAAGAACAGAGAGGTTGGAACAAAACAATGAAGAAAATAAAGAGAGGCAAAGAGAGCAGATGAGAAAGAAGGGAGACCAGATGGAGAAAGTTAAAGAGTCAGAAAAATAGAAAAGGAATGTAATGTAGAAAAAATTTGGAGGGAAAAAAAGAAAAACTTATTTCAGCTTCAGCCAGGCCTGTGTATTGCATACTAAAAGAAAACGTTTTGAGTTCATGCTTTAACCACAGGCTTTGAACCATAGTTTGAGCTGGAAAGTGCTGAAAACCTTGCCTTTTGCATAGGATCTTCTGCTTCTCAAGGCAATGCCTGAAGGCAAATCTGAAAGCCCTGTTTTCCATTTCTGTAAGGGAAGGATTCTTGCCTTATGTGAGCCAGACAGAGAAGGGCTGAGTTCACAAATGCTCAGTGCCAAGTGTATGTAAATTCTGTATTGCTGTTGGGAGGCCAACTTGTTTATGTCCTTCTTGATCCTACTCCAATGTGATCTCATGCGTTGTGACAGGGATTCTATACTGGGCAGTCTTTGTTAAGTGAACCTTAGACCACTCTGCAAGGCAGGATGAAGGAAGCTGTGGTCTAGGCTGGGGAGTCTGGAAAGGGAAAGAATGTTGGATTCTTTTATGCAAGGTTTAAGTCAAGCTCTCAAGCTAATTCATGGATTATGCAAACCTTCTTTGAATTTTGTTTGCACATGGACAATAGGTTTTCTTTATCTGGAAAAATCTGCCTAGCCATTTTCCCTCAACTCTTGCATTCTTCAAGATGACTTACTATCTGTTTTATATTAATCTCAATAGATAGCAGTGGACATTGTTCATTCTGTTATATTTGATCCTATTTGGTAAGATCGTTTAGCAGGCAAAAGTACTTGCCATGAAAGCCTTGTGACACGAATTCCATCCCAGGAAGTCAGCTCCAAAGAGTTCTCTGATATACACATGCACACATGACACACTCTCACCCACATTATAAAAACATACATACATATACATAATAATGATGAATAAAAATTAAATAAACAAGTACTTTAAGTCTCTTTTATAAAGGTGGCATGGATAATCATCACTTATTATACTATTTGAGATTTCTTGAAACTGGTTTCTGTAGGATGTTTCTAACTGCTCATATCTTTTGGCAGCTAAAACACAACAGCTGGTGATCTGACATTAAACCTCACTGGAAGCACACTCAGGAGAGCAGACCCTACACCTTACCTGGGTACCATAGTAGGACTGGCCCTAATTGAGGAGTCACGTGTGAGCCATTCCCCAAGATAAAGAATGTAAGAGAACTAGCCTCATGAGTTCAGGAGAGTTAGCCTTACCACTTGCCTGCCATGAGGAAGCATGGAGTATGGGGGTGATATTCCTCTACCTGTGCCAGTTGAGAGAGCTGCCCTGGGGTCATGAGAGCAGATGACCTGTCTCTGTCCTTTACTGGCTTTAGCACTTGGGAGAGTGGAACCTGCACCTTGCCTGGGACAATACAGCGGAGAAGCCCCTAATGGGGAAGGCACAGATGATCCCTAGGGCACAAGAGCAGGGGAGCTAATGCTACCTCCTAACAATGGTGGCATTGGGTGGTCTAGTCTTTGCAGTGCTGGAGAGCTTTTCTTGGTGGTGAGGATGAAGGAGGTCCAGGAGGCTAACTAGGTCATCTAGCACTCAGGCCTAGATCCAGGGCTCTGAGTTGGCATATACCAAAATCTATATCGTCTGTGAGTGGTTGGGACTAGTAATAAGGCCCACCCTGTTGATACAAAGCTGCAGGATCTCTATGATACCAGGCAACAGCAGAATAACTGAGAGGAGTTCCAGTGAGGATCCAGTATTGATGGATTCACAGAGCCAGAGATCTTGAACCAATGACTCATCATGGTGAACTTTTGCTCGTGAAGATGTGTGAACAGAGGGATATACTGTAGGACACACTGTGACACAGTACAGCTTCCACCATGAGACATTTTCTATGCTTTGCTTTATTTTGTTAGTGTGCTTTTTTAATTTGGGGGAGTTTGCATGGGCAAGGGGCTGATAGGAGGGGATGGGGAGATGAATGAAGAGTGGGGCTGGGGTTTATGATAAGAAAATCACAGAGAATCAATAAAAAGTTAAAGATGTATCTTAAAAAGGGGTAGAGAGAGTTGGGACTGACATAGAAAGGCAGTTCACCTGGAGGAAGAAAGAATTTCTATGGTATCATACAGGAAGAACAAGGCATTTTCACTCTGAGAATGGCAGTAGAGAACCTCAAGTCCCCAGAGATAATGGGTGATGTGATGAATAGATGGAGTGGCAAAGTCTTCCTCTATATAGATGATATAGATGTTCTCTTGTTTTATCCTAAACTACTGACTCCAGCTGAAGTAAAGAGGGTTGCCCTCCATGCCACAGGAAACTGAATGGCATAATCACTGACTTACCTGTGAGGTTCTACGGGGAATCCAGCACTCAAACTACAGCATTATGGAAATATTTTTGGCTTCAGTACCAGTTGCTGGTTTTATTTAGAATAAAGTGATACCTTTTTGTGGTTTCATACTAATGATATTTTTCTCTGTGTAGCTTATTAACCTGTAATCAAAATTAAAATGCGTTCTTCATCATGAGAGAGAGAGAGAGAGAGAGAGAGAGAGAGAGAGAGAGAGAGAGAGAGAGAGAGAGAGAGAGAGAGAGAGAGAGACTCCACCCTGTTTCCAGCTACTGAGAAATGTAAGTCTCTACCTTGGTACCGGCTTCCATGCTGTGTTCATTTTTCATTTCCATGTTCCATCTTCCACTTTCCAATCCCTATCTCATCTTCTGTGTTTTTCTTTCCTTTCCTTTCCTTTGTTCTTTCTTTCTCTAATTAATATAGACCCTCAGACACATGTTAAACCATGCATTGAACATGAGGTAGTGTGAGTTGAACAAATGTCATTGAGGTAAGATCTTAGCCTTAAGGAGTTTAAGGAAACCTGGATCATCAAGGTGATACCAAAAATTTCAACCTTGAAACAGTCCACATCTCTCAAAAGAAAGTTTCCATATTGGAAGCCAAGTTCGCAAATGCTGAAGGAATTGGTCTCTAAAATCATCTTCTGTTTGGATCATCTGAGAGGGAATCAAATCCATGACATGGCTCCATGCCAGACATAAGAATACTGCTGAATGATTTTCCTTGTCTTTTGTTAATCACCATCATGTTGTTGCTGATGAGATAAATTCCCTAAGCAAGATGAGGCAATATTTTCCAAGGGAAAGTGAGTTTTGTTTTGTATTTTCTTCTCACTATTGCAAGCTGTGCTCATATCCCAGCCTCAGTCTGCCCACAGAAACCATCTGGCCCACAGCTGCTGTGTTCAAGTGGAAACTCCAGCAGGAACAGTCCAAAGACTCCTCTTGCTTCTTGTAAATATCAATGTCTGTGTTATAGGTTGCTCCAACCCTAGTACTGGAAAGTCAACAAGTGTCCTTCCTTTTATTCTATAAATGGTTGTTTACACAAGAGATGCTGATATCAGGCATATGGCAGGACAAGTAGGCTTAAGCTATGAGTATAGCCAGTTGAGTTTCATAAACTTTGAGAGCTGTAGCTCTTGGGGAAAAACAGAAAATGAAGCGTCAACATCAGAATTGTGGAATATAGCCACATGCATATTCACATGGCCAGGAAAGCCTTCTGCATGACTGCAGTTTCAATCATGGAAAATAACCTGCTCTTTCATTTTTCATTACCTTGTCCTGACCAAGACTGGTGACACTTGGTCTCATATTCTTCATAAATAGAATGCCCCCTTTCCTCTTTATGTTTTCATTTGCACAGTTCAAATTATGACTATGTATGTAGGCAGAGTTCTATAATAGAAGGATTTCTATTGAGATACTTACTAGTATAGATATTTAAGTGGGACAGGCACTTTAATTATATCATATGAGACTAGGATCAAAGAGAAGGCCCAGCCTGAACAGAATCTACACTAATGTGTTCAGCTGAGATTTGAGGAGGCTCATGCAAGTCTCGTGTGGGCTTTCTTCTGGGATCTGCTTTCTCTGTCTTTTGCTGATTCCTAAAGTTCTACTCTTGGAATTTGATTTTCTCTTAGCTGGTCTTAAGCACAGCCAAATATTTTAAGCTTTGATAACCATAATATTAGGTCTTGAAGATCTTTCCCTCAAGCCTTTCCAGAGACTCTTGCCATCAGACTGGCTGTGAGTTTTGCTTTGCTTTCTTATTTTATGCTTCTGTTTCAGAACTACTGTCAGAATAGCCTCACAGCTGATATTTGACCTGATATCCATGATCCACACAATGTGTCCATTGGCTCTCTCCTAAGGCTTGAACTTTTCTACCAAGGATAAGAAGACTTACAGCCTTACTTTGCAAATGAAGAAAACAAGACATAGTAGCCAAATTTCTGGCCCCAAATCATACTGCTGGTGGATGTGCTCCTAAATGCATGGCTTTTCCATCATACATTTCCCATTCTTAAGATTCTCTCTGACAATATGGCTTACATTAGAATTACCTAGGATGCTCATAGCAAAGGTTAGGGCCAGAGTATCCCCCATGAGATACTAATTTCATTGGTATGAGTGGGCCATTAGAATTTGTATGTGTTCTCCAGTTTTAATGTGGGAACCATTGATCTGTAGTGTTTATTTCTGTGGCACTTGGTGAGCCATGAAGAACCCTTTAAACAAAAAGCAGTATAAATATTAGTGATTTCTTCTTTGCAGCACTTGTTGAAAGCCAGGTTATTAAACTAATGAATCCTTGGAAAAGTAAATTTTCTGTGGCTACAGAGGCTTGAATATCCAACTCTTTTGTCATTCCAGCAGATGGTTTTCTACTCAAGACTGCATGCTGCCCCAAGCAAAACACCAGGAGAAGGTGATCATTTCAGCTGTAAAGATCTTGATCCTTCTGTGTTGTTTATCCTGCTGTGGATATATTATTTACAGGCCCTACCACTAGCTCAACTTTATGTATATCCAGCTGTCAAGAAAAAAATTAGCTAATTTGCCTTTCTTAGAAAATTCTATGATGAAAACATATTTTCTAATGAATAAATTTCTGTTTCTTGGTTTGAAGCAATAACACTTCAGATGTGATCAGTGGCTCAGACCCAGAAGCAAAGTCTGGTAACTTCTATCCAGTAAGACTAGTTTGCTAAGCACTAGCAGAAAAAATAGCATGTTTCTTAAGGGGCCAAACCTCTAAACTCACGTGCACTCAGAGCAATTTGTATGAGGATGTGATGTATTCTCCTTTCTGGTTCCCTGGTGGACCATAGATTTGGTATGCTAGAGAAGCTATGGGGAAAATACTTTTTTTCTGAATAATAAAAGCATGATTCATAAGAAGCTTCAAATAACCAGAATGCCAATCTCTTTTAACAGGAAGATATGACTTTTAATAAGGTAGATCGATCACAAAGGCAATTTTAAATTCAAGAGAAAAAAAAAAACCCTTCCTGCTATGACCCAGATTTTTTGAGATGATGAGAACTGAAAGTCAGAAATGCCTTGTATCCATCTGTCTATAATTCCCAGCTAAGATGTTCATGCCACAATTTGCAAATAAAGTCACCTTGAGCTGCAAATATGGTTTGTTGACAAACTAGTTACACAGTGAATTATACTGACATATTCCTAAAATTGAATGAAAATAAAAACACAACATACCAAAATCTATGGTATCAAACATAGCAATTTTGAGTAAAAAGTATGTAGTGTTAAGTGCCTACTTCAAAATACATATGACCCAAGGAAGCCACACACATGAAATTACAACAATATGATTGCCTAAATAAGACCAGAGCAATGACAATGCCAGTTGCCATGCCAACAAAGATGGGGTAATTTTATAAGGTCCTAACCCTAGATGATATAGACAATAAATGACTGCTGAGAAAGTGACAATCAGTCTTTCCCATGATAGCAGTCCTAATTGGTTATCTAATACTAAGTTGTCAGCCCTAAAAGCATATATATATGAATAAGACTAAATGTACTTAGCAAAGGTTACTTATATATTTATACACACACACACACACACACACACACATGAGTATGTAGTAACAATAAGTAAAGAGAGATCAGAACTTTGTGAATAAGTCAGGGGTGGTTGGATATAGAAGGAATTGAATGGATGAGAAGGAGAAATTATATAAATACAGAACACATATATGAAATTTTAAAAATAAACAAGGAAAAGATTGAGAAGTCTTAGATTAATAACTTAATGGTGTACCTTAAGGACTTGGAAAAACACACATAAACCAAAGCCAAAAAGAGTAGACAAGAGATAATCAAAATCAGGGGTGAAATTAATGAAATAAAAATAAAGAAAAAACCAATTCAAAATTAAATGAATAAAGAAGTGGTTCTTTGCAAATATTAACTTACAAATCCTTAGGTAAATTAGCTAAAATAAATAGAGAGATCTAAATTAATAAAATTATAAAAGAGAGGGAGGACATTATAGCTGACACCAAAAATTGAAAATTGTAAGGGCATATTTTAAAAAACCCTGATCCACCCAACTTGGAACCCCAGTTGACATGGAAGAGTCCCTAGATATAAAAAAAGTAAAATAAGATTAAATAATTTAAACAGATTCATTAAATAAAACCTTTTTCTATAACAACAAAGTCAGGAACAGATGGGTTCCTTGCATAGTTCTGTCAGAACTTCTAAGAAGAACTAATATCAATGCTATATAAATGTTCCATAAAACAGACAAGGAAGAAGAGCACTTAAACTCTTCCTAATGAAATCATATGACCTAGACACTCAAACCAGATAAAGATGTAAGAACGACAACATCAAGATTATAGACTCATCTCCTTGAGTCTCAGTAAGATACTGGCCAACCCAATCTGAATCCTCTTAAAAAGATTATTCATCATTGCCAAGCTGACTTCATTCCAGAGACACAGGGATGGTTTGGTGTATGTAAGTCAATAAATGTTTTCTATCGCATAAACAGACTCAAAGACAGAAATTACACGGAAATCTCATTAGATAAAGAAATGGCCTTTGATAAAATCTGACATGACATCTCTTTATAGTAAATGGAGAAGCTAGGGATGGAGGGAGTGGACTTCCACACAATGAAGGCCATATGTAAACAACCTGTGGCGGGCATCATGCTAACTAGAAAACAACTCAAAGTGTTTTCACTAAGACCAGGAATAAGACAGAGGTATTAACTCTCCTCACTCCTATTCAATAGACTGCTTGGAGTTTTAGCTAAAATAATAAGAAAAGAGAAGAAGTGAAATCTCAGGGTTGTTTTGATTTGCATTTCCCTGATGACTAAGGATGCTGAACATTTCTTTAGGTGCTTCTCGGCCATTCGAGTTTCCTCAGTTGAGAATTCTCTGTTTAGCTCTCTTCCCCATTTTTTGATAGGGTTATTTGGATCTCTGGCGTCTAGCTTCTTGAGTTCTTTGTATACTTTGGATATTAGCCCTCTATCAGATGTAGGATTGGTAAAGATCTTTTCCCAATCTGTAGGTTGCCATTTTGCACTATTCACAGTGTCCTTTGCCTTACAGAAGCTTTGTAATTTTATGAGGTCCCATCTGTCAATTCTTGATCTTAGAGCACAAGCCATTGGTGTTCTGTTCAGGAACAATTCCCCTGTGCCCAAGTGTTCGAGATTCTTCCCCACTTTCTCTTCTATTAGATTCAATGTATCTGGTTTTATGTGAAGGTCCTTGATCCACTTGGACTTGAGCTTTGTACAGGGAGATAGGAATGGATCAATTTGCAATCTTGTAGACCGTCAGTTGATCCAGCACCATTTGTTGAAGATGCTGGGTTTTTTTTCCACTGTATGGTTTTAGCTCCTTTGTCGAAGATCAAGTGACCATAAGTGTGTGGGTTCATTTCTGGGTCTTCGATTCTATTCCATTGGTCTACCTGCCTGTCATTCTACCAATACCATGCAGTTTACCTCACACCAGTCAGAATGGCTAAGATCAAAAACTCAGGTGATAGCAGATGTTGGTGAGGATGTGGAGAAAGAGGAATACTCCTCCATTGCTGGTGGGAATGCAAGATGATACAACCTCTCTGGAAATCAGTACTTGTGGACCCAGCTATTCCACTCCTGGGCATATACCCAGAAGATGCTCCAACATGTAATAAAGACACATGTTCCACTATGTTCATAGCAGCCATATTTATAATAGCCAGAAACTGGAAACAACCCAGATGTCCCTCCACAGAGGAATGGATACAGATAATGTGGTAGATTCACACAATGGAATACTACTCAGCAATGAAAGACAATGACTTCATGAAACTGGCAGACAAATGGATGGATCTTGAAAATATCATCGTGAGTGAGGTAACGCAGTCACAAAAGAATGAACATGGTATGTACTCACTGTTAAGAGATTATTAGCCCAAAAGTTTGAAATACCCAAGAGTCACTTCGCAGCAACAGTAGTTCTGAGTGTGATGTCCCAAATGGAGGGCTTGGAGAAAGGAATGAAGGAGCTGAGGGAGTGTGCAGCCCCAGGGAGGTAGCAACAGTGGCAACTGGCCTGACCTCCTGATACTTCTGGAGACTGATCCACCAACTAAAGAATACACATGGAGAGACCCATGGTGCTGGCCACAAATGCAGCAGAGGAGGGTCTTGTTATCTGTCAGGGGGAGGAGAGGCCCTTGGGCCTGAGGGTGTTAGATCTCCTAGTATAGGAGAATGACAAGGAGGAAAGATGGGAGATGGGAGGGTGGGTTGGAGAATATACCCATATTGGCAGGTGGAAGGCAGAGGGAATGGGGAGGTTCCAAACGGGAGATCTGAAACATTTGAAATGTAAATAAAATATGAAAATAAAAAAAATAAATGTGAAATTCATACCAAAAAAAAAAAAAGTGAGAGAAGAGAAGAAAGTAAGAAGCATACAAAGAGGAAAAGAAAAAGTCAAAGTATTCCTATTTGCAGATGATGTGATTTGTTCTATAAGAGACTCTAAAGAATCTACTACAAGACTCTTGGGGCTGATAAATACTATCTGCAAAGAGGCAGGATACAACACCAACATAGAAATCAGTAGCCTTCATAGAAATCAATGACAACTTACTGACACAGAGTTAGTTTTTGGTGTTGCTATGGGAAAATATAACTTTAATTCATATTGTTTTTCTTTTCTGAGAGTGTGGTGTGTTTTTTTCTGACCTCAGACAGTATTGTGCCATTTGTTGTGTGGCTTATTAGTTGTCTGTTCAGTACACCAGACAAAGGCTTGGCATTCAGCCAGGACACACAAATGCAATGTAGAAGTCGATTTCCAGTCTGATCAGGTTGTACTTGCAATAGATATTACAATCCAGATTCCCCTTCAGCAAAACCAACAAAACAAAACAAAACAAAACAAAACCCAACCAACCAACCACCACCAACAAAAACCCATTGATTCATCTGGCTTCAAGTAGGAAGTAGGTGATGTTTGTCCGTATTGTTTGGACTTGAGATTACTGTTCCACTAGTCAGTATGCCCCCTTTAGAAGAAGCCTGCTAACAATGACTAAAGGAAAGATATAAAGACCAAGTTTTTTTCTTCAGTAAGATTCCCAAAATGCTGGTCATTGAGGCTTTATAACAGATAACTGATGACCTTCTCAGTGCTACTTGCTTACCTTCCATTCCACAGATACCAGTCGAGGAACCCTTCCTAATGAACCTCCTGCTCGATGACGTCCTTCAGACAGTGGCTTCCCTGCTACAACTTGCGATGGGGCCTGTGTTATTCAGACACTCAGTGTTTTCAGTAGCAACCCTGGCTGGGTGCTCTTGAGCCCTGGCTTGTGTCAGGATGAGAGCACATGGGCTGCAGTGTGTGGATAGTTACTTGGAGAATTTTTACTGTAATTTCTTTCCTCTTGCTTCTTTTGTTCTTCTGGATATCTTTAGTTGGCAGTTAGACTTCATTTGTTGATCTTTGTACTTATCATATTTTTACATCTTGTACTTATTTCTTAATGACCTCCTTGACTTGTCTGGATACTTTAATTAATTAGATTATCATAAGCTCATTTCCAAATGGTCTTTATTATTCTTTATTTCTCAATCTTTCATCCTTCTCCACAGTTCTCTTTCTCTCACTACGTTCTTTCAGTTCCATGGACTCAGTATTTCCTATTAATAGTATTATAACAAGTAAAACACAGTATTGAAAATAAAGTCTGTCTCACTAGTTTTTAGATGTAGAAGAAATTTTACTAAGCAGGTTTTAGTGACTGCCTCTGCTCTATCCTTCTCCTCTGGTTCTACTTGACAGAACAGCATGCTAATTTTCTTTTGTGTATATTTCTCTGATATTCCATTCATTAGCTTAAGACCTTTCTCCTGGCCAGGAACACTATTCATGTCATTGTAGAAATATTGTAAAATTATAGAAATGAATATTTTAAACAAACAAAACATGTACCTGGAGAAGGCCAGAGAATGTGCCTTGGAAATTCAAAGAGAATATTTCAAAAAACAACAGGAAGGTGAAAAATCAATAAATTTGATGAGATGAAATAAGATTAAAAATCTGTCCTGTGTACAGTAAAGAAATAACTACCCCTCTCTGAGCTTGTGCTTTGTTTAGAGAAAAATAGATGTAGTAGCTTTTTATATTTAATGGAAAATAGCAGGGAAAAAAACCTGGATACCATGTGATGGAGCAATCTGAATTATAGGGAAATCATGAATGACAAACTTAAGGTGAGCTGTTGGCATTTTCATCCTGAAATTTGGAATTTAAAATAGTAACCTAAATAACATTGTTAGAAATCTAAGGGAGTAACATACTTCATTATGAGCTTTTTAATTGTAGGAACCTAAAGACAAGTAATCATCTGTTTAGTAGACCTGTAAACATGGGATCAGTTGGCCTTTTATTTTAAGGAGTACTTTGATTTTATTAGTCAGGGCTTTGATTTTATTAGTCAGGGAAGGCAAAGCTAAGACACAGCTCCAGACTTTGGGTGACCTGACACCTCATATTAGCTCTAACTAATGCAAAATCTTGTGGATGTGCCAAGGTCTGTCCAGGGCAGCTCCCAAAACAGTGACACATCAGGGCTCCTCCCTAGGTTAGTCGCGTGCCTCCCCTACCTCAGCAGGGGACTTTTACCAACTATTACTGGGAAAGAAGGAAGGCCGATTAGAGGATCCTTAGATTCTTCCAATCTCAGCAGGGCATACAGTATTTCATTCTGTTATTCATGAGCCACAGTTTTTAAGAATGAGACACATCTTGCTCCTCCCCACTTCACCTACCTCAGAAATTCTGGGAATCATCCAGAAGGTAAAGGAGAACTGGGTGGTGGTGGTTGTGGTGGTGTTGCTGGTGGTTGTGGTGGTGTTGCTGGTTGGTTGTGGTGGTGGTGGTGGTGGTGGTGGAATAATGCCTACTGGTAAGCACTGTTGGAACATACTTACACTTTCATAGATCATAAACTGATGGAATTGACTGCATATGCAGTACTAGTGTCTCATTCTGAGAAAAAAAGGCTCTGGCTCTATGTCCAAGAGTTGTAGTGCTAAGGCAGGAGAGAAACTCCAGGATTTTAAGTCCTGAATTTCCCAAAGCACAAACAGATAGCACTTGTACACAGTTCACTAGAGACAGAGCTAAACCTTGGGGTCAAGAAGCTAAATGGTTATTTGTAGCATAATTTAATTAATTAATTTATTTTGTATGAATTATTTATTTATATTTCAAATGTTGTCCCACTTCCTGGTCCCCCCTCCACTAGTTCCTCACCACACCCCCTTCACCTCTAAGAGGGTGCTCCCCCATCCACTCACCCACTCCTACCTCACCCTTTTAGCATCCCCCTTCCCTGGGGCATCAACTGGTCCCAGTGCATTGCCTCCCACGGAAACCAGGTAAGGCAGTCCTCTGCTACATATGTAGCAGGGTCCACAGACCAACCCATGTATCTCATAGGTTGGTGGTTTAGTCCCTGGTAGCTCTGGAAGGTCTGGTTAGTTGATGTTGTTATTCTTTCTATGGGGTTGCAATCCCCTTCAGCTTCTTAAGTCATTCCTCTAGCTCTTTCAAATGGGTTC
Organism: Rhynchomys soricoides; assembly: GCA_019843965.1. Lineage (NCBI taxonomy): Eukaryota > Metazoa > Chordata > Mammalia > Rodentia > Muridae > Rhynchomys > Rhynchomys soricoides. The sequence goes on from JADRCH010000075.1 coordinate 9,762,705, forward strand.
CAAACTTCAATCCAATTGTTGGCTGTCAGTATCTGCATTTGTCTCAGTCAGGTGCTGGTAGAGCCTCTCAGAGAACAGCCATGCCTGGCTACTGTCTGTACGCACATCTTGGTATCAGCAATAGTCAGAGTTTGGTGTCTGAGCATGGGATGGATCCCAAGGTGGGG
>JADRCH010000075.1:9774122-9803136 GCA_019843965.1 Rhynchomys soricoides
ATGTAGATGTAGATGTAGATGTAGATGTAGATGTAGATGTAGATGTAGATATAGATATAGATATATAGCAGAAGACTGCCTGGTCTGGCCTGGAAAATGATTCACCTGATCTTGAAAAGACTTAAGGCCTCAGGGAAGGGGCATGTCTAGGTAGGGGTCGGGGAGCACCCTCTTAGAGGCAAAGAGGAGGGGGAATGGGATGAGAAACTGTGGGAGGGGGGATTAGAAGGAAGGCCAACATCTAGAATGTAGATAAATAGAATAATTAATAAAATAAAAAAGAAACAAGTCCTTGAAAACATACATATATATGATTTTATAAGACTGATCATGTTATATTTAGGAATATATGTATGTATGCAAAAAATAGTGAAAAAAGAGGTAAAGAATTTGACAGAAAGTGGGGAGAGGTAAATGCGAGTATTTAGTGGAAGGAAAGGAGAGGGAGAAATATAATAATATAATCTCAAAATAAGATAAAAGGAAATAAACTCTCAAATCATGAAGAAATAAAACAAAAAGCAAATGACACCTCTGCTTAAGTCTAGTTAGTTATGATCTTCAATATGAAACATCAAAATTCTTACTGTGGCTTGCAGTCCTTGGTCTACTCTGTCCTGTGACTTCCACCCTAGTCATTCTCCTTCTCATTGTCACAGGTTCTGCATCCATCCTCACCATCCTTAATTTTCTTAGAATGCCATGCCACCATATCTTTGTTGTTTCTTGTGTTTAGAATTTACTTTCTTTGGCTTTATTTTCTTTCTGATCTTCTAAGAATTGACCTTTAAACTTGCAGCAGTATCTTTCAGTGTCATCACCTCCTCAGGATGACACCCCCTGAAAGTTTCAAATGCCCATAACATCTACTGTTACATAGTGCACATGTCTTGCAAATTGCAATTGCACATTATTTGTGATCTGTGTAATTTCCCAGAAGGAAAGGGCTGTATATTTCCTGAGCCATGTATCTTTTGTGTATAATAAACAGGCTCAAGAATGCACTTACATAGTGGATCCTCAATGCATATACCTCCAATTAATTGTGAACTCAGCTATATTTAAGGTAAATATTGTGAATGTTATTTATTTATTTATTGCAAACTAATACTTTCACATATACTATGCAGCTGTTTAATTACTAAGCCATAACCTGAGTTTTTTTCTGACTGTTTGAAATACAAATATGAAGGAGTAAATACTGGCTTATTTCATTTTTGACATCTAATTCTATCTATCAATATCCACATGTAATTTTTTTACTCTCTATATACAGAAGGAAATAAATTTACAAATTAAAATTGAATGTTTGGCAAAATATGTAATAGAGATGATCTACTGTGACTATAAAAATAAATGCTTGCAGTCTGATTTTGAATGACTCCAGATGTTTCAGTGTGGCATGTTTCTGTGAAAGTTTCTTCAACATTACCACTGTCACAAGTAATTTGCTGTATGTACAGCTTGAGGCTACATTATACCTGAAACATACAAAAGAAAATGGCATGGGCCTACAATGGCAAGGATGTAAGTCAAATAAAACATATGGTTTGAAGAAAGAAAGAGTTTTTATCCAAATCTAAACATAATGGTAAAAACCATGACATCTTCTCTTTAAGCATGTAAAAATGCCACAGTTTTGTGATCATTTTTATTATTTTATGGAATTTAAGTATGTGAATATTTCTGTTCCATAACCATTTTACTTCAAATAACCTAACATCTGTTTGTAGTCTCTTCTCTGACTCGTTAAGGGCTCATAATTTGAAATGGAACAAACCGAGGCAGTGTGATGCTATGCTGTACAATTCTTCAGGTCTTTTGTGTGGTGAACAAACACAGAAGATTCTTTTAATCAGACTCCAGTCTAAGAGGAAACTTTAGAAATTTGGTTGTCTTAATGATTGGCATTGCCTCTTCAAGATCCCCTCTCCTCATTGCTGGTGGATGGAGAGCTGTTAGAAACTTATTTGTCTTATTAGTTGCCTTGGGATTTTGTTTAAATGTTCATTATGATGAAGTATGGTTTGGGGGTAGCTGGACATCATATCCTACATTTCTAACAAGCTCCAGAGAATTCATGAGAGCTTCGAGTCTGGGAACCTCATTTTGAGCCATAATGACCATAAGAGAGGACTTCAGAATATGGGAGCAGTGCATAGGAGAGATGAAATCATGCTTTCTCATACTCTCTGAAGGCGTTTTCCTTTTCCTTTCAAATCTGAATTATACTTGCTGATTTCCCCGATTCTATAAATAATTGAAAACGTTAGGTTATCTTTGATTGCTTAGTCTACTTATTATGCTATTCCTCATGCTCAATAATCAATATAGCATATTGCAAATGTATCCCTTTGCCTACCACTTCTGTCTTCATATCTTCAACATAATTAACAAACATCACTAACATTTATTAATAATTTATAGTATGTTTGGATTTACAGTCATTATCTAATTTAAACTTTAAACTAACTACACCAGAGCTGGAGAGATGACTTAGTGGATAATGATGCTTGCTTCATGAGCATGGGGACCTGAGTTCCCATCATTAGAACCCATAGAAAGCTGGGCATAGCTACAGTCCAGCTACAATTTCTGTACTATGGGAAGCAGAAGATCCATGGGGCTTTCTGGTTGCTAAGCAGCTCCAGGTTCAGTGAAAGACTGAGTCTAGGAAATGGAGTTGATATATTTAAATTTTATTTGAAAACTGTGAAGTGAGTTAAAATAATTTTATATAATAAGTCATTTGTTGCCCTTTATGATTATGAAACAAGCCACAAGGGTATAGAAAGAGGACTTCTTTAAATCAAGGATACTTCTAATGTAGTGCTCATGACTAACATTAGATTTTGTCAACTTGATCAAATCTATCACTAGTTACAAATTCATTGAAAGTGTAAGGAAGAATATGAACTCTGGTAAGTTCTATATCGCTTTCTATCTCCAATATTTTTTGGAAAAAAATATAGGCCATAGGTTCATCTTGAATAACAGACACTTGAATCAGGGACACACGTCTAGATCATGGTGTCAGGAATTGAAGGAGAAGTAGAGAGAAGTAGGTTATAGAATGAATGGCTTTTCTTGGAACATGTTTCTGTATGATGGAAAAGCAAGACATTTTGTGACTAGTGAGGGTGAATCACCATGGTCTTCATGCTCTTTTTACTTTTCCTCATTAACCCATTAATGTTATACCATCTGTCCATGAATGATTATAAGCAACCAGAGAACTATGGAATATTTGATATGATGCAAGAGGTACAAGGAAGGCTTTGTGGTGTCTTGTTTTTTAAGAGCATAGAAAATGCTAGAACATGATGCTCTGTGGTTTAATGTGGAAGTTCATGGAAGTTGAGATGCATCAAGATAAAGTTATAGCTCAGAAGTACAAGAACAACAACAAGAAGAACAACAACAACAAGAACAACAACAACAAGAACAACAATTCATTTTTTGGCTGACAGGGCGTAATACTATATTGTCCAATCTCATGATATCACGGAATAGACAAAAAAGGTTTAGGATATCCATATGCAACAACTTCATGGGAGATGACAAAGAAATAAGTTTCAGTATGAAGAAATTTTTGACAGAGTTTAGTTACTACTTAATGATAACTTGTACAATAGTTTATAATTTTGAGCTCTGTACTTAAGAACCACAGTTACATAACATAACTGTGGCATAAGCAGAAGAAGATGATAATAATGAATGAGAGGAAGAAGAAGAGGAGGAGGAGGAGGAAGAATAAAGGCCTGTTTATTGGTTTTAATACTTGCCATTGGGTGGTACACCTTTCACATGAATACAAATAACTCCAAACAAGGTCTTATTAGACTTGTCATCATACTATAAAATACTGCTTATAGATAGTACAATTAAGTATAATTTACATTGATATTTTTCACCTGATATAAAAGAACCCGTTTTATTATATAAAAATTAAAGTTTATAATTATATAATAAAAAGCAGAATAATTAAGAACCAATGGATACTCATTTACTAAGTTGAATAAAAAGGTCTTTTTAAAAGTCTTGTAGGTTCTTGATTGAGATCAGAACTTTGATTCTTCACTGGTGAGCTTCTCAGCTCAAGAAAAACTCCATAAAACACATGAAAGACTTGAAGGTTGTACTCTATTCTTGAAGACAAGAATACTTGATTGATTCTGAGCTGTGATATTTTAAATTTGAATATGTTTTCTAAATAATGACAAAGAATACAAGTTGGCATCTCAAAAATCTGTTCATTAAAAAATCAGTTCTAACTCATAAATTTCAGGATCTTACACAATTTGGAAGGCACTACTCTAAATTCTGAATCCCAAGTTATCTATGGAATATAGCAGTTCTATTGTCTGAGGCTTCTGAAGCATACTGAAATTACATATATTCTTTTACTAATTATTATTATTTATTATATTTAGTTAAATATAATTGTTATTTATATTTAGTTTAAGAGAAAGTAATACAATGTACCAAAACTGTGTTTATAGTCTAAGGAACAATACAATATATAGACCATGAATCAATCTAATTTGATTAGCACAAGTTTTCAAGTAAGTTGGGCATCACAGACATCCACCAATCTGCTTAGGACTTAACATTTTCAAGTTAATTCACTGGTGCTAGTTTATGACAACTCTTTGGATAGTGATGCATAGTCTTTGAACAAGGGATCTCACTTACCCATTGTTATGAAAGGGAAGGCTGCCAGCCTCAGCTAGCAGATTCCAGCCTTGACAGCTTAGGGAGTGGTAGAGTACAGATTTTTTTTTTTTTTTTTTTTCTGATGCTAACCAAATGGCCCTAGGTCACATGTGTATGGACTTACTGACAAAGAACAATTGTTGTCACACAAGACTCCCCCAAACTGAGCCTGAAACCCACTGTTTAAGCAAATAAACTCCAAAACAAGAAAATGAAAGGCTAAAAAAGGTGAAGAAGAGTGGCTTCCAAAGCCTTATAATAATAATACTGTAAGGCTCGTTTCACATTCTGAAATCGTTACAGCCAACTGGATATGAACTTCTGGGAAAACTGACACCTGCTGACTTTTTTCTATGCTGTCTTTCCTTTGTGTTTTCTCCTCAGACCAACTACCCAGCACAGGCATCGCCCAGTGGATGCTCTCTAGCCATTGCTCAGTTCCGAACCATTCCACCCATCCATATCAGATCCTTATTTTGCCCTTTCTCAACTCAATTTCCACACATATTCTCTTCTTCAGTTTTTCAACCTGATTTACTCTGTGCTTCTTATTATTTTATCTTTTTAGTTGTAACATTCTATTAGTTATAAATTAAAATTAAAACAACTTTTATAAGTGAATTAAGAAAAGCATGAATTAAGGTTCATTTTCTTTTAAAATGTTATTAATAAGTTATATTTAAAATTTTATTTACAATGACATGTATAATAAATATTTTTAGAGCAGTTTGAATTAAATTCATATCTACACTGAGCACAGAGTGTAGAGATTGCATGTCCCCCATAGTCATGAACATTACCCACTAGAACGGTAGATCTGCTGTTAAGGAGTGTTATATTATACCCTATCATATTCCAAAGCCCATGGTTTGCCTGAGGTTTCTCTCTTTGTGTCATGTATAATGAAATGGGCCACCATTATGGTGTCACACAGAAAAGAAACCCTTCTCTAAAATCTCTCTGTACTTCAATTATTTGTTATTAATTATTATGATTTATGTTATTTTAAATTATGTGTCTTTGTGTAGGTATGTAGATGTGAGTATAGGTGCCTTCAGAAGCCAAAAGAGGGTGACAAATTCCTTGCAGCTGGAATGACAGATGGTTATGAGCTGCTTGACATGATTGAACTCATATCCTCTGGAACAGCAGTAAGTGCTGATAGCTACCAAGTCATCTTTCCAGGTCCCAGGGTTGTCCCTTTTAATGACTGAATAGTATTTTATCTATGCAGGAATCATTCTTTTCCAATATTTGCATTTATTAATAGTGATGTTGCATGTTGGCTAAAGTTTGTGTCTGTTTATTATTACTACTTTAAGATCAATCACTGCAGTGATCAAACTTTAGATCTCTTACTCAAATGTGAACTTATAAAATGGCATTAGATTTACTTTATTTATGTCTTTAGTAAGACTAAATGGTAGAAAACTTTTACAAATCCTTTTCAAAATTTTATGGAGTTAAATATTTTATAATATTTTTTATAATTTTTTCCCTGAGGTTGAAACTTTTAAAAATTACATCCACATGATTTTTAATTTCCTATGTGTGCTCATGCTATAATGTGAAGGTCAAAGGACACCATGTTTGAGTCAATGTTCTCCTTCCATTATGTAGACACTTGGGACTGAACTCAGATCATTTATATTCACATGAAAGCACCTTTAGTCACTGAGAAATATTTTGAGAAGTAGACCCTGTTTTTTCCCTTCCTTCCTTCCTTCCTTCCTTCCTTCCTTCCTTCCTTCCTTTTTTTCTTCTGCTTTCTTTGTAATATGTCTAGTGGTTTCACTTCCTCATTTCTACTTAGGGCATTTGTATATGGGTTCAAAGATATTTCTGAATTAAATCCATTAATCTCTCATGATAAAATTTTTTAAAAATTCTGATTTTATCATTTTCCATATCTGTTCCCAATTTTAATTTTAAGATAAATTTATATTTCTAAAGGAGCAATTAAAACTACCCGTGGAGCCTGTCTCTACTCTATACAAGGATTCCCATGATGTTAGCACCTTATGTAATTACAAAGCAATGGAGAAAAGTAAAGAGATAAGTTTTATTAAACAAACATAAGAAATTATTTAGACTTTTGTACAGTTAGATTATTCAAAACCTACTTTAATATGGGTTCTTACATGCTTCAACTTTCCTTCTAGATCTGACCAAAAATCTGGGAGAAGAAAGGTTAATAGGAAATGAGGGATGTGGACCTGTTTAGAAGTCATTCTTGGGGTAATTCCAAACATGAATCAATAAGGGCAGTCCAGTCTAATTGGCAAACACCAAACACAAATCAGTGGCAACCACTGGATCCAGAAGAAACTGTGAGGCTTCACCAGATCAGCATGAGAATGTGGAAGTGGCAAAAAGCAGCTGGAGTACCACTAGTTCTTCTTTGGCACATTTCTCTGTATAAAGTCACAACAAGCAAAGAACAGAAAAGACCAGCAAAGCATTGCAAGGCAAAGCAATGCAAGAGTGTCATTCACTGTCATTTGAGTTATAGTTGTCCTCTTCCCAAACATCAGACACACTCTTAAGTGTCTGCCTCAGCAAAACAGCCTCTTTAGAGCAGCACCCAGAAAACCATCACATGACACAACCAAGTCTCCAAATAAACTACAAATTTATATTTCAATATTTCATTCATTTTTGGTTAGTGTAAGTGTATTTTTACTCCAGAACCTCATTCAGAATCTTAACTGACACTTGGATTTCTTAGTTCTTCAATCCTTGTCTTTCTCGGCTTTTGATATTTGATGATATCGTTCACTTTTAGATGTGTCTTTTAGAGATACTTAAGTCTTACAATGTTTTGTGTCAAACATATCAAAATATTCCATTATGTTTTCTCTATTTGGTGTTTAGATATCTAACATTTAGAAATGTTAGAAATTTCCTGTTGCTGATAACAGTAATATTGGGTATTATCTTATAGCAGGACACAAGATATCTTTGAATGGATCTGACTAACCTTCACTTCTTTTATTTAGACTATGTTTGCCTTGAACTTGCTATTATCTTCCTACCTTTGCTTTCTGAGTCCTGGGATTATGGATTTATTTCATGCTTGGGTCACTTCATTTTCTGACACTGAATTTTATTTTTTCTGGAATTTACTTTGGCATAAGCCATGAGGTAAAAATAAATTTATTAGTTTGTCTTCAAACATACAAAAACATTTGCCACTGCCATTTGTTGAAAGCTCTGCCCTATGAAAATGTTTAACTGCGTTTGTGACTAACTTCTACCATTCTTGCATACCTTTTGATAAATATTCTTAGAAAAGTCCAGAAGTCTAGAGATAATTGAATAAGCACAGTGATTTCCAAGACAGTACATCTTCTTTTTTCATAGAATGAACCAAAGGAGCCTCTCACATAAAATTCATTTTTAAAAAATTTTAATCTTCTGCAGTCGTCCGAACCATTGCACAACTCCTCTGTTAATTCTGAATTTTCCACTGTTCACTTGGAGGGAGGAAAGCACAAGCTGTTTTATAGTCAAATACAAATTCCAAATGTGAAATATTTTGAGGTAATTAATTCTGAAATAATACAAAATGGCATTGTTTTCAAAAGAATGATATAGATTTTAACATGAAACTTCATAACTGAGAATATGGACTAAGAAAAACATCAACACAAAACACATACATACATTCACACACATACACACACACTAATAACATATAAAAAAGTTAAAGAAAAGCAGAGTGTAATAGTAATATTACAATCGTGTGAAAATCAAGACTGAAGTCAATACACCAGTCTTTTTTTTTTTATTTCCCTTTTTTTGTCTTTTATTTATTTATTTTTTTACACTCCGGATTTCATTCCCCTGACCCCTGTCAACCCTCTGACTATTCCACATCCCGAACCTCCTCCCTTCCCCCCTGTCTCCACAAGGATGACCTCCCCCCAACCAGACCTCTAAACTCCCTGGGGACTCCAGTCTCACCAGTCTTAAAGGCATTAGTTACCAACTATTGAAATTGTGAGTGACCAGAAGTAAGTTCAGCACATGGTCTCCATGTTATTAGGGCTTCAAGTTTTCTTCATCAATTTTATCTTATTAAGCTTTTCCCAGAAACTTGAAGATACAACCATTATTCTCTTTCATCTAAGAAAACAGGATGGGGACTGGAAATGGCTCAGATATTTAACATTCTCATTGGTTTTGCAGAAAATCAAAGTTCAATTCCAACTACATTAGGTAGCACACAATCACCTGTAACTTTAGTTCCAGTGAATCAGACACTATCTTTTAACCTCTGTGGGTACTGTCGTGGACATGATGCACTTACAGAAAACAGGCATGTGTGCTCTCACACACACACATACACATGTAAAATACTTGCCGGTGACTTCAGGGACTTGAAAACAGAACTTTTGATTCCATGATGCTTTCCTTACATTAATTTTTCTGCATTAAAACAATAAAATAAATAGTTGCTCCTATGCCAGGAATACCCCTTACTTTCAGATAAACTATGTGAATCACATGAACCCATGAGAAGTGCACATTTGATAACAAATATGAAAGTAACGTATTTGGTTTTCTATTGTTTTTAGTAAAACATACAGTTCTAAGTTCTAATTATGAGTTTCTGCAAGCTCTTCAGTCATCAAAAAAACTGACTAACTAAATACCTTAGTTGAAAACTAGCTAGTCTATGGAATATCGAGACATTGCCTGTACAGTAACTGCCTTCAAAATATATGATGTAGTGATGACTTGAGTTAAGATACCTAGTACCCATGTAAATGTTGGGAATGGGGCATATGTCTGTCACCAAAATACTGGGTGTGTATAGGGAGCAATGACAGGCAGATGACAGGAATTTGGTGCCATTGAGTCTGGCTATATCATCAAGCTACTGATTTAGTGAGAGATCCTGTTTCAAAATATCTAGTAGAAAGCAGTAGAAGAAGCCACCCAATTTGATGACTGATCTCCACACATATTTGTATACACCCCTGCATGCACCTGCGCACACATACAAAAATATACATACATGTGCACACAACATTATATATATATTATATATTAATATATATTATATAATATATAGCTATTATATATTATATATATACATATAGTTAGGGAGATGAGAAAATCTTCTTAAAATTATTATTAAGATGTATCTGTGGCTTTTGTTGAATAAGAACATGAGGTTGCTGTTTTTTTAAAATCACTGAGAATAAGCAATAATTAGAATGCAGTTTTGGAGAAATGTGATTACAAATGTTAACAATTAAATGCTCAAATGCTTTGGCAGAAGTAATTGATAAAGGTTCTCTTCCAAGAGAGATCCAGACTGCTTGCTTAGATTCTGATAATCTTGAATGATATGATGTACCAATAAGGAACATGAATTGGAAAGATGTCCAGCTCTTCCTTCTGAATCTATGAAATGGACACATGGCCAGGTGAAGGGTGATGAATGACAAGCCTGCATGGGGTTAAGAATGAACTGGATTTGGTTAAACATTGAGCTAGAAAGAAGTAAATTTACATTTATCACAAAAAGAATGTTCCCTCCATTTCTAAGACTGAGGGTAGAGGGTGTTCTAGGGCATGTTTCTCATATCCACAATTATATTGCATGTCCCTGGACATCTTGTTAAAAATTCTAAATCAATGAATTTGGTGTGGGAACTTGACCATTCTAACTCTTCTGTCTCCTTCTTATTACATATTCAATAGCAAAATTCCAAGACCCAATACCCACAAAAGAGTGTGTCAACAGAGGAGGTTCAAGAAATTCAAAGGAGGGAACAGAAGTGGGTTGGATTAGAAAGTGGGTTGGAAAGGAGCTCAGGCATGAGTATTCTGTAAAGGGATGAAGCATCTGTTGGATGGAGAACAAGAGGAGGATTTGTTGTGATCTTGAGATAAAGATGCCTCCAGGTATTTCACTTGATAAGGCTGACCTGGTAAAATGTCTTTAATCACAGTTTCTTACGGCTCTCTCTTTTCATTCTTGTTTCTGCTTTTTTAATCACTTCTTTGCTGTGGTGTCATATTTAGTAGGGAAAGTGTAGACTATAATTATAATGTTTTCAGTGAAAGTTTATTGTGTGTACATTTACACTATCTACACATGCAGATAGTTTGGACTAGGTTTAAGGCAGTGCGTTCAACCCTGCCACCATGTAGGACTGAATTTGAATGGGATGTATCTAATATGCTACCCACAAGCTGGATGTTATACCACAAACACTAATGGAATGCTTACTTCTTGTGATGGCATCTCATATAATAATTTTTATACGTTGTAGATCCTATTATAATCATGATTTGTCGAAGTCATAAAACAGTACAAAACAAAGGAGCTATGGATTGATCTATATAATTAATTCCAGAGCACTTGTACTGTATGTGCTTCAAAGGCCAGAATATGCACTACAGGCTGGTCTAAAAGGCGGTATGATAAAGGAAATAAGGCAGTACAGCATTTAGATAAGCTGCTAAGACAACCATAAAACTCAGGAGGAAGAGCATTGACCAGTGTGTTTACTCTTATCATTTGTGAAATCAGACACCACAGATGAGAAAGAACAAACCCTAACTTTAGCAAATAGTTTGGCCTGTTAGAAAGAAAGAAAAAAAAAAAAGCCAGTTGAAATAGGTCCAAGCAAGCCATTAAAGTTTTCCTTTTCTGTTGTGAAATGGTCTGGTTCAAGTAATGAATCTTTCTACTTCAGCTCTCAAGGGTGATAGTACTAGGTTATTGTGTGGGCAGGTTGAAAGGACAAACAGCCATTTATTTTCCAATGGGAAATTATATAAAACGTACAGGAAAGCAATAGAAGAATTTGATTCAGTTATTCCCAAATCAAACCATAAGGAATGTTTTAGTATCAAAGTTTACCTGATTTTTTTTTTTTATTTTTTTTTATTTTTTTTTGGTCAGGAATGCTAATGTTAAGATCTATGAGCCTGTGTGTACCAAAAAAAGTTCTATTGGTTCTGTAGAAATTCTGACTCATGGTGATTCTATCCTCCTGAGATCTTGGCAGAATCCAAGCATTTCTTTACAACAGCTGTGAGATCTGCATGAGATGCCTCTGTGCACAGGCAAGGTCATTAAGAAGGTCAATGTGAATGAGGGCTCTGATTTAGTTACAGTGTAGCATACCTGTGAGCTCTGTATTTTGGGTATCAAAGGAAATGTTTGGATCCTTCAGTCGCAGAACATTAGTGGAATTTATTGGACAAAATGATCTTGACATCTCAAAATGTTGCTGAGTTTTGTCAAATCTTTGTCTCAAATGAGCTGAATATAATATTTAGTCTGCATTGATTTTTAATTGTCTGAGTTCATGCTACTATTGACATCATGTTATCTTTTGAGGGATGTGTGACTTGATTTTGAACCATAGAACTAACTTCCTAGACTAGAATTTCATAATCTCCAAATTCATTAGGAATTTATGAGAGGATTCATGCTCATAGATCTTAAATCATAGATTTTTTTTTTAAAAAAATAGGTATTAAAGTTCTAGCTATTCTTTCCTGTGCTGTCTTCTCTGACCTAGAGTAAGCACTAAATTAATCAACAATTCAGTTTGTGAGGCAGAGATCAACAGAAGAGAGAAAAGAGCTACCAAGAAGTATCTGACCAGGTAAGGTGCTGCTCTACCTAAAACTTATAACCATTAAAATAAGGCAATTGATGCCCAGAAAATTCACAATATACTAATGACATAATCAGTTTTACTTCCTTGGCTAGGAAATAAAGCAAGATGCCATTCATTTAAGTCACTAAGATAGAGATGTAGAGAGTGTTTGGGCCGAGGTTTGCACTTGAGACTCACCAATTTGCACAACACATAAAAGCCAGCAACGGCTTCACTAAATTTTATTAACCACCAACATGTACCCAACTTTGCGACATCCTATTAAGTGACTTGATTATTAAGGGACAACACTGCTTGTTTCATGATGTGGGGGCAGTTTAAGTGAGGAAGCCTTTATAATACCCATAATAATAGCTTCTAGTAGAACTTCACCCTAATAGGTAAATATTGAGAGTCTGGTAAAAACACTCTACCAAGCTTACCTCTTTATATGTGACAGAGAGCCTGCTGCAGACCAATAAATTTTTTCCATAAATAGTGCTAAAACTATTTGCTTTAATATGAAAAAATAGAGTCCTGTGTCACAAAATTAGCAAATATCAGGTCCAGTTAAATTAAAGATAAATATGAAAAGAAAGAATATAAACTTTTAGAAGACAATGTAGGAGATAATTAAGATTTCTATCTAGAATAGTTATTTTCAAAACAGATATAAAATGTTCAAGTGATAAAAGAAAATATTGACTACACTAAAAATTGTTTCCTATGGATCAAGGAACATTACAAGAGGTGTTTTTTTTGAAACAAAAGCCTAAACTGAGAGACAATTTACAACTGTAAAACACTCATATATCCAATCTGAAAATATACATTAAATTTCTGCAATCAGAAGGAGTGAAAATAAAGAAACGACATCCAGCCTCCTGGCAAGTACTAAAAGTTAAAACCACTGGCTGCTGTCACAGACCTGTCAGACTTAATAAGCAGAACAAGATAATTTCTGAGGTTTAGGAGCAATGAGACAGTTTCTAATCTATGGAGACTATACATTTGTACAATTTTGGTAAACAGCCTTACTTTGCCAGTGATATTAAATATGTGTATGCTGTATGATCACATGTTCCTGCTCCTAAGAATATAACCTAGAAAGATCACTTGGTAGTGCAATGTGAACCACATAAAAGACAACAAAATATCAGAGAAAACTGGAAAGGGAACTAAACACATTAAGCAGTCTAATTTATAATTCACGGTATATTTACAATGGAATCATATAGAGCAATAAAATTAATGAATTGTAGCTAACAATCATCTGCCTTAGGAAATATAAAAAATAAAATGTTGAATTATGGGAATCAAGTCACAAGCAAACATCTATTTAAAAACAAATCCTAACTAAATAATGCCATTGTTCAAGATACACAAATGGGTAATAATGACCATGAAATAAAACAAAGGATTAACAAGTTCATAATCAAAATTCTTGAAGAGAAAGAAAGCAGGGCATGCAGGGATTTGGAGGGGCCTTGTGATGTTATGTTTCTCAGAGTGAGTTCTAGATCCAAGAAAATTCATTTTATTTTTCTCTTTAAACTTATATGTACATATTTTTAACTATTTTGCATGCTGGCTATAGTTTATAATAATACAAGACTGATATGTGATTAGCATACATTTATAAGCTCATGTAATTTATCACATCACTTCCTACTTTCCTTATATTTTTCTGTATCTGCAGTGCATTAAATATGCATTTCTCTGGATTGTTAAAATTTTAAATAAACGTTTCTCTTTGGTTTCAACAAACTGGTCTATGTTTCTAAAAAAATCTTATCAATATGTTTGGTCTCAGGTTTGGAAACATGGCTCAGTGATCAAGAGCAATGTTGCTCCACATGGTGGCTCATATGCATCTCTAACTGCAAGTCCAGGGGATCAATGTCTTCTTATGACCTCCATGGGCACAAGACATACATGCAGTACACATACACTCATGCAGTCAAAACACCCCCTGCCACCCCTCCTCACACAATTTTCAAAAACTTGTTAAACTGTTGGTCTCTACTTCTAAATTTATTGAATCTCATCACTCAATTGAAAAGTACTTATTGATTATTCATCATTTCTAGACTATGAAGAAAGTATCTATCTTAGGCACACTTACTGTGTTTGAATAATCTTCAATTTGGAGGTGAAGCAATGCTTACATGTCCTAATTTAGTGGTTTTGAAAGAAAATGTACTGTATTTTTGTAGTTCATTTACCGGATTTTTGTGCACAAATAGCTGGAGGATGCATGTGTTAAACATTAATTTTACTTGCCTGGTTTCAGAGCCCTTTGAATTATAACCATTGTTAAAGTCCAGTGACAGTGGAGTAAAATGTTGTTGAGTGACCTTAGAACACATGATTTTATCTGAATCCCAGCTTATATTTATCAGTACACTATTATGTCACAAAAATCATTTTGGAAATGGATAGAACTGCTACAAATCAAAATTACTAGGTAATCATCATTTCCTCGACTCCAATTATGTGACTGTAGATAGCACATCTATTTGCTCAGCCTTTTAACAGAAGTTAGGTGATGACCATCTGTCATCTGCATACTGCATTGAAAACTGGTACTGAGATAAATTTGAAATTAAAATTCAAACTTATGCAGGTTTCTAACTGCAATTCCCTTTTAGGGGTACTGGAAAACATGACAGAAGGTGATTTATAGAGCTACTTTAATGAGCATTTCTGCTGAAGCATTTCTGGGATGATCGTGGAGAATCTTGAAGGCATTACACTTCATAAAACATGAAACGAATAGCTGTAAGTACTCAGGCGAGAATTATAATGCTAGCAAATTTATCAATGTCTGCATAAAATGATTCTGGTTTCTCCACTGTTTCTCTGGCAACTTGGTAGAAAAGCTTCAGAAGCAGATGGGCCATAGACTTCAGATCATTTCACATGAAATTGCATTCATGTGATGGAAGAGGCAACATGATGTAATTCTTGGCTTGTCATAATAAAGCAGTAATGTGCTTCACTTAATTCCAAATGCATATCCAATTATAAGATACTTTCTGTATCAAAAGAGTTCGTAATCATTTGTAATTCCTTTACAAAACTTGAGATCTAAGCTCAAATTGCTCAAAATCACCGAGGAAGAATACAAGAGCAATCTACCATTTCTATGAAACATATATCCCGTATGTATTAGACAAATAGTCTCTCTCTCTCTCTCTCTCTCTCTCTCTCTCTCTCTCTCTCTCTCTAGCACATCACTAATGTCTGGACTTGTGTTTTACATTGCTACAACTAAGAAAGAAAATTAGTACCGCGGAAAGAAGGGTACATGGGTGAGAAGGATGATGGGAAGTCTCACGGGTGTTGTTTCGGATTTCTACTGCTGTGATAAACACCATAGCCAAAATACTTTGGGAAGAAAGATTTATTTCCACCTAGAAGTCTCAGGTCATGGTCCATCACCGAGGGAAGTCAGGGCAGAAACTGAAGGCAGGAAGAAACCTGGATGCTGGAACCGGAAGCGGAAGCCCTGAAGGAATGCTGCTACCAGGCTTGTTTCTCTTGCTCTGCTTGCTCCGTTGATTATTTTAGTTAGTTAATTTTGTTTTGTCTTGTTTCTAACACCCAGGATCAACTGCTTAGGTTGTGCAAGATGCACAAATGGCTGGACTCTCCCACCTAATTAAGAAAATGCACCATAGGCTCCACTACATTGTGATCTTATGGAAGTGTTTTTCTCACCTAAGGTTCCCTTCTCTCAGATGTCTGTAGCTTGTGAAAAGTTGACAGGAAAACTATCACCACAGATTCTCAATTACAAGGAAAACCGTGATGGGATCAGGTAGCTTTGTTTTTTCCCTCTTGTGCTCTTGAGAGGAAATCAAAATGTTTCATTATGATTCAGAGTTAGTCAGTTATCTTAACCTACTTCCTTGATCCTTGGCCTTAGGGGCAAACCACTTCACTCATGAGCCTCATTTTCACTCTTAAAGTAGGGAGAAACTACTCCAGAGGTTGAAACAAGAATTGCATGAGAAATAAAAAAGTGGCTGGTATATGGTAGATACTCAGTAGATGTTCACAGAAGTTTAATGAAATAAAAAACAAAAACAAAAAACCTTTATTTTTAGCATTCAAGGTTTACAGCATTCTCATTATTTCTGCTATCCGTTACATAGTCATCTGTTGGTGAGAAACCAGGCCCTTTGAAATTCTTGGAAGTGAAGAGCATGAACATAGAACAGCAGTGTTTATTGTGATTCTCCAAACAATCACTTCTCTTGTACATATGGGACCGCCCGACTGGAGGAGCTGCAGTTTTGGGTAGTTGTACCTTTTGAGACCATCCACGAGTTTCAGCTGGAACAGTGCGTTGGCTCATCTCTCTGGACAGGGAGACAAGAAAAACCTCTCCTTCATTTTCTCTGTTGCTTGTCTTGAATATCTTGTGTTTTTCTATAATGTAGCTCCAAGAAATGGATCCAAAATGTTCATTATGCATCCTCAAGCCCGCCCTTCCTCAGGGACTCCATTCCCCTCTATCTAGGGATTCCTAAACTTTCTTAAAGGGGTAACAATTATTTTCTCAGAATTTTGCCTATAAACTGTGACAATGTCTGTTTAACTATTTTCATTAAATTGACCATTTATAAATAATTATATTTTTGATGCTAAAAATCCACCCTAAGTTTTATTATCTGACATAAAGAAAACATATTTTGGGGACAAAGCTATATTTGGTGCAATATTAGCCCATGGCTTTACTAAATAAATGTCTTCACTCAGGTAAACACTGGAAGGCAATGTCACATATCACAATGGATAGGCAGATCTGGATCTCCAGACAGCTGAGCTCCAGTTGCAGATAGGCCAAATTGATATCATGACGTCCAGAGTCAGGTACCTAATCAAGAACGTGATGATAACATTAGCTTTCATAAGGTTGTGAAAAGCAAAATGTTAGTCAAAACCTTTAGTTACTGTCAGGTATTATAATAACAAAAATTGCTATAACATCTTCCTTAGTAAGATAAATCTAAAATTGCCAATAGACAAGATAATTTGGGGGAGTGGAATAGATGCAAAATACATGAGAAATTAAAAATATATTTAGAGGTGGACACACCTATAATTCCAGCACGTGCGAGGCAGAGGCAAATTAGAGGTCAGCATGGCCTACATGGTGAACTTGAAGCCAGCATTGGCTAAGTAGTCAGACTGTAGGAAAAAGAATAACAAGCCCCCAGATACACTGTGTTTTGTAAAACAAGTACAAAGAGCCTAGATGAGGCAGATTAGTACAGGAAAAATAACCTGATGTTTTCCTTCACATTCTTTCAGTTTACTTCTATTTCCTGAATGTTTGAAAACCTCTCAAGGCAGAGGTTCTCTTCCCCAGTCACTAAATATGGTCCAGCAATTGTCAAAGGATGAGTGCATTTTGTTGTTTACTTAGTTACAGATAAGTTCAATGACTGTCTAAGAAATGCATCCTTATATTTGTGTATGACATTTGTTGCAAACTTCTTTGGGAATTTTTAAGAATTTGAAAAAGTTATGAACTTGAAAAGAGGAATCTAGCTTATTGTTTTCTAGATTTACTGAATTTGCTAATGATATAATGCAACAAGCATTTGATTTAGCTTTTTTTTGAATGTGGTTATCTTAGAGTATGATGATTCTGAAGTCAAATTTTAGTTTCATTGCTGGATTGAATTTATATGTTAGTGTCTCTGCGATACCACTTTTATATACTTTGCTCTTCACTGCCAATGAGAATGACAACTTCAATACAACTTTAAATGTATTATTATGTAGTTTCTTTCTTCTAGATCCATAACTATTTGGCTCTTAAGGTTGATGTATTTCAATATAATATGTTCAAGATTTCCATGGTCAAGTTACATTGGAGACAGATGACCTCGTAAACTCTACTGTTGAAAGTAATTATATAAAGACTCTGACGAGAGGAATGGAGATCCAAGTACTTTTTTATAATGTGCTTTAGAAATAGGCTGATATCATAGGCAGAGCTTCAGTATTTCCTAAGGCAAAGAAAGATGTGTAGCCTTCACTTAATTTTTGATTATCATTTATTTACAGATGATAAGTTTTTAATATGGTTATATAACTCTAATAAATTTCCATCCATGCTCCTTTTTCTTCTCTAGTTTACTGCATTTATAGCCATGGCCCACCTCCAGTTTTGCCAAAATTGTTTTTATGGCATAGCCACTGTAACATCAGACCAAACTCTTAAGCTGTGAAAGCATATGACCTATTGTTCACTTTAAGTAAAACCTAGTTTCTTGGATGGTAAAGGTTCTATTTTCTTTTTTCTTACATCCTGATCATATTCGTATTTACTATGAAGAAAACTAAGTAATAGACTCTGACAGATATGACCTACTGTTCTCTAATTTATTTGGGATGTAGGAAAACCATCAGTGTAGTCATAAAAATGGCACCACCCCCACAATAAAATATGGCTTTAGTTATAACCTATGACATTCTGAAGGCTTTTAATAATGGTTCATATTGCTTGCAGTTGGTATAGGAGTATTAAGGAGCAATTTAATCTACGTATTAGAAACCACAAAACTACTCCTAGGTAAACCAGTTTTGTTGTATTATTAACTTTTTCCTCTAGGAAATTTATAAAAATATTAAATCAAATAACATCTGCTCAAATATTTTTATTGTGGTATTATTTACATTAGCAAAACTTGGAAAACACTAAAATTCCCAATGGTTGACAGACGGTTTTATAGAATGCATTCAAATTATTATAACACCTATATCTAAAGCAACGTGTATATATATTTATAAAAGAAAAATTGTATCTTTTAATGTTTATAGTCATGGAAATACTCATACAGAGAAAGCATATAACAACAAAGATATATTTAAATATGAAAGTAATAATAGGAAGATGGATAGTGCTTTCCTAATTCCTTACACCTACCCTTTTCCTGTTGGTTATTCCCTGTAACATTATTGGGTACCTTTTGTAAAGTAATAAAAATTGGAATAAAAAGGAATTTATTTACTTCATTTAAATTGAATTATTAAAAATGCTGACTGTTTAGAGTGGGTGGGTAGGGAATACCCCCATAGAGGCAGGGGAGAGGGGAGGGAATAGGGAGGTTCCAAAGGGAAGATCTGGAAAGGGGGAAACATTTGAAATGTAAATAAAGTATCGAAAAAAATAAATAAATAAAAAATAAAACGAAAAAAGAAAAAATTCTGACTGTTATATATGCTGTGAAATGGTAAATTAGTTTTATAAATGAAACATTATCAATCTTATAATTAATACACTGAATATTGAGATGTACTCATAAATATTATTTTAATATTTTATAATTTATATTCATTTTGTGTGTCAGTATGTTTGGATTAAAACAAGAAACAATTGGGCTGCAGAGATGCTCAGAGGTTAAGAGCACCCAGTGCTCTTCCAGATGATCTGGGTTCAATTCCCAGCACCCATAGGGCAGCTCAAAACTGTCTGTAACTCTAGTACCAGAGTTTTCAACATGCACACACAGAAAAATTCTAGAGACACCAATGCACATAAAATAAAAATAAGTTTAAAATGTAAGAACAATCAGGCAACTGTCCACATATTATGAACTAGCACTTGATGAGACAAACTGTTATTAAACAAATTATTTTAATGACTGCATAACATTAAATTAAATTGGATAATACAGTAAATCCTATTAACAAAAAGCAGCTCAGACAATAATCATGTTTGCAATTGATACATATTTTCCAGGCAATCTATAATGTTTTCACTTTAAGGACTATTGAAAAATATTTGAAGACTAAATTCCAAACATCTGTAACATGTCTTATGTCAAGCTCTCCTAATTGCCTGTGGTTATTTTGAAATCTTGTTAGACATTCTCACTTTAACAGCAGGATGGCACAAAATGTTTCCTTGGTTAAAGAGCCAACAAACTAGGTCTTAAATAACATCTGATATTGTCTTTTTCATTGACATTGGAAAACTTAATACGCCTCTCTATAACTTACATATTCTACCATGAAATCAAAGAAAGAATATGACCTATTAGACTTTCTTATTTCCAATATTATCCACTAGAACTCCAAAAATAAAGATCTTGTTTTTCTCTAACCAATGTCAGTGAGGAAGTAGATGATTGCCCACTAAGTTTGTAAAAGAGATTCTGGCCTCAAAGATGACTTTTTCTGGTCTTAGATACAGAAAATACCTCAAGACTTCAGTGGATCAAGATATGCTATTTTCAGATATATTTGAGATATATTAACTCAACTTAATTCTGCCAACTCTATGACTTCTGGTTATACTTTCAGCTTATGACCTGGGGCTCACAATACAAACCCAAAGGGAGTATCAGCAAACTAGCCAGAGAGCTTATGCTGTTTGGGGGACTGCGCTGGGAAGAAATGCAAACCACAGAACAGTACTTTTTTTGCTTTTGCTTTCAAGATGCTGTAGTTTGCTGAGACTACTCAATCCAAAAATATTTTACAAAATCAACAATGACATGTGATGAGTTTGAGGAACAGCCTTTGAAAAGATCATTTAAAACAAGTAGATTGGTAATTTCAAAAATATTAAAGCTATTTTACGGACTTTTAAAGCAAGAGAATTATATACTTTTTAATTTAATCTGGTAAATTAAATTCAATACCGACCCCAAACCTCCTGATTACATCTTATTTCAAGTTCTGTTGTGGCAACATTGCTTTAGCTTGATTCTTTTCAAGGTTGGTTTTGTTGTAAAGCAAACAGTATGTTGAAAAAATGAATTTTATCTTACATAATTGTGCCAGTAAGTGCCTGATTAGCTACAAAGAACAATCATTTAGTATGAGAATTGAGCACATTTTCTCAACTGAAAAGTTTAGCAGGAATTTTTCTACCTAAAATAAGTGTATGAAAGTACTAAGATTTAGTAGTTACTATCTACATTTCTATCTCTACATATAACAGCTCAACTACTAAATTATGCAGCAGAAAATAAGCAGAAATGAATTGTTGCAATTAATTCTCAAAGCCAGCTTAAATGATTACATTCTATTATTGAAATATTAGGCAAAGTTTACAGAAAAGCAAAATCAAAGATACCTTATAACAACGATTTCATCTTGTATACAAAGAAGTCAAATGATAAATATAGCAATTTTAGTGTGTAACATTTTAGTACATTTACTTGTATGTGTTTGCACATGTGTGCAATGCACAGGACACTGTGTGCTTATGGAGGTCAGAGGACCCCTAGTGGGTGTCAGTTCTCCATGAGGATCACAAGCACTGAACTTAGACTATCAGGCTTGGCAAAAAGCATCATTACTGGCCAGACCATCTCTATGGCCCTGATAAATGATTTTATATTATAAAATTTATGCAAAATATAACATTTTAATAACAAAAGCAACAATAAAATGATCTTTTTATTCAAACATCATCACATTGACTGGCCGTGACTTTCTGCAGCTATAATGTATTTTCTGTATGCTAGACTTGCATAAGTATAATACTGTTCAAACTAAGCAATTAGAATAAAGGCAGAATAGCAATTTTTTACTCACAAGTGAAAATGATGATTTTTACTTCTGTAACTTCCTACACAGGGTGCCAGCAGCTGGTGTTCAAATAGATTAGCCTATGGGGGATCTATCTCATTAAAACCATGATGTTGTGAGGAAACCTCAGGCCGGAAGTAGTTGGCAATGCAGAGAACAGTACACAATGCCCTGTCCCTCTTAGTCCTACGGCCATATTCACTTATTCTCTCTTGCTGTCCTGCTCTCAAATATCTTTATTCATTGTCTTTTTCATTGTTTATTATCAACTTCCTTAATTCTTTCTAGATTCAAAGCCAATAATAAATAAATGGAGCAAAACCATGCATATGTGAGGAACTAAGGGCTGTTTTATTTGACTTTGGGCAGACTTTCCCTGCTCCAAGCACTCGTTTGTCAGGAAACTCACATGTCTTCTTCTCTGTTAGCTGCTTAGGTTTCTAGCAAGAATCATGAGCTGTCATCACATCTTCTCAAAAGAATGTCTCTGGGATCCTCTTTCTCACCTCAAGACCCCTAGCCATCCAGTGAGAAGGGGGATCAGAGATGAGTATTCTCAGTGTAAAAAGACACAGTGAGGTGCTAATTGTGTTCTATGGTGTGTGCCAGTTTGATAGCGAAGAAGTCAACGCTTTCCTGATTTCCAACTGACCTCCCTTTCTTCTTCCAGCCTCTTTGTGCCTGGTGTCAACATCATTCATGAGCTCAGCTATCCCATGGTGTCTGAAGTATTCACATGTGGAGCAGGTGCAGGAAATGGAGATATTTCAAACTTCCATAATTGCCACCTTTGTTCTTTTTGCTTAAGATCTTGAATGGGAGTTATTCAATGTCAAACACTTCAGCAATTTTTTAAAAATTCCAAATTCGTGAGATTATACTTAAACATCAGAAATTCTTTTCTCTGGCCTTATTTTTTTAACAACTGAATTTCTTAGGGGGTCAAGGCTTTGTTTGTTTGCTTGTTTGTTTGTTTGTTTAAATGAGGGGACACCATGATGATTAAAGTTGTCTTCAAGAAAAGAGGCGAGTTGAATAGTTTATTAATTCAACTTTTTTGATGGATTTGAAGGTTTAGAAAATACTGCCACATACATAATCTTGAACAATTTCACAGCAGCCCAAGGAGATAAACACATCCTGGGCTGTACTGTTATTTCTTAGGTTAGGAAATTATGGTCTGAAGTCAAAGAACTTCCCAAAATTGGGAAGGTTTCGGCTCCACGCTATTTTTTTTTTTTTTTAATGTAAAATACAAAGCAAACTCATAGGTTACCCATGCTCTAGGTTGCATTGTTGCATATTTAGTCTTCTGTGAAAACACCAAATCTTTTAGATTAGTGTTGAACTTTTCCTTTTCTGGTACCAGCCATACTTTTTGGAAACACTAAGTCCTGTTATCCCTGCCACCTGTTCCTTCCGTCTGTGACTTTATAATCACCAGACTGCTATTGCCTTGTTACCTTGGGTCCTAGCTGGAGTAAATATGGTCATTTTGCTATGAACTTTATAAAATTTCAATAGGAATTTGCTGGCAGCGGAGTCTTTCTAATATACATTGTGATGATCTACCCTGCCTTATGATCTACAACAATTTTACTGTACACAAAAAGCTAAAATTTCTGGGGCTGGAGAGATGGCTTAGAGGTTAAGAGCATTGATTACTCTTTGAGAGGTCCTGAATTCAATTACAAGCAACTACATGGTAGCTCACATCCATCTGTAATGTGATCTGATGTCCTCTTCCGTGTGTCTGAAGACAGTGACAGTGTACTCACATACATAAAATAATAAGTCTTAAAGAAAAGCCCTCAAATTTCTTATGTTGTAAACATGACTTTCAATTACTGTTGATATGATAGTATTTTCTTTTACATTGTATATTTCCAGACTATTATCACAACTACAACATTATACTTGTCATTAAAAAAGCATTATGCAGCGTGCAGCTGCTAGGTTAAAGAACGCAAGCCATTTCTAAACTCCATTAAAATATTTAATTCAAATATGTCTTAAATAAGAAAAGCTCATATTTTCTTCCAATTGAACTAATACTCCTGTATTCTCCCATGAGTTCTGGTAGGCTTCCCATTCTGATGCTCATTGTATTCTGTGTCTATCTTCCCTACTAGGGTACAAGCTCTAGAGGACTTGTTCACTCTTGCCATTCTTTATCCACATTTCAGTGCTCTACAAATTAGTGCTTATATAATCATTGTCAACTTAGTTTACTTGAGGACCTCAGGATTTTGAGTTAAATTTTGTACTGCTTCCATTTACATTAAAATGATCAATGTTATTTAAAAAGAACAATAAGACCAAGTACATTTTCTCCTAATGATAATCAAGTTATTTTTAAAAGGAAATATCTAACAGTGTTCAGAGAAACAAGAGGCACATTAGAGATCCAGTTTAAATGCTGATGGCTTTTGAGGTAGTCTAAAGAGAAACAATATAGCCGAAAAAGGAACAAGTAAGCTTTCAGATTAAGTGCTGTGTACAGAAGGATAAAGGGAACTTTATCTATCTCTTATATCCTCAGAAATGTTTTTCCTTCCTCCCTCTTCTCCTCCTTCCCTTCCCTCCCTTCCCCCTCCTTCCCTTCTTCTCTTTCCTTCACAACAGAGGGATTGCAATTCAGAGGCATTTAGTGAATTTGAACTCAGGAACATCTTTGCACTTAGAGGTTACCGTGTTCCCTGATATATTTACTTTTACAAAATGGACAAGATATGCATGAATGTATGCATGCATGTATGTATGAAAACATCACAGTAAAACCCACTTCTTTTCTTAGTAGCTTTAAACCATAGCAGGAGAGGGTGGAGAATCAAGAGTGGTAGAGTTGACTAGAAAATATCAAGGAGAAATTTGTGTTTTACTTATCATTTTGCCCTCACTGCCTTCCCCTGCTCCCTCCCCCCAAGATAAGAGTAATCTTTAAGTAGAAATATGGTTCAAATCAGATTTCCAACACAGGACTCATTAGGACTCTGCCAAGCAAAACCTTCCTGTGTTCATAGGCACATTCTGAATCTTGACCTGGGCAGAAGCACAAGAAGGGAGGTGCACAAGGAGAGGAGAGTTTTATACTATTACTTTATTTTATTGACTAAATTATGATATAAAAGTTAGTCTTGAATCTTTCAAACATAAATCTGAGTAGAATATGCTGTGTTGGAAACTAAACCACAGTAGCAATGTGCTAAGTGTTTATTGACAAAAGAACTTCGTGACAGCGTTAATTACCAACAGCAATGTGATCAAGAATGTGAGGCAGTAACCCCGGAGAAGGCACTGGGACTGCAGACCAAACCCATTAGACACTCAGGTTCTTCCATCTGCTCTGTTTTTAAGCTCCAACTACCTTCTTTTAAAAGTTAAGGGTTTGTCTAGAGAGAAGAAGCCCCTCTGGAATCTTGGGAAATCCAGAAGGAACTGGTTATTAGGGATGAGGAAGCTCACGATCTGTTTAAAGGTGACGCCCAGAGCATTTTTACACACCCAGCTTTGTGAAGAGTTGTTGGCTTCCCAGTGCAGGTTCCTCGGCCTCCTTATTACTTAGAATTTTTCATCCAGTCATCTCTTGTGATTTCCACTGAACACATTTTATTAGGTGCAATAGCTGGATCCTGCTGTCTCTTTCTCTAGGTCTGGAGTCAGCTTATGAATGAGGGCAATTCAACCTCCGCAGCATGGCTGGGAGAAAATAAATCTAATGAATTCAGGCTGTGAGGGGAAAAGCTGTTCTGGGTCATTCGCATGGGGAACAGAGAAGAAAGGAGACAGTCAGCTGCTACCTGGCAGCAGCCTGGAGCCAGGGTGTCGTCTGGGTTTGGGTTTCCTGCTGGAGTCAAGAAGGCCCTCTGTTACATAAGGCCTTGGTGGCTGCTCCAAGGCAAAGCCACTGTCTGCGGGACACACCCAGGTCTGCTCTCAGGAACCCTACTTCATTTTAGCAAACCGCTCCTGTTAATAAGCCTTCTTTTTTAAAAAAAATCTGACATGCCTTTGCCCTGGGCACTCTTCTCCAAGAGAAAGTGAGACAGAACTGCTCTGAGATAGAACCTCAGCAAAGACTGCAGTGTTCTAGCAGGTGGACTGCCCAGATAAATCAGGAGGAACCATTAATCAGCACCAAGAATTATGTTCACCAAAGGTCAAGGACCAAAATTCCAGAACAGCATCATCTACATTCTTCTCAGAACAATGCGAATCTTACTCAATGTTTATTAAGTGAGGCCATAAACAAAATGATATAAATATAACATTGGACTGCTGTAGTGAGAGGCAAAATATTTAGTAATGGCATGCTCAACGAACCAACTCAAACGAATGCTAGCAAGGAGTTAGACCTTGGTCTACTTACTGAATCCTCATGGACAATCCATCTTGTCCTTAGGGTATAATGTACTCAGGCTTAAAACTTTGTGCTGACTGACATTTGCCAGATATTGACTTTGATTTTATCATCTAAGCGAATCTTTCTGTAACATTATGAAATATAAAAATTATTTGTATTTTTCAGAAGAAGGTATTACATGGCAAAACAATTTGCTTTTCATAATGGCACAAAGGAGCCTGATATAGCTGTCTCCAGAGAGGCTCTGCCAGAACGTGACAAATACAGAGGCAGATGCTCCCAGCCAACCATTGAACTGAGCACAGGGTCCCCAATGGAAGAGTTAGAGAAAAGGACTGAAGGAGCTGAAAGGGTTTGCAACCCCGTAGGAAGAACAACAATATCAACCAACCAGACCCCTCAGGGATCCCAGGGACTAAACCACTAACCAAGGAGTACTCATGGAGGGACCCAGGGCTCCAGCTGCATATGTAGCAGAGGATGGCCTTCCCGGCATCAATGGGAGGAGAGACCCTATGAAGGCTCAGTGCCCCAGTGTAGGGGAATCGAGGGTGGGGAGGTAGGAGTAGGTGGGTGGGTGGGGGAACACCCTCATAGAAGCAGGGAGAGGGGGTATGGGATGGGAGTATGGGGGGGCGGGAAAGGGGATAACATTTAAAATGTAAATAAAATATCCAATTTAAAAAAAAAAAGAAAAAAAGTTAAAAATAAAAAAGAGAAAACATTTTATAAAAAGAGAGGGAAAAAAAAAAAAGCAAAATGTGAACAGCACCAGCTGGTCACCTCTCGGCTCCCGAACATCTGCAGTGCCAACATTATACTCTTTATATTGACAGATGAGACTACTAAAATTTAAAGCTTGGAGAAGCAGGCTATGGCTTAAAAAGAATCTCTCCTTTGTTCTGTCCATGTGGTGGATTTTCCTAGTTAATCTACAACACATAGCTAAGGATGTACAAATAGGAGAAATCTAGAACGGTAGAAAGCAGGGAGCCTCTTGCAGGGTTTCATATAGATTTGCACAATTTGGACTATGTGTTAGCCTTTCAGAGAGTAATCTTAAAGTCTATTTCACAACTAACCGTGCTTCACTGATCTTGAAGCAGTGTCTGCACTGTAGTTTTTATTTCCTTGCCTGACTCTGTAAAGCCCTTTCCCAGCTATAGCCAAGAGCAACATGAAGACTTTGAAGCGGGGTTTACAACCTTGTTTTTCTTTTACTAATATAGCACACGGTTCTCATCATCAGCCCGATTTGGCTATTGACATGGAGACAAACTGGAATGTTTGCTCAGAGATCCAACAGTGAAAGAAGGCCACAAAACAAAACAAAAGAGGACAAAGTGTTCGGGACAAGCAGGTTTCTTCCAGAAACATCTACAAAACGAAATTGAATTCCTTCAGTGCTCTAAGTGAGAAGCATTTACTGCCATAGAAGAATGACAGGTTTTTTTTTGTTTTTGTTTTTTTTTTTTTTGTCTTTTTTTTTCTTTAAGTTAGGAAAATGTTGGTGGCATATATGGTTGTCTCTGTCATTCTTCCTTTAACCTTTCAATGGTCCTTCCTTGCTTTCTTTCAGGTAGAAAAAAAACCCCTTTGTTTTCCAGAATACACGTGTGCACTTTGATTATTTGACTCTGTCATCAGCTGAACAGTCACCACTTCACAGAGCGTTTAGGACAGCCTTGTCTCAATAAAATTGGCCCATCCTCCTCTGTGGCCTTACTCTCGCATTCTTCAGACTGACTTTCAGTACCAAGTCAGCATGAGAGTGCATAGTTTGAATGCCTCCGATTGGAACCTGACTTTACTGCCACACAGACTTATCCGACTTTCAGCCACTTTCATATCCTCACTGATCTCCAGTGCCATTACAAAGATAACTGGAATTAGAATATTCATAACAATAATAATTTTTGAGAAAAAGTGAAATCTTTTTTTTCAAAACTTTAATGAACTATAGTGGTATAGTAGATGTCACAAAAGGTCTCACATTGTTATCAGAAATTCCTGTTTTTGTAAAATTTTAAACGTGCTTTAAATATTTTCAATTAAAATTTAAATGTCTTAATGGATGCACAATTGCCCGTATTTACAGGATGATTCTTGTACACAGCACATGGTGTTGGGATTAGAGTCACAGGTGTTTCCCACTGCCTAAAACATTTAATTCTTTATGTTGAAAGCTTCAACATAAGCTCTTTTATACATCACTGTGAACAGGTTCTGTTCATTAGAGAATTTTTCTTTTGTGCAAATATATTTTATTCTACTTTATATTGTTTTTAAAAACATTCTTCATTGTAGGTAAAGCAATAAAATTTACATGTTAGGTAACACCATAATAAAATAATGCATTCTAGTTTTAAACCGAGAAGGAAAAAGGAGAAAAGTTTTAGTTTACAGAACCCCTCACCACAGAACAAATTTCTTCTTAATGCAATTTTTCTCAGCAAGTAAAGGATATGAATGCATTCAGTGATGAGCCATGTCAAATTCCTAGTATGCTAATGGTCAATAAAATGGAAAGGAAAGCTTACTTCTCACAGTCATGGCCTCAGAAGAAAAACACGTGTTGGACTAGTTTAGATGCAAAACCTACTGCTGCTACTTTAATACATCGAAAGTTGAACTTACAGATTTATGCCAGAGAAATAAAAAGTTGTGATAGAGTTCAAACTCAGATAAAAATAAGCTTATATTCTCTTTTATATTCTCTTTTGTATTCTCTTTTATATTCTCT
>JADRCH010000075.1:9805738-9833813 GCA_019843965.1 Rhynchomys soricoides
GTGCTTCTTATTTATAAAATACCATGAGCCTTGACCTCAAAATTGTTACTAGTTAGATAGGTACAACAATCCTAGAACAAAAGTCCTAACTAATTTATCCAGTCCGAAGTGAAAAAAAGAAACTTCCCACCACATATTAACCACCTGTTTTATGAATATGGTGCTTTTTCAGAGATGTAGATTAAGGAGGGATGGATAGATATTGTTTTGAAAGATGCCCATCCTATATGTGTTTCTTGTCTTTACAATTTAATACATTTGAGAATTATATATATTATATATATGTGCTGTAATTATTTCTATTTTCACCACTGCCTCTCCTCTTCCAGCTCTCTATTATCCCATATACTTTCTTTCAAATAAGTGACCTCTTCATTAGTTTTTGTGTACACACACACACACACGCACACACACCACCACCACCATATATATCCTTCTGTACTGCTTTTCTTCTCTGCTTTCACATTTAAAGGACCTCCTTTTTCATTCCTTTCTTTTTCTGTAGAACTTATCTAGAATTCCTTTCCCTGTTCTCTGCACAGACCATTTTAACTGCCTCAGTCAAATGCTCACCAGAGGTTACACTATGTTTTACCCAGCCTATTTTACTTTGTCCTTTTTGTAACCTACACTTTCAAAGTATTATGTCAATATGAAAAACAATCCAGCTATACCCATTTTTATGTAGAGCGGCCCTGTAGATAGAATGCTTATGGATATTTAACTTTGCCAGATCAGGTATCAAAGACTGGGCATAGAGAAGTCTCCCACACAACCTCAGGCATAAACACCTTGATGCAATATCATTAAAGATCTCAAGTAAGAGGGCCCACGTTGGATGGATTCTCTTCAATTCTTGATGTATAAAATGATAAGATGATACATTACTGTTTCAACTGTGTTATAGAGTGATTTGTTGCATAGCCATACTAACTGGAATGGGGAAGTTGGTAAATAATGTTAGTCTAGTTTGGTTCAAATGGTCAAACAGATGAAACATGTATCAGAATATTCCACTCTTTCATTTAAATGACCACCACGGTGGCAGGGAAATGACACTGTCTAGTATGTGAGCCTTCCATTAGTTTGAGGAGTTGTGGCACTAAAGATGCTTATGAATTTGTTCCAAAAACCTGTGGCTTTGGAAGAATAAAATATACTTTCCTCTTAATAGCTTTTCCAGTAATTAATGGTTATTTCTAAATCTTTTTCAGTAAGTGCAAAAAACACACCCAAGTAATTCTTTCTCCAAAAGCCATCAAAGGAAGGCAGAAACCAGAGCACATAATGTGTCCACATTAGTCTAATCACTGTCTCCCTTTGTCCAAGACAATGTACCTACTATGTGGTGCAGACCTAATATGTGGTGCAGATAGGCGAATGAAGGGGAGCTTTAAATCTGGAGTGCATCAGAACACACTCACTGTGACTTGCAGACTGCAAGTTCCCCACCAATTTTCTTATTATTAACCTTTTAGTAACATAAAAGAAGTAAAGAGATTCTAAGTATATTAAATTAGAATTAGGTAATAGTTACGATGGAAAGTAGACAACTCAGACTTCATAACTCAAAACGTTCAGCACTCAGCGGTTACTGAAATGTAGTAAAATATGAGGTCAACATAGGAGTTAAAAAGGGAAGTTGATGGTTTTGTCTCTGTCTAGGAGTGTTAGGAACAAAAGCAAATTACGAATTCATTGCTGGAGCTGTCTGTAAGTTGTGCAGGAATGCCAGGTAATAGCATTTATGAGTTGTCATCTGTGCTAAGAGAGAACCCCAGGGGACACATCTACATTTGAATTGTTCCAGAAAAATTCACATGGCACAGTTGGCACCTAATTAGGGACTGAGAAGACAAAAGGTAAGTCATGAAATTATGGTGAGTTATAAGACATGAAATTAAAACTGGTCTATCTGAGGATAAGCATCTATAGGGGCAACTCAGTCTCAACTTTTCCCTAATGTGATATGGGATGGTGTGCCTCTTCACTGTGACAGTTATGTGCTTCCTGCATTGTGTGATGAGGTATGCCCCAAGACCAAGTCATCTGAGAGTGGGACATCCCAGAGTGCCAATCTTCCTTTATGTGGTATGAGGTGGCACGTTTCCCTATGATTATGGAATTTTCCCCAAAAGGCTGATAGACTAACTAATATACTGCAGATGGGGGAGGTAGCACATACATGGCAAGATCATAAGTCATGTGGTCTCAGTTTTGTGGCTTTTGCTGTGATCAATAAGACATGAAGCAAACACTACATCTATCTGGAAAGAACTTGCCCATGGGAAAGAGGAATTACAATAGGAGAGAGTCATACAGATACTTTCTTCTATATAAGAATTCATGCTGGAGCAGGCTTTTCAATGGGGTAGCTGCCTTTGAGTCACCAATGCTCCTCTAAGTAACCCCAGGAAACTCATTAGTCCAACAAATTAGTCTTGGGTGCAATTGTTTCAGCTAGCTCTCATCCTTCTTTATAGATACAAGATACTTATCTTGTGTTCTAATACTTCTGTTGGAGAACTGTCCTGTCTTGAAACTCAAGTGTTCTGGCAACAAAATCTCTTGTATTTTGTTGAAAATTAAACAAAATTTTCTGTGTCTGAAAAATTAGTTTTGATGCTTTCTTTTCTATCAGATAGTCATAAGTCATAAACTGTGTACTTGACAAACTTTTTGTACTCTAGACATTACTTAATGAAATCCTAACTAGTAAGATGACCAGAGAAAATTATATCTTTTTTTCAAAATGTTATATATATTTTTCCCTGACAGAAGTCAAGATTATTTTAGTCTTTAATTTTTAGAAGAGACGCTGTTATTTTCATTTTGTGAAAATGCTTTAAAAACAATTTAACTTAGATAGTCTTAAGATAAGTAATTAAAATAACAGTTACATTGTTCTTACACACAATGAGGATCCTCTTTAGTAAGTCTTCCTAGGTTTACCTGTAGCTAAATGGATTCTCTTCTATCTATCATGGAAGACAATATCCTTTAGGCTAGCTGAAATTGTTTCTGTATTTCCATAACTCACTCTTTGAGCACTTTCAGTTAGCTTTGTGGGTTTTCAAGTTCTCTGCTTAGATGAATGGAATGATTTCCTGAACCTCCAATGTTTGTTTAAATTGGTACAAAATTCTGAAAAACAAATTAGAAAAAATAAATAAATCTATCAAGGTTTCCTGGGATCACCATCCAGAAACTAAGCTCAGATTACCTGCTGACCCATTGCCTGAAGCCTTGACTGCTAAATGGAGTAGCAGGGTTGGTAGAAACTCAGAAATGAGTGTATGGCTTTTTGAAGCAATTGGATTTTTCTGGCCTCTGCTTTATCACTGATAGTCCAGTTTATCTAAAGTATCAAACAGGCTGGTTGTGTTAGACAAGTTTTGAGTCAAGGCAGACCCGAGTTGGCTTTTACAGTGCCATCAAGTGCTGCATGACTTAATTAACTAGGACAGATCTACAAACCTTGGTATCTTCATCACATGAATGTTTTGCAGTTACTGTGAGGATTCAATGAATAACTATATAAAAAAGACAATGCAATTTTGAATATGTTGGTTTTGACTTTCTAACTGAGGCCATAGCTGTTCTCTACAGTATTTGTGAATAAATACTACTTGTCATCCTGAAGCATAATTCTGTACATATGGCTAAGAGTATACACTGAAGCATATTCATATGTTTTCCATACCTACAAGTCATTTGCACAGTCTTTCCTCAGTTTGTTGTCCATAACACTAAATGCTTTTTGCAAAAAGGAAGTCAAACAATACGGATTCCAATTTGTCTCAGGACATCTCATTATTTTTAGATAGGCCATATGAAAATAGCATCTTTGTGTGAACTATGTGTTTCAAAGTAGGCAAAAGCTCCCAGCAGAGTTGTTCATTTTTGTGTGCTGGTCTATGTCTTTTCATGCATAGCATTTGGTATGTTTCTTCTTGACACTATTTAAGAGAGTAGACCTTCCAAACAGAATACCTACATTAAAACTATGTGATTGGACCTTATTGGGTTTATTTTGTATTTAAAATACTAAAAGTGACTTTATTATCACAATAAAAATGAATCTGTAATGGTAAGATCTTGAACTTTGTTGAATACTTATTATGTCATGACACACATATACTTCTTATACATTTAAATATTTACCTTGATAAATAGTAATACTAGATGCACTTCATAGACAATACGACCAAGGTTAAGAAGGGTTGAATGATATAACCAAGATTATCAGAGTTTGAGTTCATAGACTGCATCTACATACTATTCTCTGTTTTCTGTTTTTATTCACAAATGAATATAATACTTTATATTTGCTTATTGAAGTTGTTATTGGGGATCTAATATAGTGAGGTATTTCCACACTAAAATGTTTTATAAATTCTATTTATTTTTTCTGCAATTACAGGATCTAGTTTAGGAAGCAGAATATAGGCTACTCTAACCTTAAGGAAAAGGTAGAAAATGGTTTATGAACTTAACTTTATAGGTTTTTAAATGATTGTGAATGTCATCTATGGTGATTTCCTAGCTGAAGTCTATTTCCAAAACTCTTCACTATATAGTGAGCCCATTCCCTCTATTAAGATCAAAATGCTAGGCATGCATTTCTATTATTTGATCTATACGCACCATGTGTGTGTGTGTGTGTGTGTGTGCACATGAATGAACACATAAACAAGGAGTATTGTGCTATTTTTTTTCCTAGGATTTCTGCAGTAAATGATCACAAATGTGGTAGCTCAAAGCAACAGAACAGAATCGTGGTAAACTTTCTGACCCTCTGGCTATTATAATTTTTCTCCCCTTGTTTCTCAATGTTCCCTGAACTTTAGGTACAGGAGTGTTTTGTGAATGTTTCCACTGGCACTGGGCTCTATGACTCGGAATATTAATTGATTGTGGTCAGGGAGTTTACTGTGAGATTGTGTCTCTTGGTAATATCAGAAACTATGCCCAACAACTGCACAAACAGGAGCTGAACAAACATGACACCAAAGGACATGCCAAATTGAGTAGGAAAACCTCCATGAGGTCTCAACCCCATAAAAGGAACTATAGGCAATAGGAATAGTGGGAACAGAAGATGTTATCCTCTCCAGGGATGAGCACAACAATTATTTGTCTAGTGCCAAACAGCCTAAATATGTGCATACAAATAATATTATGCAGACTGAGAAAATTATATTTGAGAATATATATGTATAGATATATGTGTGTGTGTGTGTGTGTGTGTGTGTGTGTGTGTGTGTATGTATCCAATTAGTGAGAAGCCATGCATTTGAAGGAGATCAGGAAGAAGAGCATATGAGAGGGTTTAAAGAGATGAAAGGGAAGGGAAAAATGTAATTATATTATTTCAAAAAATATAAAACATCTTATAAATCTAAACATAATTTTAACATATAATATACTAATAATATTCTTTGGTATTTAATCAACTTAATTGAAAATATTAACCCATATAAAAGATAAAAATGGTACTACTGGTGGTTTTTGCAGTTTTATTGATTATGGCCAAAACATAGAAGCAAGCATTCTGTATTCAGTAGGTGAAGGTTAAATGTCAGGTGTAAAAGTAATGGAATATTGTTGAGAATAAACCTGTGAAAAGACAGAGAAGAGATTCAAATGCATATTTCTATGTAAGCAAAGCAAATCTGAACTCTTGGGGATGGTTAAAATGTTTGTGTACATTGATGGCACATAGGTATTTGGCTTTGTAGTGATAAAAACAGTGCTGGAACCACAATCACCCTCCCACTTGCCTGGCTTTATCTCCCATGCTCCTTCTTTTCTCTTCCCAAATAGTTGCTTTTATACTTTCATAAGCTATGCATGTGATACATATGTTGAGGGATGTGTGTATGTGTGTGTGCCCAGTTTCCACATATAAGAGATTAAGTATTATATTCTTTTATCTTGATTAGTCATAATTTTATATACATATTTGACTGGGATTTCAGATTCCCAGAAACGCAAACTGTCATGGGTATATTTTATGTAAGAATGATATATAACTTGGTATATGAATAAAATAGCTTGTACTTCATGATGTAGGTCTCATCCAATAAGCTGAAGTTATGAATAGAAAAAAGTAGCACTTCCTCCCCTAAGAAAGAACTTTTTCCTTTGGAGACATGTTTACATCTTTCCTTTGTCCCTGAACTGAACCTGGTTCTTTTGACTTTTTCAAGCCATTGACTTACTCTTCTCCACTGAGGTTGTCTAATCTTTACAAATGACTTTAAATAAATTCTTTATCACTCAGTAGCTTTATGCCCTATTTGGTCAATTCTTTTTAGAGAACCTTACTGTGATAGCATATATATCCCAAAATTATGGCATTCTGAAAGTCTCAAATTCTAAAGAGGAAGTAAAAGATTAATATATACCAGGGGTCAAGGGGCAAATGGGGTGGCAGACAGAGTGCAGAGAGACTTGGGGATAGCAAAACTATTTGTCTGATACCATACCAGTGGATAATGTCTTCATACATTTCAAATCACATGATGCAAAACACCAAGAACAGCCCAAAGTTAAAGTGTGGACATTAAGCAATAGTGCCTAAATTCAGACTCATGGATTCTAACAATGCAGAGCTGTAAGGTGTAATATTGGAAATTTGGGAGATTGTATGTACAGTGGGCAAGGAGTATCTCAGAACTCTATGATTACCATTCAGTTTTGCTCTAAACTTAAAGCTGTTCTTAAAAGTCTATTAGGAAGGGGGAAAATTTCAGGAACAACAGCTAGGAGGCAAATTTTATGAAAAAAATTAAATCCAAACAGGTATTTAAATTATACTTAGGTAGAGGGACAGACAAAAGCAAGTCCAAAGCTTCAAGTCATAAAGTTAGGAGATGCTCTGGGTATGGTTGGTGGTAAAGGTGGAAGACTACATGAGGGGGAAATCACACATCGGTACCAGAGAACTGTCTTTTCTCAAATCCAGTATCGTAGCACTGGGAGATACAAAGATGGACAAATGTTAACACCACCATCCCAGTAGATCTGTCTTGAGGAAAAATGCACAAATAGAAATATGGAAAATATGCAGATGATAATGTGTCCAAAGGCAATAGATGTGCAAACTCAGGTCTGGTAAAGAAGTGGAACCCTTATGTAGACAACTTCTCAAATATTTATAGCTTACAGTCTGTGCATGTGTATTATACTACTTATAACTAAAATGGACACGGACATCTACAGCTGTGGTTAAATTTTGAATTGCAGCTTCATAGCATAAGAGCTTATAGTAAATGTAAAGCATCAGCAGTGTTTAATAAGATAACTATTCTCTGGTTAACACCTAATGTTTCCAAAAATAAATCATGTTTGTGATGCTTTCAGAAGTTATATGAATAGAATGACATGTGTGCTTTAACAATAAAACTTCAGGAAAATTTAACATGGACAGATTCAGGTCTATGAACACATAAATTATACCATAAATAAATACCATTCACAAATTACACACATAAAACACCTGTTTGTCTTGTTTCTAAATCTTACAAAAATGATTTACAGATAAGGGTACTGGATAATAAAGAACTCAACTGTTTATCTATAGCTGTGTGTGAAAGCTTTTGAGAAGTCAGCAGAGCCTGCAAGAGCACTATATAACTAGAGCTGGGCTCGGAACAAGTCTTACCTAATAAGATCACTCAAACTTCTGCTTCTCCTCCAGTCATCCCTGACTACATTTGTAGGAATGAAAGGCTGACACAGATAAGTTCTCTGACACGTGGCCTAAAATACAGACTGAGAGAAGCTGACAAAGATCATGAAAACACTTCTACCATGAGTGCATGGTCACCTGCTCAGTGTCACTAAGCTTTAATTTTGGTGGCTTTCAGATTTTACAGCTGTCAGCACCTGCAGCTCCCTGGTAGACTTTGGAAGAACGCTTTTTCCTCTGTGTCAGTTCCTAAATAAAACTTTATTTCACTGCAGATGTGGGAAGTCTGTTCTACTCAGCAGGTTCTTGACTTTATTCTGTGGTCTGGCAGCTAGATTGTTTTTCCCTGTCCCACAACCCAGGACTTCCCCAATACTACATACATCTCGAAAGTAAAGCAGAGTTTCTTCCACATATTGGTAAGTTTATCTTTTGACAATTTCACACATGCATACATTATATTTTAATTATTCTTTCCCTATATTTTTCCTTTATATAAAGAGTTTATTGATGAACCGATTTTTGAGATTTATTATTATTATTTCTTTTTTCCTTTTTACCCTCCAGATTTTATTCCCCTCCCGGTGCACTCTCTGACTGTTCCACATCCCATACCTCCTCCCTGCCCCCCCCCCCCGTCTCCACAGGATGTCCCCCCTACCCCATCCCACCAGACTTCCCCACTTCCTGGGGCCTCCAGTCTCTTGAGGGTTAGGTGCATCTTCTCTGATTGAACCCAGACCCGGCAGTCCTCTGCTGTACATGTGTTGGGGGCCTCATATCAGCTGGTGTATGCTGCCTGGTTGGTGATCCAGTGTCTGAGAGATCTCGGGATCCAGGTTAATTGAGACTGCTGGTTCTCCTATAGGGTCTCTCTCCTCCTCAGCTTCTTCCAGCTTTTCCCTAATTCAACCACTGGGCTCAGCAGCTTCTGTCCATTGGTTGGGTGCCAATATCTGATCTGACTCTTTCAACTGCTTGTTGGGCAGTCATGATAGGTCCCTTTTTGTGAGCATTCCATAGCTTCAGTAACAGTGTCAGGTCTTGGGGCCTCCCCTTGAGCTGGATCCCACTTTGGACCTTCTTTTCCTCAGGCTCTTCTCCAATTCCATTCCTGCAGTTCTTTCAGACTGGCATAATTATGGGTCAGAGTTTTGACTGTGGGATGGCAACTGAATCCCTCATTTGATGCCCAGTCTTTCTACTGGAGATGGGCTCTACAAGTTCCCTCTCGCCACTGTAGGGCATTTCATCTATGGTCTCTCCCTTTGAGTCCTGAGAGTCTCTCACCTCCCAGGTCTCTGGTACATTCTAGAAGGTCCCTCTAACTGCCTACCTCCCAAGGTTACCTGTTTCCATGTTTTCTTCTGGCCCTCAGGGCTTCAGTCCATTTCCCCCCACCAGATCAAGTTCCCCTCTTCTCCCCTTTCCTTCCCAGGCTCATTCTTCCCCCCTTATAGTTGCTTTCTTCTCCCTTTCAAGTGGAACTGAGGTGTCCTCACTTGGGCCCTTCAGCTTGTTGACCTTTTTGAGTTCTGTGGACTGTCTCTTGGGTATTTTGTACTTTATTTTTTATTTTTTGGCTAATATCCACTTATTAGTGAGTACACACTGTGCATGTCCTTTTGGGTCTGAGTTTTTATACGCAACTACACTATATTTATATAGTTTCTACCTCGCCCCTCTCCTGACTCTTCCTGTGTCTTACAAACACCCAAATTCCCCTTTGAAGTTCTTGTTTTCCTCTTTAATTATTATTGTTCTACACATGGAAACACACACACACACACACACACACACACACGCACACATATTTACTATTACCCATATACACACTTGTTTAATTCTAACCTAAAGAATTCTAAATTCTAATTCTAAAGAATGGCTTGGAGACCATTCTTTTTTTTTTCATACTTTATTTACATTTCAAATGTTTCTCTCTTTCCAGATCTCTCCTTTTGAATCTCCCTATTCCCTCCCCCTGCCACTATGGGGGTATTTCCCCCAACCACCTACTGACCATTTTTGAAGAAAATTCTTTCCTTACCTCAGCAGCCACAAACTACCTGTAGTTCTTCAACTAAGACCTTGTGAAACTTTCTCCTATTTACGTTAGCATGTGTACTTTTATGATCTTGGACAGTCAGACATATTATTGAGAGTCAAGTCCATGTCATGTCAGAAGCAGTCCTCTTAGTACTCTGGATCTTAAAATATTTCCACATTTTCCATGGTGTTTCTTTAGTCTTATGTGTAGGGCTTATGTTAAAATGCCCTTATGCAGTTGGTCACTCCAAGGTCAACTTTGACCACGTATGTTTCTCTGTAATAGATTCTATCTGCTGCAAAAAGACATTGCTTTGATTAAAGATAAAGGCTATAACTACCTATATCTATAACAATGCATATAGAAGGTAGGTGGATACTATATTAATTTAGTAAATTAGGAGTAGTAGGTTCTTTTCTAATATCTATGACCTCTCCAGCAATATTGGATAGATTTAAGCATAAGTTTCCATTTATTGAATAGGCTTTAAGTACATTAAGACAGACATTGGTCACACCCAAGATATTCTTGCAAGGATTGCACAATATGGCTGTATTGTACAGTATTTGGGATGTCTTGCTAGGCTGGTCATCATTATAGTTTGCAGTATTTATATTTGGTTAGGACTGTTGATACCTCTTTGCCACTGGCAACTTGCAGAGCATCTTCTGGCACCATAGGAGCTAGCCTTCAGAAAGGTAGGTCAGCTGAATTCTCTGAGTCTTTGGGCTGAACTTAGTGGTATCTATCTTAACCTCAAGTTCTGACAGGCAACCAACAGCAATGGTAGTTAGTAGCTTATCTAATTTGGGAGGAACCTCAGAACCCTGATGACAAATAACACAAGTGAAGACATTCCTTGTCCGATACCTGATTTTTGTGAGATAGTTTATGACTCCTGAGGGGAGCATCTTGCACTGTTCTTCCCCTTAGCACTTCTTCCTCCCTACAAGTCCCTTTACTAGAGTCATGTCTTTTTTTATTTTGTGACCCACTGAGTTTAAACCAGCTTACTCCATATTTCAATCTTAATGAAATTATAGAATCTTCAACATGT
This sequence comes from Rhynchomys soricoides, assembly GCA_019843965.1. Taxonomy (NCBI): domain Eukaryota; kingdom Metazoa; phylum Chordata; class Mammalia; order Rodentia; family Muridae; genus Rhynchomys; species Rhynchomys soricoides. The sequence continues at coordinate 9,816,539 of JADRCH010000075.1, forward strand.
GAGTATGACATACTGTCTTTCTAAATGTCTGAGCACCTTACTCTACAACCTTGTCACTAAATTTCTTACCACCCTATGCATACCTTTTTCTTAGTACCAGAAGAATAATCCTTGAATAGTTCATAGTTTTAGGCAAAGGCTAAATATACCCTTTTATTAAAAAGATATTATAATTGTCATCCAAGACCATAATATGTCAACATACTTGTCCTTATTGAGAACTTTCTGTTTTACATATGCATTGCTTTCAATCCTTACAATATTATATTGAGACAGACCCATTTTTTCTGCAGGATAATGTCCTTCTTGAAAGTCGAATCACATAAGTAATATCACATAGATAATAAATGGTGGAGAGGAGGTACACATACAAGTGATCTGTGCTTATGTCATGTCCTAATGTAGCTTCTAAGTGCCACACTGTTTTATGTGTGTCCTCATACAGTTAAGGTGTTCACTGGAGGTCCATCTACAACATTGCTCTGCACCTCTGTGCTTTTATGTAGAGTTGTGGCAGTGTCTTTAAAGTACCCAGAAATACAGCATTCTATGCTAACTATATTACACTGGTTCTCATTTCAGCCATTCTCTTTTGCCCTCATGACACCAAATCTAAGGACATAGCCTAATACATTGTTATTTAAAATATGCAAATTAATCAACTTTCTTGGCTTTATTTTGTTTATACTTTAATTTTCATTCCAAGAAAAAAATGTTAAGATACACTACTCTTGAATAATATATTCATATGCTAATTTATGTTTTAATAATCATGTGCACTATCAAGTAATAAAGGAATAGTTTTTGACAGGTTTCCTAAAACATTAGTCACATATGGTGATGGTTTGAGTGTGTATCAGATTTGTTCAATTTTATTTTGTTTAAGTAGCTTTAAGAAATTCTACCTCTCCATGATTTATGAGAGTGAGATAGCCCATGACGTTTTCTGTGCTAGTGGAGCATTGATACAAGGATGTCCTGAGTACACCTTGCTTAAAGAAAATTAAACAATTTGTATAACTATTAAACAAATCTGTGATATGAGTATCTTATAAAATGAATTAAGTCTAACCCTACCTAAGTACAGCTATATGCATGTATATAAATATATATATAAATTATATTATATATAAACTATACATATATAAATATATGTGTATATACTATGTATTATTTATATCACATATAAATATGACAATATATTAATATTATATTATTGTATATAGTAATATGTATTATATACATATAATAATATATAATATAATATATATTATATAATGATATAAAATATATAAATTATAATTATGTGTATATATATATATATATCATAATACATACTACATCATTGGGAGGATGTTCCTTGTATGTTCTCAAATTCTAGGTTTACCTACAATTAAAATTTATTTGAATCAAGTCCTAAGTCTTTTTCTATGAGTTCTGGACACAGAACTAAACTGAAACTCACATTCCCTCATGTCACAGACACTCTGGTCATTCTATTTTCAGTGATGCTAATGACTCAGTGCTTACTCTGGAACTAGCAGGTATTAGTTTGCCTAAATTGTGTATCTACTTCCTTCATTTGGATCTTCTAGTCCCAGGCAGTAACTATTTTTATCAAGTCAGGGAACTTTGCTGTTTCTCAGAAGCCCCTCCTGTGGTGTTTTGGGAGGGCAGAGGGGGAAAAGGAAAGCACTTTTCTTGCAGTCATTGTTCTCCTGGTTCCCAGCATCTGTAATGAAATCAGCATCACTTCTGAATCACTTTAAACTGTTTTCATGTGTCAGATCTGGGAAAAGACATTTGAGCATGACAATTAGTACCAGGAACTGTTTTTGAAGAAACAGAACCCGTTCTATTGAAATCCTTTATATGAAAACATAGTCCACAATTTTACAGATTCATTCCAGGCCCTCGAGTCAGAGAGTGTTTATGGTTTGGAGAGAAGTAAAATATAATCAGGAAAATGTCAGTGTTTCCATTACATCCCTCCTTTTTCACTCTTAAGTAGCACGAGTTTATTAGTATGTCCATAAAAATTAATATTGCACTGAAGCCAAGCTGAGAAACATAAAGTAAATGTTTACATTTCACTCAGCTATTAATTCAGTTGTTTCTAGTAAGTCCGGGACCTCTAGGCATGAGCACTTGCAATGCGTAGCTCTTTGCAGCTCATTTATTTGGATTTTCTTTTAAGGACTAAACTTACCTAAGAAATAGCACCTGAAATGGACAGGAAACCAGAAAAACCAGAGAGAGGAGTTTATTAATTACTCAGCAGCTTCTAGCATGAGGATATCCTAAGAAGTATAAACTGTTAAATTAAGGGAGGCTAGCCAAAGCTTGGATGTTTGCACTAAAGTGTGCATCCCATCCCTGGTTTATCTCAACTTCTCATCAGATGTAAATAGGTATCCTGAGGGCAAATACACTGGTGTCTGCTTCAGAGGAAGTGCAGAAGACAGAGGAACAAGTAGTGACTGAATGCCGATTTATTTTGGCTAATGTAATCGTGAGGAAGCCAAGTCATCACTAGGGTTTCAGACTTTAGGTCAATGCTGGGAAAGCCATAGCCAAGCAAGACTTCCAGTGGAGGGAGACAAAAATTGTCCTGTCTACAAGATGTGTAGGGATAGAGGGCAGAGAGATTGAGGGAACGGCCAATCAATGATTGGCCCAATTTGAGACCCATCCCATGTGAGAAAGCCAACCCCAGACACTATTAGTGATACTTTGCTATGCTTGCAAATAGGAGCCTAGCATAACTGTCTAAGAGGATTCATCCAGCAGGAGATAGAAACAGATGTAGAGACCTACAGTGAAACATCAGGTGGAGTTAGGGAAGTTTTGCGGAAGAGTGGGGGATAGGATTGACGGTCAAGGGTTCCACTAAAAGACCTACAGAGTCACTTAATCTGGGTTGGTGGGGGCTCACAGAGACTGAACCACCAACTAAAGAGCACACGGGGCTGGACCTAGACCCTCTACATATTTGTAGCATAAGTGAAGTTTGGTCTTCATGTGGGTCCCTTAACAATCTGTCTGTGACTCTGTTGTCTGCCACTCGATCCCTTTCCCTAATTGTGTGATCAGGATATAAAGTGAATAAATAAATAAATAAATAAATTAGCAGAAAAAATATAATGGAGCCATGAAGACAGATGAGAGAAAACAGGTGAATTCAGAGTCAGAGACAGAAAAGAATGAAGGGTTAGACTGTCTTCCTTTGTTGATCACTATGCTCACTCTCCTTATAATAAACCCATGTCCAAAGATCTGTCTCCCTGATTCCTTCTGGAAATTCCTCTTATAGTAGAAAGAATATTGGAATTAGCAGACTTATTTGACTCAAGATCTGCCTCGCTTTCTCACTGTGATGTTGTGCAAGAGACTTCATTTTCTGAATATTTATTTCTTTATTCACCAAGTAAACATCTACTAAATTATGCTAAATAAGTTCTTAAAAGTTCTAAGTACCAATTCTTTTATGAAGTTAGGGTCAAGTTGACATGAGCTAACACATGTGGTTACTAATAGCAATAGTGACTGTCATTTGTTAAGTGCAAGTTGTGGTAAGATTTAGTACTAATGTCTTATATAATCTGGACTACACATGTCTAACTCATTTCTGATGTTGATCTTGGAAATAATAAATAAGGAAGATAAAATTCCAACATTGGAGCCAGTGAGATGACTCAGTAGTAAAGAGCTCATGCATTCAATTTCCAACATCCACATGGCAGCTTACCACCATCATTTGTAACAGCAGTTGTTCTAGGGGATCCAAAACCTGCTCTTGGTCTCTGTGGGTAATGCATACACTCTGGACAGACAGAACATCAACATACATTCATTCAAAAATACATTTAAGTAGTTAAAAATTCTAACATTTCCCCAATATATTAATTACTCCATAATTAGCCATGAATCTTTACATTAACATATCAATCGTCTTAAGTTTTTGTTGATATTTAATGCTTATATAAAGTTAATGTGAAAATCTAAAGAATATCTAAAAACAAAAATAAAATTTGAAAAAAAGAAATGAAAAGTGAATAAGCATTTTGAGAATGTATATACTAGTTCATTCAATACTTGTTGTAAAGCTACAGTAATTGAGATAATCTGGTGTTGACATTTAGAAGGATACATAGATCAATGGAACATGGGAGACAAGCAGTAGATACTTTCTTGTTTGATCACTTTTTGACAAAGACAACAGAATCTTCTTCATAAGGGAGAAGGAAATATATATTTTCTTTCAAACAGCATACACAATTTACTTATGAAAGCAAAAATATAGACTATAGACTTTATCAAAACCAACACTTTTTATTGGTTATTTTATTTATTTACATTTCAAATGTTATCTCACTTTCCAGTTTCCCCTATGCAAACCCACTATTCTGTTCCCTCGCTCCCCTGCTTCTATGAGTCAACATTTTAACTCTATAAACAATGGTGTTAAAATAATAAAAATGTTGGGTTCAGGTAAGAAATATTTGCAATACAAATATTTTACAAAGGACTTATACTAAAATTCAGACCATAATATTTGAACTAGATAATACAATACATGCCTTATGTCACTACATAAATAAGCTTCTAGAGTACTCCAGATTAATCTACAGCATTGAACCAGTCAGTTTTGACTTCAGATTGAAGGTTGGAGGTAATTACCTGAAAAGATGGAAGAGAAATCTTTTATGAAGAGATCTTATTATTCCATAAGTGCATGCTGGTGATGTAAATGTGTCAGTTCATTATAATCCATTCACTTGTCTACCAAAATATGTGATTATATATGAATTATATTTCAATAAAATCATGTTTAAAAGCTAATTAAAACGTTCAATTTATAGGGATAATGTTTTGAGACTGATATTCTGCATTATATTTATTGGGGTAAGAGTTACTTATGGGTAGGGGGAAAAACTTCTAGTTTATGTTGTAGTTCAATGTGAAAAATGAGAGCATTAAGACCTACTATCATATGACCCAGCATTTCCACTACCTGGTACAACCTTAGAAAACAAACTGGATAACAGAGCATATAGCATGAAGCTCATGTTCTCACTGGTTTCCTTGGTCTTTCAGGTTCCATACTGTGAAAAGACACAGTGGACACTTTGCATTATTGTCTTCTACATTACACTGGAGGTAACCTGGCAGGATTGGGATTGGAAATCTTTTCTCATTTGTATTTAGGAAACTCCCTGTTTCCTTAATGTTTCCTAAAGTACTCTAGACTGATTTATCTGATCTTGGAGGAGCTTCTCCTCCACTCAGGAGGGTATATAATTATATAAACATATATTATTATTAGAAGAGCAGTCTTAAAGAAAGAAATCTACTAAAATTCATTATTGCCCAAGATAAATATACTATTCCTTTTCAAGGTTCATAGAAAAATTAAAATATGAGGCACAGGGCTGTTCATAGGTACCCGGTTAGTGACTGTACTGGCTGGTTTTGTGTCAACTTGACACAGGCTGGAGTTATCACAAAGAAAGGAGCTTCGGTTGAGAAAATGCCTCCATAAGATCGAGGTGTAAGGCATTTTCTCAATTAGTGATCAAGGGGGAGGGCCTCTTGTGGGTGGTACCATCCCTGGGCTGGTAGTCTTGGGCTCTATAAGAGAGCAAGCCAGGGGAAGCAAGCCAGTAAGAAACATCCCTCCATGGCCTCTGCATCAGCTCCTACTTCCTAACATGCTTGAGTTCCAGTCCTGACTTCCTTTAGTGGTGAACAGCAGTGTGGAAATGTAAGCGGAATAAACCCTTTCCTCCCCAACTTGCTTCTTGTTCATGATTTTTGTGCAAGAATAGAAACCCTGATTAAGACACTGAGTCTACTGTTTGCTTCAGTGGAGCAAACATGCTTTAATTTTTACACTAATTTTACTCTTTCTCTACGTATTTGTAAACTTTTTATTCTTATTATTTAAGTACCTTTGTAAAAAAATTTCAGTCTAGATGAGGTAATTATTGATTGTGTAGTTGATAACATTGTTCTTGGTTCCAGTCAAATTCCTGTTTGGTTAAGGTTGATGCATTATCTGTTTCATCACATTTGAAGACTTGGACATCAGTATATGTCAGATGTGTGTGTGTGTGTGTGTGTGTGTGTGTGTGTGAGAGAGAGAGAGAGAGAGAGAGAGAGAGAGAGAGAGAGAGAAAGAGAGAGAAAGAGAGTTTCCAGAGGGACCTTCAATTGAACTCTATATTCTTTTTGATCTATTTTAGCAAAGAGATAAATTGGCATCTTATTCAAGCCCACAGTGGAAAAAATATCAGATAGAGACTGTGAACTCAAGTTCTAATACCATTTCTTCCATTAGCTTTCTGTGTAAGCTTGGCTAGGGATATAGGACTTTAAGTAGCACAGAATAAAAATAAACTATAAAGGAGTCAAGCCAAATAACATGGAATAAACTTTGCCAATTTTAAACTACATATCTGGCATTGACTTTCTGGTTGGGATTTTTCTTTAATAAGTATTCTTCCATGCAAGAAACAGACCACTTTATACATCTCTCTTTTAAAACAAAAGCAACAAACAAACAAATAAAAACAAATTGTGTGTCAGAGAGAAATAAAGTATCTACTCTAATGTTTTGCAAACTGTGGAATGATTAATTTTTTATCCAATATATTTGCCCACTGTTAAAAAATATCTCCTAAAATTTTTAAATCATAAATTTATCAAACTGTATCTTATATAATACATTTGAAGTTGTATGTTCCTCAATTTTGAAAACATCTAGTTTCATCTCAAGTTGGAGTCAAATTTTATCATTTCTTTTGTTACCAGAGTTGCCATGCTAGATTGCTTAGGGGATCAAATAATTAGTTAATATTTTTATTTAGCTTCCAAAGAGAGACTAAATTCAATATTAATTTCTTCTAAGGTTTGTGGTAGCACTTCACCATCTCTGGGATCATACTAGATTTTTCTGTATTCTTTGTACTTTAAATATTATAATATATTATGGACAATATATATTAAGAATTTTAATAGATTGAATGAGAATATGAGTCATTGGAGTAGCTGGTTTCCAAATGATAGACCTGTTTGGAAGGCTTAGGAATTATAGCCTCATTGGAGGGAGTTTGTCACTGGAAAAAACTGAGTATTTAAGGACTCACGTCACTTCATCTTCTCTCCCTCTGCTTTCTACTTACAGTTGAAGATAAGCTCTCAGTTTTCTGTTCAAGCATCCATGCCTCCACTTTGCCATCATAGACTTTTATCCTTATGGAACAGAAAACTCAAACTCTTCTAGAAGTTGTTCCACTTATAATATTTTCCCAAAGCAATAGAAAAGAACCTAACTATACAAGAGCCTGCCAGCTTCCACCTGTGGCGGGAGAAATCTACCTAGGCCACCAGGCATCAACTGCCAAAAAGCGCAGGGAGAAAGCGAGCCTCCGACTTGCATGGAAAAGCCAGCAGAAGGAGGAATCCAGACACAGGGACTGAGGAACAAACAGCTGGGAGGTAAGAGCCTGCTGGCTTCCACCTGTGGCAGGAGACATCTACCTAGGCCACCAGGCCTCCATTGCCAAACAGCACAGGGAGAAAGCAGGCCGCTCATTTGTGTGGAAAAGCCAGCGAAAGGAGGAATCCAGATGCAGGGACTGAGGAACAACCGGAAAAGAGAACGGGTCTATAAGGAATACTGACACCTGGGCTTATAGGAAACACAAGCCATAGTCAGAGAGAGAAAGAACAGCTAACACCAGAGATAACCAGATGGTGAAAGGCAAGGGCAAGAACACAAGGAACAGAAACCAAGACTACTTGGCTTCACCAGAACCCAGCTTTCCCACGACAGCCAGCCATGGATACCCCAACACACCAGAAAAGGAAGACTCAGACTTAAAATCACTTATCAAGAGGATGATAGAAGATTTGAAGAAGGAAATAAGTAGCTCCCTTAAAGAAATACAAGAGAACACAGATAAACAACTGGAAACCCTTAAAGAAGACACACAAAAATCCCTTAAAGAATTACAAGAAAACACAATCAAACAAATGAACAAAACCATTCAGGAATTAAAAAGAGAAATACAAACAATAAAAAAATCACAAAGGGAGACAACCCTGGAGTTAGAGAACATAGGAAAGAAATCAGGAGCCATAGATGCAAGCATCACCAACAGAATACAAGAGATGGAAGAGAGAATCTCAGGTGCGGGAGATACCATAGAAAACATGGTCACAACGGTCAAAGAAAGCACAAAATACAAAAAGCTCCCAACCCAAAACATCCAAGATATCCAGGATGCAATGAGAAGACAGAAGCTGAGGATAATAGGTATAGAAGAGAGTGAAGATTCCCAACTGAAAGGTCCAGTAAATATCTTCAACAAAATTATAGAAGAAAACCAAAAGAAAGAGATGAACATAAATATACAAAAAGCCTACAGAACGCCAAATAGACTGGACCAGAAAAGAAATTCCTCCCGTCACATTATAGTCAAAACACCAAATACACAAAACAAGGAAAGAATATTAAAAGCAGTAAGGGAAAAAGGGCAAGTATCATATAAAGGCAGACCTATCAGAATTAAACCAGACTTCTCACCAGAGACTATGGAAGCTAGAAGATCCTGGGCAGATCTCATAAAGACCCTAAGAGAACACAAATGCCAGCCCAGGCTGCTATACCCAGCAAAACTCTCAATAATCATAGATGGTGAAACAAAACTATTCTATGACAAATGCAAATTTGCACAGTATGTTTCCACAAACCCAGCCCTATGAAGAATAATAGAAAACGCCAACTCAAGGAGGGAAACTACACTCAAGAAAAAGCAAGAGAATAATCTTTCAACAAACTCAAAAGAAGATAGCCACATAAACAACATCAAAAATAACAGGAAACAACAATCATTACTCTTTAATATCTCTTAACATCAATGGTCTAAACTCCCCAATAAAAAAACATACACTGACAGACTGGATCCATAAAGAGGACCCAGCATTTTGCTGCATCCAGGAAATGCACCTCTGTGTTAAAGACAAACACTACCTCAGAATAAAGGGCTGGAAAACAATTTTCCAGGCAAAAGGCCCCATGAAACAGAGTAGCCATTCTGATATCAGATAAAATTGACTTTCAACCAAAAGTCATCAAAAAGGATAAGGAAGGATACTTCATACTCATCAAAGGAAAAATCTACCAAGAAGAATTCTCAATCCTGAACATCTATGTGCCGAATGCAAGAGCTCCCACATTCATAAAAGATACTCTGCTAAAGCTCAAAGCACATATTGCATCTCATGCAATAATAGTGGGAGACTTCAACACTCCACTATCAACAATGGACAGATCTTGGAAACATAAATTAAACAGAGACACAGTGAAACTAACAAATGCTATGAACCAAATGGCTTAACAGATATCTATAGAACATTTTATCCTACATCAAGAGAATATACCTTCTTCTCAGTACCTCATGGTACCTTCTCCACAATTGATCATATAATCGGTCACAAAACAAACCTCAACAGATATAAGAAGATTGAAATAATCCCATGCCTCCTATCAGATCACTATGGATTAAGGTTGGTGTTCAATGGCAACAACAACAACAGAGAGCACACATACACATGGAAGACGAACAATGCTCTGCTCAATGATAACAGGGTCAAGAAAGAAATAAAGAAAGAAATTAAAGACTTCCTAGAATTTAATGAAAATGAAAGTACAACTTATCCAAACTTATGGGACACAATGAAAGCAGTGTTAAGAGGAAAACTCATAGCTCTGAGTGCCTCCAAAAAGAAACGGGAGAGAGCATATACTAACAGCCTAACAGCACACCTGAAAGTTCTATAACAAAAAGAAACTAATACACCCAAGAGGAGTAGAAGGCAGGAAATTATCAAATTAAGGGCTGAAATCAACCAAGTGGAAACTAAAAGAGCTATACAAAAAATCAACAAAACCAGGAGCTGGTTCTTTGAGAAAATCAACAAGATAGATAAACCCTTAGCCAGCGTAAGCAGAAGGCACAGAGACTGTATCCAAATTAACAAAATCAGAAATGAAAAGGGAGATATAACAACAGATTCTGAAGAAAGTCAAAAAATCATCAGATCCTACTACAAAAGCCTATACTCAACAAAATTGGAAAATCTGGAGGAAATGGACAATTTTCTAGACAGATACCAAATACCAAAGTTAAGTCAGGATCAGATAAACCGTCTAAATAGTCCTTTAACCCTTAAAGAAATAGAAGCAATCATTAAAAGACTCCCAACCAAAAAAAGCCCAGGGCCAGATGAGTTCAGTTCAGAATTCTATCAGACCTTCAAAGAAGACCTAATACCAATACTCTTCAGTCTATTCCACAAAATAGAAACTGAAGGCATACTACCTAATTCAACCTCTGAGGCCACAGTTACACTGATACCAAAGCCCCACAAAGACCCAACAATAAAAGAAAACTTCCCTTATGAATATTAATTTCCCTTATGAATATCGATGCAAAAATACTCAATAAAATTCTTACAAACCAAATCAAAGAACACATCACTCTGATCATTCACCATGATAAAGTAGGCTTCATCCCCAGGATGCAAGGATGGTTCAATACCCTGAAATCCATCAATGTAATCCACTACATAAACAAACTCAAAGAAAAAAACCACATGGTCATTTCATTAGATGCTGAGAAAACATTTGACAATGTTCAACATCCCTTCATGATAAAAGTTGTGGAAAGATCAGGAATTCAAGGAGCATACCTAAACATAGTAAAAGCAATACACATCAATCCAGTGGCTAACATCAAACTAAATGTACTCAAAGCAATCCCACTAAAATCAGGGACTAGACAAGGCTGTCCTCTCTCTCCCTATCTATTCAATATAGTACTTGAAGTTCTAGCTAAAGCAATCAGACAACAAAAGGAGGTCAAAGGGATACAAATTGGAAAGGAAGAAATCAAAATAGCACTATTTGCAAATGATGTGATGGTATACTTAAGGGACCCGAAAAACTCCACCAGAGATCTGCTACAGCTGATAAACAACTTCAGCAAAGTGACTGGATACAAAATTAACTCAAAATCAGTAGCCTTCCTGTACTTGAAGGATAAACAGGCTGAAAAAGAAATTAGGCAAATAAGACCCTTCACAATTGTGACAAACAATATAAAATATATAACCAAACAAGTGAAAGATCTGTATGACAAGAACTTCAAGTCTCTGAAGAAAGAAATCGAAGACCTCAGAAGATGAAAAGATTTCCCATGCTCATGGATCAGCAGGATTAATATAGTTAAAAGAGCCATCCTGCCGAAAGCAATCTATAGACTCAATGCAAAACCCATCAAAATCCCAATTCAATTCTTCATAGACTTAGAAAGAGCAATTCTCACATTCATATGAAATAACAAAAAACCCAGGATAGCAAAAACTATTCTCAATAATAAAAGGACTTCTGGGTGAATCAACCTCCCTGACTTCAAGCTGTACTACAGAGCAGTAGTGATAAAAACTGCATGGTATTGGTACAGTGACAGGCAGGTAAATCAATGGAATAGAGTTGAAGACCCAGAAATGAACCCACACACTTATGGTCACTTGATCTTCAACAAAGGAGCTTAGACCATCCAGTGGAAAAAAAAAGGACAGCATCTTCAACAAATGGTGGTGGTTCAACTGGTGATCTACATGTAGAAGACTGTGAATTAATTGATGCATTCCTATCTCCCGGTACAAAGCTAAAGTCCAAGTGGAACAAGGACCTCCACATAAAACCAGATACACTGAATCTAACAGAAGAGAAAGTGGGGAAAATTCTCGAACACATGGGGACAGGAGAACAGAACACCATTGGCTTGTGCTCTAAGATCAAGAATCGACTAACGGGACCTCATAAAATTACAAAGCTTCTGTAAGGCAAAGAACACTGTAAATAGGATAAAACTGAAACCTACAGATTGGGAAAAGATCTTTACCAATCCTATGCCCGATAGAGGGCTAATAGCCAATGTATACAAAGAACTCAAGAAGCTAGACTCCAGAGATCCAAATAACCATATCAAAAAATGGGGAAGAGAGCTAAACAGAGAATTCTCAGCTGAGGAAACTCGATTGGCTGAGAAGCACCTAAAGAAATGTTCAACATCCTTAGTCATCAGGGAAATGCAAATCAAAACAACCCTGAGATTTCACCTCACACCAGTTAGAATAGCTAAGATCAAAAACTCAGGTGACAGCAGATGCTGGCGAGGATGTGGAGAAAGAGAAACACTCCTCCATTGCTGGTGGGAATGTAAGTTGATACAACCCTTCTGGAAATCAGTTTGGCGGATCCTCAGAAAAATGAACATAACACTACCTGAGGACCCAGCTATTCCACTCCTGGGCATATACCCAGAAGATGCTCCAACATGTAATAAAGACACATGTTCCACTATGTTCGTAGCCGACATATTTATAATAGCCAGAAGCTGGAAACAACCCAGATGTCTCTACACAGAGGAATGGATACAGAAAATGTGGTAGATTCCCACAATGGAATACTACTAAGCAATGAAAAACAATGACTTCATGAAATTCGCAGACAAATGGATGGATCTTGAAAATATCATCCTGAGTGAGGTAACGCAGTCACAAATGAATGAACATGGTATGTACTCACTGTTAAGTGGTTACTAGCCCAAAAGTTTGAAATACCCAAGAGTCAGTTCACAACAACAGTAAGGCTGCGTGTGAGGTCCCAGATGGAGGACATGGGGAAGGGACTGAAGGAGCTGATGGGGTTTGAATTCCCAGAAAGGGAGCAACAGTGGCAACTGTCCTGACCTTCTGATACTCCTGGAGACTGATCCACCAACCAAAGAATACACATGGAGTGACCCATGGTGCTGCCCACACATGCGGCAGAGGAGGGTTTTATTAGACATCAGGGGGTGGAGAGGCCCTTGGGCCTGAGGGTATTAGATCCCCCAGTATAGGAGAATGCCAACGAGGGAAGATGATAGTGTGTGGGAGGGGGAATACCTCCATAGAAGCAGGGAAGGGGGGAGAGAATAGGGAGGTTCCAAAGAGGAGATCTGGAAAGCAGAAAACATTTGAAATGTAAATAAAGTAAAAAAAAGAAAAGAAAAGAAAAGAAAAAAGAAAAGAAACAATACAAAACTGTACTGTAAATGTTTAAATACACATGTTGAATTCCTAATGCTCGATGCTTTAGAAGGTGACCATCTATGGAAACAGGATTCCAGCTGGTGCACTGTTAAACTGGGTGGTACTTGGGCGAGGTGGCATCATAACCCAATCAAGTTGGTGGTCTTATGAAAAGGGGAAATTCTGATACAGAAGATACCATGTGAAGATCAACTAGAGTTATGATATTAGATGCCAAGCAACTACCAGAGACTGGGTGGGATGCTGAAGAGACTCGGGTACCTTGGGAAGCACTGTGGCTTTTGGATACACTGATCACAGACGTATAAACTCTAGACCTGTGATATAATAAATTTAGGTATTTTAGCTGTTTAATTTGGTGGTGTCTTTTACTGTCAGTCCAATTGATATGACACTTCAATTGGCTGTAGACAAATTTGCCCAGATTTGCCTTTTCTCTAGAGTAATATCAGAATTAGATGGGTGTACAAAATTTTGATTTGGTGATATATTCTGTATTCCTTTCAAATGGTAAACATTAACTAAATATGACCAGAGAATACTTAAAATGTGGCTACTTCAAAGAACCAACTTTTAAGTTTTATTTTAGTGTATTAATATATGTTGAAACATGCAAGTTACTGCAACTTACTTGCCTCAATAAAGTTTGTCTTCTAATTTCTAATTCTACACAGTATATATTTAGTCTTCAGACATCTGCTATATATACATTCATACACTAAATCATGGATCTCATGTCAGAGTTCAATAAATCTTGTTGACTAGAATTCATACAATGACTAGAAATTCAACTGAAATGAATGAGATCCTTAGGAAACAAAGGGTGCTAGATTCTAATCCATTCCTTATTTCTTCTTGCTAATCCCTGACTCTGTTGAGACTGTTCTCAAACTTTCACACCATGGAAGTGGTTTACTATGAATCATGGCTATGAATTAAAATCTAGGCCAAGAAACTAGCCACAAAGATTGCTTATTACGTCAATGACCTTAACATGGAATTTAACAAGTACCCTGAATACACATGAATCAACTAGGCTACAGGAAGCATTTCACTCTTTCAATCACATTTGTCTGATTCTCATCTCTCAAAGTTATAGTTGCTTTTGTTTTTCTACAGACTCTTTGTTTGAAGCAAAGTATCCTTAACATTTTAACTTATTGAGACATTTATTTCTATCATTTAATAAGGATTCTCAATTCATTTTTGTACTTTGTATTCTAGTGTTAACTATGTAAACATCTGTGGCTTTAATGGACTGCATTTACAGTTTTAAACAAAATCAAGGTCTTGACCAATGAGACTTATAGTATCTACTAAAGTCTCTCAAGAGAAAAGGTTGTTTCCTAAAGCTTTGATATATATATTTTTAAAACTTTTAATCCAGTTTTCCTGAATTTTACTTTATGTGTTATAATCAGTCTTTTATGTAATCATGGTTTTGAGACTAGTCATTATTTATCTTCAAGATTTCAAAAAATTCTGATCTTTCTTTGAAAAGTAGTAGTGAACAAATGATATGGTTTGGCTTTGTTCAAAGTAATCCTCTCTGAAGAACTAGGATACTGTATATAAATTCACCATTGCCTTTGGGGGCTGTGCTAGATAGGATTACTATTACTGTGGTGAAATACCATGATCAAAAGATATTTGGGACAGAGGGGGTTTATTTGGCTTACACTTCCACATCATTGTTTATCACTGAAGGAAGTCAGGATAGGAACTCAAACAGACAGGAACCTAGACCAGAAGATGTGGTCATGGAATGGCACTGCTTGCTCCTTATGGTTTTATCAGTCTACTTTCTTATAAAACCTAGGACCACTAGCCCAGGGATAGCAAAACCCAAAATAGGTTGTGCCTATCATCATCAGTCACTAATTAAGAGACAGTCCTACAGATTTGCTACAGCCCAATCTTTTGGAGGCAATTCTCAAACAAAGTTATTCTTTTTAGATGAATGTAGCCTGTGAAAAACTGACATAAAACTAACAAGCAGAGTAGCAGTGGAAAATGGATGCATGCCAGTATCCCAAGATGCAAGAACAGGATGCCTTTCAGATATAGAGTAGAGTGGAAGATGGATGGGACATGTTGACAAGGAAGGTGGAATGACACTATGCTATTTTGCCTGTACTAGTCTTTAGATATTCTTCAACTTTGCAGATATTGGACAAGGTGAATTACCTAAGTCATAAATTAAAATAAGATATTAGTATACAGAAGAAGGCTAGGTTTTCTAGGAAATAAGCCTATAGGGCATAGGATAGAACAATTAAAAGGTGCTGTAAGCTCTGTGTATTCCTCCAAGGGGATTACTTTGTGCATGATCTTTCTTTAGATCAAGAGATGATATTTAAGATTTATGTACAAATATATATGATTAAGTATATATATATATGTGTGTGTGTGTGTGTGTGTGTGTGTGTGTGTATACCCAAATACTAATATAAAACTATGCTCCAAGTATTTCGTTCATTAATTCTGGAGTTAATTCATTGTTGGCAACCTAAACAAGGTATTCTAAATAAAAACAAGTAGAACTCTGTGAAAAAAAACTCACCTAAAGTAGTTTTACTGGTTTAGGCATACAGGATAAAGTGATATATTTAGTTAAAACCAAAAAAAAAAAAAAAAAGAAATAATTATCCAGGAAAAAGGAATTGGGAAAATTTTTGTGCACAATAAGAAATTGTTTTGCAGAAACTCTTACAGAGATGAAGAGTGGCTGGCACCCACCTCCAACAAGTCCTTCACTGGAGGTACTTTGGAAGGGAATTTTAAAAGAAAAAAAAACAAATATAAAATTATTTCACAAATTTCAAAAGAGATATCATTGGTGATGCCTGAGATCACCAAGTTCAGAGAACACTGTGAATCGCAGGAAGAAATACATCAAGAATTGGAGGACCATGAAGCTTGCTAAGTGACAATGTCCTAGAGTTTGTACCCATGAAATCTTAACAATATGTTTGCTTAAACAAGACTGGCATAATAACAACACCAGTTGATATGCCAAGTTGGATGGTGGAAATTTCACAGGGCCTGACCCCTAGAGGAAGAATGTTAAGCACTTAATGGCTACCGAAATAGAAAGAATTAGTTTTCTCCAGGGAAGAGCTCCTTAATAGGCTATTTAGGTTTAGAAGGTCAGGCATTAACATATGTACATATTAGAAATACTAAATAGACTCAGTATATTGTGTGTATATTCATATACACATTATACACATAAATGTGTCTAATAATTTAAGAAGTGGCTCTGAATTTGAGAGAAAGTGAGGGAATCACAGAAGGATTTGAAGGGAGGAAAGGGAGGTGAAGCTGATGTAAATATAGTAGTCTTGTGATTCCAGCAAAGAGCAACCTTTCATGATGATTTGTTGTTTATTAGAGTCTACATAGGAAACAACATGATACAATGGATATTTTTGGCTTTCTAAGCAAATATTCTAGCAAGTCAATACTTGTTTGATAACACATTTCCTGATCACAAGTGTTTATTCTCATGACATTTCCATTACTACACACGATATTGTCTGCCTTTCCCAAGTCTTAGTCTCCTTCTGTTGCAGATCACAAATGTTGGGCTGATAGTTTTATAAAGTGAGCCTTACTTCTTGCTTTAAAATTAGTTCCACATTTACGAGACCTTTTTGGAACCTCATATGAACTCAAATATTTATGACTGCTGCTAACCTCAGAAATAAACAAGACTTTATCCTTAATGCACGAGAGCCGCATCCTTTTCATTAGCTTCTGGAAACTTACTTGCTCTGATACCCAAGAAGCCTGGGATCATTTATCCTAAAATTATCTGGTAGTTGAGAAAACTAGATACTGGGAAGCTAGCCCTCCCACAGAAAGTACGGAACATTAGCAATGAATGGCAGACTTCTTATTTCTATCCAAGCCACTAAGCTCAGCTACACAAGTTCAAGTTAAATGCATACCATCTTCCCTCTCTCTTTTGTACCTAAAACAATGGCAGCAGAGCCAGTGAATTGAAATTCCTAGAATGGTAAGCCTTTATGGGCTGTATGGAACTTCCTACATTTTCCTTCTCCTTCTCCTTCTCCTTCTCCTTCTCCTTCTCCTTCTCCTT
>JADRCH010000075.1:9833823-9887584 GCA_019843965.1 Rhynchomys soricoides
TCCTTCTCCTTCTCCTTCTCCTTCTCCTTCTCCTTCTCCTTCTCCTTCTCCTTCTCCTTCTCCTTCTCCTTCTCCTTCTTCTTCTTCTTCTTCTTTTTGAAAAGCTTTTTAGCTAGCCAGATGTAGGATAAAGAGTGTTTATTTTAAAGCCAAGTAGGCCAGGTTCAAACTCTAGTTCTTCTACTTTCTACACAGCATTTTAATGGTATTATATATATGCATATATAAAGTCAAGTGGCTTTTATATACGTAAAGGGAATGACACTGTATACCTCAGCAGTATGATATAAGATTGAATGGGGTAATGTCTTATAAATCATGGCTTGGTATATAATAAATGTTCACTAAAGTGTTGCTACCCTTATTACTATCCAAAGAGCTCAGAATGAATATTCATACTTTCAAAATTTGTTGATGTACTGTAGTAGAGAAAAACACTTTTTGAATTAGCTATAGAGATTATTTATTTTTGTTATTATAAGAAACAGATGGCATAGCCTATGTGATTCTATTATTTCAGTTACTCACTCAAGCCAGAAATATGTCCATAATCATATAACTAGAAAGTAAGAAGGACAGGAGCTAAGTAAGACTTTCTGAGTTATGATTCTATGAACTTATACTATCATAAAATTTTTTAAACTTTAGAGTATAATTATACCATTCTCCAGATTGCATAGTTATGTCTCCTTATATCACAAATTAAATATCTGTTAGATAAATTCATCATATATGTATAAAGCCTGGAACATTACTGAAACATGATATAGTGCCCTTTTCAACTGTCTGGCAAAAAGACCACAGAAAAAAAGATATCATGGAATACTTCCCAAATAGTGTGTATCACAGGAATTCATCCACACCCATAGATTTTTTATCTACATATCCAGCCAACACTATGAACTTTCTATCTGGTATGCTGAGGATTTTATGTTAGCCCACTAAGTATGAAATATAAGGGTTATAGCTGACTGTGGGATTCTAGTTTGTGAAATACAATGATAGACATATTAACTGAGGAATAGACAAACCAGTTAAAATGAGTATATTTAGGGTGGTTGCTAATAAGCTTGGCATAGAAAAATCAATGATCCACATATCTAAAGACATCTATGGTGTTTTATAGTATAAAAATGATGTTTTGTTAAAGAACAAGGAGATGGATCCGAAATGAAGTACCAGTGAGGGCAGAAACATCAGAGAGGGGCTCATGCAGTTACACATTCTGAATGATGTATATACAGGAGAACACATATATTACACTAGCCAATAGAAATTAAGAAACATAGACAACACAAAGAAACAGATGTGGATGCTACATTAACTTTTCTATAGCAAATATTTTTTTATCCAAATATTAAATTTGATATATACAAAGAGACAACATATTTTAATTCTCAGTTTGGAAACAAAGCTGAGCATTTGACTGAGAGTTCTGACTGCTGCTCACCAGCTAGGTCAAGTGCTTCTGTGTTCTCAATCCTAATGGGCCTAATACAACCTACCTAAGACATGGTTGGGAAGGTTACAATAAATTCCTTATCTTTATTAATTATTTAAAAGTACCTGGCATAGCATAATATCTTAAAAATGTTAATTATAATTTTAGTGGTATATGAGCAAAACACTTTGGATACTTAAAAGGATTATTTCTTCCTGAGAAGACTGAGAAAGGCTTAACTTTTCTGCCCTGACCATTTTATTTGCCAGTCTCTTTACATTTCTTTATGAAAATCCACCTCAAGATCATCTCTTCCTATGAGTCCCTCAGATTTTTCTGCCTTCCCTGCTTTAGTTGGACAGAATCAATCTCCCCTCTTGAGCTGTCTCTAGTTTCTGTGTGATGTCACCATCTGGTGAACTCTTTCTTGTTGCTGCATGCTGTCACTTTCTATGACAGAGAAGGTACTTCATGAACTCAGATTGGTGTGTTTCTAACTGCATAGTCCTTACACCAATGCCAATGCTTTGTAGATAGCTGATTCTTTCCACCACATTGAACTATTAAAATTGCATCTAGGCTAGGCCTTAAGAGTTTAAACTCAACTGAACTTATAATTCTTAGTTCCTAAAAGAATGGTAGTTGTTTATTACCTACGGTGATCAGGCTTCGTTCTAAGGATTACACATGCAACCTTAATTTTCAGGCCTGCAAATACCTTCCTCTTTTGTTCTCAAGTTTGGTAAAAGTACCACTTGCACAAAGTGCAGAAAGAATGTTCTTTGAACATGTTAAGACATTATCTGTACTTTAAAGAGAAACACAACAGGAAATCAAGATGTCCTGGAGACCTTCCCTCGAAGTTTATTATATTTTAAAACAAACCAAATGCTGCCAAAATAGACAGGCATGTCATTAAAAAGAGGATGGAATGTCTAGAGAAAGAAGGTAGGTTTTTGATAAATGGAGTTCAGACAACTAGACAACATTGGGAGGGAAGTAAAGTTGAACTCATATACCATCAGTTACAGTAAAATCAATCTCCAATAAAGTGAAAAATGGATTTTTGTTTAAAAGCATAGTCCATGGGAATAAACTATCCAGTGTTAAATACTATATTCAATAGTAATATATTAAAATAAAATATAATAATATATTATTACATATAATTATTTTATATTATAATAATAGAATATTCAAATAGTAGTGGTTAGAACTTTTTCTAAACTTATAACAAATAAAGGTAGATACTAAAATTTGCAATTAATATGATAAACTAAATATTTGCAATATAGCAAAAACATTGAAAACAAACTTTTGAAAATTATGTTAATGATGCAATACTCAGAAACATTTGAAGAAGCTATTAGAAAATAATCTTCATTTATAAAAATTTTTCAATGAAATGAGAAAAACTCATACAAAGATAATAAATAAATAAATATACCAGAAACTTTTCAAAATCATAAATGTTACTTATTAAAATATTTAATTAGAAGGTTTAGTTTTATTTCTATTGATATTAAATATATCATTTACATTCAAATTATCAATTTAGAATTATCAGATTGAGTATTTGTTTTCAAAAAATAAAAAGAATAAAAGGTATTGCCAACATTCAAAATGTGAATTGGATATTAAATACTTTGTAAATGAAGATGGAAAAGTTTGCAAGATTTTGGAAAGTAGTGAATTAACTACGCAACAAAAAATTTAAAAAATACACATTTACCTTGCTGCAAAACATTTACTTCTAGAAATAAATACTAAAGAAAAAATAAGACTCATATAGAAACACAACTATACAAAAATGAGCCCACACGAATGTCCATGTATAACAGTGCTGGAGTCAACAGGACTGTGCAGTGAGTTCTGAAGACCTATCTGTAGGTTAGTTATCAGCTTTCACAAATGAAATTAGGAGACAAAAGCTCAGGCCTTGTTTTTCAAGCTTAACTTATTTCAATCAGCCTAATGCTTTCTAGAGGCTGGAAAGGGTAGAGAAAGGGAGCACCGCAGGGGTTAGAATAACAGGTACCAAAATTGTGTTGGACAAAGCAGTAGATTCTAGTGCTTAGCAGTGTGGCAGAGAGACCATGGCTTCTAGTAACTCATCATACATTCTATTCGTAACTACAAGCATGGTTCAAAGATTCTGAACGCTAAGTCATATGAAGATGATATGATCCTAATTTTATTAGAAAATAAGAATATATGTATTGAAATGTCACACTATATTCCATGATGATGTGTGATTATCATATATTATTAATAAAAAATTTAAAATAAAAATATTAATTATTATAGTATGATTATTATACATTGTAAACATATATCAGTGTATCACACTGTGCCCAATAAGTCAGCATGATTATAGTGTTAATCAGTAAAAACTGTATTTATTAAAATGGAGTTCATAATAATGTACTATGAGTACAGGTATTATTTTTAGCAATACTGTTTATTAAGATGTGCTATAGGGAAATGTGGGTAAATGATAGGAAGAAATGGCAAGTTCATATTAATGTTTTATATATACAATATGTATTACATATGCACATATATGTTTTAGGTGGTTCTTCTTTTACTTTCTATTGATATATGCATGTATTTGTATGTATGCCTTTTGTATAGAATATATTTTTTGTTCATCTATAATCACAACATGTTAGTAAAGAAGAGGAGGAATAAAGCATCAACCCAGAAGGTATTTATAAACAAATGTGCTGCTGTCGTTTCCAATGACATTAGCTGGGCACTTGGAAATGGTGACATGAGACCTTTCTCTTTGTGATTAGAAAAACAGCTGCTGCTCCTCACACATGAATTCTACTAAACTGCAGATTATGTTTTCCTATTTTTCTTTCTCTTCAAAACTTTCCAGAGCCTAGAGAAAACAAAATACTATGAATTATTAGCACATGGAAGAATTACCAGGGGGAAAGGCCATTTTGAAACTCCAGTTTTTAAAACAAATAATTTGTTTCCTTCTCCCATCAAAATGTTCAAAATACTGGAGATTTACTAAAGAAAGTTCCAGAGTTATTTCTCATGGAATGACAGATACATTTTCCAGATGTGGTATTTGTGCAACTGGGTTATTTATCACAGGTATCGGGCCTTTTTCTCTCTGTTTAGCTCATTATAGAAACAGAAGTGACACAGGAAGTTCATTCTCAATGGAAATGTGCTAGGAGCTTCCAATGGTTGACATGTAACACTAATGTGGATTATATGGGATGGATTTTGGTAAAATCGCTTTTTAAAATTGAAGATGACTTTTTTTCATTTTATAATTCAGGTAGAGTGACAAGTCTAAATAAATTACAATAGAAATCTGTTGATACTCAGATATTAACTTTATAATTATTTAAAGTATTGATCAAATCTTAGTAGATCTATTATTTCCAATATGTGTCTTTCTTTTGTTTTTCTTTGTTGAAAGTCAAGTTTCATGTACTTGAGTGGGAAGTGAGAAGAAGTTGCAGGTTGGAGTGAAAAGGGATCTAAGTAGATAGGATTATTTCACACTGGGAACAGCGAGAATATTTGACAGTGTCTTAATGTATGCAACCCAGTGTCCCATTTTTCTGTCTCCTTACAATGAACCTGTAGTCACCATTACCAGAAGTTTTTCTGTCAATTACCAGCCTGAACAAGTACTCCTGATGTCACCAAAACATCAAGCTAGAGGACAATAAAAAGAGAAAAAAAGAAAGAAAGAAGGATGACAAGTTTCTGTGCCCTATTGCAAATTTCTTTTTGGATGTGTTGTTATTATTTCCAATAGTGTGCCAATATTAATCACAGTAAAATTTTCTTTATTTATAAAATATTTACTGGATGGAGACTACAGAGACTCTGTAGTACCACACCCTAATAAGAAAGGGGATTATCTTAAGTGGTGGTCATTCTGTGGTACGGGAAATCAAGCCTATGATTATTTGATGCCAACTCAGTCATTACATTACACTGTTGTTTTTAACAATGGATCCTGGGATGGAGAGACTATAAAGTTCTAAGGAGACATTCAATGTAAGTTCAAAGCATGCATTTGTTCATTCTGGTTTGATCTTCTGTGCCCTGCAGTCCCTTGTGTTCATTGTGCTTGATAATTCACATAGATATGCACAGATCAAAGAAGGAAAAACATCATAAAGGTGGATTTGTTTGACAAAGTAAAACATCACCCTAGAAATAAGTGAAAATTAGTTTCATCCTATAAGCCTTCTGCCTGTGGGCTTAGTACTTTTAAATGTCTGTGTGTGTGTGTGTGTGTGTGTGTGCGTGCACATGTGTGTGGTATGTCAGAGAGAGGGGGGAGAGGGAGGCAGGAAGGGAGAGAGAGAGACAGAGAGAGAGAGAGAGAGAGAGAGAGAGAGAGAGAGAGAGAGATTATAGAAGCAAGTTATTGCTTCCAGCTTGAT
Source organism: Rhynchomys soricoides (assembly GCA_019843965.1). NCBI lineage: Eukaryota > Metazoa > Chordata > Mammalia > Rodentia > Muridae > Rhynchomys > Rhynchomys soricoides. The sequence continues at coordinate 9,839,692 of JADRCH010000075.1, forward strand.
TTGGGGGATCTAAACTCAGGTCCTTATGATTGTGCAATAAATAGTTTACACATTGTGTGGTTTTCTCAGCCCCATAATAAGTTTGGATTTGCTTCCACTTTACTGTATATAAGGGGAAGCCCACCAGAAATAAATCAAGCAACACTACTTAGTGAACAGCATCTTTATTTACCTAATATTTTCTAAATATATTTAAATATATTGGTATAACAGTTAAATAATTTGATAACATAAATAACCACAGAGAGTGTTCTTATAGATTTACTCAATGCTTTTAGAAAGCATTAAGTAATTCAGTGTTTCGTACAGCAGTTTTTGTTTTATGATCTAAGTGTTCAAAGCATCCAACAATTTATTGAGTAAAAATGACTGTGAATTGGGTAAGATCTACTTCGTATGTATAGATCCCACAGCTGAAAGGCATTTTATTTGTGCTCCTTGAGAGACTTCACAGACCGAGAAAATAACTAAATATCTACACAGAATTTTGCAGTATAAGTAAGCACATATAGTAGGATTTTTTCCTTGTAAAGCATTACTTTAAATGCTCTCTACATCTATACTGCTAGATCCACTGTTATTCTTGCTGGTCCTGTGTCAAAAACGAAACTTATTTCCATGAGAAATGACAAAAGTATGTCTATACTGTATTTCTTCTTGTTGTAAAAATTGTGCTGTATTGTCATGTTTTCTCTTCCTTCTTCTTTCTTTATTTCCCATTTGACAGATGAGAGTAAACGTATTTATCTCTAGAAGACAACTCTAGGAAACTAGGCAGATGTTTATGCATACATTATAGAAGAGTGTAATTCTTAAAAACAAGATTTTAGACCATAAGAGATCTCTACCATAAAATTTCCATTCCCTTTTTAAAATATTTGCATTTCATAGGCCATAAAAGAGAAACATTAGGATAATCTCATGTTTCATACCCTACTTGGGTGGGAGTGCCTCTTACTTCTGATGATAAAATACTACAAAATGTCGTGGGATAACAATTCTGTGGTTAGTACTGTTTATGTGTGTATATACCCTAAATATGTATACACATACACACAAAGTATGTCTTGCTACTTGTCGGAGAGACTTTAGTTTTGCTTTTTTCCATTTTGCCTTGAAGAAGTTAAGTTCTAGGTTCTGAACTGTCTATTGAAGGAGCCAGGTGTTGAGAAACAGTAAGTACAGGGCTTAAGAGATTCCTCTCTAGAGTGTGGCCAACAGCTTGGAGGGAGCCTATGTCCCACAGCTGCAAAGACACAAAGTGTGCCAACCACTTGAGGAGTTTGAAAATGTCTCTAAGCAGGGCTGGGACTTCTGAGTCATTGAACTGCAAGATAATGAGTGCTTTAAATAATTCAGTTTGTGGTAATTTGTTACACAGCATTAGAAAACCAATTGAAGCCTTGACCATAAATTAGCTTCTACTAATTCTTGTTTGTAATTGGTGGGTGCAAATTCCAGTGGAGACTTTGTTGATAATAGAGGGTTTCCTTAACCAGAGTAATTTTCTCCATCATATGAATTGAAATTACAAAGAATTTCTTGAGTCAAGGAAAGTTTCATTGAGTTTTTTAAATAAAGAAAGAGATATCTTTTATTATATAATTTGATTTGTGAATGGTAATGTGTATACATTTAAATTCATAGTACATTCAGAAAACAGTTAAGTCTTTCACAAAATAATTTTCAAATTCATATTATATAAAAAAGTCTGCTTTTGATTCAGAAAAACACAAATACTTTCCAGTTTTGAAACACTGGTATTGTGGGGAGGAGGGTAAGATAGCTCAGCAGATATGACTGCTTGCCACCAAGCACGAAGACCTACGTTAGATTCCTGGAACCCAAGCAGTAGAAGAAAACAATTACCTGCCCTCTATCATGTTATCCCTTGACTTTCACCTGCATATCATGTGCAGTCAGGCACACATATATGCACATGGGCAACACACACACACACACACACACACACACACACACACACACACAAACTGATACCATCATTTTGATTAAGTAATTTCTATGTGGAATTATAAAGAGTTTGTAACTTTGTGAACTGATTCATAGAGGTAGAGGATCCATAACTTTTAAACTTACAATGATGAATTTCTCATTTTGAGGCCAGCTGTTTGGACAGCTTTCACTATGGAATAATCCTAGGTTTCTCTCCATGACTTTTTACACTGTAGATGTCACGGAGACAGCAAAATCTGCTTGTGAGAGAAGAAGGAACAAGACAGGAAACGTCTTGAGCTAAGTCAAGGCAAAGGAATTAATTTTCAGGCACTTTAATTCAGGGTTTTAATTGAACATTTGTGCTATTATCCTACTAGTGTCAAAAGTTGTGTGCTCCCTAAAAGTGTATCCTGTTTATCTGAACTTTCGAAACCCCTCTTCCAGTTAAAACTACCATTTCACCCTCTCTCCCCTGGATCTTCAACTTCTGTTTCCGGGCCATCCTCCATTCCTCCAAAGCTCAGGTCACTCCATGATCTCTTGAAAGTGCTGTTGCAGTTCTAATCCCGTTCTCCTCTTGTTGGCCTCCTTTCTTTACCTTCAGCTAAATTTTCTATCATTTCCTGGCTTCTCTACTCTGTAAAAGTCCCTGTTACCCTTGGTAAGGAGGAGGTGTCTTGGACACAAATCCAATCATATTATTTTCCTGTTTATAGTTCTTTTAACATTTCATGCTAAAACATTCTTATGTAGGCTCTCTTCTGTGCTCAACGTGTATCTCTGCAGCCCATTTTCTGCTGTTCTGCTCACTCTTGCAATTTGTATTCTAGGCATCTTGTGATTTCCATGTATGAATCTCAATTTGCTTATCAAGTTATATAGTCATTGAAATTACCTAATGAGCCTTGTTGTAAGTTCCTACTAAAATAATGGATGACTCAGTTTGGAACCTAGTATTGACCAAAAAACAAAACAAACAAACAACAGCAAACTGGCTGATATAGGTCAATCTAGCAAGTAAATGTAAATGTGAGTGCCACCCCTCAGATGCTGTGTTTATTTTCAAAGTCATCACTCCTGGACTTTCAGGCAAGCAAGACACACAACTGGTCTATAACCTAGTATTATTAAAGCTCTATTTTAGGGTTATAGTTTTATCATTGTGCCTAAACACCAATGTGAAGAATCTATTCTTGGAGATATCTATCCTTTTAGTCTATACAAACACTGACAGCAAGTCTCCTTTCTTACCTTAGAGCACAGAAGATATCAGCAAAGTCATTCTCTTTCATAGTCAAGCGTTTTCTTTAAGTCTTAGTGAAGACTCTTTTAATTAGAGATGCCTTGAATAAAGGATATTTGCACTGAGAGAAATTCTGTCACAGAATAAAGTAAATAAATAATGCCAGAGGCTTACCAGGCATGCTCAAAAAGCTAAATATCAAAAACGCGAGAAACTCACTACATATGCGGATTCCACAGTCAGTCAAAACAAATGCTCATATGGCAGCTGTTTTTCATTACATACTGCAATCTCTGAAGTATATTTCTCATCTTTACCCAGCCCCTTCACTAGGGTAAAAAAATCTTCTCTGCTAGTCTTGAACATACAGAATTCTATCATCCGTAAGGGTTAGATTTTGACCACAAAAAAATATAACCAGTTTTACAAATTTCAGAGCCAGTTGTTCTTCCGAGGTTTCTAGGCGATAGGATGCTTGATGATGGAGTGCTGTGGTTTGACCCACCTAGAAGATATCACAGAGATATGATAAACACATTCCTTTCATCACTTAAGATACTCTTAACAAGGTATTTGACTGTAAACATGTTAATGCTCTTTTAAAAGAATAAGATTCCTATTCTTAGATGCCTGCTTGTCCTTATGAGAATAACATACAATGAGAACATAGTATGTGTTCCTGCGTGTGCTGGGATGGTATTTGAGAGTGTACGTTTTGGAATAAAGCAATTAAGTCAAAAGTCTGGCTTCCCTTTAGTTGTGTTTAATCAACAAGGAAAATATAGTACACTTAATCTCTTTGAATTTTATTTTCTTCATTGTAAGAGAATGAAGTTACCTACCACACACGTTATTCTGAGTCTTAAAATAAGAACATTCACATAAACAATGCTGTTCTCAGCAGCTGCTCACTATAGGTTAGCTGTTTGATCATTATTAAAATCAAAAGGTTTACTCTTTGTCTTTATTTATGTGCATGTGTCTTTGTGATGCATGCACATGTGAAGGCCAGATGAGGGTTTTAGATCTCATGGAGCTGGAGTTTCAGCTTGCTGTAAGATACCTGATGTAAGTGCTGGAAATTAAGTCTGGTCCTTTGGAAGAACCGCAAAGCTCTCTTAAATGCTGATCTATCCCTTCAGCCTCCATTATTAGTATTTAAAAATAAATAAGACAAGCCTATTAAGTTTAAATAATTTATTTGAGATGAATAGATATTTTACTGAACATGTTAGCAATGGAACTTGGACTTGAACATTTTATTTGTTACAATGCTGTTTTAATAGAAACTTCATAACTTTTTACGGCTTATTCAAACCACACAACTTCAAAAAAATTTATTAGTGGAAATTTAGTTTCAGCTTCACTGTACTTTATTTCCTTCCCTTGAGAAGATGTGACAAGAGTTCCATGGAGGTGACAGAAAGAAACATCATCATTCCCTTGGGCTTTCATGAGGACAGAACCAAGAATGGTTAGCAAAAGAGCCAGAGAGGGCTGTGGCATTCCCTGCATAAATCCAGAGGCTATAATGTTTAGTGATTACTTTCCAAAGACACCAAATAATCAGAATGGCTGCATTGCTTAGCCCAGATCGAAGCTGACAGGGAAAACTTGTGTCTTCAGTTAGAATGTGGGACAATGTGTTTGTTGGCCTGGGACAGACACAATTACACACTGCACAGTGGTCAGCCCTGGATGGGTATCATCCTATCCACAACATTATCAGTTTGGCTTCTGGTCCTGATTATTCTTGTGGTTTTCTCTAATGGTGAGTTTTAAGATGAAGAATATTCAGATGCATTATGTGCAAAGACATCTTCAAATACAGAATTAGTCTGAGTCTTAGACCTGAATCCTTACTTTTATACTGTACTGTCTCCACTGAGGAATAGCAAAAACTTGCATCTTCTATGTACACTTGAGAAAACTGAGACCTGGTGGTGACAGATCCAGAATTTAAACTCATAACTTCTCACATCAATTTGCCTCTGAAATGATCTGGAAATATTTTACCTTCATATCATTTAAGTCTTTTGCTGGGCTTTGAATTCTAGTCAAACACATGACATTGACTTAGAACCTTCACAAGCTCTGTCCACAGCTCTATAATTTCCCTGGATCTTTGTATGTTTGGTCCAGGACTATTTCCTAACACAGAAGAGGTTTTTGGTTAATTCAATGTCCCAGGTGTTTTTAAACCACTTTCTCAAACCATCTGAAAGAGTATTTTAAATTCCACCATAGTGATTATATGCAATAGCTATGGAATGCAGAACTGTATTCTTGCATCAAGATTTAATGAGTATGTTTATAAAATATATTGACTTTACCATATACATTGACATGCTTGGTGGAACATTATCCTCTGTGCCCTGCTCTCCACATGCGAAGTGGTGACAGGCTCTTCCATTAGAAATGACATTGAAAAGGTCCACAAGTTCAAGATTCCAGAGGATTGTATAGAGTTTTATAAACAAGCCAATTTGAATGTTTCTCTTTTATGTGTTTTAATGAATCATGCTATTTCTCCATGGCCAACAGTTGGCTTTACTTCTCTTCTCATTTCGTTTCAAGTTGAGTTCATGTTTTTCCAGCAGGACATGTACTACCATGACTGAAATGACATCTACACTTATCATATGTTTACTACTCCACATTGCTGAGGTGCGGTCCTTAAATCGGCATCATCATGAACTTTGGGTAAGTCAGTGTAAAACTCTTGGCAAACTAGCTAATATCTTTAATTATTGATGCACATTACTATTTAAAAGTAAATTTAGGGCTTGTCTAGACTATGAAAAGGAAGAGACTGCTCTCAAGTATCTCCTCAACTAATGGTGGAGTGTTTTGCACCCACTTTAAGGGAAATCCCCAAAGGATTTCTCCTCCTAGAAGTCATGCTACAATATTTCATTGGCCAATGTGTGTATTTCAAGTTCTGAGAAAATATAGCTCACACATACCCAAGGATTTAAGCAGTTTCTGTATAAAAGTCACTGTTGACAAGACATGGTAAAGCCTGTTTCTTCCTGATTGATGCACTGAGAAGAGAACTTTAATTGTAACGTACTCATTCTGCTTTCTGGAGTTGAACTCTACACCCTGCTTTCTATACTTGTAGAACAATTGCCTCATATCTAGTTTTTATTACTGTGATTTCTCTTGGGTGATATGCATATGTTATATTGGATTTTATGTTCCAAGTGCCCTTTGTACCAGATCTCACAGCTATAAAATAGCCCTTTACTCATAAGCAGATCTAGGTTTTTGATTTGCTTTTCATCAAGAAATGAGATCCACATTTTTTTTTTTTTACAAATCCATGAAATATCTTGATTAGAAAAGTATTTGCAGAAGCAGAGATTTAGGGAAACCTCTTGATGTCCCTCCTCCATAATATCTATGATTGAGGATAATGTAGTAGATGAATGTCCATGACAAGATATTATGAAATTTGAAGTGTAAAGTAACAGTAATATAAGTAGATTTAAAGGATAAAGTGCTATTTTTTTAAACAAATAAGGATTGAAATATGTTTACATGGGTTAAAATATAAATATACAAAAAGAATTCTTTCAGGGATCTCTATGCAAGCTGCACTCTTATTAAAGTCAAGTGCTGGAATGAAATTTTGACAGAGTGGAGGCTAAAGTAGAATTTGTTTCAACATATAGGTTAAAAATGGGACCTTTTTGGAATAGTTGAGTGGCAGAGCACTGAAGTGAGGATGAGAAATTACTCTATTTTTTGTACCGTCTGTCCAAGAAATATTGTTGCCTGAGAAACTTGTAAGGAAATTCTTCCATGATTTATGTAATTGTAAAATTGTTCTTTTAGTCTTTGCTCTCAGCTTCTCCAGATCCCAATCTCTTGCAAACTTCATATCATCTTTATGCCATAAAATAAAATAAAATAAAATAAAATAAAATAAAATAGGAAACATTTTTCTGCATATGGGAAAGTTCATATTATTGATACATTGTGAATATACATGAGAGAAACCACTAAATATTGCATGAAATACTTTGGAAAAGTCCCAGTTCAGACACTGTATTTTATGTCTTCACACCTGTTGTATTTTTAAATGTGCATATTTATTCATGGGCTCTAAACTTTAGGGAGTTACCTAGGGAAGAGATTTTAAATGTTTTCACTGGGAAATGATGTTGGTGAAATAAAGTATATGTAAATTAGTTTTATGCAGTAATTCTACTGTGCAGACCAATGCCAAGACAATATATTTTATAACATAAATATATAAATTTTGCTTCTTTCATTAATTTCATTATTACTATTACTATTATTATTATTATCATTATTACTATATGCCTGTGAGCAGGTATGTGCATGCAAAGGATCATATGCAGAGGTCAAAGGGCAATTTTCAGGAGTCAATTATCTCCTTTCTCCTTCAGTTCTGAGGACTGTCCTTGGGTTGGCAGATGTATAAGGCATAGCTTTTACCCACTGAGCCATTCTGACAGCCACAAATATATACAATTTTTATTTATTCTGAGACAGAAACAAGTAAAAGTGTATGTCTGTATAATAAGCTGGGCTCTCTCACATCAATCATCAATCAAGAAAATGCTTGACAGATTTGCATACTAACTATCTGATGTTTGGTTCTTCTGGTTTAAAACAAACAAACAAACAAACAAACAAAGAAGCAGGTTAATTTAAGCTCTCTCACTCATCGTCTACTTTCTCCAAAAAAAAAATTAATTGGAAAAATCCAACTTAGCCTACTTCATGGAGCCAAAGGAACATTATAAAAAAATCCTTAAGTTAAAAGATGCACTAAATATGTATACAATTGGACAGAAGCTGATTTAACTCTTAAATAGATACACGCTCCTTTAAGTGAATGTAAAGACCCATACAAGATGTACAAGATGGAGATGATAGAGTACTGATGAGGGTTTAGCCCTTGAGGAAACATTTATACCACTCCCTTAATGCACAGGGAATGTTGTGGAAGAGGGGCAGACAGTATATGTAAGCTGCAGGGTGGGAAGAGGGGTTGTGAAATATCATCTTTGAAGTAGAATATGGATAGGGGAATGACAAACTCAACAGCTGTACAAAGAGTTTGCAGAAGTTGAGCCTTCTTAACACCCAACTATGGAGTGGGAAGGGACCCATGAAAATCATACCACATAGTTGGCAATCAACAGATTCTGGAGAGTAGGGAAATGCAGTATAAATTTGTGTACCTACTGATGTCCAATCCATTACTGATGGTTAGTCCCAAACTCAGGATCTCCCACTTGGTACCAATTAATCTCTATAGGGTATTTAAAAAATCAAACTAAAACCATAGGAGAAAGATTTATGGATGGTTGTGGTAGGGGCAGAAGGGAATTGGGAGAAGGCAGGTAGAGAGGGATGAGAGAGGGATGAAAATACATTACATAAACGTCTGACGGCATGAAAGCACTATTACATCAGTCTACTCCAAAGAGTTTATTGAGTTGTGATTCATGAACTTCTTCATAGGGGTGTTTCATTAAGGTGATCTTGTTTTAAGGTGTCTAATCTGAGAACTGCTTGTTTGCAACTCTTTTGTCCTGAGAGTGAGAACCAAGCCCACATGAGTACAGGTCAAATTCTCAGACTCTCTTAGAATGCTGCGATTTAAGCAAACATGCTCTTGGTATACTTATCTTATGCTTACTTGTCAGCTGCATGAGTTATTTATAAATTAATAACTCATTGTTTATAAATTATTATTTTCAGGACTGGTTGAGCAATAAAATTTTGACCTCCTAAACTGGAAAATAAAAGAAGCCAGATGAAGAAATGGAAATACAAGAAATTATGTCAACACTGAGGGAGCTGTCATGGAATTAATTTTGGATATGTGGTTTGATTTTGAATATTTAACTACTTGATAAGGTATCTAACAGACATATGCAAAAGATAATAACTTTGAAAGGGGCAGAATTAGAACTGAAGATTTGAATCATTGACATAGAGATAATAATTGGAACTCTGACAATAATTATCTTTTTCGGAGGAAAAAGGTCATGTAAGTAAGCCAAAGATAAGTTGTCACATTGCCTATGCAGATGGGAAAGTCCTGTGGTTTGCTGTTCACATCATCCAGCCATAAGTCCAGGTTCCTTTGAGTGTAAGGCTGTAAATCAGAGATGTGATTTATGAATCAAATTGTAGGCTGCAAAATTTCCCTAGTCCCCAGTTGTTTATGTCATGCTGACCCTGTAGATAGCTTGACCTTTGAGGTCTATCTTCCATGTGGAAGCCTGCTCTGTGATACTGACTCATTCTCTGCTCTGAGTTCGTTCGGTTACCATGCTGCAGAGGTGCTCTCCAGAAGGAAGATGATCTATTACTTTCTGACTTTAGGAAAAATAAGGAAATCCCATCATTGGATGAAATAATGCAGAATGTTCTCCTTTCCTCTACACAGCTGGTGGTTAGAGTTCCACTGTGGAGCCCCACATGAGCTTCTCAGGGAGTGGGGAATGAGAGCACATTTTCCCTGGGAACTGCCACTGTCATTACTTGCTCATAGCAGTTTTTCAAAAATGCCATCTCAGCAACAGGCACATAGTTCAGAGACCACAGTGCACTATGTAATATTCACAACCACAGTGAAATTGACCTAAATAATTTATTTTGAAAAATTCCAGATGGGGGCCTAGGTATAGAAAAAATAGCTATATAATTTATAGGTCCCATTTAAGCCTTCTTCCTGTGAAAGTCAATCCCAACTCTTTCCCTACTGCTCGAAACAACAGTTTCCTGGCACAGAGACTGTCTGTTAACTCGTAATGAACCTGCTAACCAGATGAACACAGAACCCTTGGTCAGGAAGAATCAAGACAACCTCCACTTTCCATTTTCCAGATGGGTGAGTCCAAGGGCTGAGCATGACTGACCTAAGAGAAACCAGTTGTGGTTTATGGGGAGAGTCAGCATGGCTTTGGAATGACACAGTTCTACAACCGGGTCCAAGCTTGCTACATTTTTCTCTACTGCTCCATATTCACAAATCACCATTTCTTAGCCTGGTGCACCATGGATAGCACATTCTCTTTTAAAAAGCATATATAAATTGTTTGAGTAAAGCATTCAAACATATTTCTGCACGAATATGCACTATTCTTTGATCATAGTCACTTCGCATCACATCTTGAATACTCTTCTTGTTATTTTTATATTTTTCTTCTTTTATTCCAGGTTACACAGGATTAAAAACATGAAGTCTTTGTCTGTCTGGATCTGTCTTGTTTTTCACTTAGCATAATGATCTTCAGTTCCACGGATTTTCTTATAAACAGTGCAATTCCACCTCCCAGTGGAACTGTTCTTCCTGAAGGCAGCTTTCATGGCCAGCCTCCTGTCCATCCTCCAATTGCAAGCACAATAGTCTTGTGCTTTATCAAGGCATTTTCCTCCTACTCAAAGTATTTTGTTTGTTTATTGTAAAACTGTAATTTTCTAAAAAACAAGTTTATTTGATGGAAGAACTGACACTATACAGATATCTATATATCTATATATAGATATAGATATAGATAGATAGATAGATAGATAGATAGAGATAGAGATAGAGATAGAAATAGATAGATAGATAGATATGTGTTGTCTTAAAACCAGAAAAATTCAAGACTATTTTATTATTTTAAAATGATATGATCAACTCATTACAAACTAAGACACAGGATATTTTATTTTATTTTTAATCTATTTGTCTAAAACAAAAAAGCCAATAAGAACAATAAAAGGCATTGTACATTTTTGGAAATCCCCTTAACATCTTCTTGGTAATAGAGGGCTAAATTATCATTTAGACTTTTGTTTTAATTTGTTGGAATATTCTATTTTTGTTTAGTAATGTGAAAAAGTAAAATACTGCATTCATTTTTCCTTGACACTACTCCAAAATTTTTGGCAAGTGGTTTTTAAAAGAGATACTTGCACACATGAATATTATGGTACTATTTTACGATAGGCATATTACAGGATCAGTTTAAGTGCACATCAATAGATGAATAGATGAAAAATATGCATTAGTAGAGATTATGGGAATTTATTCCTTCATAAAGAAAGAAATTATATAATATTTAAGACAGTGGCTGAAATAAGAGATTAATATTGAATAAAATAAGCCAGGCTCAAAAGGCAATACTTTCCCTTATAGAGTGCTGACAAAAGGAGAAAGACAAAACTGAAGAGGAAGGGGGAATGTTTGAGAAGGGGACATAGATCAACAACAGCAAGGTAGGGGAGCAGGGAATTCAAGGGAGGATAAATACTACCAAAGTACATTAAATAATGTGTAAAATGTAATCCCTACCTTAACATCATTTTTATTCAAACAAAAATACTGTTCCATGAGAAAAGTTGTCAGCTCATCTCCCGCATCACATAAGTGTTTTTCCCTAGGAAAGGCCAAGTTTTATACATAGAATGAATGATATTATATATTCACTTCATCATACACAGAATATTTAAAAATACAGAGTCAGGAGTTGATGTTGAGACTTAATATATTCAATTGTGCTAATGTTTAGTTAAGGACATTATGGACTTTTTCAGTTATTTCATGGCTTGCGTATGTGACACTAAACTAACTGTTTGCCCTCTATTATTTTTTTGGTATTATATTATTGTTACAAATACCATGTTAAAAGACATAAATAATGCTATAGTGGTATTGAGAAAATGATGTTGACCTTGGGGATCTGAAGAATTTCAACAATCTACAGATGTCAACCTAGGGGCAGTCCTAATAATGAGCATGGTTTGTGGCACTAGAACGTCTCTGGTTCATATATAGGTTCATTTCTCACCATTTCATTAAATAACATTGTTTTCATCTTTATTTCACTTTACTTTTCTCAAAAAAAAAAAAAAGAGAGGCTGTTGATGCTATCTACAACATGGGGATATTTTGAACTCAAATAGGTGAATATAGGGAATATAGATTGAGAATGATGTCTGACATACATTTAGTAGATTTTTAAATCAAGTTTAATGAAGTACCATTTCATAAACATTATGTAGATGAAACAAAAATGCATGAAAATGACCACTAAGTTTCAATGACCACTAAGTTTCAAGTACCCTAGAAATACACCTGTCTACCTATTATCTATCCTATATATAGATTGTTGAGAAGTCAGAGTTTGAGGAAACTTCTAAGCTTCGTAATTAATCACAGCTCAAGATTTACAACAACTGAATTAGTCTAGATTCTTACAATTAATAAACTTAATTGAAACCGCATAATAGAGATCAAAAAAGTACAGCCATTGCAGACAGATACCAGACTATGTATCTTCCAAACATCACATCTTGGGACACAACCAAATGCCAATTCTCAGAGATTATCACCCATCAATTTCCATTTCTCAGTTTTGTTCTCAGTGGGTTTGTTTTGGTTGGTACTCAAAGCACAGTGAAAGAATTAAATGCAGCTTCAATTTTACAATTCAGAAAGTACAAGAAGGATTGAAAAAGAAGATAACCTTTCTTAGGTGAGTCTTGGCCATATTGCAGACCCAACTTGAATGGTTATATTCTCATTTCTTCCCAACTCAGAGACCTTCTTTTTTTAATAATTATCAGTTAGTTATTGACATGTATGGATGAAGTCTGGAAGTAGAAAACTGGTCAATCCTATTTTGCGCAGACTTGAAGTTTTTGTCATACAAATCTTTCATTTTCTTGGTTAGATTTAGCATGAGATATTTTATATTACTTGTCACTACTTTGAAGGGTGTTGTTTACCTGATTTTTTCCCTCAGTCCTTTTGCTTTTCTTTTCTTTTTTCTTTTTCTTTTTTTTCTTTTTTCTTTTTTTAGAAGGGCTATGGACTTTTTGAGTTATCCAGGCACTTCAATGAAAGTGTTTATCAGCTGTAGGAGTTCCCTGGTAGAATATTTAAGATCACTTATATATACTATCTTATCATCTGCAAATAGCAATACTTTGACTTCTTCCTTTCCATTGTTATCCCCTTGGTCTCCTTCAGCTAGAACATCAAATTCTATGTGTTTTTCCATCCTATCTATTCAGCACTAATCTGTAAAACCTTTCATTAACTTCGAGTCATTATGTCATATCTTCTTAAAGTGGAATAGAAAAATGTTTTCATTCAAGTACCTGTTCTGTGTAGTTCTATGATATGTTCTTGACAGTAGCATAATTGTATAATATGTGAAAAAGTAGACCTTTTGCAACCTAAAGATAAATTCAAGATCTTAAATGCCTCTTATTATTTGCAAAGACTAGTTTTAACCTTGTGGATACTATCAACACCTTGAGTGTAGATAAAGCAATTGCATTGACTATTTAAATATTCTGGACTTGAGAGGGAAATATGTATGATTATAAATATCTCAGTAGGATCCACTGTAATGTTGAATGCTTGTGTAAAGTAGTGGAAACGTCATGATAACTAATTAATATTTCACATGAATTTATGTCTGGCTTACAATGCACTTCTTAAATAAATAAATAATAATTCATTAATACTCATCAGGTGAGAAGTGACATGTGCTAATGAATAAATAAAATATATTTTCTATACATTATTATAAGAAAATGCAAAAATCAATACTTTCACAAGGAAATCTGATAGTCTGTTATGGAAAATGGGGGAGAAGATCGCAGCAGGGAACAACAGCAGGTGTTCCCTTAGGCCCATATTTGTTGAATTCTGTCATATTATTATTGGAAATTAAACATATAAACTATAGGATATTTTTAACTATTTTCTTACTCTGTCTTACCAAAGTGATTCTAGGCAATAATGCAGACACATTTTATCCCAATTATCTTTTATTTCTGACACTGTTTTGTTTTATATTCTTCTGTTCTCCATTTTCCTCTATTTCAGCTCAAAGAACACTCTCTAGAGTTAGTCTGATGGCAATTCTTTATAAATGTTCTGGCTTTAATACATTTTGTCTTTGTTTGTTTGTTCATTTGTTTGTTTCTCCATTGAGTGACAGCCTGCTGTGGTGATATGAACCCTGGCTTTCATGGGACTGAGTTTGATTTGCTCGCTGTGTCACCTACTGTCCTCAGAGGAACTCAGTCTGTATAATGGCTTCATAGGTAGAAAAGAGATAATACTCTAGAGGTGGTGTTTAGTAAGTTACTGTGTGAGGGGCTCATTTATAAAGCCCATCCCTAGTCTGTGTTCAGGAACAGTTTCATTTTCTTTTACTCTGTTTCTCTGTAGAGATTTTCATCTCTCAAAATCCTGAATTATCATCTTCCTCTAATTAAATTGCTGTTTCTAGTATTTAATGTCTTTTATATCTATCCAAACTATCTTTACATTCAGTATATGTTCAGAAAGAAAAAATATTGGGGCCAGACTTACCTGCATGAGAACAGAAGGTAACCAACAGAAACAACATAAAAAGTCAGAATACAAAGTCTTCTCTTAGCATAAGCTTTCTTTATGTTTATCAACAGTGAGAAATCTGTCTGGAACAATGTCTGCTACTGAATTAATAATCTATAATTATGATCTTGTTTATATCTTTACCATGATGGCAATTTATAGCAAATTACAGAAAAAAAAATGTTAGTCAGAGAAATCTAGAAACTAGAAAAAATTGGAAGCACTAGAAGAATGAAATAGGACCATGACAGTACACCTTTAGCTGTGGCCAGAGCCTACAGTATACCACAGCAATGGCAGAATAGTGGTAAAGGGGAAGTAGAGGCTGATTTCAGTAGGCAAGCTATACAGTCATATGTGTCTCCATCCAAATATTCATCAAGAAATTACAAAACACAAATTTGTCTCTGGGAGTGTCTGATATATAAGGGATTCTTTGGTTGGAAAAGTTAGATAAATTTTGTATTTTCCTGAGGCTCACCATATAGTGAGTGTGACTGACATTAAATTATTTGAAATTTTGGTATGTTTGTCTATATAAAGTCATAAAATCTGTTACAATTAAAAAATAGAAAACAGATGTTCCTTACAGTTAGAAATATATCTAACAGAGATTGCTTATAATATTGGGGCACATTTTATATTCTTTGTCAACATACTATAGTAGAATCAATTTGGAAAAAAATAATATAAAAAAAACCTAAGCAATTTGGAGCAATAGCCACAGTTGTTTTAAAATTTAAAAATCTATTGGGATCCAAATGTATATTATTTACTAATTTTAAGATTTTATGCACCAGAATACAATTATATCTTCATGAAAAATAATAATTTGTTAGAAAAATAGTAGATACTACAAATTATATGAAACAAAAATAACTTGAAATAAGCCAAATCTAAATGAGGTGTGAACAAACTAAGTCTAGTTATTTAGATGATAAAACTACTTTTAATTCTCATGAACAGATATTTCCAGAGCGAATGTGTGATTTTTTTTTTTTTCACTAAGATTTTGTTTTTAAAATTCTAAATTGCCTTCCAGTCTGCAACTCTACCCGGGGCAAATCATGCACTCCAGCACTCCTACCAACTCAGAGACACCCTGTTTCCCAGGAAGTCTGTCCTAACCAGGGTCACAGTCCCAATACCTCCCCTTACTGGGACCTCCACAGAGCCCAACCGGCTCAGGACCTATTGGTCATGCCAGACATACAACTTCCTTCTAGTCTACAACTCTGCCTGGGGCAGATAGGGTGCTCCTGTCCCCCTCCCACAAGCCAGATACACACTATCTCTCAGGAGATCTACCATGACCAGGGGCACAGGAGATCTGCTGTAACCTGAGACATAGGAGGTCTGCCTTAACTAGGGGCACAGGAGGGCCCCTAACCAGAGACAGTACTGTTTGCCTCCCAGGAAGTCTGCATTAACCAAGCACACACAGTTCTACCTACCATCAAGGAGGGACAGGCTCTAGTCAGAGACAACAAGGCTAGTTAAAACCAGAGACAACCAGATGGAGAGAGGCAAGTGTAAGAACATAAGCAACAGAAATCAATGCCACTTGGCATCATCAAAACCCAGTTCTCCCACCACAGCAAGACCTGGATATCCCAACACAAAACTGGCAAGATTCTGACCTAAAATTCCATCTCATGCAGATGACAAGGACTTAAAAGAGGATATAAATAACTTCCTTAAAGAAATACAGGAGAACACAGGTAAACAAGCAGGATCCCTTAAAAAAGTAACAAATAAAATCCCTTAGTGAAACACAGGAAAACACAATCAAACAGGGGAAGGAATTGAACAAAATTGTCCAGGACCTAAAAACAGAAAAAGAAACAGTAAAGAAATCAGAAAGAGTGGCAACTCTGGAGGTGGAAAATCTAGAAATGAGATAAGGAGTAAATATCACCAACAGGACACAAGAGATAGAAGAAAGAATCTCAGGAATAGAAGATACCATAGAAGATATTGACACAACAGTGAAAGAAAATACAAAGTGCAAAAAGCTCTTAACCCAAAACATCCAAGAAATTCAGAACATTGAAAAGACCATACTTAGGAATAATAGGAATAGAAGAGAGTGAAGTTTCCCAATTAAAAGGCCAGGAAACATCTTCAACAAAATCATAGAAGAAAACTTTCCTAACCTAAAGAAAGAATGGCTATAAACATACAGATAGCCTACAGAACACCAAATAGATTAGACCAGGAAAAAAATCCTCCTTTCACATAATAATCAAAACACTAAATACAGTGAACAAGAAAGAACATTGAAAATGTTAACGGAAAAGGGCCAAATTACATGTAAAGGCAGACCTATCAGAATTATACCAGTCTTCTTAACAGAGACTCTAAAAGTCAGAAGATCCTGGACAGATGTCATACAGAACTGAAGAGAACACAAATGCCATCCCAGACTACTGTACTCAGCAAAACTTCCAATCACCATAAATGGAGAAACTAATATGTTCCATGACAAAACCAAGTTTAAACAATATCTACTAATCCATCCCTATATCAATGGACCTAATCCCCTAATAAAAAGACAGAGGCTAATGACTAAATATGACAACAGGACCCAGCATTTTGCTGCACACAAGAGACATACCTCAGTGACTAAGACAGACACTACCTCATAGTAAAAGGCTGAAATTTTTTTTTTTTTAAGCAAATGGTCCCAAGAGACAAGCTGAAGTAGCCAATCTAATATCCAGTAAAATAGACTTTCAACAAAAGTTGTCAAGTGAGATGAGGAAGGACACTCCATACTCTTCAAAGGAAAAACATCCACCAAGATGAACTCTCAATTTTGAACATCTATGCCCTAAATGCAAGGGCATCCACATCTGCAAAAGAAAGTTTACTAAAACTCAGAATACACATTGAACCTCACACAATAATAGTGGGATACTTCAACACCCACTCTCAGCAATGGACAGACCATTGAAACAGAGACATAGTGAAACTAATAGAGGTTATGGACCAACTGAATTTAACAGATATATACAGAACATTTCAGCCTAAAACAAAGAATATATTGTCATATCAGCACCTCAGGGTACCTTATGCAAAACTGACTATATAATTGGACACAAAACAAGCTTCAACTGGTACAAAAAGATTGAAATAATCACATGCATCTTATCACATCACCACAGACTCTTGGTTAGGGAAGAAATAATGAAAGAAATTAAAGACTTTCAAGAATTCTATGAAAACAAAAACACAGCATACCCAAACTTATGAAATACAATGAAAGCAGTGCTAAGAGGAAAATTCATGTCACTAAGTGCCCTTATAAAATAATTGGAGAGATTCTACACTAGCAGACTATCAGCACACCTGATTGCCCTAGAACAAAAAGAAGCAAACACATCCAAGAGGAGTAGATCTTAGGAAATAATCAAATTCAGGGCTGAAATGAACCAATTAGAAACAAAGAGAAAGACACAAAGAATCAACAAAATTAACAGCTGATTTTTTGAGAAAGTCAACAAAATAGATAAGTCCTTAGCCAAAAAGTCCTAAAGGACACAGCAACAGTGTCCAAATTAACAAAATCAGGAAAGGTAACAACAGAAACTGAGAAAATTCAAAAAATTATCAGATCTTACTACAAAAGCCTTTACTCAAGAAAACTGGAAAATCTAGAAGAAATGGATGACTTTTTGGACAGATACCACATACCAAAATTAAATCAAGAGCAGTTAAACTAAATAGTCCTATACCTCCTAAGGAAATAGAAGAAATCATTTAAAACTTCCCAACCAGAAAAAGCCCAGGGCAGATGGTTTTGGTGCAGAATTCTACCAGACTTTACAAGAAGAGCTAATACCAACACTCCTCAAACTATTTCACAAAATAGAAACACAAGGAGCACTACCTAATTCATTCTATGAAGCCACAGTTATGCTGATACCTAAACCACACAAAGACCCAACAAAGAAACAGAACTTCAAACCAATTTCGCTTATGAATATTGGTGCAAAAATACTCAATAAAATTCTAGCAAACCACATCCTAAAACATATCAAAATGATCATTCACCATGATCTAGTAGTTTCAACCCTGGGATTCAGGGATTGTTCAATATACAGAAATCCATCAACATAATCCATTATATAAAAAAAAAATACTCAAAGAAAAAAATCACACTATCATCTCATTAGATGCCGAAAAAGTCTTTGACAAAATACAGCACCCGTTCTCTGTAAAAGTCTTGGAGAGATCAGGAATTCTTGGCACATACCTAAACATAATAAAAGAAATACATAGGAAACCAACAGCCAACATCAAATTAAATGAAGAGAATCTTGAAGCAGTCCCACTAAAATCAGGGACAAGACAAGGCTGCTTACTCTCTCCCAGTTATTCTAAATAGTACTAGAAGTTCTAGCTAAAACAATTAGAAAACAAAGGGAAGTCAAAGGAGTAAAAATTGGAAAGGAGGAAGTCAAGGTATCACTATTTGCAGAAGATATGATAGTATACATATGCGACCCAAAAACATTCTACCAGAGAACTCCTACAGTTGATACACAACTTCAGCAAAGTGGCTGGCTATAAAATTAACTCAAACAAATCAGTAGCCTTCCTCTATACATAGGATAAATTGGGCTGAATAAGAAATTAGGGAAGCAACATCCTTTACACAATAATATAATCACAAATAATATAAAATATCTTGGTGTAACTCTAACCAAGCAAGTGAAAGGTCTGATAAGAACTTCAAGTCCCTGAAGAAAAAAATCGAAGAAGACTTCAGTAGATGGAAAGATTTCCCAAACTCATTGAACAAAAGGATTAACATAGTAAAAATGGCCATTTTACCAAAAGCAATCTACAGATTCAATGCAATCCCCATAAAAATTGGAACTCAATTCTTCACAGAGGTAGAAAATGCAAGGAAAAAAAAATGGAAAAGGGACTGAAGGAAAGGACATCTATATACTGCCCCACCTTGGGATCTAGCCCCTGCACAGACCCCAAACCCAGACACTATTCCTGATGCCAAGGGGTTTGCAGACTGGAGCCTGGCATGGCTGTTCTCTGAGAGGCTCTGCCAACACCTAAATATGACAGATGCAGATACTTACAGCCGACTATTGAATTCAGCCTGGCGACCTCAATGGAAGAGTTAGGGGAAAGACTGAAGGAGCTGAACAGGATTGCAACCCCATAGGAAGAAAAACAGTACAAACTAACTGTATCCCTCAGAACTCCTAGGGACTAAGACACCAACCAAAGAGCATTCATGGGCTGGTCCTGTGGTAGCTTGATGCCCCAGAAAAGGGAAATGTGAGAGGACTGAGATGGAAGTAAGTGGGTGGGCGGGAGAGCATCCTCTTAGAGGTGAAGGGGAGGGGCAGAGATGGGGTTTCTGGAGGGGGAATCGGGAAGGGGGACATTTGAAATGTAAATAAATAAAATTATTAATAAAAAATAAAACGCAAAGTTATTCAGCTAAACAGAATCAGTGCTTGGATATATGTATATATTTAAGTAAAAGTACACACGGGGATCCCGTTACCTTTATTTTTATTTTTAATGGATGATTATGGACATTTATTATGTATAATAAATTATTCTAAAATACGACTGTACTAAAAGGCTCTCTACTTTCTACTGTCTGAAACTTAAGTTTACCCAGTTTCAAAGTCCTGGTTACACATAGGTTCCATCTAGAAAGCAAGGGAAGATTCAAGATGACAAACTGCTTTCTAGATTAGGTTCAGCACACTGACACCTCCATACTCCTAAGCAAGGCAGTAATGACGGCCAGAGTTTAAGCAATGCATGTTATTTAAGACTATGGCGATTACCCTTGTTCTTCTAGAAGGCTACAGTTCTATATGCAGTCCTGTGATCTGTCACCTTCTCGCTACACTCACATGTGGTAAAGGGTGTTTGACCAAGACTGAATAGTGTTAAGTCATCACTTTCCTCTTAAGTATGTAAGGCAACCATATTTTCATACATTTTTAAGTTAGCTGGAGATCAATACATGTAAGGGAAAATTTTAACATATGTCAGTTCAGGCATGACTGTAATAACTTGAATGATTGTTTCGGATATTTGTTCTTCTTCCATGACCAACAGGAATATTATGCATTAAATATGATGAAGTCACAAGATGAAAGAAGCCTGGATGTCTGTGGAGCTGTACAGGAGAGCTCTCTGGGATAGATCAGCCTCCAACATCTCAGCCCGTGAAATTTAACAAAATTGTTACTGCAACTTAATTCCTGATGCTAACAGATTAATTCCTTTGAGGAGTAAAACTATCCAAGAATGTATTCATGGTGTGAGTCACTAATTCCAAGACATATTTTTTAGTAGACTGGGTTAGTAAATCAAGAAGTATGGAGAAACTCTTTTTTCCTTCTTTATTAAAACTGTAGCACAATAATCTGGATATCCGTTACTATCCTAGGTAGGTCTATTTCTTTCTCATCCCTTGGTATGCTTCTTACCTGGTATACCACATCTCCGCACACCTTAGTCCATCAAAGGAAGCCCACTGAAACTAAGTATCAAAAGGGTGTGGTTTGAGGTGACCGTTTTTTTGTTCATAGGGGCTCCTGATTGCTCTGCTTTTTTTGTCTGTTTGTTTTTGTTTTTATTTTTACTCAACTCTTCATCAGTGAGGTGCTCTGTAAACCAGAGAATACTGAGGGACAAACTGGGCTTGTAATTGAGAATCTGTTTTAAAATATTTCCTAAAACATAGAGACTTGCAAAGAACAGCATACTAGGCTTGTAAGTGAGAAATATTTATAACTTGAAAAAATTGTGCATGCCTGTGTGTGTGTGTGTGTGTGTGTGTGCGCGCGTGCATGCGCGCACATATTCTCGTACATAGGCAAATATTAAGAGGGAAAGTAGGCTTCCCACAAGTGAAACTAGGGGAATAAAGCTCAGCTATACCTCCAGCTCTTAACTTTCTTCTTCCTCATTTTCTTTTGGTTTTAAATGAACAACAAGAAAAGGGACAGCAAGAAACCAGGGGAGCATGGACATAGCAGCAGATACCAATCCATAATGTGACCCATGAGTGGCAGTTGAGTGGAACTTCATGGATAATCATTTCTCCACAGTGAATTTTTGTGTAGGCTTTCAGATATTGTTTCAAGGCTAGCTTGATTTATATATTTTGTGAAATTTTAGCCATGTTTATATGAATGTAAGTAATTTTGCAAGGCTACATGGTAAAATAGAAAATTGACTATTTTTGCATAGAAATTCTGCATAGATTATTTAAAACAATACTTTTTGTTTGTCTGTATTCTATATTTTTCTTTAATGACCATTTAACACTTGTATTATTTTTTAAAGATATATTTTAAAGTATTGTATCTACTAATAGGTGGTATAAGAAATAGGAGTGTGAACACATTGGTTGCAGCTAGCTGCATGTTAAAAGAATTTTAGACATTTGGAATGTAAATAAATAAAATAAATATTTTTAAAAAGAATTTTAGAACACGGAAAAAAAATTTCCTAGGGAAGACAGAACATAATGGAATTATAAAAGCATCTCTACAATTTTAGAAAAATAAAACACTAGGAGTATAAGATGTTTTTCTTGTTTTATGTAAGAAAAGAGAGGAGAGAAAATGGAGTCACCTAGAGGCAGACCAATTTCAGTTAGTGATGAGAAAGCTCTTAGCTAAGTAAGAGGACGTCCAGTATTTGTTATTGCCACAGGAGGTATTGGGGCAGGCACTGGCTAATATTTGGTCAGGATTTTAAAAAAAAGATTAGGACATATACTACAGAATGAAACAAGAGACTCCAAATCTGTATTTATTGATCGCATAAACTCTGAAGATAATTGCCCTTCGCTCATGCTCCAAACGTCTGCTTGTGTGACATGCACTCTGAAGAGCAGCACAATAATCTACCACTGCAAATACTAGTTTCTATTATATCCAGCATCAGATCCATGTGGACAGGATCAGAAATTCCAACTTTATGTGACATTCTTTCTTTGCAACCATCAACAAAAATGTGGTATTAAAAATGTATCAGAATTTATACACATGACATGACAAAAAAAGTATAAATAAAAAACCAGAAAGAATGAATGGAAGGATGTGACCTAGTCACAGCTTCTCTCCAGAGCAGACAATTCACAAACAACTATGATTATTCTCCAGAAAAATCAACTTTGCCTTGTTTCTTTCTATTGTCTGGGGTTGTATGTGCTTTTTGCTTCTTGTCTCTACTTGACCTTTTCTTTTTCTTCTTAATTATTTTCCTTGCCGTGATTATTTGAAAGAATTCTAAAGAAGGTGGTAATATGAGGGTGACATGGTGGAAAAATTATCTAAGCACGTTGTAGGGTCAAAAAAAAACCAAAACACTTTTTTGGTAAAAGCACTTTTGGGTAAAATCCTACCAGCAAGATCAGAGTTTGAAGAGCAGCTATTTGACGTTCTATGTATAAAATAAGTCAGAAGCAAGAAGAACATGTAATATAACTTACAATTTGGGGAAACAAGGAAGGAATCATAGAAGCAGATATTTGTAAAGATAGTTTGTTGACCCACAAAGTTACTTCCAATTAAATTATACCATGTATTACTACATTATGTTAGTTTCCCTTAATACAACCACATGCTCAACAAGACCCAAGTTACATGAGAAAAGAATGATTAAGTCTCACTTGTAGTTTGAAGGAATATATGTTATCATGACCCATATGACACGGATGCAAGAATATGAGACAGGAAACAGAAAATAGACAGGACATGGGGCAAAGCTATTAAACAGTCAGTCCCATAGAAGTGACATACCCTGGCTTCACCTCAACCCTTCCTTCCCCTTAAGTGGAGGACAGAGTGTTCAAGTACAGGAGCCTTTGGGGGACACTTTACAATTAAACCACATTAACTAAACTTAAATAATAATTCAAAATTCTCTTCCCATGGGGAACTTTGCTAGAAAGAGGTAGAGGGATCACATTTACCAGTATAGAAGCAGGGAGCTCTAAACTCATGTCTTTAGCTGTATTGTAGGTACAATGATGGATACAGTAGCATTTGGACACGTGAGCACTCAGCCTTGAGGTGGCCAGGATTTTTTTCTTTTGCATGTGCAGAGCATGATTGGCATCCCAAGCACACAGAGCAGACACAACTTGAAGCATGCTACCATAAAGTTCTTCTTGGACTAGAAATAAAATACTTTAGAACTTCCTCATGGGCAGTGACAGAATGACATAGACTGCAGGGAAAACCCCGGCACCCATCTTTGTGATGTTTTGTGACCAAATTATACTCTTTTCTTTTCAGTAGTGGACAGTGTCAGGTTTTCAACATCTGCCACTGGAATTATTTTCATAATGAGTTTCTTGGCCTCCAACTTAACTCTCTGTTGTAGCAGGGTAAATCATTCTAAAACTTAAAATAAAATACTTCCTGCTTAAAACTCCTTAGCAGCATTTAATGAGAAAGAGGGGTGGGGAGAGAGATGGGGGGGGATAGGGAGAGGGAGAAAGAGAGGGAGAGGGAGAGGGAGGGGAGAGGGAGAAGGAGAAGAGAAAAGAATCTGTAGTTTAAGATCAGCGTATTTTATTTTTCTAACCTTGAAATTTACATGTATTTTGTTCCCTTTAAACTCACCTCCACCTTCAGCTCTGCAGTGTCTCCATCTTTTGTTTTTACCATGGGTATTTCATGCCCCTGTGACTTTGCTCATGCAAACCTCCCTCAGTTGGGTTCTGTTTGTTTGTTTTGTTTTTGTTTTTTTCCATTTTAAGTTTTTCTTTAAACTTTTTTTCTTTTGATACTTTATTTACATTTCAAATGTTTCCCCCTTTCCAGGTCTCCCCTTTGGAACCCCCTCTCCCCTCCCCCCCCTCCCGGCCTCTATGAGGGTATTCCCCTACCTACCTACCCACTCTGGTCTTCCCTCCTTGGCATTCTCCTATACTGGGGCATCTAACACCCTCAGGCCCAAGGGCCTCTCCTCCCCTTGATGGTTAACAAGACCCTCCTCTGCCACATATGTGGCCAGCACCACGGGTCCCTCCATGTGTATTCTTTGGTTGGTGAACCAGTCTCCAGGAGCATGGGTGGCGAGTAAGGCCAGTGGACACTGTGGCTCCCTCCATGGGGCTGCCAACTCCCTCAGCTCCTTCAGTCCCTTCTCTAACTCCTTCATCTGGGACCCCATACTCAGTCCTATGGTTGCTGTGAAGTGACTCTTGGGTATTCAGAACTTTTGAGCTTATATCTACTTATCAATGAGTACACACCATGTTTATTCTTTTGTGACTGGATTACCTCACTCAGGATGATATTTTCAAGTTCTATTCATTTGCCTAAGAATTTCATGAAGCCTTTGTTTTTAGTAGCTGAGTAGTATTCCATTAACTTTTAAAGAGAAGACCACAATTTCCTAAGACCTCTTGGCTTTTCGGTCTCTGTATCACGTCAGGTTTTTTGCATTGTGCTATAGGACCCTATGCTTATTTTATAAACCTGTCTTATAAAGTGCTTGGGATCCAGAATGAACTTTTCTTGTTTTAGTTTCTCTAATGGTTTAGCAGAGTCTCTAAAATACTTTTGTTGCTCTAATATCAGTGCATTGTTGAATTAATCTTTGTTTCTTCTAAAGAATTGTGGTGGTTATGTGAGAGGAAAGGGATGGTCTTATTTTGGAACTTCAAAACTGTAGGTCATTAAAAAGTAATAATCACTACTGTGAGTCCTCATGCTCATCTTAAAAGCCTTCCCTTGGTACCAAGTTTCCAAATGTGCTTCATTTCATTTGACTAGATTGGAAATCTGGTCTCTGGTAGATATTGTTAGAAAATCATTCCTACTCCAGATTGTTGCAAGAGTTCTGGATAAAGATTGATTTCAAGAAAGAATATTTTCCCAGTGGAGAAAACAAAACATATTTCACATTCCTAGCCAGCGTAGGCTATACAATAAGCCTGTGTCTTAAAACAAACACACATATGTATGGCTTACTATAAAATCCTTGACATCAAAACTACCCTTTAAAAATTAAAATTATTATTTGGCCCTATATATTGCAATTATTTTTTATCCATAAAGAAAAATGAAATCATGACCTTAGAAGAAAATGAATAGAGCTGGAAATCATTGTCAAGTGAACTGAGCCAAAGGCAATGAAAGTACTTCATGTTCTCTCTCATATGTGGAACCGAGGTTTAAAATTAAATGTGAGAGAATGTCTCCCTCTCCCTCTCCCTCCCTTTCCTGCTCTCTCTACCCCCTGTCTGTGTGTGTGTATGTATGTGAGATGAAACCAGGAGGGGTCACAATAAAAGGAAAAGACAGGATTTTAAGAGGAGAGAGAGGTAAAAAGAGAAGCCTTGGTGGAGAAAAGGGGAAGAGAAGAGAATGGGGAGTAGGAAGGGAGCAAACAAGAAGGAAGGATACATGAAAATGCCATCATGAAACTCATTGTTTTGTACATTAACTTAAAATTTAATTTAAAAAAGATAAAACAGTGCTTCCACTTCTTAACCAGTTTTAGATTGTTTTCTCCCTGTTATTAAAACATGAGTTTCTGCATCAGGATTTCAAGTGAGTGTAGCTGAAGTGATTGCAGAACAGAGGAATCTCCTGTTTGTCTCTAACTTCAGCGTCACTTCATTATGAGAAGTATGGTTACTTCTTTAAGCCTTTATGCAATATTCTCAAAGGTTCCAAAACTTTATTATCATCCTTGAAATCTCCAAAGAGCCTGAGATCTGATACTTGGGGGACCAGTTAGAGTGAGACAGATGTAACTCACTCACTTTTATTTTTGGAACAAGTTTATTTGGGGAATTTAATATTTCTCCAGTTTTGCTTTATCATCCCATTGTGTTCCAGAAGAGGGTTTTTATTTTAAATTCTTCTGGGTTTAAAAATTCCCAATGCCTTTTATTTTAATGTCTCAGTCCAATTACCCCTTGAAGCCTCACGCTGACATCTGTAGCTGTTTGAAGTTAAAGAGGTTTACATGCAAGTCTCACAAAATGTTTTTCTCAATGGAACATTAAAGCACATATTATTACAAGGGACTGACATGGCACTAAATGAACACAAGACTGTAAGGCTTTCTGATACTGCTGGAGAAAGAGTCAGTGGAGATCACAAGCATGGCTTCTATCAAGAGTCAGTCACGCACTCTGGAGAAATCACCCTCTTCCCTTCTGTTCATGAGCCATCTGTATTCAGATAGCTGGCTTGTTGTTATTTTATCCATTTATTTTTTTATTAAAGAATAATATATATTGCTGTCCTAGTGATTAGGAAGCTGAGGATGGGGATTGCAGAGTCAAGCTCATGCAGGGCTATGACACACACACACACACACACACACACACACACACACACACATATCTTACTATAAAATTATTTTACTATAAAACCTTGACATTAAAAACAATCCAGTGAAAACTCATATTATTCTTTAACCATACTCTTAAATCCCTAATCTTATAGCCAGTCTTATTTCAATACATACCCTGACACTGTGTGTCATTCACTGTGTGTCTGCACATAGTAAATACGAAATGCATGCGCTCGTGTGTTGTATTTTATACCCTTGCATCTGATCACATTTCACAGGCATCATTCTGTATTATTTCCTCTCAAGCTCTCGGAAAGAATCAGAAATAAAAGTATGATTTTGTTGTTGTTAACATTCCTGTAGACACAGTCTTCTGCCTAATTCTAATAAAAGATATACAGTCTTCTCTGTAACAGAGATGAGGCGATCATTTCAACATTGGTATTTGATCCTCTTACTCCCTTATAAAATAGTGAGAAAGTGATAGCCTTGAGGACAAGGATTCACCGTAGAACATATACAGGGTGATGATCTGAATGCTATTAACTCAAAAGGAAAGGACTCCCCTGCGTGATGGTGGAGACCACCTCGGTCTCTTTGTCCCCTTTCCGCCTTCATCCAGCATCATTCACACAGCTCCTCCTTGGCCTCTTGGTCTTTCATCTTCTGTGGAATTGCATCCTCCATCCTTTTCTTTCCTACTGTCCTCTTTAAGTGTTCATTTGATTATAGTATTTTGAAAACCATCCTTGTTTGGGTAGTTGATAAAACAGATGTGTCACGCAGACACAACTGAGCATTGTAAAACTGTTTACATTTGTGTCATATATTTTTAAATAGAATATGTATATAATACATTGTTAAGTTTTTTAATTACAGAAAAATCTATATGTGGGATAAATCCCATTTTACAAAATAATTCTCTTGATTCATGGCATTTTATAAAGCAAGAAGTTCTCTTCTGTGTGCTTGAGCTAATTGTGCTTCTCTGTGCTACTCCTTTGATTTGCTATAGTTTAAAATCTTTCCTCGTTCAGTACACATTACAACTAAGATTCCATGCTTTTTAAAAAACTAAAATTAAAAATTCATATCAGCTGCATATTGAATGCAGTTATTTTGTCTTTGCCAATTTTTTAGTAAAATAAATTATTTAAAGTATACACTAAAATCAGTAAAAAAATACACTAAATGAGAAAATTGAACTGAGATTTAAAGCAACTAAAGGCTAAGGTAACATTTCAATTACGTAAAACTGTAAGGTAAGTAAACACATACCAGAAGAGAAGTTCTTTGGTGAAAGGCAACAGGACTCCAAGTTAAAGTTACAGCTGTGATCAGAAGACAGCTTGTTCCACTTCTCTTCTTGACTTAGTTCTATTGTAGACTGAGATCTCCCAGGCTCAATCCATCAGCCCAGACAGACTTAAAGGCTCTGTAAACCAGTTGTGCTTTCTGTCTTAGGAAAAAAAGATGAAATAATACTCTCTCTCTCTCTCTCTCTCTCTCTCTCTCTCTCTCTCTCACACACACACACACACACACACACACACACACACAATGTACATATCACATACACACAGAGACCACAAATGCACCAAAATTGATTTAAATGAAAGTAAACAAATTTAAAATGAAGGAAATTACTTTTCATACATCTGTGGTCTTTGAATTTCCACTTTGCTCAATTCTCTCCATCATTTTTTTTCATACTTTATTTACATTTCAAATGTTTCCCCCTATCCAGATCTCCCCTTTGGAGCCTCCCTATTCCCTCCCCCTTCCCCCTGCCACTATGGGGATATTCTTCAACCCACCCACCCACTCTCGACTTCCCTCCTTGGCATTCTCCTATACTGGGGGATCTAACACCCTCAGGCCCAAGGGCCCCTCCTCCCCTTGATGGATAACAATACCCTCCTCGGCCTCATTTGTGGCCAGCACCACAGGTCCCTCCATGTGTATTCTTTGGTTGGTGGATCAGTCTCCGGAAGTATTGGGGGCGGGAGGGGGGGTTCAGGCCACTTGCCACTGTTGCTTCCTTCCTGGGGCTGCACACTCCCTCAACTCCTTCAGTTCTTTCTCCAAGTCCTCCATCTGGGACCTCACACTCAGTCCTACTGTTGCTGCGAAGTGACTCTTGGTTATTTCAAACTTTTGGGCTAGTAACCACTTAACAGTGAGTGCATACCATGTTCATTCATTTGTGACTGCGTTACCTCGCTTAGGATGATATTTTCAAGATCCATCCATTTGCGTGCGAATTTCATGAAGTCATTGTTTTTAATAGCTGAGTAGTATTCCATTGTGTAAATGTACCACATCTTCTGTATCCATTCCTCTGTGGAGGGACATCTGGGTTGTTTCCAGCTTCTGGCTATTATAAATATGGCTGCTATGAACATAGTGGAACATGTGTCTTTATTACATGTTGGAGCATCTTCTGGGTTTTTGCCCAGGAGTGGAATAGCTGGGTCCTCAGGTAGTATTATGTTCATTTTTCTGAGGGACTGCCTAATTGATTTCCAGAGAGGTTGTATCAACTTGCATTTCCACCAGCAATGAAAGAGTGTTCTTCTTTCTCCACATCCTCGCCAAAATCTGCTGTCACCTGAGTTTTTGATCTTAGCCATTCTGACTGGTGTGAGGTGAAATCTCAGGGTTGTTTTGATTTGCATTTCCCTGATGACTAAGGATGTTGAACATTTCTTTAGGTGCTTCTTGGCCATTCAAGATTCCTCAGTTGAGAATTCTCTGTTTAGCTCTCTTCCCCATTTTTTGATAGGATTATTTGGATCTCTACAGTCTAGCTTCTTGAGTTCTTTGTATAGTACATTGGATATTAGCCCTCTATCTGATGTAGGATTGGTAAAGATCTTTTCCCAATCTGTAGGTTGCCGTTTTTGTCCTATTTACAGTGTCCTTTTCCCTACAGAAGTTTGTAATTTTATGAAGTACCATCTGTCAATTCTTGATCTTAGAGCACAAGCCATTGGTGTTCTGTTCAAGAACATTTCCCCTGTGCCCAAGTGTTTGAGATTCTTCCCCACTTTCTATTCTATCAGATTCAGTGTGTCTGGTTTTATGTGAAGGTCCTTGATCCACTTGGACTTGAGCTTTGTTCAAGGAGATAGGAATGGGTCAATTTGCAATCTTCTACATGTAGACCACCAGTTGAACCAGCACCATTTGTTGAAGATGCTGTCTTTTTTCCACTGTATGGTTTTAGCTCCTTTGACGAAGATCAAGTGAACTTAAGTGTGTGGGTTCATTTCTGGGTCTTCGATTCTATTCCATTGATCTACCTACCTGTCACTGTACCAATACCATGCAGTTTTTATCACTACTGCTCTGTAGTACAGCTTGAAGTCAGGGATGCTGATTCCCCCAGAAGTCCTTTTATTGTTGAGAATAGTTTTTGTTATCCTGGGTTTTTTGTTATTTCATATGAATTTGAGAATTGCTCTTTCTAGGTCTATGAAGAATTGAGTTGGGATTTTGATGGGGATAGCATTGAATCTGTATATTGCTTTCAGCAGGATGGCCATTTTAACTATATTAATCCTGCTGATCCATGAGCATGGGAGATCTTTCCATCTTCTGAGGTCTTCTTCGATTTCTTTCTTCAGAGACTTGAAGTTCCAAATTAACAAAATTAGAAATGAAAACGGAGATATAACAACAGACTCTGAGGAAATTTAAAAAAATCATCAGCTCCTACTACAAAATCCTATATGCAACAAAATTGGAAAATCTGGAGGAAATGGACAAGTTTCTAGACAGATACCAATTACCAAAGTTAAATCAGGATCACATAAACCATCTTAACAGTCCCAAAACCCCCAAAGAAATAGAAGCAGTCTTTAACAGTATCCCAACCAAAAAAAGCCCAGGACCAGGTGAGTTCAGTGCAGATTTCTATCAGACCTTCAAAGAAGACCAATACTCTTCAGTCTATTCCACAAAATAGAAACGGAAGGAATACTACCCAACTCATTCTATGAGACCACAGTTACACTGATACCAACGCCCCACAAAGACTCAACAATAAAAGAAAACTTCAGACCAATTTCCCTTATGATTATCAATGCCAAAATATTCAATAAAATTCTTGCAAACTGAATCCAAGAACACATCACAACGATCATTCACCTTGATCAAGTAGGCTTCATCCCAGGGATGCAGGGATGGTTCAAAACCTGGAAATCCATCAATGTAATCCACTACATAAACAAACTCAAAGAAAAAAACCACATGGTCATTTCGTTAGATGCTGAAAAAGCATTTGACAAAGTTCAACATCCCTTCATGATAATAGTCTTGGAAAGATCAGGAATTCAAGGAGCATACCTAAACATAGTAAAAGCAATATACAGCAAAACAGTGGCCAACATCAAATTAAGTGGAGAGAAACTCAAAGCAATCCCACTAAAATCAGGAACTAGCTAAGGCTACCCTCTCTCCCTACCTATTCAATATAGTACTGGAAGTTCTAGCTAGAGCAATTAGACAACAAAAGGAGGTCAAAGGGATACAAATTGGAAAGGAAGAAATCAAAATATCACTATTTGCAGATGATATGATGGTATACTTAAGTGACCCGAAAAACTCCACCAGAGATCTGCTACAGCTGATAAACAACTTCAGCAAAGTGGCTGGATATAAAATTAACTCAAGCAAATCAGTAGCCTTCCTATACTGAAGGATAAACAGGCTGAGAAAGAAATTAGGCAAATAACACCCTTCACAATTGTCACAAACAATATAAAATATCTTGGTATGACTCTAACCAAACAGGTGAAAGATCTGTATGACAAGAACTCTTCATCTTTCAAAACAAGACTCAGGTGATTCAGGGAATGCTACCCTGATATTAAGCATGAACAGCCTGCCACCTTGTGGTCATTTAGCTAGTGCTTCAACTGTCAGCTTCATTTTCCTCATAAATTGCAACTGGTCACATGACATTTGTTTCTGACTTCAAGAGTTATGAGTACAAATCCTGTAGATGTATTAGAGCAGACTGAAGCCTTACAGGCTGTTTCATGACATTCTTAAAAGAAAGGATCATTTTATTAGTGTGGTTCATATCTGTCAGCTTTGCCACTAACACTTTTCTGAATGACTTACTGTTGTGAGACTGTGGAGATTCTTACTGTATGCATTTGCTGCATTCAGAGGACATTTCCCAAATGAAAGAAAGTCTGGCCACATACAGACTAGGTATTAAGCTTTAGAAAAGGTATCTTGAAGATGTCTTAGAATTTTTAAAAATTCTCCAATACATGTATTCCTCTATTCATTTGTTTTATCTAGCATGTGAGAAAAACATATGATGGCCTCCAGGTTGCTGTGCATCATTTTTCCAGTGACTGATGGTTCTTTAGTAAAACAACCAATAATGGGATTACCAAAAATTTAAAATTCTCAAAAATGCTTCTGATCTATCCTAGTATAGGTCTCAATGACATAGAAAGTATTGTACTCACCAACTGTCACCGGCACCTTCAAGTTTTGGGTTCCAGAAAAAACTACAGAATTAACACAGCTCCTAACAAGCCAGCTGTTCTGTGCAGCTGACCACCAACCTTCCTGTTCTTTTGACTTGAGTGCATGGAATTGTGCTTTCATCTGGCAATCACACACACACACACACACACACACACACACACACACACATGTCAGACTTTCTAAAGATGTCAGGTCCTTTGTCTTTTCAGTCATGTTTCTCTTCTTATTCTTGTTAGTTCTTTCCTTTTGCAGCAAGCAAAAATCAGTAAAAAATTCTTCATCCCTAAAAATTCAGAGAAAAATAAAGGAAAAACAAAAGGTAAAAAGCTGTTTTGTTTCCTCTTCTACTTCTTTCAAACTTTTACTCAGCAGAGCCATTCTTCCTTTCTGTGTCTCTGTGTCTTTGATAATGTGACTCCGATACAAGAACTCAACAGAATACATAGAAAATGATACCAAGAGCATGCCATTACTTGGAGCTGTCAGAGTGGAAGAGCATTCCAAAGAATAAATCTATTTGAAAATAGAACAAAATTGGGTTAAAGATCAAGAAGTGTCCAAACAGAAGAGGTGAGCAGAGAGATCAATGTCAGCAGAAGTTCCTCAGACAACACTAAGCCAGTGTGTCACTTTGTTTTCAGAACCTTCCAGAGAACAACAGAAAGAAGGCTGAACATAAAAACGAGACATAAACAACTGAGGGGGGGGTGACTAAAGGATGAGAGGACCGTGGGGAATCATGGAGAAGCAGAAACAATAGGAGAAATGGTATTAAAATCAATAACAATAAAGGGATGATTGTTCTCATTAACATCAGACTTTTATCTCTACATTCACCTCAGATTTTTATACTTGATAAACTAAAAGGTACATTATTTACTAGTAAGTATGTAGCACATTTCACAGCACAGTCAAGGCTCAGAAATGTGCTGTAGATTTATAAGATGAATGGAGGGTTGTGCACTCAGTGGATTGATACAGGGACCTTAGAACTAGCTGCTTTGCCACTGTGTTCTTCTCATGGCAACTTGTTGTTTCTTTGTTGCCAAAGTGATTATGTTTGTCCCTAGTGGCATTCAAAAACGTTTACAATAATGGAAATCAGAAACTGATGGGTGTGAGGAGGGGGGACATCTCTAGGATGAGACAGAGACGTGGGGTAAGGGAGGCACCCAAGAATCAATGGGGGTGACATTGGCTGTAACTCACTACAATGAGGATATGGAACCTGAAGAGGCCACTTCTTATAGCCGAGGAGAGATAGAAACACCAAGACACCCACAACCTTTCAACTCAACATTTATTCTGTCTACAAGAAATGCAGGCACGCAGGATGGAGTAAGACTGAGAGAATGGCTAAGCAATAACAGGCCCAACATGAGGCCCATCCCATGGGAAAACACCAATCCCTAACACTATTAATGATACTCTGTAATGCTAGCAGACAGTAGCAAA
Source organism: Rhynchomys soricoides (assembly GCA_019843965.1). Taxonomy (NCBI): domain Eukaryota; kingdom Metazoa; phylum Chordata; class Mammalia; order Rodentia; family Muridae; genus Rhynchomys; species Rhynchomys soricoides. The sequence continues at coordinate 9,873,576 of JADRCH010000075.1, forward strand.
TTGTTCTCTGAGAGGCTACACCCAGCAGCTGACTCAGACAGGTATAGACACCCACAGCCAAACAGTGGATGGAGCTTGGGGACTATGGAAGAAGGAGGAAGGACTGAGGCCCTGAAGGGGTTAGGAAATCCAACAGAACAACAGAATCAACTAATCTGGAGCCTTGGGTCTTTCAGAGACTGAGTCACCAACCAAAGAACATACAAGGACTGAATCTAGGCTTCCCCACTCTAGCAGATGTGCAGATTTCTCTTCAGTGGGTCCCAAACAACTGGAGTGGGAGCTATCCCAAAAGTTGTTGCCTGTATATGGGATCTGTTCTTCTAGCTGGGCTGCCTTGTCTGGCCTCAATGGGAGAGGAAGCGCCTAGCCTAGAAGAGTCTTGAAGTGTCAGGGTGGAGTGATACATAAGGGGGCCCACCTGCTCAGAGGAGAAGGGGAGGGAGGATGGGGGACTGGGGGAAGAATTGTGGGAGGGGGTGACCAGGAGGGGGCTGTGGGCAGGATGTAAAGTAAGTAGAAAATAATTTAAATTAAATAAAAAAAATAACAAAAGAGATACATCAGACCATGTATTCCCTTCCTTCTGAAAAGGCACCAATGATTTGTCATTGTGAATGTCGTAAAAATTCTTTTCTTCTTTATGTGGCTCTCTTTGCTGGCATAGAAGACTCTACCTCACCTGTTTCAACTTCATTCCCTTATAAAGCATCCGTGTAAGCCATCTTGTCTCTCACCTCCATACTTTTGAACATACTTGTTTCTCTGTGTAGCCTTCCTTGTTATTTATTCTCCACTTTAATCCAGTGGGCATTGACTTCCATGTTCAAGTTGTCATCTGGGTATGACTCTTTAGGTCAAGGTTATTCAAGCATCCATGGAAAGATTTAATTTCTTCTGGATCTGATCTTGACAGAATTTACTAGACAACTCTTATTAAACATCCCTATTACAGTTTTTGTCTGCCTGCCTTTTTAAAATTTCTAGAATGCCTTTCCAGCAAGGTTGAATGCAATGCATTTCTGCAGTACATGGTGTATAGTGTAGGAGATGGCGAAGGATGATGCTTCTGAAATTGGGTTTCTTTTCTGCATTCTGAAATGGAAAACTCTGAGATCATGTATGAATTATCAATATTATCTTTTGTTGAATGAAAGGTAAGATTCATTATAAGCTTCTCAAGAACACATGAATTAGTTTTGGTGACTTTATTTTCTTAATCTTTATGATAACCTTTATTATCACATTTTGTACTTTACAGTAAACTACAGTATAAAAAGTTGCCAAAGGTCCACCTAATTATCTATTCGGTTTAAGTTAATAGAGTAAATAAGTTTAATCAGAGCAAAGGCTGGAGTGAGATTAAATTTATATAGAAGACTTTGGAGTTTAGTGGGAATATCGCAAAAGCTTTCACAAGCTGAAATGGACTTGGACTTTGTCTAAAGATCAGATGAAAAGTACTTGTTTTGTTGCTGCTATTAATGGCTGTTTGGAATGCTGAATTACAAATGAACTCTGGGTATAGATGATTCCCACTAGAAGAGGAGGAACAGGACACTTCTTAAGCTAAACAAAAGAACGGAAAAAGAAGATGTGTAGTGGGTGGTCATCTTCTCTGAAATGGGATGTTACAGACATATGATATTTTGAGACAAGCTCAGATAAACATAGGTCTCATGTACATAAAGATAAAATCCAATTTTTGATGTTACTTTATGGAGACACTAGCAGTGCCCATATTCAGTCATAGTATAAGGCAAAAACTGACTATTTGTATTTTCATTCTTGTATACTGTGGGAGACTTGGATCGTATTGTAAATCTGTTTCAAGATTTTTATCATGAGATCCTTGATTTAAAAGAAGAGAGTGGCATCAACTTGTTGCTGTGGTGTCTCAGGCTTTTCTATTATAAATTCTAATACAGATGGCCCTTGGCTGAGCTGTGATTACAGCACTGTAGAATTCTATTACTTTGATTCTAGTTCAATGGTATCATGCCAAACCCATGCTATGATACAGTATTATGTTTGTTAGTAAACAATAGTTGGAGGAAATGAAAAAGGAAGAAGGAAGGAAGGGAAAGAGTAAGCACGAGGGAGTGGTTGGGAAGGGAAGCAAGGAAGGGAAAAGAGAGAAGAAACAGAGCTGGTGCGGTGTATCGGGAACAACCTCAGGAATTCAGAATCCTTGTGAAGGAGCTACAGTTTAATTAATCTTTAAAATTTGTACACATAACAGGAACTAGCAGATTAACTGTGACTGTTAAAGAGTTTAGAATCATCAATAAATAGTTAATAAAACAAACATTTTGCACACTGACAATAGGAAGGGCCCCCAGAGGTAAAACCTCACCATCCAAAGCTCCAATTTACAATTTGGCAAACTATCTGAAATGCTTTCATTTGAAAAGGAAATGACAGAAGGAAAAGAGCTTCAAGTACCCATGTTCAAAAGAGGCAACTTAAAAAAAAGAAAAGCTTCCAGAGGTCACCAGGCATAGTGAGCTGTTATCCAGGGAAGGGAAACACAGACTGACAGCAGAGTTGGGCATCATATCCATGGTGCTAATTTTGCAGACATCCAGCATTCAGGAATGACAGGTCATGAAAACCTGTGACAAAGTTGGCTATTCATAAAGCAGCCACATATGCGATAGGCAACAAAGTTAGATGACTAGAGCTAGTCAAGCCTGTTGGAGTCTGTATGACACCATCACAACTGCCAGATACAGGACATGGGACTACAGGGCTTGACAATAGCCCTTGTGAGTTTCAGTCTGGCTTTAATACAAATTGTCAATGTTGTGCCTCCGTTTATTTTTTATTGAATGAGAATGTTTACACTGTGACATTATATCATTTCATCTTGGAAATAAACAACTTATTGTCTTAGAGTAACAGCAATTGCTGTGAAAAGCCACTCTCGTGAACAAAGATAACTCTCGTTAAAGTGTTTGTTTTACCTTACAGCTTATGAGTCCATCACTGATGGAAGCTAAGACAAGAACACAGGCAGGGACCTGGATGTAGAAACAGGAACAGTTGTGGAGGTGTGCTGCTAAAAGGTTTGCTCCTCATGACTTTCTCAGTAAAACCACTGAGGGCTGCTTGCCAGACACTTTCTTAGTTGAGGTTCCTGCTTACCAAACAACTCTAGGCTCTGTCAAGTTGACATAAAAACTAGTCAGTGTACTTGTTTTTCATTTTCTCACTGGTTCACAACTAAAAATTGCATTAAGTTGCAGTCAAGACTTTGGGATTTATAAAGTATTGTTTCTATTAAAGTTTACAGGCATTTTTGAAGTTTGACCAAATATATTTGTATTATGAAATAGGGCTAGGGATGCAATGACATCGAATGTGAAATGTTCCCCATAGGCTTATGTGTTCAAATATTTGATTTTAGCTGATAGGATTCTTAATAAAGGAAGTTTTGGGAACCATACAGGGTTGGTCATTGGAGAAACCTGGCTTTTAGGGAGGGGCCTTAAGGCTTACACTCCTGTCCCATAGTTCCCAGTGACTCCCAGTGTTATACCACTTTACCCTCTGAGATTGACTTTATGCTTTCAAATTATGAGCCAAAGTAAACATTGTCATTCTTATGCTGCTTCTGATTTGTTCTGATTGGTCACAGCAATGAGAAAAATAGCTAACAGCAAAATTAGAAGTGACTTCATTCTTCAGAAAGCAAGCATATAAAGACAGCTGAGAAGAATTTAACAGTATGTTAGCATCACAACATTTAAGACTAAGCTAAACATGTCATCTGTAGCTTCAAATAATTTCAAAGAATGAAATGGGTGGTAAAGTTGAAATTTATCACTAAAATTTAACGATATTTTCAAGGATAAAATCTACCATGCAATTGATGCTCTGTCCTCCACTGATTTGGTTGTGACCATATAATATCACATGTTTACCCTGTCAATGGATTTGGCCAGAAAAATATGATGTGTTTATTTACTTAAACCTGACTATACAATCAAATATTTTGGTATACTCTATAAATCTGTTATCTCACTTATAAATGCTGTAACTCTATCCTACCACTTTTTGAAGGTTGCTTAGGGGAATTAAAAGATAACTCTTAGCTTAAACTTTATCATGTAATCTGTCGATGACTTGTAACACTGATAGACTGTCTCAGGGATACTTCACTTTGTGAGTCACATTTTATTGATTATTCATCTCTCATGAAAGTACAGATGAGTTTCTTTTTGATTGCCTCCCTGTATACAATTTGGTTAAGAACATCCAAACTCATGGTGAATCCCATTCACCTTTGTTCCCATGTTTGATATATAATCTGGTCAGGATGGACAGCGACCAAGGTCTGCTGTAAAATGAAATGGCAGAACAACATATGGATTGTTCCAGGAGTAGGTAAGCTTGCATTGGAACTTGATTAAAACTTTATGGAATCTCAAATCTTTTCTCAAATTGGACAGAATTTACATTCTCATGTTCTGGTGTAGACTTTTCATTTAAAAACTTTTCCTTGAAGACCAAAGTGTGAATGCTTCAATCCTACACTGAAGGGAGAACAAAATAATCACAGGAGGTAGAGGAAGGAAGGGACCTGGGAGGGAGAGGGGCGGGGAGAAAAGGGGGTCACGATCAGATATAGGAAGGGACAGGAGAGAAGTACAGAGGGTCAGGAATGGAATAGAAATATAGCAGTGGGGGATGGGGAACTGGCAGTAGCCACTAGAAAGGTCCAGATACCAGGGAATTGAGAGGTTCCCAGGACCCAACGGGGATGACATTTGACAAAATATCAAAAAAAGGGTGGGGGCAGAATCTATAGAGACCACCTCCAATAGGTAGGCACTGCCCTCAGTTGAAGGATGGGGCCACCCACCCATCTCAAAATTTTTAACTCAGAATGGTTCCTGTCTAAAGGAAATGTAGTGACTAAAAAATTGAAGCAGAGACTGAAGAAAAGGCCATCCAGAGACTGCCCCACCTAGGGATCAATCCCATTTGCAGACACCAAACCCTGACTCTATAGCTGATGCCAAGAAGCACTTGCTGACAGGAGCCTGGTATGTCCCCTGAGAAGCTCTGCCAGCACCCGACTAATACAGATACAGATAGGCACTGTCACCTATCTAGTCTGTGCCTAGTGCAGATAGGCACTCACCATCAGACTGAGCCTGGGGACCTCAATGGAAGAACTAAGGGAAGGACTGAAGGAGCTGAAGCAGATTACAACCCCATAGGAAGAACAATATCAACTAACTGGACCACCCATAACTTCCAGAGACTAAAACACCAACCAATGAGCATACAATGAAGGTATCCATGGCTCCCGATGCATATGTAGCAGAGGATGACCTTATCTGGCATCAATGGGAGGTGACACCCTTGGTCCAATGGAGGCTTGATGCCCCAGTGTAGGGGGATTCTAGAGCAGTGAGTAGGGAGTGGGTGAGTGGGTGGAGGAGCACCTTAAATAGAGGCAAAGGGGAGGGGGAATGAGATGGGGTTGCTTGGAAAGGGGATATCATTTTAAATGTAAATGAATAAAATGATTAATTAAAAAAGAAAAACAACAAAAAAATCCCCAAACTTTTCCTTGGATACAAACACTCAGCTATTTTCTCATATATTTTTCTCAGTTCTGTAATGGATTCTCAGAAAATTTGTTCTACTCCATGAATATCATAAAATAGAAATGGAGAAGAGAAAGAAAGAGGAATACAGAAAACCGAGGAGATTAAGAAAACATAGGAAAGTTAAGTATATTGTAAAGATCACTGAAGATTTGAGAAAATAGGAAAAATGTTTATCTGATGACATTTATGTATATTTTGTTTATTCTTTGAAAATTTCAGAGCTGTAAACAATTTTAACATATCCACTCCCTTCTTCAAGTTTTCCAAGTTTCTTTTCCAATATTTGCAGCCCCAAAATTCATGTCTTTAAAAAAAAGTGAGGTTTTTTTCACCTGTAATTACTGATTCCAACTACTATTGTGACATGCTCATGTATGTGGGGCCATGCACTGGAACATAGGCAATCTCTGAGGGATCATGCCCACTAAAAAAAAAAAAAAGAAAAAGATTCTCTCCCTGCCACTCTCCCAGAAGTGATCTATCAGTAGCTCCTCAGGTAGGGATGTGGCCTGTGTGCTCCCTCCCTTCAGTGCTGGAATGTTGAGTGACTTGATCCTGTGTAGGTTTTGTGTAGTTGCAGTGCATTACTCCTAAGTGAATTGGCCACGCCATGTCCAGAAGACACAGTTGTCTAACAACTTTCTATTCTCCGGCTTTTACAATCTTTTCACCACCTCTTTCATGACATTATCTAAACCTCAGTGAGGGTGTGTGTGTGTGTGATGTCAATGTCCATTTGAGCCTGAGTGATCCACACTCACTCACTCTTTGTACTCAAATGTGAGTGTCTCTATTAACTTCTGCCCTCTGGGAAAAAGAAGCTTCTCTGAGGAGCACTGAAAGCTGTAAAAGATCTAAAATAAATACTAAGAATACAGTGCAATACTATGTACACTTAACAAAACAAGGGCCGGAGGTTCTCCTCTTGGGCTTATGACCTCCTAGTTAGCTTTTATTTTTAATTCAACATTATCTAGAGTCATCTGAAAGGGAAGCGTTGACTGGAGCCTAGATCCTATTGGCCTGTGCACATGACTTAAGATATTGCCTTGAATATTAAGTGATATAGGAGGGACAAGTCCCACTACCCCTGGAAAGGTGACCTAGGCTTATATGAATTATAACTAAGCATGAGCTTGGAAGTGAGCCAGCAAACAGCATTTTTCCATGAGTTCTGCTTCAAGGTCCTGCTTGAGTTCCTGCCTTGATTTCCATCTGGAAAGAGTACTGACCTAAATGTGTAAGCCAAATAAACTATTTCCTCCATTGATTTGATCAGATTATTTTATTACAGCAACAGAAAGAAACTAGTCCTTCATAGCAATGACTTTCTGGCCGAGTTTATAATACCATGCATAAATTCCTTCCTGTGAAGCAGGACTTAAATCTGATCAGAAAGCAGTTGGTCAACCCAAAACACTTATATCACTGACAGGAATATCTTACCATGCCAGTCAGTATTGTGGCTTGCATAGTTTATAGTTAGGTTAGGCTGTTGATGACTCTGTCCTCTAGCAGCCGGCATAGCCCCTACTAGCATTATGATAGCTAGGTAGCAATTAAAAAAAAAATCCATGTTAATAGGAGCTTTATTTCTACATGTCCTTTGACAAAAGTGTGTGTTGTCTTCACCAATAGGCTCTTACCATAAGTTCTTCTGGGCAACCAAAACCAAAGATAATAGTTCTTATTGTTGTCTTTTTGGAGGGGAACTCTGAGAACCTCAATCAACAACTCAAAGGGAAGTATATCACACTTGGCCCTAGGATTTTTAATAACTTAGAGCTTCTGGGGGGCATTATCCTGCTGTGTCAGGAACTTTCACTTAAACTCCTTCTTATTATTCTATTTATTAAGGTTATAAAGTAGTCAGTTCACAGATAGGCTTTCCAAATACTCTTGTGTTAGTTATCTTTCTTTCATGCTTTCTCTTCCTTCCCATATACACACGGCTCCCCATTTACTCCCCATTTCTCCTTCCATACCACATGTGTTCTATTGTCTCCACCTCTTCAGGTATCCCTCTAACTGATTGCTCCATTCTAGTCTTCTGGTTTTCACATGCACTCCAAATTAAGCACACAAATCTAAAGATTTTAAGCTAAGATCCACCTATGAGAGAGAACATGAACTATTTGTGTTTGTAGATCTGAGATACATTACTCAATATAATTAAATGTTTTAAATATGTAGCTTTCCTCAATAACAAATGCAGTTAAAACCTGGGTCTGGTAGAGTGCAAGCATTAGGTAATCGATGTTCATCTCTTTGTTACTCTTTAATTCTCAAATGTCAGTATAAGCATGTGTGTTACAGCTTTGGCTTCTGTTCAGAAGTTTCTTTAAATAATGTCTAAAATTTATTACTTATACATCAAATTATTATAAAACTTCAATGTTCTTTAGTCTATTAAGGGAGCCTACTATTCATACTTCAAGGAATAATGCTGAATGAAGTTGGGCTAACAACTTTTGCCTTTTTTGCAATGTGAAATTGAGGTTTGGCTCTATTCATGCTTTTCTAACAAAAGTGTTCATAATTTTCCTTAGGCTCCAAAAAAACATAAGCCTGTTGTTATGTGTGTTAATACATACATTCACCAGGAACAGAGTTAATCATACTCTAAATAAATATGATACTGGTGTATAATACATATTTATCTTGCTAAGTAGAAATTTAAAGGAAGGCAGAATGTTTCCTGTGCTTTATGTAGTTTCTAAGAGAGAGCTAGAGAAACAAAGTATAGTGGATTTTGATAATTTTCTAGGGAACATTTCTTGTGCACAGAAGTAAGATGGAGACAACAATTGTCTGGTTCACACAAGACTCACAGTACTGCCATGTAAAATAGCAAAGCAATGACAAAATCCTTTAGGGCTTGTTAGAAAACAGCGTGCATATTCTTCTTCACATTGCAGATCATACTATGCCATATAGATACATTTTTAAAATATTTTAATATCTATATTCATATGTTTGTATGTGTTTATGCCATGCATGTTCAAGTATCTCAGAAACACCTTCTGAGATGCCCTGATGGTGGAATTACAGGCTGTAGTGAACAGTCTAAAATGGGTACATGGAACTGAACTTGGGTTCTCAGCAAGAGCAGCAAGCCCTTATAGCTGCTGAGCCATTTCTCCAGCCCTCTAAAACAATACTTTCAACAACACATACCTTAACATTTTACTATATATATGACAGTTTGGAAAACATTTTATAAAATGAGAAAAATACTTTAGGCTTTCTAGACCACCATGGCTAGAAGCAATCATGAATGAGCATCTTAATTTTCCTTTTATACAACTTTTCATATAGAGACAGACAACTCTGATGAGGGCCATAGTTAAACCACCCCTGATATAATACCTGAGTCTGGAGGTTCTAACTCACAGATCAGAAGAATGGAAAGTGTGAACCAACACTTCAACGGTTTTGGAAAGAGCTTCTGTGACTGTATCATAAGATAGCAGAGTACATCACTGAAAGAGCACATATTGAGAGAGTGACATTGGAGAGAGAAAAAGCCAGAGATCAAAGTTATAGCTAGATTTTCCTTACATTTTCTTTAAACAAAACAAATAATCCCACTCCCATGAAGGTCTTATAAGAACTACATTAGTTTTTCTGAGGCAAGCACTAAACATGACACAATTTCCTTGTATTAGTTTCTACTTTTAGCAAACTTCATCATCAGTAATTGTGAGTACGGGAGCTATACAGATATTTAACATGCATACATGTCAAATATGTATGTATAATCATCTCTTTAGGGATGACATGTTTATAACTCTTATTTACTAATATAAAATCTATATAATTTTTTGTTTCAAATCTATTTTCTCCTTTTGTTATCAACTCAAAGTCATGAGACATGAATGCAGGCATTATTATCTAATTATTTTTATTTCGTAAAAGATCTAAAGTTATTAGCTAATTTGTGGGACTTAAACAAGGTCTCCCAATCCCACCTCTGATTTTTGATTTGGATGATCTTGAAATGAATACACTAGAACAAATTATGACTCTGAAATAAACATGTGCCCAAGCTTTTCAATATTCTTTATTATATAGTATAATTACAAGGCATGCCTAAATAAATATATCATGTCTTTGCTTATAAATACTGAGAGGAATTTCAAAGATATATTTGTCATTTAACAACACTGAGTCACATATCTCAACTATTAAAACCCATTCCAATAGAAGAACAGACATTGGTCAATTTAGCTAGCCTGGTTGGCCTATGACCATCAGAAATCCATTCACATCTGCCCCCTCATGGCTGTGATTACAAGTTTATACTATCATACAAGTCTTTTTATGTGCAATCCAGTGACAGATCTCAGGTTCTAGTTCTTGCAGGGTCAGCATTTTACTCACTGTCCATAACTCCGTACTTTATTGAGTAGACATAATAGTTTTGAACAAGAACAAAGGCTAGGATTTATATCTCATGATTTGAAAGCATATTACACACTTGCAGTAGTCAAAGTAGTGTATAACCACATAAACATACAAGCAAATAAATCAGTAATCAAATGTCATTGAGACAGTTGTCCAGATCACTCACTAAGAAAAGGACAGTTAGTTCAATAACTGGTTTCTGAGAAATGTATATCCAAGTACAAAAGAGTGAAATGTAATCCATACTTTACACCATACACAAAAGTTGCCTCAAAGTAGATTAACAACAATTAAGTTGTGGGATCTAAATGATAAGAATCTTAGAAAAAAATTATAATAAAAAACCTGATTTCCTGGATTTGACACCAAAGCCTAGGTAACAAAAGAAAAAAATATAAATGGAAAAATAGGCTTAAAACTTCCTTTCATCAAATGATACAATCAACAAAGTGTAGAAGGAAAGATACAGAATGATAGAAAATATGTGCAAAGCACTTGCCAGACAAAGGACTAGCATTGAGGTTATAGAAAGAACCCCCTTCATTTCTCTGTAACCACAAAATTAACACACCTATGACAAAAGAGCATATTTCTCCAGGGAGGGGACAGAAATAACTGCAAGCATATGAAGAAATGTTCAATATCACTAATCGTTAGAGATATGCAAGTAAGCCACATGTATCATATCTATTAGATATCATATCTATTATACTTGACTTGAAAAACAAGTGTTGGCGAGTACATTGGGAGATCAGAACCCTGTTATATAACTATGTGCAACTGCTACCAAAAGCAATAGCAAGGTGTCTCAAAGATTAAAAATTAAGTGGCCCTGTGATTCAGCAATCTCAGTTCTGCTGATCTAAATGAGCTCTAGAGTGTCACAGAGATATTGTACATCCATGTTCTCGACACTGTTGTTCATAATAGCTGAGGTGTAGAAGCCACCAACAGCTGGACAGATGAAAATAATGTGTTGCCAAGATAGTGGATTGTTTACCAGTCTTTTAAAAGATTGTAAATTACTTTGTCTTGGGAAGAAGATTCCTTAGTGTGATCCCTCAACAAGTATTCAGTTCTTTGTGAATATGCAGTGGAAAATCAGTTTTCATTCCTGACATTTTGTGTCTTACACATCTTTGAAAATGTTTTTGATTTTCATCTAAAAAATAAATAATTCTGTTTTCTCACTCACACTTTATGATTCCATGAAGTGAGCTTTATCTTTCCTATACACACAAAAGAAGTTATTTATGTCTTATGCCTTTGTCCTGTGCACTTTGGTACAGATAAGCAGTAACGTCTATCACAGGATAAAACAATAATTAACAAAATCCAAAGTCTAAAACTAAACTTCTAACTGGAAGAAAAATTGGCTTGGCTATAGCCAAATTGTTATGAAAACATTTGAAAGTTTTAGTGAAATAAAGTTCATTTTTGTTGTTTGGCATAATTATATATTTCATGTCCTCTGTTAGATCTTAAACTGTTACTTACTAAATTCTATCTATGTTCTTACTGTTGGCATTTTCTGCTTTAAAAGCATCTCACAAGTATCCTTCATGTTACTATCACAGTTTTACAGATGAAAACAATGAGTTTTGAAGTATCATAACTCTTCTTAAGTCTGTACTGCAGAATATAACTTACAATGTAGATTCAGCAAAACAAAACCCCAAAATTACAAACAAACAGAAAACATGATTTGACTACTATATTCTATTTTCATAAAACTTGACCTTTAGCTCTTTTCTACAAGGCTGCATATTGATTTTTTTAATCTTTTCCCATTAAAAGTATCATGTCAGATTTCAAATGTAATAAGAGGTCTTTAACACATAAGGTTTCCGTTAGATATATTAACATGACTGCACAGTACATAGGGAGTAACTTCCCAAAAGTCATATTGTTCCTTTTCAGAATAAATATTGTCAGCTGATCCTTACAGGCAAATTATATGGAAAACCAAAAATAACACTTGAACAAAAGCAAAGATAGTTGTTTTTTTGAAGCTCTCCTGATATAAATAGGCCTACTTTTTCGTCCTGTTTTTTATTTTCCCGTTGATATTGATGTTGACTTTAACAAAACAGATATGGGACATTTTCATTATTTAATGACAGAAAATAAACATTGCAAAAACTCTACCCTACAGATTGAGCTCCAAATGCCGAGGTACAGACTAACAGCACTGTGAGGTGTTCTTCCTCCAGTGTGGGAATACTGTGACATAACAGGATGGGGCATCTGCTGCAGGACATGAGAGAATGGAATGCTTCTCTCCCAACTATTTCCCCTATGGGAAATATGAGCCAGGGAGTTAGTACTAGAATATGAGAACATTCTATCAATTTCTGTGATTAGAAATAAACAGCCCTATCACTCGCCTGTAGTTTATCTTGAGACAGTAGAAGGAAGTCAATCAAGTCTGGCATTCCACTGCCTGATTTGTCTTCTTTAAGGGTGACTTCACAAGCTGCTTACTGACAGTAGTCCTGTTCAGTGTGACTTTCACTGTCAGGATGTACAGTTTTCACAGTGGATAATAAGTTCCATGATGTCTCTGCTTGCAGTGACTCTTCTACATTTCTTCTCCATATTTCTATCTAAATGTGCGTATTTTGGAGAATGAACCAGGCTTATATACTTCCTTAGCACAGCACATGTTGCAAGCAGGAACTGAGGGACAGAAAGACCTAGAAAGTGAGGAAATATAATGAACATTGGTTTCAATGCTGACCAGAATTATAGTCTAACAAAACGAGAATCCTGAGATCTTCAGAACATTCTGATCCTTTGAAGGATGTCTTGCTTTCCTCGCATTTGTTTGCAGTAGATTGGTAGAAAGCCATTTGGAGAAGCTTCTATCTCAGTGTGTTTCTAGGACTCAAAGTTCCCTGCATTTCCTGTGTCTAGGAGTTAACATCAACAAGCAAAAGGTGTCTTCTGATTAGTGAGTATTGACCTGTGAATGTTGTAACTATTAGATGAAAGATGTTGGTTGTTCCATACAATGGGGATCTGGGTGTTGTCATTTTACTGGCAAACAGAAATATAGCTAGAAACTGAAAGGATGGAAGCAGATATTACAGGCAAAGACTCAAAACCAAGTAAGAACATGTATATTCATATCTGATAAAAACAAAGTTTATACTAAGGTTATTGAGAAGATAAAAAGAAAGTTACTACATAGGGAACCCTTTATCAAGAGAGTATAATAAGTATATACATTACAAATATTTGTTATGAGATTTCATAGAACAAACATTGCTTACAAAGGTTTAGATAGGTTCTTATCATCAATCGCATCTTCATTTGATTATAAGTCAACAAGTTTATACATTTTTATACTTACAGAAAAAGCAAAGTAAAATAATGTAAATATCAGCAACAGTAGACTCATTCTCTCTTGGGCTTCAATTCAAAACTCCTAAGTTTATGTCTATAAGCCCAAACCTAGCAAAAGTTTCCCCTTATGCTCCATTTAGCATGACAGATCCCCAATAGGCCACAGTGCTGGTTCCAGTCATTGCTGTTCAATAGTTGAGTAGTTGGTGAGGATCCTAGTGCTGAGGAGCAAAGGACCTTACTCCTTATGATCAATGGCCCTTTCAGCTAGATATTATAAATGTCACTTTTATTTCCTCAGATGAAGGGATGAGATGAGAGTCATACCCAAGCTGTATAAATACATAGGTTGTGCTGATCCCAGAGTGTTTCATTCTCTGTTTTATTCCTAGGTCTGGTCTAGAAGCTTCTAGCCTCTATACAATCTAATCTTCCAAGCTGACTGATTTAATCTGACTTCTCATGGCTTCTGCCTGAATTACTCTCCTTGGCCTCATACTAACTTTAGTCTCATTTTCTGGCTCATTCTGTATTCACCTGTGTCTAGCCTGTCTCTGTAAAACTTTCCTGGTAAAACTGCCAAACACACACACACACACACACACACACACACACACACACACACACACA
>JADRCH010000075.1:9887594-9923965 GCA_019843965.1 Rhynchomys soricoides
CACACACACACACACACACACACACACACACACACACACACACACACTCATCCATCACCCCCCCCATCTGTCTTCCCTCCCTCTCCCTTTCTTTCTGCTCTTAAGTAGTCTCTCTTTTTTGTGCTTTTCTCAGTTAGTCGAGGGTATCTTATCTCTGACTCACTCTGTCAAATCTTTCCTAGTCACTTTGTGTTTTCCTCAAACATGGCTGTTTCCTTCTACAAACTATTCTTATATTCATTGTTAGGGATTAAAGGTATGTAGAAAGATGTCTGTATTCTACCCAAACCATATTGTAATCTAGGATGCAACTGCATTTTACCTGGATCATATAAACATAGATCTTTGGATGTGATCCCTTAACAGAGCAGCCATGTTGCTAGATTAAAATTCCTCTAGAGGATATTTTCTTTAAACATCCTGCTTGTTATTATAGGATTCTTTTGTCATTAGTCTGTTTTAATATCAAATGTATTCTCTGTTGCTCTTAATATGTAGACTCTGAAATCTGCTTTTAAAAACTGTTTATTCAAAATGTGTTGTCACAGATATTTACATTTGATATCCCTGGAGCATGGTGAAAAGATACTGCATTTTCTTCACATCAAAGTAGCACACTTCTCTCTATTTTTGACATAAGAATATACTAATAAATTTAAGAATTCTTTTGTCTTTCCTGAAAAGTTATTAAAATGTGGTTTCAAGTCTTATAAACTACATGAACCCTGGATGAGATGAATTTTAATATAGGATAGGAAAAGAGTATGAGGACATTAAATGCTATCAAAGGTAAATATTGGCAACAATGTAGAAAAAGTAACAGGACATAGCAGACTAATAGGTTGATATCATAGTTTATAATCACTGACATGCTAAAAGCAATAGATTCTTTTTACTGAAGCATTCTTCACATCCTTGGCAACCATGTTTTAAGCCTAATGTTTTAAGACTAATGGAAATCACATGAATAATAGTTTTTCTGGATTGGATTTGATTAAATGTATCATTGCCTCTTGATTCTTGAGCTACAAGCTTTTAGTTCTTAACCTTGGACCTCATGGATGTAATGGCTATGTTTTGAACAAGAATTCACTGCCTCATACAAGGTGTTTACAAGTCTTGTTAATTAAATATTAACACCTAGTAATGTTAATATTAAACGAAACAGTCTGATCTCTAAATGTCAAACAGGGTTCTGATTTTCTGCTGAGACCACCACAAGAAAAAGCTATAGCAAAGTTT
The DNA here is from genome assembly GCA_019843965.1 of Rhynchomys soricoides. NCBI lineage: Eukaryota > Metazoa > Chordata > Mammalia > Rodentia > Muridae > Rhynchomys > Rhynchomys soricoides. Next base: position 9,888,837 of record JADRCH010000075.1, read on the forward strand.
AAATATAGGCATGCCCTGGGCTTAATAGTGTTGTAGGAACAGACCACTGCAAGAAAGCAGTTAGAGCAGTAAAGATAGTTGTATAATTTAGGGGGGGGTGTCTCAGTATAATTCTATTAAATTTATGTTCCTATCATACTACCATCTGTGACTTATACATGAACTTCTAAAGTATATGTACTTAGATAAAAATACATCATTGATTACCATAGGATTATAATTTGTTCAAGAAAACCCATGACAAAGAACAACTTGGGGAGGAAGAAGTTTATTGAGCTTACACATCCTGAATCATAGTTAATCGAGGAAAGGTAAGACAGAAACTCCAAACAGACAGGAACCTGGAAGCAGGAGCCACAGAGGGATGCTGCTTATTGCCTTGTTCCTGTTGGCCTTTTCAGCTTGCTTTCTTATAGAACCCAGAACCACCAGATCAGTGAAGTCTCCACCCACAATGGGTTGGGCCCTTCTACATCAATCACTAGTTAAGAAAGTGTTCTACAAGTGTGCTGCATACAGCCTGATCTTACAGAGGCAGTTTCTCAACTGAAGTTCCTTCCTCTCAGATGAGTTTTCCTTGTATCAAGCTGAAATACAACTAGATAGGGCAATTGATGAAGTGCTAATACATCATCAGAGCCTTCTGTAAATCATAAGCTTTTAGTTTTCAACTACTATCCTGCCTTTATGTTAATGGCTGCTAGCAGTGATGCTTGGAGAGGGTTGATTGACAGTGGAAAGTGCTTAAGATAAGACAACAGTGAATTTTGCCAAATAGTCTGATTCTCTTTTTCATAAAAGGTGTTCTTTTGCATACTATAATGGTTGATAGTATTTTTTCATTTTTTATTAAAATATTTTTATTGATTATTTTGGAATTTCACATCATGAACCCTGAACACATTCTCTTTCCAGTTCTCTTAGATCTACCCACACTTGTGAATCCACACAAACACCCCAAAAAAGAAGAATAAAAAGAAAAGAAGGAAAGAAAAACAAACAAGTACAATTTGTTTTGCCTATATACTCGCTGGAACATGGTCAAATTCCTAGTGGCCAGCTCCCTAATGTAATTGAGGGTCCTTTCCCACCTGAACTCCTACCAGAAGCCATTACTTGTGGAGAGCTACACTTCAGTATCCTTATCACATTTTCCAAGAGTTCTCTTCAGTGCTTTCAGTCTCTTGCTATGGGTGGGTTGGTAGGATGTAAGGGTAGAGATTGTTACAGAAGCCTTCCATGTTCTTCTTTCTCTACTGTGTGTCTATAGTCAGCAATACCATGGCAAAAGTGGCTTCCTTTTTCCACAGTAGAACTTATAAATTTGGAGCCAATATTTTCAACATTAATACAAGTTTGGTAACTAAGGTTATATTATTATAAATATTTTTGTTACACCAATAATGTTAACATCATCTTTACTGGTAGTAGATTTTACCTAAAAACAAACAAATGAACAAACAAACAAGCAAAAACCAGTACATTCCTCAGTCAATAATCAGGATATTTTTATACATTCAGATTTTTACCATGAGGTTTCAATCATTGAGTCAAATTCCTTACTTCCCTTCTAACGATGATTTTTATGCTTTTTCTACCTTATCTGCAATTTATTTCTCCACTGAAATCTTGAATAATTAAAATCATTTGCAATCTATGCTTTTGCAAATCATTGTTAACTTCGATGTTTGACTTTGTCCCAGTAATCATTAATATTTTTAGTAACATTTAGAATGGTAGTGAATATTTTCAAAAGATTTTCAGTTCCTTTTTGCCCACATCTGTCAGAGAAATCACCACGTATGGAAGCCAGGCTTATCAAATGTGTTTATTAAATAAAAAGACTAGAAAGTTGAAATTACTCCTTGGTCTGTAATGATTTTAATATTAGCAGGCATGAAAAAATTGAATGTATGTATCACTGTCATCATCTTGGGTGACTAGGTACATTTTGACTTCTCAGCAATAGTTTGAAAAGAATTATTTGTTGCACAGTTGATTTAAATTTTTCAGTGAATCATCCTAATAAAATAAATGTGTAGTCATCAAAGCATTACCATTCCATTTAAGGCATGCTTTGAGTCCGAGGGATGTTCAGGATGGTAAATGGGCATTGATTGCCACTAAAATTCATCAGTTGACCTAGTCATTAACAAGAGAGTTAGCTTGTCCTTTGACATTAAGCATTCATTGAACTTTATTCTCTGGCTACTAAAGTCATGAATAGTTTCTTAATGTAATAGTACGTTACTCATCTGCGTTGAAAAGTCTGTTATCACAACTCCCACTCTTCTACCTTCGATGCTGGGGCTGGCATTGCTCTGAATGACAACTTTGTAAAGCTCATTTCCTGTACGACAATGAACATGGCTACAGCAACAGGGTCGTGGACCTCATGGCCTACATGGCCTCCAAGGAGTAGGAAGCCCCGGACCACCCACCCCAGCAAGGACACTGAGGGCAAGAGGGAGGCCCTCTGTTGCTGAGGAGTCCCTGTCCCAACTCGGCCCCCAACACTGAGCATCTCCCTCACAATTTCCATCCTTAGCGGAGCCACCTTCATCATTAATCTGGGTAGATCTGGATAATCTACCACAACGTCTACATTTGCTGGTTTAATCACTATCTTTTATGTTGTTGAAATGAATTTATTTCTGAAATCCTATGAAATGACATTTAATAGGTTCACACTTTTCTTTTATATCTTCTATACCTCTCCCAGACGTCCCAGAAGAGAACAGAATAGAATTCACTCTAGATTAAGATTAGCAGAATGGTATGACTAATTTGAGCCTATCCATGCTACCATAGCTTTTTATACTTCAGTATTAAGGCTGATTTTATTTCTAATATTCACCCTCACAGGACCGTTAATTTTCTTTAAGCGTTTCTCCTTGTAGTAATGATTTAATTTGAGAGCCACACGACGCTTCCTCTCAGTTAAACACTTATGAGTCACTGTGGCCTACTCGTATAGAGAGGCAAAAAGAAATGGTCAGTGGTTCCACCATAGCATGCACATTTACCATGTTTACTGTTCATTACACAGAAATAGTTATTGTAGTAACGTGAAACTTCCTGATCACAGAGCACCACAGTGAGTGTAATGATGAAAAGCCTTCAAATAGTGAAATAATTGTTCTAAAATATAACATGAAGAACAAAATCAAATATAAGGTATAGAAAAAAGCAGTTCTGGCAGACTTACTTGGCACAGGATTATCATAAACCTTCAGTTTGTCAATATACAATATCTGCAAAGCTGAATAAATTAAAAGGAACAAGACAAGGAACACCTGGGTTTTCTGATAAAAATAATTAAAAGGTAGTTAAGGTAAAGATAGTAAAGATTCAGTGTCCCATTTATAAAAATTCCATAAATTGTGCAAATCTTGGGAAGAAATTTTAATAACAGAACACAAAGGGGTAATTGTGGGGTTGGAAGTCTTCACTTCTTGTAACTGTCATTGGAACATTCTCACACCTAATACAGGTCCCTGAAGAGAATTAGGAAATAAGATTGCCGTCTAGCCTGAACTACTAATTAAGACTGGCTCAGTTATCCAAATGCAAAATTAAGAGTTTCTTCTGTTTAAGAGAAAGTGTTTGGTTGTTGGCCATTATAGCTAACTTAAAATTTCTCCTTTTGGATTTTGACTACTTTCTGCAATGGCTCATATTTATAGCAAGTTGACCTTTTTTACCTCTGACTCTGTGAAGTCAGTAATTTTCAGCATCAGATCTAAGTACACACAGACAGGCTTGGATGGGCAGAAATTGCTGAAAACAGATAAGAAGAATTTCCAGGTATGAAGGAGAACTAAGTGATCACTACAAGAACTGAACTGGAGGGGCAGACTGGGTACAAAGCTGAGGAGACATAACTAGATCCTGTATGCTAGGAAGGATTTGTAGAGATGAGGACAGAGAAGCAGCATGAGCAAACAGAGAGAAGATCTCACAAATGTCCTACTCAAAAATGCTTCCTGTTGTCCTAGGATCTACAAAGAATAGAAGCTGGAATATGCTACTCCATCTTCCTTATCCTCTTCCTTAACTTGTTTCGAACTCTAACTTAGTCTTTGTATGCAAATATAGAAATCAAGTGAAAATAAAGGAGTGGAGAAAATAATGTGGCTACAGATGGTTTATCAATTACTGGTTAATCCATTCTCTAAGTTTGAAAGTCAAGAGAGATTCCTCTATTTTAAGTTTTACATTGTAAGTGTAAACATGTAAGAACAAAGGGGTCACAAAGTTTAAGATTCAAAGTTTCATAATGTCTTATCCCAGTGTTCCAGGGACAGGTCAGGAAAGTGAAGTGCTTTATTAACAGTAACTCGGTAGTGATTGAGTCGTGATTGGGCAAAGGTCTCTGGATTACTAGCTCATTGCTCTTTACCCTCCACCCCACTGCCCCAGCAATTACAGGTGTGAACACTCCACAATCCCTTAGTCAGGAAGCAGATGACACTGACAGTTGTGTTCGCATTTTTATGTTCCACTACAGGAATAAAAAATGCTGAAGTAGTCAGATTTTATCACTTTCATGTTTCCTAATAATATTTAACTTTCATTAAAAAAAAAAAATCTGGGAGATAAAAAAGCATGCTAGCAGGCCAACCTACTCCCTCTACCCCCAGTGACTTCAGAAGTCCTCTGGCAGATGCTTCAGGAGAAAAGCAGACAGCTAGTGGCCAGAATCTAATCTCAATTTGTCATTTCCCCTCCTTGGTGCCAGTTTCACTACTAATTGGTTTTATTCACAACCAGCTTTTAAGAACTTTGAAGATAGTTTGGTATTTGAAAATTTACATGTGGATGGGTGATCCTCAATTCTTCAGAGAATCAAATTCCTCTTTCCATCTTAAAAAACCACTGGCTGTTGGAAACATCTCAGCGACCCCTGCTTGAAAGAGACTCTCTTGTGTTCTACTTCCAAGCATGGGGGTGAAGAACTTTGAAGCTTGGGATTATGTTGTGTTTGCAGGCCTCTTCATCATTTCCTCTGGAATTGGCGTGTTCTTTGCCATAAAGGAGAGAAAAAAGACAACATCTCGGGAATTCTTAGTAGGAGGAAGGCAAATGAGCTTTGGCCCTGTAGCTTTGTCTCTGACAGCCAGCTTCATGTCAGCTGTCACTGTCCTGGGGACTCCTGCTGAAGTCTACCGCTTTGGGGCGTCCTTCCTCATTTTCCTCATTTCATATGCATTTGTGGTCTTTTTCACATCTGAGCTCTTTCTTCCTGTGTTCTACAGATCTGGCATCACAAGCACCTATGAGGTAAGAGACCATTTCCTCTCTGTCAAAGCAAGGAGATGGTACTTGCTTTCCACACGAAGTCTTTCTTTTCCTTGGCTTATTGTTTTCCCATGACATCTTGACATCAGTAGTAGACTACTATTTTCAAGGCAATTCCACACTGTTTGAAAGGACAATGTGTAGTACAGGGTGGGAGGTGTAGAGCTATATTTTGGCTGTAGACACATCTGTTTGTCACTCTGTAGAAGGTAACTAGTAATGTCACTTCTGAAGGCTATTTCCATGATTTAATGAGGAGCAATGTGTAAAAACTGATGCACTATTTAATTGGAGAAATATAATTGAGATTTAAAAAGGTAATGCTATTTTTATTGTCATTAGCATGACTACTCTGAAAAGGTAAACATAATACATGGTTCTTGTATTATAATTTCCAGCAGAGAAAAGTTAGATCTAGATAGGTAAGTTAGAAATGTTCTAAAACTAGCTGAAAATCTACTGAGAAGCCAATATTTGTATATGATGGTTTAATGGCCTGTACATAAAACAGTAGCTTCCTAATGCTAATTATTACTGCACTCCAGTTTTAAGTAGCAGATGGGAATATTTTGGAAAATGAGAAATATTTTAGCAGGAAGAAATTACCAAATAATAAAAATATGGAAATTATTGTAATGAAGGGGAAATAAGACTATGGAATTTTGGCCTTGAAACAATGCTAAATAAAACCAACATGTTCAAAACTGAATTTTCATGCCTAGTGTTTAAGTGTGCTTATACATCATTTTTTATGAAGAAAAGTATATTGAACTTTATTCCCACTGAAAACCTTGAAAGTTGCAGCAGATAACTAGTAAAAAACAACACTTACTTAAAAAAAAAATCTGTGAGATAAATTATCATAAAATATTTCTCTAGTCTTCCAAAGCCATTTGTTCACACAAATAAATTTTCCAATAGGTCTTAAGACATACAGTTTCATGGACAATCATATCCCAAATGTTCACCATTAATTATCCTGTCACTAAGAAATTACTCACAGTTGGGCAATTCAATAGCCATAGTCTGAGACACAAGCTCAAGAGAAAAGCAAGTAAATGTATGCTTAGCTCTACAAACTGTGCACATATGCCATTCAATTGTAATGTACTTCTGAAAAGGTGGCTTAGACTTTTTCATCCATGTATGAAGATTTGACTGTAGAAGACATTGCTGAGTTTTCTAGTTTTGTTCTGGAAATGTTTGTAACATTTTCCACTCTTATGCCTATGTTTCCTCTTGGAATATATGTTGTGATTAGCTATTCATTTAATAAATGCCCAGTCAGCACTTCCTCTGTCCTATACACACCTTCATGCCTCAAGGACATGAGGTAAAATGCTGTACTGCCTTCATGGGGCTTAAGTTCATGCAAAAGGAAGCAAACAATAAATGCATAAAACAATTACAACACAAGGTTATATGTATTTAGCTGTGTGCTAAGTCTTATCTGTATTAACTCATTTGGTGTTTGTCAGCACAAAAATCCTAGCTCTCACCTTAGGGAGTAAGAGATAGCTCATTTTGTAGCCAAATTAGCCTTGGAAATACATGGTTAGGTTAACAAAGTTTCTATGTTTAGTTAAAAATAATCGAGTAATATATTTACACAAAGAATCCTGCCTTCTCTAAACCATGTATCTAATTTTAGTAAAGTGAATGAGAATTGCAAAATCAATTCAGCAAATTGCAAACACATAATTTGCAGGAAACCAAGGACTCTCGCCTGAGAAATCTATGACACATGCCTCTCAATGCAGCTAGACCAGACCAACTCTGAAGAGATTTAAACTCCTTTCAATTTTACGTGTTAAGTTTAGTATACAAACCTATTTTAAAAGTACTATTGCTCACTGGAGGATTCTATAAAGTCTTTCTTATATAACAGGAGGACATAAGAATTGTGTAAAGTACTTGTAAGATTATTTTGGGATAGGCCCCTACTTTATAAGAATTAGCAGTGTGGCCTAGATGTGAATAGCATGAAGTATAAGCCTACTTGGCTTTGAATGATTGTTCTGCCACATGCTAGCTGCATGACAGGAAAAAGTTCTTAAGTACTCTACAACTGGTTTTCACACTCCAAATATTGTTAATAATACTTATGTCTTGAAGGATTTCTACAGTGGATGAGATAGTATACGGAGTTATTTTTATAGATCTGGGCTATTTTCATTGTTTTCTATTTGCAACACTGTGGTATTTGGGATTTCTTCTTTATGCCCCATTATATAGTAAAATATATGGCTTTTGAGGTCTTTTCAGGTATGAAAGACTGCAATATGTGGACTGTATTTTCCACTCCTTGAACATCAACCAGTTTTGTCATTTCCTTTAATGAATAAAAAATTTCAACCAATCAGTGAGTTTGGACTCCAGACCTCATGAAATTTACAGTGTCTGTGTCTGTCCCATGGAATACTGCCATTATATTGCCATGCAAGCAAGCTGGCACAACTGGTCTAGCTCTGAAACAAGAACACACACACACACACACACACACACACATACACACACAAAACCACCACCACCAGCAACAAAAGCTGCACAAGCTGGCTGACTGCCCACTTCCAGATATACATGCAGACTAGGCCATTCCAAACCTCAAGACATTGATTGTGCAGTTGACTAGAGGTACACAAGAGCTTGGAGCAATAGTGGAGGAAGAATCATTGCCCTCAGTGAAATGAGGAATAGTCATTTTTGAGTTCTGAGCCCATCACTTTTGGGATGGATATTCTAGTTTGTTTTCATTTGCCGTGATAAAAAAACTGCCTGAAACCAAGTTAGGGAGGGAAGTGTTTGTTTCATCTTACAGACCAATTCAACATAGAAGGAAGATAAAGCAGGAACTCACTTGAGGCAGGAACTGAGGGAGGAACCGAAAGAGAGACCATGAATACACACTAGTTACATGGCTTGCTCTGCCTACTTTTTTATTCAACCCAGGACCACCTTTCCAAGGGTGGCACTGTCTCCAGTAGCCTAGTCCATCTTTCATCATTAATTCATAAAATATCCCACAGACTCGATGGAACTATTCCCCAATTAACGTTCCTTCTTCACTTGATTCTAGTTTGTTCAAGTTGACAGAAACTAATCAACATAGTGGGTAAATTATAGGAATAGCCAACTCTTTGGGTGCTTTGGTTGGCAATGGGATTTCAAGGAGAAACTGTGCATCTGTGAAACTTTATCACTAGCTCACCTCAGGTCAAAGCATTGGAACTGTTTTACCAATGTGGTCTAAGTTAGACTCAGCTCTCCCTGCCTTTGCCTCTTGAGAGCTGGGAGTAAAGGGATGCACCACAACACTCAGCATGGCTTAATTTCAATAGCATACATTTCAGTATCTCCAGTTTGAAACCATCTTCATTTCAGTTTAGCTTATATTCATTATCTGTAAATAATAAGCCCAGCTTTTACTCTTAAACTGTTTAAAATATGTTTCATATTCTATCATTATGTCTAGTTTCTTAGATTGGATGACTTTCCTACTTCTTCAAGCTAAAGTTTTCATAGCAAAACCATTTAGATTGTAATGTCTCATACAGTGATCTCTAAACATTTATGAATTACATTTTAGTAAGTTAATTTTAGTTATTGTGTGGCATTGTTTTAATAATATTTAGATAAGTAATATGTCTAAATATTATAGAATATTGCTTCATCAAAATAAGTTATGTTATAAAATATTTGTCCTAAAATGGGTATTTAATATCTGATCAGATATAATCCAATATTATGAGGATTTTAGTTCAATTTATGAAGGAATTAGCTTTTGATATTTGTAGATAGGTCATTATACTGTTTGCTTGAAGAATGAGTGGCATCTTTCACGTGGTTTCTGTGTTAGGGTCATAGTCTAGTTGGATGCTGAGGATAATTTTAGGGTTTTAACCACTGAAGCAATTGGGCTAAGTAGGCGTCTGTTGCCAAAAAAGGAGGAAAAGTTAATTTTAAAGCAATATTAAAAGGAACAAACCAAGTGTTTTTGTTTGAAAGTCTGCTGTACCAGGCTCCTTTCGTGAATTGAATGTGAGTTATGAAGGCAAAATTAGCTTCACCTTATTACTATTTGAGTGTGAGTAAGCATGGAAAGTAGATTTAATGTGTCTTGAGTTAGGAAGTAATGTGACTGGGCCAAGTCTAGCTTTCTAAGAAAAGAAACAATGTAATGATACTAAATATTACCTGTGGGACTTTTCAAAACAGGCATGAAATAAGTGATTTTTTTCTGTTAAGCTCAGTTTTTGTGCTCTTGTAGTTAAAAGCTTATATATTCATCAAAGATAACTAATAATACTTGAAAGGAAGAACAAATACAACCTTTCAGATGTAGAATAGTGTGATTTCATGCAGGAGAAAATAGTCTTAGATCATTGAAAAAGGTAACATTCTCCAGGACAATGGAGCCAGAAGCAAAGGACTGCCAGCAGATACCAAAAGCACAGAGAAGTGCAAAAGGGGGAAATATTATGCACTTCTGAGGGAATGTGGCACTGTAGCAGTAACTTGGTCTAGGAGAATTCATTTTGAATGTTTGATTTCAGAAGTGAAAGGTTAAACATTTCTTTTGTTTTAAGCCACACATATCCATGCATACCCAACAGGGACTGATGGCTTTAAAAGTATTTAGTATACCTGAGAAACAAAGCTCAGAAAAGAGACTATGCATAAGTTTATGGATGCCAGTCTCATCAATGCCCTTGAGAGATGACTAAAACTGGATGGAAACAAACATGAACTTTAAATTTGGGGAGAATCTCTCTCATTTTTAATTGATGTTGAAAAATTAAAAACAAAACAAAACAAAGCAAAAAACAAAACAGCTTTTGGTTGCTACCAACATGTGAGTGACACTTACTCCACCTTTATAAATACCTTGTAATGGTAGTAATTGTTGTGGTTCACAGGTGCTATAGCTGGGTAGGACTGTTCCCTTATTAGTTGTCAAATACAGAATGCTCAACTTTGAATCAATATATGTGTAAGGGTCTGAAAATCACTGGAGGAAGACCCCAGACTCAGATAGTAAGCAAAACTAGAGTGCTTATTCTGCAGAAACAATCAGCATATGGCGGTCAACCATTCTCTAAAATGGTGACCCCAGACAAGGGCACATAGACCTTCTTATAAGGAATGGGGGGGGGGGACTCTCTAGAAAGATTAGGTAATCTAAAATTTCATTGGTGGGTTGTAGGAGGTCACAGGTAGTAGTCAGGGGTGTGCATTCCTATGTCATAAACATTCAACCATGTGATAAAATAGTGCAGATGACCCATTCTGAGATAAGGTATTTCCCAAATTTTGTGGTTGTCCTCAGGCAGTTCTTTGGGAGGGGGTTTTATGATCTTGTTCTGGATTTTATGCTCTCTCCCTGGAGCTGGTTTTTATGGTCTAGTTTCTAGGGCTTAGAGTTTGTTCCTAGAGCTGGTACCTCATGGTCTTTTTTGGAAATAAGGCCTGGTTCTTAAATGGAGACAAATTGGGTGCATAAATGGAGACAAATAATGTTTATGTTATCCTTACATATGCACAAACAACAATAAAGGACTTAGTAGGTTATATTTATAGATATTTGTATATACAGATACAGAGATATCCACATCTACATATTTAAATTTGTGGAGGGCCATAGAAGGGATTTGAGAGAGGGTAACACAAAAGAGCTGAAGGACAAAAAAGAACAGAGAAGTGATGTAATTCTATGTTAATTAGAATATTAAAATATAAAAATATAATAATCTCCAGTTTAGATACAAATAGTTATTTAATCTGGAGAAAATCTGGAAGGCACATGTATAAATTAAGATAGACAAGTGTAGCCGGGATATAAAGCAGATCAAGCCAGAAAGGTATACATTGTTTTGGCAACAATAATCACTAGAGATTTTGAGATTGGCGTGATCAGAGTTGTCCTAAGAGACACAATGTCATGGATATGCACTAATAAAACATACTGCCAAGGCATAGTTTTAAAATAGTCAACGAGAGGGCAACAAAATTAGTCTAGAAAAGGAGAAACAAAGGTTTAGGCTAAGTTGTGGGCAGAAGGGACATAAAAGATACATTGCCCTCAGTGGGTCCAGCAGGAAGGCCCCTAGTTAGAAAATGAACAGAAGAAAACTTTCAAGCAAGCAGCCCACTTGTCTTCCATAACTGTTGTGAAAAAGATGAAGAACTAGATATTATTATAGGTTTACTTTTAGCAATTCATGCTTTTTTCTCTCTGGTTACTTTCAAGGAACCATAAGATAAAATAGTATCATATACCCAAACCCTGTATTCAAGAAATACTAAGAAATGTCAGCTGCTTGGCATTTGGTGGTTTGAATAAGAATGGCCCTACAGGCTTGTATATTTGAATGCATAATCATCAGAGAGCAGCACTTACTTAAGAAGGATTAAGAGGTGTGGCCTTATTGGAGGAATTATGTCACTGCAGGTGGGCTTTGAGGTTTCAAAAGCCCAAGCAAGGCTCCCTGGCTCTCCCTTCCTGCTGCCTGTGGATCAGGATGTAGAACTCTCAGCTAATTCTCCAACACCATGTCTCCCTGTGTGCCACCAGGCTTCCCACCTTGATGACAATGGACTAAACTTCTGAAACTGTAATCTCTCCCAATTAAATGCTTTCCTTTATAAGAATTTCCATAGTCATGGTGTCTGTTCACAGCAACACATTGCTGACTAAGACTACTCTTGTCTAAGGCTTACTGACTGCTTTTCTTTTTATGTTTTCTAGTACTTACAGCTACGATTCAACAAGACTGTTCGCTATGCAGCAACCCTTATCTACATCATGCAGACGGTGAGGAGTAAGGGCTGGGGAAGGGTTGGAAAGTTAAAAGATACAGTTACAATTCTGTTTATTTGTGGGGTAATGGTCTCAATTAAAGAACAGCTTTGTTTCTAAGAAGTTACTACCTTTTTCTAGGATGTGTAATTACCTTGAGATGAATCCACCCAGCATAGATTCCTTATTTCTGGACGAAACAACTAGTAACAAATTGTAAAATGATTGTGGTAGCTCAGGCATTTAATCTCAGCATTTGTGAAGCAGATGCAAATGGATCTCCCTGAATTCATAGACACTCAGGTTTACATAAAGAATGAGGCTAACTAGGGCTACTAGTGAGACCTTTTCTCAAAACAAACACAATATGTATCATAAACAAATTGTTAGAGGGCACATGGTAAACATTTTTTTTCAAATTTATTTCATTCCCTAACTTTTTAAGATTTAATTATGGAATGATCTGGTAAGTTATTTTCGTTGTGAGACATGTTCTACCTGTGTAACTCAGACTGGTTGTTCTCTGCCTCCATATCCTAACTCCTGGGACCAGGCATGCGCTGCTATGCCTGGCTTAATTTTTTAAAACCAATGAGCTGAATCACCCCAGAAATGCCTGCTTTTCTGTAAGTCCTTTGCCTCCACTGCAGGAATTTCCATTAACACGCCTACTTCTCTCCGATGGGCTTCTCCTCATGGGCATTAGATTCTGTAAGCTGCTATGTGCACAAAAGCTGCTTCCTCTTACTGCTCTCCAAGTACTTTCTGCTACAAGATAACCTCCAGCTCCCCTAAAATTCTGCCTCTGCCTGAAGAATTTGTCTAGGAAATAGGAGGCAAGTAATACTTTTCTCTTTGGGCCATTGCCATTATTTCATTAAACAGTGAGTGCATCAAATACAATATAAGGTTTCTATCCCAATCTGTCTTAACTTTATGATATTTTTGAGATTGTAATTTAAATATAGCATTTCTCCCATCTCTTTCTTCCCTTCCAAACCCTCCCATTTACCCAACCCTGCTCTCTTTTTTTTCATAAATTGTTATTGCATGCATATGCAATATATATATATATATACATATATATATACATATATATATATTACTAAATATAACCTCTTCAATCCATATAATGCTACTTGTATGTATGTTTTCAGGGTTGACAATTTGGCACTAGACAACTGATTGGTAAAAGGCAATACTTGTTGAATGGACCAGATATTTGCATTTTGAAGTCTTGGGACTTACTTGGGATTCATATTCACATAGTTCTAGATAATGGAATTCAACTAAAAATAAAATGGAAGCTAACTAATTTTCACCAGTGAAGCAATTGCATGCATGGCCCACATGGCTCTGCATCAGGTCCTCTGCATACGTTATGACTGTTTTCTTGGTGTTTTACTGGGACTGCTAACAGGAGGAACAGGTGCACCTCTGAAATTTTGTCCTGCTTTTGGGACTCTTCCTATTGGGTTACCTTGTCCAGCCTTTATATGAGGGCTTTTGCTGTGTCTTATTATATCTTGTTTTGCCCTTGTTGGATGTCATCTTTTGTAGGCCTGTTCTTTTCTGAAAAGAAAATGGAGAGGAGTGGATCTGGGGGAAAAGGGAGGTGGAAAGGAGCTGGGAGTAAAGGAGGGAGGGGAAATTGCCCTTGAGTATGAGACAAGAATTTATTTTCAATAAAAATTAAACAACATAAAACCTGGAACAAAAAAGTACTAAGGTCAATAAAGAACTTTCTAGTCAGGCTTCCCCCTCCTCCAACTTTTTGTCTGTTCCTATGTCTAAAACAGATTCTCTACACGGGAGTTGTGGTCTACGCCCCTGCACTGGCTCTCAACCAAGGTGAGTTACTGGGCATACCTCATCTCAAAATTTCTGAATTCTCAGCTTTGAAAATATATATTTGATACCTTGTGGGGGGAGATACTCTAGTGGTCACTACATATATGCATCTCGACAAGTGTGCTCAATACTGAAAATATTATGAAACTATTACTAGATTTTGCTTTATAAATCGTCTGCTTATAAACACAGTTCAGTTGTGTGTGGTTTGTTTGGGTGTTTCAGTTTTGTTTTCCACTATTTGAAATGATGTCAGATTTGCTATTGTACATTTATAAGTTCTATATATGTTTTCTGTGTTGAAGACCAGTTCATCAAGCAGAAGATCTTAACATAAGAGTAAAAGGTGTCTATGACTACATTGAGATGTATAACTGATCCTTTTGAGATAATAGAATCCTAGAAATAAAAATAAAGGAAAAATCACAACAGAAAAGGTACTTTCCTCAGTGACATCTCCCATATTGAAAGAACATAGCAGTAACATTAATTGAACTGGGAAGTACTAGTTCTTCAAATTTACTAAAAGCAACAACAAAAGTGGACTTAGGATCTAAGCTATAGAATCAGAGGAGGCCAAATTTGCTGTTACTTTTTTGCAGAGAAGTTTCCTTTAATGTTTTGTAATGACTTTTCTTCTTTTGTAGTGACTGGTTTTGATCTATGGGCCTCTGTGTTTGCAACAGGAATCGTTTGCACATTCTACTGTAGCTTGGTATGTATGGAGCTGTGAAAACACTATTATGAGCTACCTTCTAATATGGGGTAAGGATACATTTCCAACAAGAAGCCATCTAATTATGGTGGAAATTGCTATTCTAAAACTGAAAGAAAGCAGTATATTGCCTTATCTGTCATAATTTCTTGAGGAAGGCATTATAATTTTCCTTTAAAGTCTTTGCACTATCTATTATAAAGAGAATTGGGGCTCTGAGTTCATTCAGAATAAAATAAAGCTTTGCTGTTTTGGGGCCTCTGTGAGTAGCAGCTTGGGGTGGGACTGTCTCACTAGCCTTCAGTCATTGCAGGAATCTGAAGTGGCTTATGCTTCATAACTCACTTTCATTCATGTGATGTTTAAATAAAGGGCAAGACATGTCTGGAGAAGAATCCAATTAAGGCTATAAAACAGCCAATTAAAATCATAAAATAATAAAGTTTTATTCCGAAGAATAAAACACTTGACATCAAGAAAATCATGTTTAATGAAAGATAATTTAGTGAAAGAAATATCCCCTTAATCAGAGAATAAGTAACTCTTTGTAAGCACTGAAAAAAATTTTCTCCTTAACAACACTTAGGAATTATAACATTAAATTTCTTTGGATACTATAAGAAAAATAACAAAATACATGACAGCTGTCATTTAATAAGTCTGAAGCTTCTGTGGTTATTTTGTCTCTTACTTATAGATTACATTTAATATTTTGACTATAAAAATTCTCAGTCCTCAAGCAGTGTGGTATCAATAAAATTTTATATAGTTGTGACAATTAATTGAGATCAATAAATAGTTAATGTGCACTTACTTTGTGTCCATTTCACATAATTAAAATCTTTTATTCTTCTGAATTGTTATATAATTTTCTATTTATACTTTACCAGTTATTACCAGTTAGGTACATTGTCTATCTGCCACATCAAAGAAAAATAATTGACACATTATAGCATAGTATTTTGCATTATGCTCATATCATATACCCTTTGTAATATACATACTGCATACCCTAATATTTCTCAACATTGAAACATTTATCTTTATCACATACTTCTTCATACTTTGCTTAAGAAGAAACTCCTTGTCTGTCTGTTATGATCAGGTTTGACAAGTTTGTTACTCTACTAGAAAAGCTACTTGACTCTAGAATAACTTTTAGATGTGCAGCTGAGATTGCACAGAAAACCATAGCTCCCCAAGGAAATCTCCCACCATGCCCATCCACTTATAAATAACAAAACAATGCAATGTAAAAATAATTTAAATGTGTGATAATCAGTACTAATATTGGGAAGGTGTAAGTAGTATTTGGGCAAGAAGGATCAGGCACCCTGGAGGGCAAGCTCATAAGTGTGTCTTTATTATATTAATGAGTTTTGGAATCCTGTCAAATAGATGAGGTTGGGACTTTCTTACTAAGTTTAGATCTTTCAAGGGATCTGAAGTAACTCCAGTTTAAAAACTCATTTTGCTTTGTTCAATGAAAATATAGTATAAGTTGTCTATGGAGAATAAATCCAAGTTAGCACTATAAAATAATCCAATTAAAATCCTAAAGTAATATATTATCAGAAATAGAATAAGATACCAAGAATGAGGGACAGTAAAACCTCAAACAAGATTTAGTCTCTAAGGAATACCACATACTGAATTGCAAGATGTTGAATAAGGAACAGCTATGCATAAACTAGTATAATAAAGTACTATATTAGTATATCATGTAGTATGTAGTACAATGATGTATTATATTAGTAATAATTTACTATGAATGGTCAAGCTACAACTATTATAACAAATTGGATTTATTTAAAGAGATGATTTTCATCTTGGGAGATATATCTAAGGAAACAACAGCATGCATTCAGAAAGATGACAAATGAAAGTAAAGAAATGAAAGTATATTAATAACAAAATATTTAATTTATGTTCAATTGAAGTCTAGAAAAAGAATATACCAAGAGTGAAGAAAAGACATATTTACAAATAGTATGTTTGAAGTACTTCAGAACTGATAAAAGGTAGAAATCTACAAGTTTAGTATGTGTTATCTTTAAAGATGAGAAGAAATGTCCATCTCTAGACACATCAGTGAAAGCAATGAATACTGTACATGAGGAAGATCTAAAATACAGCCGATGATGTAGAAGGAGGCTATGCAAGAACTCATCAGGCAGATTTTCTAGCAACTTTTATTATTTATTATAGCTGGAAACAGGAATAGTATGTTCAATGATGGAGAGAAAAATACTTTCAAATTATAGTTAAGTTCCCAACAAAGCTATCTTTGAGGAACCAAGTATCAGTTAATCTGAGTCTTTACAACTAACAAATCATCCCCTAGCATTAATATAAAGGAAATACTGTGAAGGGTAAACACTGGCTGGCTTAAGTAGTGTAGTTTATGAGAAGAAAGGAAGTACAATCTGAGTGACCTTAATCCAAAAGTCCAAAGTGCCACCCAAATCTGACACTTATTGAGGATGCTCAAAATGCTTTAGACTTTAGAGCATCTCAGATGTTCTACTTTAGTGATACTAGCAACTCTATCATAAACACTATATGAACATTCCAAAATCTGCAAGACTCTGAAATGTGAAATACTTCTTTACCTAAGCACTTCATACAAAGGATTCTCAAGTTTTGGCAATTGATGCTTGTTATTTTAATGTGGTTTATAAGTAACATTATTAAATTTTCTAAGTATTATTTGTAATATAAACTATGAAAAACATAATTGTTGTATATAGATATGGGTTTAAAGAATAAACCCTGCAAAATGAAATAACACATGAGTTAGGAAGACAACAATCAGATTTAAAGCTTTCAAAAATCTTGAATTTGGAGCACTATTGAATTATTTAAAATTTGACATTCATAAATGGATGAGAAAATTCAAGAGGATCCATGTAATAAAACAATGAAAATGAGAAAGTGGAGTTTAAGTGAGAAATAAAGAATCTCAATATATCTAAGCAAGAGAATAGGAAAGTAAGTATTGACAGAAGAAGAAATGCTCAAAAGTAAGTAGGAATAAGCCTTTAAGTTTCAACAGTTACTGTATAAAAAAAAAAGGAAAAAGAAAAAGAAAAGAGAAGAAAAACAGTCATACACTGAATCAGCTCTGTGCTGCCAGACTTTCTCACATAGGCTGCATGCCTAAATCCAGCATTTATTCATGAACAAAGAATTTCTTTCAACCATTCACAGAATAACAAACTTGTTAGTATGGAGTTGAAATTCTTTCACTAACTGTATCGAAGTCCCTCATCTATCCTTACCCCATTAAACGTGTGTTCCATCTCTTTTCTGTCCAGCCAGGCAAGAGTGACAGTGCCTCACCAACAAACTATTTATTTATCCAACAATGACTTTCGTATTGTACTTTCTTTACTCTTTGATCTTGTGGGTGATCCACACTTGGGAAATAATCAGTGGAAGAGCTTTTTAAAAGTGATTCTTGCTATCCAGGTCATTTGTAATTTAGTGGTCAGCGCAATTAGACTAATTATATATAGTGGGAGGGGGAAGAGGGGGGTGGAGGAGGAGGGGAAAAATGGAAGGAGGAAGAGAAGGAGAGGAAATTTGAGAGTCTGTACTCTTGGATGACCAGCTGATGTTCAGTTATATGCAAAAACTTATACAACTAATGACAAGTATGCTCTGAAAATGGAAGCCTTTAATATTTCATCTATATAGTGCTGAAAAACTGAGGTTTGAATCAGAAAGAATTAACATCCTTGTTTGTTTTGTTTTTTGGTTTTTGGTTTTCTTTTTGAGACAGGGTTTCATTATTTGCACTGAATCCTACAACTCACTATGTAGACTAGGGTGGCCTCAAACTCACAGAGATCTGTCTGCCTTTGCATCACAAATGATTGGATTAAAGACATGCATTACCATCCTTAGTGGCCTGAGCATCTTTAAAGACAATCAAGATAGTGCTACATAGGAGATGTGTATGTGGTTCAAGGGAGGATTTATTGTCTTCAAAACATGATTTGAAAACTATATGCGAATACAGTGCTTTTAGCAGAGACTTCAGAAATTAAGATTATAGTTTAATTTTAATTACCAAGTAAATGGTGGGCAACTCCAGTGTCTTCTTTCCTCTCAAACTAAAGATAAGTATGTCAACTTTTCATAGAAGTTACTGACATTCTGGAGGAGTAACAGAATGATAATTCCATATTTTTAGTGTTAAAAATATTACCTCTTTTCATTTTATTTGCACTTGCTCACTTGCAAAACACCTTTGTATGCCACTTCATTTCATTTCTCCCTAATCACCTTTGCCATGCTCCTGATGGTCCTAAGGGACTCAAGTGACAGAATTCTACAGCAAGCTCTCATTTTTCTCCTTCTTTCTGCCCACGTGTTTTCAGCAAGAACTCCATATTAGAATCATTTGTGGAACTTTTAAAATTCAGAAAGAAAAGAACACAACCCTACCCTCAGTAAATTCTTCAGTTAATTTCGGAGCCCTGTGAAGGAATATGGGCATCGTTTTCTTCCTGCCCCTTCCTCTACAAGGGAAGCAGGTTTGGGATACTCACTGCTTTAATCTCTTGACTAATACTTATTCTCAGTTTCCAAAATGTGCTACCACTAGTTACATAAAAAGTCTAAATTTGTCGGCCTGGAACTGTGTGTTTGCAGTGAATTCTTTCATTTCTTCCTCATCTGTATTTAGTGCACTAGGAGAATCTTATCTTTTGAATATTTTTCAAAACCACAGACTTTTCTCTTTTTCTTTCCTGCGTCAAGCCATTGGTTATCTTGAATATTAAGAATAACTTGGAATTTTCTAGTTTACTGCAGCCTTGTAATTCACAGTAGCTGACCAACGGCTACTGTGAAACAAACCTCACCATATGGCTGGTTTTGGTCTTGGGGAATTATTTAAATGGTCTTGTCTAAATATATCCATTCTGACTTCCAGGAAATTTACTAATGTGCCTTTTGGTCTATCTACTCCTCACATTTGTATCTTTCAGGGTTCTCTCATTTCCTGAGAGACCTACATTTCTTTTCTTTCCTCAATTTATGTGCTGAACCTCATAAATTTTTATTCATTCTTTAGAATTTACCTTGTCATTCCCTCAGATCAGGCCATGACTCTACTGTACTTCTCAAAAGTCTTTCATTACTCTTCCCACACTTTCAAGTAAAAATTTGTATTTGTTCTCAATTTCCAATTCAATCATTAATCTTAAAAACTCATAGAATTTTTTCATGGGGCCTGTATTCTTTACTTACCATTTTATTGTCATATTTAACCAGGGATTTGTTCTTTAAAAGATCTTCAATAAGAGCTCAGAATGAGCTCATATGATTCAGTAGTGGGGAGACTGAGTTGGAGGGGTTACAGATCTCATTTTCAATAACTTGGACTATTCTTCCCATTTCAGGGAGGTTTAAAAGCAGTTGTGTGGACAGATGCATTTCAGATGGTTGTCATGATTGTGGGCTTTTTAACAGTCCTCATTCAAGGATCAAACCATGTCGGTGGTTTCAACAATATGTTAGAACAAGCACGAAATGGATCCCGGCTACACATTGTTGAGTACGTCTAATGTTATTTTTTCATGCTTTATAAAATTTAATTACATAGCCTCACAAAATGATAACAGCAGGGCATCAAGAAAATGCCACTGCTATTCCTTTCTTTCTGTGTCACAGCTTTGATGTAGATCCTCTCAGACGGCACACTTTTTGGACGATTGCAGTAGGAGGAACTTTTACTTGGCTTGGAATCTATGGAGTGAACCAATCAACCATCCAGAGATGCATCTCTTGCAAAACAGAAAAGCATGCTAAGCTGTAAGTTGTCGATTAAGAAAAAATTTCTACATTATCTTTTACCTTAGTGAGTCATTAAAGTATGCATGCTTGTGAAAGAGAGAACTAAAAGAAGATATTTAATCTGTTCAAAGTCTTTGTGTGCATTTGTGTGTGTGTATGTGTGTGTTTGAGTGTGTATATATTATACATGGGACTGTGGTATATGCAGAAGTATGTGTTGGGGGCTAAGTGCATACATGTGGAAGCTAGAGGAGGAAGTTGGATGCTTGCTTCGTCACTCTTCCTCTCAGTTTTTTGTTTGCTTGTTTGTTACTTATTTTATACAGGGTTTCCATATATACCTCTAGCTGTCCTAATATTCACTCTGTACACCAGGCTGGCCTCAAACTCACAAAGATCTGCCTATTTCTGCCTCCTGTATGTTGGGTTAAAGGCATATGCTATCAGGCCCCTACCAGTCTTATTTCTTTGAGACATGATCTTTCCTTGGACCTGGAGTTAGACTGAAGCCCAGTGATACTCTTGTCTCTCTGCTTTTCCCAGCCCCAGAGTGCACATTCCGTCGTGTCTTGCTTTTCACATGAGTGCAAGAATCCAAATGCAGGTCTACACACTCATGTAGCAAGTATTCATACAGCCCTTTCAACAAGTATTTCAGTCAAACATAACTGTTTCCATTTCAGCACACTCTGCTTGGCTTTTCCCTTGATCATTTTCTGTCTTTATTTACTAAGAAATAAATAGACTAGATTGGGCTCATTCAGAAAGGAAGAGGAGCAAATTATGCTTCTTACTTATAGTCTCCATGGCAAGATGGCCCTGGTCATTTTTGATTCATTCTGTGTTTTCTTCAGCTGTAATTTATTTTTTACGTGTTACGAGGAAAACCGAGACACATTTTGATATTTTAAATAGTTAATTTGAAAAAAAAATGGTAACCCATGAATCAGGCAGCTTCTTTTTAAATATTGCTTGTGGCACCACTGAGGGAATACAGGAATGAGGTTTTTACAGTACAAACACAGAAGATAGTAAAGAAAACATGCTATTGATTAAAGCTACATAACTACCTTGCTTATTCATCCCTATGAGAAGCCTTAGTTCTTTAAGTTGTTTACTGTCTTCACATAGATTTGCCTTAGGCTTCTGTTTCCCTAAATGTAGAGTCTTAGAAAAATGGAACAAATCAAGTTTCGCTTTACATTTGCAAATCAACCAAAGTTAAATTCCCCCTACATCTAACTATCTGCTTCGGGATTCTTTAACACATGTAGCTAATCTTAACATTTCTTTTTTTAAAAAAAAAATATTTTTTCATACTTTATTTTTATTTCAAATGTTCTCCCCTTTCCAGATCTCCCCTTTGGAACCTTCCCATTCCCTCCCCCTACCCCTATCACTATGGGGGTATTCCCCCACCCACCAACCCATCTACTCTCTTCTTCCCTCCTTGGCATACCTTAGCATTTCTAAGGAGAGATGTAAGAAGTATAAAATGTAAAACAATGTGTCTGTGACTGCTGCAGCTCTCATAGGCGTAGTTTATTGCTGAATATGAGAACAGGCACAGCTAGATTATCTAAGTTCCAGCAAAAATTCCAGAACAGCCCACTTGATAGAGAGAAACCAAAGACATTTTTCTACTTCATATAACTATCAGAAATCCCCAAATTTCACTCAATATGGCATTTCAACCCCAGAGATCCTCCTTAAGATTCTCAGCCCCAGTCTAGTCACTATGACTACTTCTTCACACAATTTTAAAATATTTTCAATGAAAATTTCTTCTTTTCACTATGTGTGAGACATAGAACTATCTTGAAATAACTCAACCATTTGTAAGTCGAATTCTACAGTGGGAACTACCACATCACTATATGTATATTTTATAATTCAAAATGAAGAGATCAGATATACTATCTAGCATTCTATCAAGCCACCAGTGATACAAGAAAATCTTATTATAGTAAATTTTATTAAATCAGGTTTCTAAGCACATGGTCATCACTTTATCAAATGGATAAAATGTTGAAAAAATACATGTGGCTTTGATCTTAAAATTCATTTAAATTCAGATTCAAATAAAAATCTGCTTTTAGATAATATAGAATCAAATATTTATATAAAGAGAATAATCTTTTGGTGAAATGAATAATAACTTTCTTCTTTCTGTTTAATATTCTTATTTAGTTTTGAAATAGGATCTCCATTCCAGAATAACCTCAGACTTCCAGGTTCCAAATTGTTTCTCCTCTGCCTCTTGAATTGTTAGCACAATAGGTATTTACCATATGACTATGTGTTACTTTCTCTTGTAATATGTTGAATTTCTGCCTCTTAATAAATTAGTAAATGGACATTAGGAAGTATATGTTTTTCATCAACTTTTTTTCCCAAAACACCAAGAATAACATATTGTATTTGTTAAGTATTTGTCATTTATTAAATGATACAATGTTTAAGGAAGGCCATTATCCCATGTTTATGCAGAAACATACAGACACCCACATATTGCAAGAGTGTGTGGATGTAAGCATATATATATATATATATATATATATATATATATATATCACACATCATGCCATGGTTGCCATGAAATAAATGTATATTCTAATATTTAAATGTGGAATTATCTTCAAATCCTGGTTAAAACAAACAAACAGAAAGTACTAGTGTGAGTCTTATCACATTGAGAGTTTTTGATTTTATCAGCACAATGTAAGGCCTGTCTACTTTGAAGTCTTCCATGAGATTAAGAATATGAGTAAAATCTTGACAATCAAATGCCTACATGAAAACAAAGTAATGTATAGGATCTTGAAAAGGCACCCAACTGTAAGTGTGCTTGTGTGCCATAGAATAAAATTAACTTCTTCAAATAATGTTTAAGTTGATCTTCCTATTGTTGATTCTTCCTTTTGTCTCTAAAATACTTGACTTTAACTTTTATCTGCTCTCATCTCCAAAACAACTGTAACCAATACTCATCTATTATTATGTTATCTCACTATTATCTTCCCGGAAGAAAAATTATTAAAATATAAGTTGGCATTTTTGATAGCTTCACTAATTGAGTAGGGGGAAATTAATTAAAGTTATATAATGGGAATAATCATTATGTAAAATTTTATACAATAAAATAGGTCATATAACACACACATTGCAATTTAGGGGAAAACTCTTATTCAAAGAAAAATGCATCTAAAATCTTAACTTATTCATATTTGGCAATTATCCTAAAAACTGTGATGACTCCTCTAATGTGAAGTTGTAAAGTGTAATGCTTCCTGGAAGCTGGTGAATGAGTCCTTCAAAGTGTACTCTTCAGTCTTTGCTGAGCTGGAATATGTCAAGAGCAATTGCTCATGTCCTCTCTTCTAGTGCCTTGTACTTTAACTTGTTGGGTCTCTGGATAATTTTGGTGTGTGCCATCTTCTCTGGCTTGATCATGTACTCCTACTTCAAGGATTGTGACCCTTGGACTTCTGGTGTTATTTCAGCACCAGACCAGGTATGCACTTTCCTGGTTTCTTAGCAGGAATATGTTGTGTAGTGGTAGAGTTATCCTTTTCCTATGTAAACCTACCCCCACTGGCCAAGCACAACCTTCTGGGTTCTTTCCCTAATTCTTGGGTGACCTCACACACAGTACATTCTAATACATAGAAATGGGCCTACAGAAAAAGAACCTTTTTCCTTGTTCATGAAGACAAAGTCTAAAGACAGGCTAGAAGGTAGAAGGTAAGCTTCTATCCATGTGTTTAGCTGATGGTGATACTCCTTTTCTCTGTAGTCTAAGAATGATTAATGATTCTTTAGTAGATAACTGAGCAAACATGAGCATAGGGCTAAGTACTTGGAATTACAGATTTTAAAATGGAGCCAGAGGATCAAGAATTTAAGGCTAGCATTGGTTACAGAGTGAATTTGAGATGATTTCCTGGGCTATATGGGACCTAGTTATAAAATTACAAAAAATTAAACAAAGTAACATTAAATTATTAAATTGAAAAAATAATTCTTATTCTCATAATATCTATTGTTATAGTCCCAGCATAGCAAAATATAACATTGAAGTAAAGATCACTATGTGTTTTTTAATACTTAGGCACAATATTCTGATGAGAAGCATTCACTCTCCATTTCTTTTCATATATATTTAGCTGGCTAACTCTGTCATACAGTATTATTTCCCACAAGCTTGGCTACACCTCGGTTCCCTGAAAGACATATGTTAAGGATGGGTTTTAGAGATTAATTCTAAATTCATAAAAAAAAAATTTCAAGAAAAATTCACACATTGAAGAAAGATACTGGGAAATAAATTTCTTACCTCTGTTGCTGAAGTCTATATTTCAATATTTCAGATATGATGACCTGACTATTAATACACTCCCTCTTCCCCTTCCTCTATCTTTGCTTCTTTTTTTAGCTGATGCCATACTTTGTCATGGAGATTTTTGCAACTATGCCAGGGCTTCCAGGACTTTTTGTGGCTTGTGCCTTTAGTGGAACTCTGAGGTTAGTATGTTGATTAGCTGAAGATGATAATGGTGATGCCAGTGGTGATAGTGAGCTGGCTGGAACCATAACAGTCATGACCAACTGTCTACTGAGCACTTGCTGAGTGTCAAGTGGCCACTGCAATGCTACATTTCTATTTGATCATTGACATTGCATAGCATGTAAGAAAGAATCTTTATACTCACTCGCATCGGTCTTCAGATGAGGAAACTGAGATTTGTTAAGAATGAGGGAGAAAACTTCCCTTTGGTAAGTCAGTAAAGTGTGGATACAGGATGCAAAAGTATTTTTTACATCTACTTTAAAACTTTCTGGCTATTATTTCAATGTTGTCTATATTCATTCCATCAGAAAAGACTCAAGGGTTTCTATTGTTCCAGCATTGATCAAAAGCCTAAAGTCTTCCCAGAACAGTTAGAGCAAACACAGCTGTGAATACCTGAAGACAAAATTACTATACTTTCAAATTCTGGTGGGACACACAAAAGAGGTCACTGGCCAAAGACAAAATCAGAACCCAACACTGCAGACATTAAATCCTGATATTCCATGTCTGATATCTGGGGATCATAGTACTGGAAGATGAGTTCCCTAGAGTTTGAGCAATTCAAACTCTGTGTCCTTTCTGTTGCCACTCACCTGACGAATACCCGAACCAGATTTTTACAGATGCCTATAGCTTATTCCAATGACCAATGTATGTTGCTGTCTCTTTTGCCTTCGCTGGGTCACCATTGTAGCTTCAGCTTGACTTCTGTGACTTCATTACATTGTCCTATAAAGGATTGCTTCCCCCAGCATGATCCTGCAGCATGCTGCCTAGCTGCCAAGTGATCTTTGAAATATTGAAATGATAAATTATATTTGATATTATTATTTTGCTTCATAATATGAGTAAAGAAATCCTTTCTATTACTATGAATAGCACAGTATATTTCTTATGTTATTAATGAGTAAAATTATTAATCATCTACCCTATGTAAGTGATGTAAAAATCAAGTAGAGCAATGATATATTTCACTTCTAAATTATCAACCATTTGTCTTCCTTTTTAATAAACAAACCACCATTTTACCAATGACTTGAAATGTTACTTTTATTTCATCCTAATTCTTCTATATATTTCAAATACTTCATAAACTCTACATTTTTATTCCTCTCATTTTGTAGTCCTTCCTTGGTCTATAGCTGTAACGATGTCAGTGCTTTTAACAAATATAACATACAGTTTTGTATATATCAGAAGCTGGTTATTAGTTTTCTTTTATACAATTTTCTGTACATTGCATTTTTAATCTCAATTATTTCTAATTGACCTTATGGGATATTTTTTCCATCAAATTATTAAAGCCACAAATATTTTTGAAGTTTTCCTCTTTTCTATGAATTACATTCTTTTGTGACGTTTTTAAACTATGCTTTGTGAACAAGGACAAATAATTGAAGTGAAAATCATTGTTTTATTATATTCTCTAGAAGGAAACATTCTTGGGTGATAATTTTTCACCTTTTAATTCATTTTTTTACTGAATTAAAAGATTCTTGTTCTCTGTGAGGAATTTAAATAAGCTTTCATGCTATTTTGCAAAAGAAACAACTACTTTCTGATGCTTAGGCATATCCATGTCATTAATTTTGTGATGTCAGAGAGAGAGAGAGAGAGAGAGTGAGAGAGAGAGAGAGAGAGAGAGAGAGAACAAAACAGCTGTTAGCTGGTTTTTGTTTCTTCTCAGATTCCTTCTCCTTTACTAATAATATTCCAGACTCTGTGGAAGCTTCAGGCTGTAGAAGGCAACAGTCACCTTTCTACCTCAATGTGTATGCTCATGGTTTCTTCTTCATTCACCAAGGGCTTTCACTGCTTTTTATGAATTTTTTTCCCTGCTTGTCTTAACTGTCACTTTTAAAGGGACATCTGCCAGAATCAGGGCATCTTATAACTGTTCTTCATTAGAATTTCACAATTGTAATAAATGATAAAATTGATTGTTGTAGTCCAAGATAGACTACACGGACTATGAGATTCAACACTAATGTATGAATAAGCCAATATACAGAGAGATAAGTTGTTAAGCAATGGTAAACAGCTCTTACTTTGGGGTTCAGATAGTCACTTCTTTGTTGCTTCCAAATGAGCCTAGAGGGACACTCCTCATCTATATACATACACACAATTACACACATTGGTATATTTGTGGGAAAATTTTCCACTATTGCTTGCTATTTGTTACCATATAGTCAAGGGAAATTAGTGGGATTTATAAAATGAAAAAGTAGTTTCTTCCAGAGAGAATTTATATAAATAAAGGTTTGAATGATAAGTAAACAGGACAGGTAGTTTACTGGGTTCTAGAACATGAACATATGTAGATATCTGTATTTCTCATCACTGTTGCCTTGCCTCTCCTTGATGATGAGGTTGACATATGACTCATCCGTTTTAGTTCAGACCATTTTCTTGTGTTTTGTTTTTTTTTTTTTTGTAGCACAGTGGCTGCCAGCATCAATGCTTTAGCAACAGTGACTTTTGAGGATTTTGTCAAGAGCTGTTTTCCACATCTCTCCGACACGCTGAGTACCTGGATCAGTAAAGGCTTATGTAGGTATAGCTGGTGGATATTCTACGCCATATTATGAAAGTTAAATGGGATGAATATCAGAATCTTCCATATGCTGTTCAGGATGTATGGGTAGACATAAATATCCTCTGAAACATAAACATGTAAGTTCTCAAGCTCCCAAACTTCTTACCAGAACAGTACCAGGAAGGAATGGCTCTCTCATTTACCTTGCTCTGGTCCTACTTTTCAAGTATCTTGTGCTTTAATCTCTTTACATCAGTGTCACTTGATAATGCTGAGTTTATCTTACCAGACATTTTACATGAGGAGATGCTCTGTTCCACACTTTCTGGAAGCTGCAGTCTGTAGAAGGCAGCAGTTACTTTTCATACCTAAAGGGTATGTTCGTGGTTCCTCCTTCATTCACCAAGGGCTTTCACCTGCTTTTTATGAATCTTTCCCCCACTTGTCTTAACTGTCACTTTTAAAGGGACATTTTCTGCCAGAGTCAGGGCTCCTCATATCTGTCCTTCATTATAATTTCACAATTGTAATAAATGATAAAATTGATTGTTGTAGTCCAAGATAGACTACACGGACTATGAGATTCAACACTTGCGTAAGAATAAGTGTATATACAGATAGATAAGTTGTGGCCAGAAGATGACTGGCCACTTTATCTAATAATTGTTTCTTGAAAGCAAACACCATTTAATGTACTCTCAGGGAATGATTTTCTCATAATATTTTCTCCTATTCAAGTACTTACCAGCTTGACACTGCTTAGCTAGGAAGATCAGATTAGATCTTAAATTTCGGGTGGTATGGCCACAAGCCACATAACATTTTTTTAAAGCTGTTTTAGATCAATGTGAAATTGTTGTATTTTTTGCCCTCTTTTGTTGTCGTATAAAATTCTTACAGAACCATTTATCCAACTCTTGTTTGTTCACAAAATTTAAATCGGATTTGACAGAAGTGTGATCATTGTATATAATCGTTTTATTGTCCACTTCTTCAGTCTTCTCATTTTAGCTGTTTGTTTCCCTTACCTTTAACTTTTCTTTGGTGTTTTTGTCATACTTTTCCCCCCTCCATTCCTGATAGATACCTTTTGCTCAATATTACTTTGAACTAGCCTCAAATAAACATTTCTTCACGATAGTTATTTTTATTTTTGAGTTATGTTTTGTTCCTTATATTTTATTATAAAAATAATGTGGCAGCATATCAATACCATCATATACATACACAATTCTCCATCCGTTTTTCCCTAAACTTTGTCACATAGTCATCCAGCTCTTGGTCAAGCTATTAACCCACCATGCCGGTTGGCTTTTTAAAAGTAAACTGCAAACATCACTTCATTTTCTGTAATTATTTTAGCTTGCATATTGTTAACTAGAATTTAATATCTGTTTGAAGGCTTTTAATGTAAGAAATGCCTATAATGTAATGGGAAACTATTAAGTACGTACTTGCTGAGTTTTGACAAATCCATTGTCAAAGCGAGGGTTACTATTGCTGTGATGAACCATCATGAGTGAAAGCAAGTAGAAGAGGAAAGAATTTATTTGCATTTCCATGTAAATGTTCATTATATAAAGAAGTAATGACAGGAATTAAACAGGGCAGGAAGCTGAAGGCAGGGGTTGATGCAAAGCAGTGGAGGGGAGCTGCTTACTGGCTTGTTCCAGTATCTTACTCGGTTTGCTTTCTTATTCAAACCAGGACCACCTCACCAGGCATGGTCCCACCTACAGTAGTCAGGACCCTTCCACACCACATTAATTGCTAATTAAGAAAATGTCCTACAAATTGACTTTAGCTCAATCTTTTGGAGGCATATTCTCAATTTAGGATTCCATTTCCATTTCTCTAGTGACTCTAACTTGGGTCAAGTTGTTATAAAACTAGCTAGCACATGCATCTACCTATGGACCGTTGTTACTTACTAAGATATATTGTCATGATCAATATCTTACAAAGCTTTCCCATGAATTCTTTCATTATCTAATCTCAGCTTCCTCTAGATGAAAGCAACAACCAAATTCTGGTTATCCACTGTAGATTTTAACCTTTCTTGAATTTCTTATAAATGGAATCCCATAATGATCCAGATTTTGAAAGGTCTGTGTATGTTCAAATACATACAGTATCTATCTATCTATCTATCTATCTAACTAACTATCTATTCCAACACACATACTTTAATCATGCTTAGGTGAATGTAAGAAAACAAAACCATGGATGCGAGGTATTAACTGTCATTTGTGGATGGCCCTGGGGTGCTTCAGTTTGAAATAATTAGGAATAACCTCACACAACTCTTTCACGAACCCATTGTTCTTCAGTAGAAACACTTTGTTAACTGTCAAGGTTTCACATCCACTCGAGATACTCAGCTTTTGCGTTTACCTTCATTTTCATAAAACCTTTTTGGTGTTGGCTCCTGTGTGTTTGTTTTTCAGTTGAATCTGTTTTTGTTCTTCTTTATACTCACATTTCTTCACTTAAGTGATCTTGTGTAATCCCTGTTGTGAATTGAGATTGCCAGTTTTTAAGTGATATTTTTCTGATTATTTGGTAAATTATTTTCAGGAATATTCATTATATATTAATTAATCTCTGTGGTCTCATTTATGCATGAATGATAGGATGATTTTTTTCTCTATGTTTGAACAAGGTTAGATGGATGCAATCACATATTTGCTCACTGAAGTCTGAGGGTCTTTTTCACTATATTAATTAGAGATCCCAGAGGGTGAATGGACAGTATAGCCAGTGCTATCCTTAACTCCTGGCAGATAATCATGGAAAAGTATGATTAAGGAAGAAGCTATTTCTGAAACTTGTTGGACAAAATCCACAAGCACCATCCTTGTGAAAGTAATTTTGGATAGTTTTTTTGGATTTCTTTAGTGTAGTCCTTTCTCTGAATATGAACTCTTTGTGCACAGAATAGTTTGACCTTATTACCCTGGTGTATGGCATAACACCCAAACTTTAGGGAGGATCTAATAAGATTGAATCAATAGTCACATCAGGAGCTGGGTTGGCTCTTTAGGCATTTTAGTTTCATTTCCCTTTCAGGGATAAACTAGTATAACAAATACAACTTCGGAGACAAAAGCTTTATTGTAGCTTACAGGTTACTCTCCATCATTACAGGAAAGCCAAGGTGACAGGAACTTGAAATAGCTAGCTAACCTTACAGCCAAGAGCAGAGAGAATGAGTGCATGCATGCTGTGTTCAGCGTGCGTTCCCCATTTTATACAGTCCAGGATCCCCGATGCAGAGAATGGCAATACTCACAGCATTGTGTGTGTGTATTTGTGGGGGTGGGTTCCCACCTCAAAGTAACCAAGATAATACTCAATAGACATACCCATGGACCAACTTGATGTAGACAATCCCTCAGGGAGACTCCCTTCCCACGTGATTCTAGACTTTCCTAAGTTGACTATTAAGACAGTAGTGATCCCATTGACTAAGAACGATACTGTGTCTCTTATTCACTCTGATTCTGTCATCTTTCCTTCTATTTTGTTGAGCTAATATAGGAACATGCTCTTACGATGTTTCTAAAACAGAAATGTGTAAAAACAATAATTTTTTAAGGAGAAGAAATCATCTTTAAAAGTCACTAGACGATACAATGACTTCAATGTCAAGCTTCTGGGACACCAGAGGCTCTTTGTGATGATGGATAAACAAACCTGTATGTTGTTATATGAGCAAGTTGATCATTAATTGTAACAGTGTAATAGTGTTATTAAGGGCCGTAAAGATGTTATGAATAAAACACCAAAGGGTGAAGCAAGAAAAGCTTTCAGATTTTGGAGCCTGTGTGGTAGTATGTATTAATGCTGATTTAGACATTAAAAGTGAAAATCTGTCCGTATTTTAAAAAGTCCAGTAGCTTCTTCTTTAGCTTATTGCTGGTGAGTGGCTGACCTAGAGTTGGTGCCCACAAAATTAGCTTGGACTTGCTTGAACCCTTTCTACATTCACGTTGTTTCATGTGACAGACTTCTGGAATGACAGAAAGAAATCTTTAGATCCTGGACACATTCATTTTCCCTGAGGAAAGGTTACAAAAATCTGAGTAGAGACTGTGCTGGCTGTGAGCAGAAAGTTTTCTTTCTACCGTCCTTCAGGAGGATGTGAGCTGGACACAGGGCTGGGTGCTCAGGGTTGACCTCAAGGAAATAGATCATCTTTTTCTTCTTGCAGGTCTCCTTTTCGGTATCATGTGTACCTCCATGGCTGTGGTTGCATCTTTCATGGGGAGTGTTGTACAGGTAATGAAAGAGGGAGAATACATTTGATTTTACATTGAATTTCCCCTGTTACCCTTTCTAACGGCATGCCTATTCTAAGGCCCAACATTAATATTTATGGGCACCAGATCCAACTAGAACATACCTGAAAATTTCAACCAAAATTACATTCAGAAGTATGACTTGTAATGGGTTTCTCAGTTCAGAGAACATGTGTTCTCACATTTCCTCCAATGACTTACGATCTTTTGTTTTCTCGTTTTCACTGTTATCAGTAGTTTTTTTTTTTTTTTTAAAAATCATCCAACTTGATGAAACTATGAGTCTATGAAAAAAGTTTTTGAGAGATTTTTCCATTTACAGCTCATTTGTAATTAAGGTGTGGCAGACACCTGTAGTGACTGATGGAAAGAAATTGGTATCTGTAGTGAGTGAGTTAAGACAGCTGGACTCATTCCACTGTCCTAATTCAGCTGAGTATTCTGGCCCAACTGATTTGATTGGTTCAAGTGTGTGCCACATAGTCCACACAGCATGGATGCTGGCAGGCTAGCTATGGAAACCCCTGTCTTGTCTTTCTGGTGAGGTGAGTGTCCATTCATTTTTCTTGCCACATCTGAGTAAGTAAAGACAATTGTTACTAATTTTTTTTTTTACTCTACTTCTTCACTATTTGAATATAGTAAATCAGTATGCAGATTCTGATTTTCCATATGGAAACCAACAAAAACACAAACCCCACATGTCTGAGTGATTGCACTGAATCTACTTTCCTTTTCACAAAAAACACCCCTATGTCCTTGTGGGTGATGCTGATGGCTATAATTTTCAGTGCCATGAAAGTTAAATCACTTCCTTTAATTAATGGGGATTTTTTTGGTGATTTGTTTATTTGAGTTTGGTATTCAAGTCCTATGGTATTGTTTTAGTGTAGGAATTTACAAAATGTGTCTTGAAAAGTTTCATTCATGAAATGTTCCATGGGAGACAATTTCCACAGTCAGGTCTCATGACCAACATGCCATACACATGGTATTCCCTTAATGCATGTGAGGAAACATATAGTACTCTGAAGGCTGTGAGAAATCCAATGGCTAGGAAAGCTGTTTATCTCAAAATAGTGTACTGGAGGATGTGGGGTAGGATCAGAGGAAAGCAGGAAGGCTTTTTCTATAAGGAGGGCCTCAGAGAACTTCCTTCGTGACACCTCTGATTTGCACTTCTTTGCTCTTCTAGTTTTTAATCTTCTGCCCATTTCTTATGTCCCATGTTCTGATATTCACTAGTATCACATCTGAATTAACAAAGGATACTAAATTTCAGCTGGTTTTCTTTCAGAAGAGAACGATACTAAAACTTGTGAAGGGATGACCAGATTAATTAGGATTAAAATTTAAAAGCCTTTTAGTATTCCTGACAGTTAAAATGTTGACAGACATCTTGCCATATAATATTTCCAGACATGTTTTATCCCAACTAAAGCAGGTCTTCTCTAGATCTTAATCATTCTAGCATCGAGAAGTCATGCCACAAAAATCAAAACTCCATAGCAGGGGACAGCATGGACAAATACAGTGAGAGTAGTGGGCATTTCAGGGTCACCCCTAATATGTGGTGCACAAACACATTTCTGAGTTTTCTTTCAGAATCCACATTAAACCTCACAAGAAAAAAATTCTTGAAGTGGGTATAAAATGCCCTTCTGACATTTTAAGCAAGGTAAGCTTAGCTAGATGCCATGACAAGTCCTGTAAGCAGCTCCAGAGCTTTAGAGTACACATTCCTATATATTGACCTCTAATTGTAGCAGAAGCTCAGAAGGAATGTAGACTTTGAAGTAGACACCACGTTAGACTAGGTTTAGGTTTGTCTGCTTATAAGGATACGGAATAAAAGGAAAGTAAACACAGAGTTCTGCTGCCTGTATAGACAGCAGGTACACACCCAGGAAACATTTGATCATATATATATTTAAAATAGAACCCCTTGGATTGAATTTCTGTTGTTTTTCTGCTATGAGACATAAAAGGCATTGCAAGTCTTCCCCCCATTCAAGAGTAGATATGCATCTTTAATATTTTATTGACTCTTTTAATGATAGCTACTAATTATTGAGCTGCTACATCATGATGAATTAATCTTACCTCTAGAAACGAAAATACCACAAAAATTAAATAACTAACGACAGAGGAAAAGACACTTAATCTTATATGCCCCTGTCTTATCAAAGTGATAATAGAGATTGAATTCTTTGAAAATGAATCAGGAAAAGAAATCATAATCATATATTGCAGCTCATATTTCTGGAAAAAAAACATACGTTATGGCTGGAGGTAGTGGGAAGATCTCTTGGCCGTTTATATTTTCATAAAACAAGAAAGTGAAAGTTGAATAAATATATTAATAGCATAAATTTTATCAAGTCCTAGTATTATGTAGCAGGTTATAGTGAGTATTCTAACTGATAGGCTCTCTCAAAGCCAATTTCTTCTTTAAATAAAATAAGGAGGGTATTATGGTGATCTTTGCTCTTGGTAGTTTTTTTATCATCTATTTGTCTATCATCTATCTATCATTCATCTATCTGTCATCTATCTATCTATCTATCTATCTATCTATCTATCTATCTATTATTTTCCTATTTATTTTTCACATTTAGTTATTCAAGGTAAGATTTCCATGTGCAGTCATGGCTGTCTTGGAACTAGCTCTGTAGACTATGCAGGCCTCAAACTCACAGCCTGGTTAAAAAGAGAGTTCCAGGACAGCCAGAGAGGGTTGTTACACAGAGAAACCCTGCCTCAAAAATCAAAAGCAAAAACACAGATAAACAAACAAAGAGGTAAACAAACAAAAACCAAACCAAACCCAAAATTTCGTGATAATTTTTAAAGACTGCTTTTGGTAAAGAAAATATAAAAATTGAAAGTCAGCCAAATCCAGAGGTTTATATGACTTTGTCCACTCTCTAAATAAAAATTTTACTTGAGTGTCTTTTTAGCAGCCACAAGTTTCTTTTCTACAAACTTTGTTTACTGTCACTGTCCTGAGTGGGTGAGTGAGTGTGGGGAATGATTGGGTAACTGTTTGGAGTGGGTCTTCTGGATTGCTGATACCTGGGTGGCACATGGCAAACAAACTTAGAAGATCTTGGGAGCATTCTAAAGCTTTGACCCTGATATAACATTCCCACAGTATGGGTACAGATACAGACAGTGCTAGGACAAAGGAGCTTTACATGTGTTATATGTGCATGTGTTATATGTGCATGTGTTATATGTGCATGTGT
>JADRCH010000075.1:9929223-9953866 GCA_019843965.1 Rhynchomys soricoides
TCTCTCTCTCTCTCTCTCTCTCTCTCTGTGTGTGTGTGTGTAAAAATCAGAAAATAAGTAACACATTTCGAAACAATCCCATTCTCATACCTGGGTATAAGAAATTCTTTGAAACAGTAAGTATGAAGGAAGAATAAATGCTATGTATGTTTTTCACCCCAGCCCCAAGGTAATACTATTTTACATTCAGGACTTCATTATAGAGCTTTGAGGTTTGTGCACTGTGCAGGGAGACCTCAATGAAGAAAAGAAGGGGTGGATTATAAGCCATGCTTTATGTTGTCCTCACAGGGACTGTGTGGCACAATATTGCTTTTGTTCAGAGGAAGGGGAACCGAGGTTGCAATAAAAGTAGTGATATTGGTAGCTGGAGAGATATCTTAGTAGTTAAAATCACTGGCTGCTCTTCCAGAAAACCAGGTTCAATTCCCAGCACCCACACTGCAGCTCTCAATTGTCTATAATTTCAGTTCCAGGGAATCTGGAGTCCTTTTCTAGCCTCTGTGGCAAAGCAGGTTCATGGTTCACAGATATTAATGCAGACCAAAATATCTATGCACAGAAAATAAAAATTAGTAAATAAATAAAAGACATAGTAAAGTTTCTTCTTCAAATCTTGTTCTACTGCTTTGTAAAACTCAGTTATTTGAAATTTTTCTTATGTATTATAGTCACAGACTGAAATAGTCTACTTTCATTAATGCTTAATCTTCAAGGTCTTACTTGTGAAGGATATTATAAACCTAGGATTAAGAAAACTACAGAGATCCCAAGTTGAGTGACAGTTTTATTTTTAACCTTCCTGCTTGTGAACTGAGCTGCTGTCTTCACATCAGGATCAACTACCTGGCTCCCAACCTCTTTATTTTGTGATTTTAGGAAAACAACCAAACCAAAATGAAACAAAAGAAAACATCCAGAACCTAATTAATATGAAACAAAGAACTCTTTGGAAGGGTTCTAGGCTGCCCTAGCATGGCAAACATGACACCAGCAGGTTTTGGCCTTTCCCCCCTTTCTTCTCTTTTGCTAAAAACCAATAGATTATTTTCCTAAAGCTAGCCCCAGGTTCCATTCCTTTATTTACACACCAGCTCATTCCTGAGACAAAACACCAAGGTCCAACAACCAAAATTTACTATCTAGCTAACATATCCAGTCAGAACTTAGCCACTCGTCCTAGCACAGACTCCCTGTTTTATTTTTTCTTAAAAACTCACTCCTGCAAACAAACAAACAAACAAAAAACCAAAACAAGCTGCTTGCACCTTTGTCTGATTCAGAGGCAGTCTCTGACCCCTTGCTTGCCCCTTTGGGGTAGTAAATCTCCTTTGTGCTGAAAATTTTGTTATCAAACTTTAGGCCTTGGTCTGTATTATGTAAATTACTTTTTTAGAGTGTTTGATATTTAGTTGTATATTTGAAGATACCACCTTCCCTGATTTAAGACATTTGATCCAGAACCACACTGACATTCTTCAGCTTTTGCACACTATCCTCAACCTCCGATCTCTCTTAGTCTCTCTGTCTCTTGCATTCTCACTCATTCACTCACTCACTCATACATTAAGAAAAATTATACTAGCATTTTAAAGATCACCGACGGTTGCTTCCTTGATGCATTATTTACTAATCAGTATAAAGTTCCATACTAACAATATATGATTGAAGTGTGCCTAGTCTGTAGAAAGCACTGACTGACAATTAGAACTCTATTTTAAAAATATCTTTTAACAGATTAATGGAATACTGTGGAACATGTTATTTGAACCTCAAAATATTGGACAGGCACAAAATGGTACTTAGACATAACAACAGGCCATAGAAGGAATCAGATCAATGTGTTTAACTCTTGTGACACTGCTTCCTTCAGGAACCTCTAGATGGGTTAGCTCGCCCTCTCTGGTACTCAACAGAACTTTATGGGGTGAGGTATTTACACTGGTTTTCCTAGCCAGAAAGTTTGCAAAGATTCTGGGAGGATGACCTCATCAGCCTTCACATCTTAGTGTAAATGTCATTCTGATTTGGTCCTCAGTAGGACTTAAAGGGGCAGAACACTAACCAGGTGTGCTTTGGGGTTCAAAAATAAAGTGTGAGGGAAGTCCAGATTGGCTAGTAGAATCCAGGAGGACTGGCTGAGATGTTGATGCTGGAGTGGAAAAGAAAGAAATAGTGAGAATGATCCTGATTTTACAAGTACTGACCTAAATGATTCTGGAAATACGATTTAGATAAAATTTAAAATGAAATACACTTCCTGTTATTTCTTCAGTTGGCCTGCAAAATTTACTAGTAGAGGAACATTTTTCAAATAAATACTTGACCACAATTTAACTTTCTAGTCCTGAACTTTCTCGACCTGACAATTTGTGAATTTGTAACTGCTAGCTCTCACCTCTTTCTGCAGTCTCCCCAGTTCTATAATAGCTTCACCTCTCAAACTTGTTTTCAAGCTGTTCAAAAAATAACTCACCCTTCAAGTCGATACTGTCTGTACTGAAATGGGAGGTCTGGAGCACTGAAGCCATTTAATCCATCTCCTCTTTCTTAATAGGCAAGCAAAGAGGCAAAGATGTTGACCCACTTTTAATAAGACCAGTTTGCAATTTATTTTGCTTTTGGTCTAAGAAATACAAAACTCTGTGCTGGTGTGGAGTTCAGCATGACCAGGAAACAGAGCAGGTGAGCAGATGAATGAGCTTCTTAAAACAAGTGTTGACTTCCACAGTATTTCCTTCGCCCACCCCCTACACCCAACCCCATCTCCTGCCAGAGGAGTGGATCTGGGGGAGAGCAGAGGTGTGGGTGTGCGTGTGGAGAATAGGAAAGCGTAGAAGCAGCAGAAACTGCTGCCAGGATGTCATATATGAGAGAAGAATAAACTAACAAACAAACAAACAAACAGCGAACAAGCAGGTATTGGCTTACTAAGTTCTCAACCTTTAGTTGAGTTCTTAACCTTTCTAATGCTAATGTTGAGAGCCTTTAATATTATTCCTCATGTACTGGTGACACCCCCACCACAAAATTATTTTCCTTGCTACTTCATAGCTGTATTTTTGCTATTGTTATGAATTATAATGTAAATATCTGTGTTTTCCAATGGTCTTAGTTGATAATTTTAAAGAAGAAGGAGTGTCACCCCCTGGGGAGGTGCCTGTGGGGGCCTTCTGCCCCTTTGCAACAATTGCTAGTGAAAGGGCTGTGAGAATGGAAAACAGTGAATGTCAGAGCTTGAAAGGATCAAGCTTTTGACCTCAGAGCCCACAGCTGATGGTCTTGAAGTGTGTGTGTTGATGGGTAAATGTGCCTCGTGGCTAGATTGTTGACACTGCTAGTGATCAGTTTCCCAAGTCTCTTTTAGCTCCTGAGAGGTGAGTTCCAGGAAAAATAATATTAAAATAAGTCTTAGAAACAGAACAAAATGCAAGACGCCGTCAAAGGTGCTCTGTGAGTTCATGAGTGAGAGTCAGACAGCCTAGGTTCTAACCCTGGTTCCAAGTCTTACTTCCCTTTTGTTATTTGAGACCTAATGACAAAAGTTTCTAATTCTCTACCATACTACATTAGTTATTTCTTCCTGTTTATCTCTTACCAAAATTCCTGACAGAAAGTCTCAAAGGAGGAGTGGTAGGTTTCTGTTGTTTGTTGTGTTTTGGTTTGGTTTGGGCTTACAGTTTCAAATGGTTCATCCGTGCTGGCTTTATCCCACACACTTGGACAGATTAGATTAGCGGGAGCAGGAGAAGGAGGCAACTACTGAAATTCTGGTGGGGATTACACAGAAGGAAAGTGTGCCTGTAGGGGTCAGAGCAAGCTATAGCCCCAGCTAAAGCCCCTAGTGATCAGTTTTTCCAGATGGGCTCCACTTCTAAAGGAGTTCCAATCTCCCCAGCTGCATCACCAGCTGATGTGAAACTGTAAGCAACGCTTCACACTCAAACCATTACAAGTGTAAATAGTGGGAAGTTAATCAAAGAAAGAGCAACTACGC
Organism: Rhynchomys soricoides; assembly: GCA_019843965.1. NCBI lineage: Eukaryota > Metazoa > Chordata > Mammalia > Rodentia > Muridae > Rhynchomys > Rhynchomys soricoides. Next base: position 9,933,221 of record JADRCH010000075.1, read on the forward strand.
CTAACTTCCTTAGGTTCTTTTTACCCAAGAAGTACATTTGTGTTCAACACACTAGAGACCTGTAAAATTTGCCTTCTCATCAATTAAAAACCATGATGCTCAGCTTGAGCTCTAAGTAAATTGCACTGACCACCTACAATGGAGAGAGAGCAAGCTGAGGAACAGCAGAAGAACTGGGCAACAATGGCCCTCTTCAGGAGGAGTCAGGACATGCGTTTGTATGTTCTGAGCTCCAACGTTAGGACTCTGAGAGGATTGTGAGGAAGTTCTGAGAAAGTGGAAATGAACACAAACCTATCCTGGTCATCCTTCGCTAAAGAGCAGTAGTTCCACAATGTCCCCTAAGTTGGTTTTAAACATGTCAAGACTGGCTTTTAATAAGTGTCTTTCCATATTCCTCAGGATTACCTTGACAGTGCCTGGAAACAAGGGGTTGAATCTGGACTACAAAATGGACTCAAACAAGACACCCTATCTCAGATTCCAGGCTACAAGCCCCAAGGCAAAAGCTACAGCAACAATGTGCAAGAGAAGACCACTTACTTCTAGAACAATACATGCAACTGATTATATGTTCACACACATGCATGCAATGTACTTCATGTCATTTCTTCTTGTTGCCTTGTGTACAGATTCTTGTCAGAAAAGAAGGATGTCCAATACCTATTTATACTTATTTATAGAAATGATGTGACTGTTTCTCAGGATGTTCTTTTGGAAGTCCCAAATTCAGGTGTGAAAAATCAGCTGAGGCCCAAAATGCTTAATGCCACCTGACTGAACAGGACTGAGTTTAATCATGATGAGGGGAGTTACAGTTTCTTTGATTCTTGTCAGATTAAAACTCTGGATTTATTGTTTATTTCTTTGTAGGTTTTTGTGCTCAGAATTAAGCACACAGGTCCTTGCTCTTACAAATTATCTGCCTGGCCACTTACCCTAGTATTTTGAAGTTGTAACCATCAAAATATCTTGGTGAAATAGAAAACAAACATAACTGGAAATCTGCACATTCAATGCTGCTCTGACAAGGCAGATAAAATAGGAATGGTATCGTCTTCAACCTCATGTCTCACATGTATGTAGACATGTAGACATAGTCATGCCTACCCTGTGGTCACAGCTAGAACACTTTTCTTTTCTTAGTACCCTCACAGGTCTCCATTATGCATTCCATTAGTCATTTCTGCTGCTGGAGCTACAATGACCAAACCTTAAGGACAATTGTACTGAGTACAGCAGGAGAAAAATCAGTCTTCACTGTGGGAGCAATCACATATAATTAGACTTTTCAGTTTGTGCTGTTGAAGCAGTGCTTCTTCATTTCTGTCATTTAAAAATGATAAATTTGGTGCTGGAAAGATGGTTCAACAGTTAGGAAAACTTGTTGCTTTTCCAGAGAACCTGTGTTCAATTTCCAGCACCCAAGTTGAGTAGCTTACAGCTGCCTCTAATTGCAGCTTTCATGGGAATCTGATGTCTTTTATGACTTACATTGGCATTCACATTCATGTGCACATACTTGCACATAGACACATGCACTTACACATAATAAATAATTAAAACATTTTAAGTGGAAAAAAGTCTATGCTTATCCAGAAGATAAGCGTCTAATCTACAAAACTGAATAAAGGGGAAATCAACTTTATTGAAAGCTGTGAGGTCAGACAGCATATTTTAAATGAACTCTGAAAAGAACATACCATTTACAGCAGAGATCAATAGCCACAGAGTATTATAAAATTTCCAAAGAACTCATCCAGGTCACATGTACAAGATTAAGTCACTCCATCAGATGCAAGCACTATATTAGTTTTAGTCTGGAGAACAACTTCAAAGTTCTGGAACAGAACCCATCCAAACTGAACAAATATGCCTTTATGTAGAAGCAGAAGGAAATATGAAAGAATAAACATATTACCCAGGGCTTGGAACTGTATTAATTGTGTGAGGAAGTGGAGGACAACTATGAAATGCACAGTCAATAGGCTCAGCGAGTCCCAGCATTCCCATCCCCAATCCCCATTCCTTACTCTCAAAATGGCAGCTCAGAATGGTGTTACAGGGCCATGTTCAGTGTAAATGGGTTAAACATGGGGCTGTTTTGCCATAGAATGTCCAGATACTCCTCAATACATTGATGTGTGAGTGGTGAGTTTCTCCAAATGGGAAGTGTACTAAACTCAATGCTAGCCTTTGTGCCTTCTTTCCATAATGACAAACCCTGGTGAGGCTAAGAATGTATATTTCACTAAACTCATTTAGATGGCTGACATTCTCTTTGTCATTATTTGAACCAAAAAAGTGTAGTTTGTTGGTTGATACAAGGTATCTGAATCAAATGGCTTAGACTCTAACAGGAGTTCTGACACAAATTATCCTGGTCATTTGGAGAAAAGACTTTTAAAAGTATTAGTATATTTTCCAATTAAAAGGAATAGAAACTATTTTTATTTAACAGAATTATTGTGAGGATTTAAACCAGTGACTGGTCAGTTGCCATTGTGCAGTATATGAAAAAAAAATGGTGTTCATTTTGACTGAAATTGTTTAACTGTTTCTCTTTGAAGACACTGACTTAGTACATGTTTTACTAGGATGCTGTGAAAAAACTAGAACTGATGAGATAAACATAGTTACGAGTCAAAAATAATGTCCAGAATTCCCAATCACTGGATTTTATGTTAGAGTATCCATAAAACATTATTAAAAGGTCCAACATTCCCCAAAATGGGATGGATCTTATCATATCCACAAGTTAATTACTGGAAACAACATACTCTATTATAGTTTATTAAGTCTTATATTTGTAAAGTCTAGTGTTATACAAACATCCTAAGCTAAGTTAGTAACTCAGTATACAAAAGCAAGGGTGAATCTTAAAACAGAGGCAGGGGCACCAGGTTTGCTTTTGTTTAAATGAAACAGAATTTTCTGAGTAATTTTACTATTTTGTGACTACAGTGTTTCAACAAGAATAGCAAATCCCACAAGCTATGATGCTTTCACACAGTATTTAAAAACAAGTATCAGCGAAATGTTTTACAATTTTCTCAGAACATTAGAAAATACACACATCATGAAAATTATCAGTTTTACCTCATCTGTTCTCTTAGTAATAAGTTCAGAGTTTTTTTCAGAATATTTCAGAAAAAAATTCAGAATTTGTTTAGTATCCGTTGTATATTTACATATTCCATGTACTTCAAAATCAATTGTAGCTTTTGATTGATAGAAAAATCACTGTTGGGTTATTTCTATTTATAGTTCTTGGAAGGATTAAATGCTACAGTTTCAAACTCCTGAGGAAGTCAATAAAGATTGGCAAACATGTGAATGACAAACACTAAAAGGCATACTTTTCTGATACAATATGCTTCGGGTTTTTAGTATCAGAAGTCTTCAAAATAGATTTATACTTAGTAATATATAGCTACTTAATATAGATTTAACTGTTTGGTTTTGGACCCTGGGACAAGGGACTGAACGAAGTGAGTGTTTTATATACCAAAGCAGACTTGGCTTCTAGGTTCTCCCAGCATCTCTCAGTCCCTAATCTGGAATACCCTGCCCCTAACCCTGAGGCTGAGCTGACCTTCCCCTAGAGGCTTTTTGCTATATAATCCGACATTTTGGTCTCTCCTCTCTCTTTTCTTCTCTCTGTACAGGTGGCCCCTGCCTCCCTCCCTCTCTCCCTCTCCCTCTCCCTCTCCTTCTTCCCCTTCCCCTCTCCTACCCCCTTTCCCCATGATGACTTCCCTGGGCTTGATCCTTGGCCAATGAACTCGCCCATCAGAGAGCAGCTTCCCAATAAATCTGCCTTTAATATAATCTAATCTTGTTTGAATTGGCTTATTTCACTGGCAGCAGAGAATAACCTAGAGGATGGTGATGAAACCTGGGAGAAGTTGAGTCTCCAACTTGATTCCTTCTGTCTTTCTAGGCCATATGGGGCCCACTTCTGACAGTTTATCCTTCTCCACTGGATATACCATTTCTTTGGACTCCATGAGTTCCCATCCCCAGCATATGTCAGAAATACCAACACTATTGAATTGGCATCCCAATTTTTAGTCTGAGATCTAAGGAAGGGTTTATGTAGGGCCTTAACCTTGAATAAGACATCTCAATATCAAAGGCTCCCACCAAAACCATGACCTGGTCTTTGTTCGGAATAGGGCTAACTCAGCAGAGAGAGCCAGATGGGTCCTGAACCGGCTTAGACAGTAGCCCTGGGGAAAGGGGGACATAGGGGAGGGAGAGAGAAAGAGAGAAAGGTGCACACGCATTCATAGAGAGAGAAGAGGAGGAAAAGGAAGTGATGGTGGTGGAGGAGGAATATATGTATACATATACACACACACACACACACACACACACATATATATATATATATATATATATATATATATATATAGAGAGAGAGAGAGAGAGAGAGAGAGAGAGAGAGAGAGGGGGCACAAAATGTCAGTCTCTTTTCCCAAGTCTGAAACCAAACAATAATCATTATTGGGAGTTTCAGTTTTTTTTTTTTCTTGGCAAATTAGAGAAACCAAACCAAAACAACCAACCAAACAAACAAACAAAAAAACCCCAACATCTTTAGAAGAAAATGTTCAACGATAGTAATACTTCTGTTTATCAATTGGAAATTACATGGGATAATTTTGTTTTAGTAAAATTTAACACAGATTTGTACGCATGAATTTTGGGATACTTCTTAAATATGATTTATTTTTTTATACAGCTATTTGATTTTAAAGAAAGTCTTTAGAAGATGATGTATAATTAAGGTTATTTGAATTGTTTCTTTTAAAAAGGAACTCAGATTTTAAAAAATACATCAAAATGACCTTTGTAATATTTCCTATGTATGTGTGCACTATGGTCTACTACTCTGAAAACCTTTCTGTAAACATTAGAGACAAAGATGGACCTGTCAGCTAACAAGTAAACGCCTTATAATAAGCTTCACCATAGTATATACAACGTTTCAGGTTAAGTATGTAGTGCTTCGTTTATTTGATCCTTAAGGAGCACATACACAAACACAAATACACAAGATAAAGAAAAAGTCTCATTTATTTTTGTGCTCAAAGATGAACTGATCTTCTTTGCTCTCTGGTTAGAAGAAAGCAAGATATGTTCACCAGTGATGCTAAAGAGGCATCTTCAAAGGAGACTTGTTTTTATACATAGGTCAGATGTTCCCAAGTTGCCCTACTATCTCTAAAGCATAGCTGCCACTAATATTTGCAATTGGATTGTTTTTAGTTCTGGTCATTCAATTCCTTTGATTCCCATTTAGATGAAGACACCAAGAAAACTAGTGGTCTATTCATATGAGATAGAACTGAGACTGTAAGACTTAGCATCCTATATGACTGGGTACTAACATGTCAATTGTGTTGGGGGTTGGTATTGTACACGGTATATTCAGATGTTGATTTCTGTGCCCAGAGATCTGGTTACAGTCCAGATGTTGGTGTATGGTTAAGCATCTCCAGCCTCAATATTATGTAAAAATTGTTTCCAACATCTCTGATTGCTTTTTAAAAAGAACTGATCAGCTAATGGCTGCGCAGGAGAAGACAGAGGTGAACATTCAGTCTCAGTCAGGAGGTTCCAAAGGGACCAAAGAGGGACAGAGAACTAGGAGAAAAAGAGAATATGTGCAAAGACTATGTGGAAAGACCAGGAGGATTCCCTAGGAGATCTCAATGAGAGAACAGCCAGGAGGATACACATGGACCAGAGCAAGCCAGGGCAAGATGCAGATGCAGGTAAAAGACTATGTGGCTCAGAAACAGGCAGCCTTAGAGGGCTAGAACATGTCAGAATCTGCACATCTTAGTGTTGCTAATTTGCTAATAAATCTACTAGGTTACCTTGTCAATTATTTGGAAGCTAAAATGGGCTAGAACATGTATAGAAACACCCTGCAGTTATTTGGAAGCAAAAGGGGAATAGACCTCCCCCAAATACTATCACACAATTGTGTTTCTGAGAAGTGTCCCAAATATAGCTCTCATGTTTCCTTTTCTGACTAGTAATTTATGAAATTTGCTTTTTCAAAAACAAAGTGGGTAGGGATATTGTGCTTTACATCCAGAGATTTAAGTTGGAAAAATTGGACTGAATAAGTCAGTACAGATCTAGGCTCTAAAATTGTGCCTTGCATTCTTTGGGAAGGACAGCAAAGTGCATGCTGACTGTCCACTGTAACCAAGAATTGCCACTTAGAGTCTAAGAAATGTGGGAGGGACTTTATCAGGGAGAGGTGTCAGCTCACCTGTTACAAAGCAGTAAGAAAGTGGAGTAAGGAATCCACTATGGTACTACTCCCTGAAGGCAGATCTAGGCAGCAACAGTCATTAATCTTGACTTTCAACCAACCTACATGCTTTCATTTTTACTTTTAAAAAAGACTTAGTGTGGGTGAAACAAGGATGATCTTTAGAAGGAATGCCACCAAATATAGTCACAACTATAATTCCAGATGAACCAAGATGACAAGCTTGTGAAAAGACAACACAAACCCATTTGTCTCCATTTAAGGACCAGGTATGATTTTTAAAAGAAGGCCATAAGTCTCAGAAACAAGGTCATAAAACCCCCTCCCAAAGAACAGCCTGGGGATAACCATATCTTATCCCAGGAAGGGCAATCTGTGCTGGGCAGTCTTATCTCATCCTGTAGTTAAACATTTATGACATAGGAAAGCAAACCACTGACCACCTTGCACAAACCAATCAGAAGCTGTTGACTCCTGTCACTTCCCCAGTACCACCATTGAAATTTTTAGATTACCTATCCCATTCTCTAAATATAAAAGAACTAACAGTAACCAATCAAAGTTACACTAATGTCTCTGCTTTGACCCCTACCAATTACATGAGAGATTATCTAATCCTTCTAAAGGATTCCCCTAATTCACTAAAAGAAGGCCTGCGTACCTTTGTCTGGCTTCACCATTTTGGAGAATGGTTGAAACCCCCCACCCCCACTGCATGCTGGTTGATTCTGCAGAATAAATGCTCTATGCACTTGCATACTATCTGAGTCTGGGGTCTCCTCTCAGCAATTTTCAGACTCTTACACTTGATTGGAAGAAATTTATCACCTGCACAATGACAAAAGCCCAGTTTTTTCCTATAAAAGTAAGAACCTGGGCTGATCAATAGTTTAAGCAAAAACTCAATTAATCCTTTTAATAGCCTATGCAATGTTGGCACATTTCCTTTTGAATAAAAATGCTTATAAGAAAACAGTTAACTTTCCAAGAAAAAACAGGGTTTTTGGTCTACTCAGAATGTTCTCTTTGAGGCTCCAAAGACAGTGGGAGTAAGATAAGATGTTAGTGCACTCTCAGTGCTGTTTGGAAGCCTTTGCGATGCTGTACTTTAGGGAAAATGAAGTACACATATCTCATGACATCCATTTTGATTTTTGTTCTTTTACTTCAATTGACCAATTAATCTATCCAGCCATGTCATTCAATAAACATGGATTTTCAAGTTAAACCATCAAGTATAAAACCAAAAATAGGTAAGTTGGTGATTCTTGGATGTAAGAGTCTATCACAATAGCCTGTACTGCATTTGTGCTTGAATTCATATCCAATCCCAGGGAAATTGTGTTGGTTATTATCATAATGAATTGTCAAAAATCTGGTCAAATCCTCATCTCCTTGGTTCACACCTTATGCTCACTTGCAAGTTATGGTGATCAGAATGAGAAATTCCTCCTACAGGCTCATGTGTTTGACTACTTAGTCCCCAGCAGGTAGTACTTTCTGTGACAGTTATAGAGTCTGTAGAAGGTGGAACTTACTGGAGGACAGCCATCACTGTGGGCAGGCTTTAGGGTTTTAGCTACATCCCATTTCCTGTTCCTTCTCTCTGCTTCTTGTCATTGGATGAAATGTAATCAGCTTCTTGCTTTTGACTTGCTGTTGTGCCTTCCTCACCATGATGTGTTTATCTCTGTAGAACCACAGACTAAAATAAAGCCTTTCTTTCTTAAAACAATATTTATTTTTGTGTTATGTATGTGTTTTGTATGCATTTGCTTTTGTACACCACATGTGTGCCTGGTTCCACCAGAGGCTGGGTGAGAATATACTGGATCTCCTGGAAATGTAGTTACAGATAGTTGTAAGCCACTAAATGGGTGCTGGGAGCCAAGGAGGGATCCTCTGGAGAAAGAGCACCAGGTGCAGTACTCTTATCTACTGAGCTATTTCTTCAGACACTTATGTTTGTTATTTTGCTTTAAAGAATTATTTGCTCCATGAGGTTTTGATAATGTTTGGGAGAGGCAGAGTATGTGTGAAGAAACAAAGTGCTCTGGTGTGGTAGAAGCCTATTTATCCTCATGTGACCTAATCAAACTTATTTTCTTATCTGCTTCTAGCACAGACATCATTGGTATTAATGTGATATTTCACCTGCTCCTTAACATGAAAACACTTATTTTATCCTTTTTTGTATGCATGAGTGTTTATGTGTGTAAATGTGCATTTCTGGTGTTTATGTGTGTGCATGTGTTGTATGTGTGTGTTCATGTGCATGCATGTGTGTGTAGACTATAAATCAATGTCCAGTATTTTCTATTGATTTCCACCTTATCTTTTAAGACAGAGATTCTCACTAAGTCTGGAGCTCACAAATTGGCCACACTGACTGGCCCCTGGGATCCTCCTATCTCTACCTCCCTGGAGTTGGTGGTCACAGACATATACTACTGTATTAGGCTTTTTTGGTCAGTGTTGATGCTCCAGCCAGACTTAGGTTGTCATGTGTGCATAGCAAACACTTTACCTACTGATCTTCCCAGTCCTGTGAATGACCATAAGACAGGAATCTTATCTATCAAGAGACAGTCTGAATGTGATAAGTTTCTTTAATAATAATATTATTGTTTGGGAGCTAAAGACGGCGCAATCTTTAAGACAGCACAATCTTTCAAACCCATCCCATTCAACAGATCCCAGTTTAATAATTAAAAAACAAGCAGAATGAAATGTAATATGCAAATTATAGTAAAAATGATAATTTATTGTGTGAAAAAAGTTTCTATTCATTCCATTGTATAGTAGATAGTGCCAAGAATCATTTAGCATTCAAGTTGAATCTTATCATGCAGCCAGGCAGCAGTGACTCATCTAAAAGTGCATACACAGACACAGATAATTGAGAACTATTACAGTTAAGACCCAGAATGGTTTACACAACTTGTCAAGGCAGACTGCATGCATGTACCCATTAGGTGTTAGCATAAAAAGATAAATGAGAATATGAAAATATATGATCAGCATTCACATCATACAGAATTCCTGAGAATAGTGTGTGCTATAAATCTTCAAGAAAGAATTTATATTCATACGAAAGACACGTATAAAACATTTCTCTCAACTTAAGTAGAGTGATCTAATAAAGCTGACACACGGTGAGGGGCTGCTTGCATTTTGCTATCAGTGATGATGAAACAAAGTTTGATTGTCCTGCACTGTTTAAGAAACAAATACATCAAATAATATTTTTGGTTCTGTTTTCTCCTATCCATCTCAAAAATATCAGGAAAGATATTTTCTAAATTAATATACTACAATGTTTATTAAAATATCTTTCTATGTTCATATCAATTGATATTATTTAAACCCGAATGGTGTATAGAAAACCCTAGAAAAAGAATTCTCAAAGAAAAGGCTATTATTGTCTGTCCTACAGTAAGACATATGTCTGTGTTGCATCCCTAATTTGGAAAAGATGTAAATGTTAGGTAAACAAAATATGCTCAGGTATGTGGATACATCTAATTAACAAAGAAAAGAGAGCACAAATGTTCCAAAACTGTGGAGCTGAAAATTCTATTTGATAATTGATGAAATCAGCCATTATATTTGTAGTGGAAGAGTCCAAGGAACAAGGATTTGTGTTGGAATTCACTTCATACTTCATTTTATTTACATTTATTTTATTTATTTGTTTGTTTTGTGGTGCTGAGAGTTGAGACTGTGTGTTCCACATGCATGCTACACACTCTGTCACTGAGCTACATCCCCAGATCATGTGGAAGATGTTAGAGTCTCAGGCTGTATGCCTGGCTCAGAATCATAGGGAAAGTAGAGAAGTGAATATCCTTGGCAGAAACTATAAAGCAACCATAATCAAGTAAACAGAGCTTTTAAGTATTAGAATTGGGGCAGTGTACTTCCAATAAGTGAAAAGAGTTTCCTTGATAGAGAATCACTAACATATGTGCAAATCTATTTTGTGTGTGACTAATCTATTACATTTTGTAAACATTTTTGTTTTGCTTAATTGAAAAAATCCAAACTGAACATATAATAGAAATCATAATTATCATGTGTTTGTATATATGTTCTCTGTGCATGTTTATATGTGTTCTCTGTGTGTGATTATGTGTTCTCTCTGTGTGTTTAATGTGTTTTCTATATGTGTGTATGTTTATGTGTTCTGTATGTGTGTGATATACTTATGTGTTCTCTCTGTGTATGATTTCACACACCATTCACAGAGGAAAAAAAAAAAACCTTTGGATCTTCCTGTTTTGCAAGGGAATGTGTTGATTTCTACAACAAACTCTGCTCCTTCACCCCCGACTTTCTTTGTATTCTGCCTCCTTAATTAATGCTTTCTCTGAGATTCTTTTAGTTGAATATCCCTTCATTTGTTCCCTGCAAGTGTGGGATAAAGTTGACATTCAAATAAAGTTTCTACAACAAATTAAATTATGATCTTCACAATTAAATTGACTTTGTTTCTGGAGAGTTTTGAAACTAGATACAATCAACTCATCAAAAACCAGAAATCTCCCTTCCATGATGAAAAAGTGAAACCCAGAAAGGTGTTTTATGTAAATAATACAATCCATGCATGCATTATTTTCATTAGCTCATAACTGAGAATGCATGGTATAGAAAACGCTTAAGTGTTGCAGAACATTTGGCTTTGGATTTCCTGAAGGAACGGATTACAGTAGCATCCTGTGTAACTGATCTTAGAGCTCCATAGACTGGAACTCGCATTACACAGTGTAAAAGTGCAAACATATAAGGAACATTGGCATATTTACAAAGTTTCAACATAGCATTCTGTGAGATTTGTAATCATTCAGAGAGGGGCACATAGACTAGAATAGAATATAAGATAGGCTTCTGCAGTAAAATACGAATTAGTCATGCTCTAATGATACAAGAAGAGCCATTCAGTTATTCGAAGTGGAGCTACTGGCATTTGTTAACAAAACTCGGCAGTGCACTTGGCTCTGAGTGATAAAGAAGACTTGAACAGAACCAATATAATAGAATTATCTCAGTGGTGCTCTTTTGGGGAACTTGGATTTTTGGTTTGACTACTATGGTGATGTTCAGCTCTTCAAGTGCATAGTTGACATAGAGCAGCATAAATGCCATGTGCACACACTCATTATATCAATGAGACAAAGACAACTCCACAAACCTGTAAGCTGAAGGGACATGGGGTTCTGACATCAGAGCCAACAATGGATTTAACTCATTTCTTGTGAATAACTGAGCTTACGTGTGAGTCCTAGAATCCAATCAGTATTTCCAGTTTATGAGCATTTATGTGGAAATTTGTCCCTTGAAATTTCACCACTATCTTTCCTATTTGTTCTGCAGTGAATGGAACAGAATGGCCTCAAATACAGAACTCCCTGAAGGCTTGCTCTGAGAATCAGAGCCTGGCTCCCTGCCATTCAGTTGCAGCCCTTTGGAGGTCACAAGGTTTGTCTTTCTTTAGAAGTCTGAGCATTCTAAATCCCATACGCTGTTATGATGTATTTCCAAGTAGCATTTTACAATATAGTTTGCCAAATATGCTTTTCTCTTGGATCCTGTCTGCATTTCAAGTGTCTCATTCCTGCACACTAATGGTACCTCCCCTTTTGGGTAACAGGTACTGCCTAAGGCCATTCATGGTGAATAGGCTGACCACTTTTTCTTCTCTGTTGCTGTAAATGTTCCAGTTCAGCCTCATACATCATTTCTTGAACTAAGTATTTCTCTCGCCGTATGCGTTCACGGAGGCCCTTCGGTATATCTGGAATCAGGTACGCAATGAATGACTTAATGCCAAAAACAAGATGCTGTAAATGTAAAGATAAAAGTATGTTTTCAAAGGTTCCAGAGCACTCGCTGTAAAATAGAAAAGTCATAAACAATGATGCGTTTGTCTTAAAATCAAGCATCAGACCATAGTGTGTAGCATTTAGAATATTGATTCCACGACTTATATTGGAAATACAAATGTGATTGACAGTCACCTTAATTAGTTAGACATAAAAAAAAAAGTTGTTTCCTCTTTTTAATTCTGTATAATGACATCACTGCATAAAAACATCTTAAGTTTCTGCTTAAAATCTTACATCCTATGTAATATCATTATAGTACACTTTAATAGATATAAATATGAAAGAAAATTCTAAGAAAGATGTATAATCGATAGACCAAAACACATGCAACCTAAACTTGTGAGCCAGGGAGTAGACTCAGACTCAATGAAGTATTTTTCACAATTTCTATTATATAAGTCGCTATCACCATTACTAATATCAAGACTTTAATTTGTGTCACATAATTTTGCTACAATATGTATTATTTATGTTTTGAGAATAAACTGGCAGTAGTGGGGATTTGTTGGTTTTGTTAGTTTGCTTTGAGAAATTTTCCTCTCTGGCTTAGAACTCTCTTTGTAGATCAACTAAAAGAAATCCACCTACTTCTCTCTCCTGTTTGCTGGGACTAAGGTGTGCACTACCACACCCAGCCTTAGTGTTGGATTTGAACAAGTAAAAATGGAATTCAAAGGCTTTATGCTTGTAAGCAAAGGTCCACTATTTGAATGAGAACAATTACATCTTCAACCTATAGACACTCAGAAACTGCATACCCTTGATCAAATCATTCACATTCTGTGCCTCTGATAGTGATGATAATGCTCCATCTTAAATGAATTAAGTTAACACACATTTAAAGAGCTTAGAAGAGTGCTTGGCACAGTGTGAGCCCCACTCAAATGACACTTCCTACTGTTATAAGTATCCTATGAGAATGGTAGGTCTTTCCATTTCTCAGAAAGGAAAGAGGACAATGTGATGTTTGTGAGGTTGGTATGGCCTCTTGAAAAACACCTTTATGTAAAAGGCTGTTAATAGACAATAGACTCTTTATGAGAAAAGGAAGAATTAATTGTACTTTTAGCTTGGCTTGTTTATGTGTCCCAAGAAATTGCATTGCAAAGTAGATATCTGTGAAGCAGTTTGTATTTTCCAACACAAAATCAAGACTTCTTGCCTGATTGTTTAAACATATGATACTTCTAAAAATTCAATGATGTATCTCAAAAGAATAAGAATACAAATAAAAATATTGCCATGATTTGGTATGATCATATTTCAATATATTTAAATATTATAATCCACATGTTTAGTATGTATGTTCTAAACATGGGTGGAGCTCATTGATACTTTTTTCTAGTGGTAAATAAATAAATCAAGTAAAAGATGAAAGAAACTTTAAGGCACAAAATTATTGAAGTTATTTGGAAAATATGACATCAAATGACTACTAGTAGTAGTAGTAGTAGTAGTAGAAGTAGTAATAATTAAGTCTATGTCTGTCTATACACACTTAAGAATCAACAGCAAGAAGAATTTCACATAGGTTGCTTAGGAGTTATGGGATCATAATGAGAATGAAGAAAGAAAAATAAAGAGGGTTTCACATGGACCCTTGAGTGATATTCCAGACTGATTTGTCTGATTAACATTGTTCATTTGACTTCTGAGGAATATAGCAAATATGTATATTTTAAAATTGAATAATGAGAAACATTGTATTGAACTATTAAATTGAAAATATAAGTTAAACCATTATACTACATATATTGAAGTAGAATTATTCAATAAGATATGTTTTCATTCACTCAAAGAGTCATTCAATCAGAAAATTTCAGTCCTCAATAAGACCTTTAGAGGCAAGCATCTTATTTTCAGATATGTAAAAACTGTAAATTTATATTTGGACATCACTTGGAATATGTAATTGTCTTTGAAAAGTGTTTGTTTTTCCTTGGATTTATTAGGAGCAATGTTTGTCTAGCTGTCACACAGCCCCAGGTTCTAGCCCCAGATTCATATAACCCAGGTGCGGTGGTGTGTGCCTGTAAATTCTAGTGCTTGGGAGAACAGACAGGAGGATTAAGAGTTTGAAACCAACCTTGGCTAAATAGCAAGTGTGAAAACAAGTTGGTATATATGAAAAGGTTAAAAATTATCAAAAAACAAACAAAAAACTTTTTTGTTTGTTTGTTTAAAAATATTTAAGATAATCTAAGTACTATCTCTTTTGACCATAAAAAATATAGTTTTTTGTTGACTCATTGGTAACCCAGAGAAGTTGTTCAATATATCTCAATGCTAAATTCTTCACTATGTCATGACTTGTAAGACAAGTATAACATTGTATATAGTTTCCTTAAAATTGTCTCAGAGTATTATAGTTCAATACTACCATATCGGTTATAAATCAAACTCTAATAATTTTTAATAAAAGTTGTAGGCAAAATTTATGGGAACATCCAAATGTTTTAAACAAATATCCATGTGATTGACTGTATTTTGAGTTAATTATTCAGAAATACTACATGTTCTATCCTCAGGAGTAGATTTGAAGTCATTTATCAGCTTATGAGAACCACTTCTTTATTTTTGAGCCTGGCCTCTAGGAACAGAAGTCTAGGAGCCTCAACATTTTCTGAGATAGAAGCTTTCTCCCCAGCTTGTTTTTTTGTATAAATAGCCACTAATTTATGGTTACAGAATTCATCTCGTACTTATCAGTTTTCATGTTCTTTAAAACTATTTTACTATATTCAACCCTTTTCCTGGGTCTACCAAAATCCTTTTTTAGAAGCCAGTGAAGAACTGACATCAACCTCTCCTGGGACTAACCTCAAACACAATAATGAAGGCCAATCGAGCAGCCAGGATGTGCCAGTACTGCAAGGTGAATTCATAGGGTTTGGAACTCCAAGGGGGGCCTCTGTAGTCTCGGTACCTGCAATCCACAAAAACAGAAAGCATGAAGAGAGCAGAACATTCTTGATTTACCCAACCCCTAGAATGTTAAATGCTCTTATACATGTAGAGGGTAGGAGATGAGGTGGCAAAAGCAAGCAGGAAAGATAAATATATTACAGGTATGTACCTGCAGTAACCAGATTTTCCCATACCAAGTTCACTCAGGTCAAAGAAGGATAAGCTATTGTTGACATATCCCTTTAGGCAGCTAGGAAAGAATAACAGGATTGCATGAGTCACAAATTAATAGATTTCTGAAATACCTTCTCTTTTAGGAGTAACAAGATTTAAATAATGCCATTGTTCCCTCTGTTCTAACTACTCAGAACTCTTATTTCAATCTTCCCCCATTTCTTGTCCTGTCATTTCTTCTCAGTATTAACCCCACTGGGTTTTATTTAGTTTATTTAAAACAAAACAAACACCTTCACAGTTTCTGTCCAGAAGACATCCTGCTACTTGTGCGTTTAAACTCAGTAAGTCTTTTATTAACACACATGCATGTAACACAATTGACTGGTTATTAGTAATACCTATTTATCACCTACTCACTTATTTAATGTATTTATTGTGCACCTACACTTTGTTATAAAAATTCTCAGTGTTTGATACTCGACAGTGAACAAAACAGATAGTTATACATAGGGAAGTTATGTTATCCATAAAGAAAGATGACTTTTAGCCAGGTGTGGTGGCACACGCCTTTAATCCCAGCACTCATGAGGCAGAGGCAGGCAGATATGTGAGTTCCAGGTCAGTCTGCTCCACAGAGAGAGTTCCAGGACAGTCAAGGCTGCACAAAGAAGCTCTGTCTCAAAAACAAACAAACAAAATCAAAACAGGAAAGAAAGGAAGCAAGGAAGGAAGGAAAGAAGGAAGGAAGGAACGAAGGTAGTTGTGATGCTTGCAGGAAAATAAATGAAACGGGAAATAATTGTACTAAGTGAGTCTGTCCCAGAAAGACAATTCTGGCAAGCTTTCTCTCAAGTGTGTTTAGATTTTAAAGAGACACATAAAATTATGTATGCAACTGTGAGATAAAAGTAGAAGTCAAACCATTTAGACATCCAGTGGGGATTATTGAGAGGGGAGCAGTATATGGAAAGATGAGGGGAATACACTTAAAGGATGCTTGCGGACCACACGTACAAAAAAGTGGTTTCTAAAACCTGGATGTAAGTACACGTCTATCACATTCTAAACTTTGAAATATGAATCACATTCCAACATTAACTTCACTGTATTCCTTGTCGATTCTGAATCTCGTAATATCACTAAAGTGTTTTCTTACCCACATTTTACTCCTCCCTGCTATCTTGTCTCTTCATGATCTGCTCTGAAATTTTGTTCCCTGAATAGATTTTGAATTTCATTGCTAAATATACTTATTGAGTGTCTCTCTTTATATATGATGTCTAAGTCACAAAAGACCTGTATCATTTTGCCTGAAATTGGTCTACTCCCCTGGTCCCTGAATAAGGAGATCTTAAGTGCTGTGTAAGGGAAAGTCAGTCTACTAGTCGAATTTTCATACACCACTAGGTGGCAGGAGAACTACCAGCAAATAATTCATCTAAGACACCAGTTCACACTTGATCTTAACCCAAAGGCTGAGAAGAGACTGACCTATACTTTTCAAATTCTTAAATTTGCTTCTAGGTCATCTAGCATTAACAAAAGGGCAGCATTTTGATTTTTCACTATTGATATTGAAACAACCTTGTATTCACATTTTGTTCATTCTCAGGTACCATTTCATAATCACACACCTTATGAACCCTTACTGTCATGAATCAACAATGTCATGTAGTCATACAGATGATGTATACCTTAGGAAATGACAAAGTTAGAACTCAGATTTTAGGTATCTAACTTCGAATTCCTTTAAAGCTCTTAAGGACTGCAAGACCTGCTTAAGAAGTCAGTAGTATTATGTTCATTTTTCTGAGGGTCCGCCAAACTGATTTCCAGAGAGGTTGTATCAGCTTGCATTCCCACCAGCAATGGAGGAGTGTTCCTCTTTCGCCACATCCTCACCAACATCTGCTGTCACCTGAGTTTTTGATCTTAGCCATTCTGACTGGTGTGAGGTAGAATATCAGGGTTGTTTTGATTTGTGTTTCCCTGATGACTAAGGATGTTGAACATTTCCTTAGGTGCTTCTCAGCCTTATGAGTTTCCTCAGTTGAGAATTCTCTGTTTAGCTCTGTTCCCCATTTTTTGATAGGGTTATTTGGCTCTCTGGAGTCTAACTTCTTGAGTCCTTTGTATATATTGGATATTAGCCCTCTATCAGACGTAGGATTGGTAAAGATATTTTCCTAATCTGTAGGTTGCTGTTTTGTCCTATTTACAGTGTCCTTTGCCTTACAGAAGCTTTGTAATTTCATGAGGTCCCATTTGTCGATTCTTGATCTTAGAGCATAAGCCATTGGCGCTCTGTTCAGGAACTTTTCCCCTGTGCCCATGTGTTTGAGACTTTCCCCCGCTTTCTCTTCTATTAGATACCAACCAAAGAATACACATGGAGGGACCAATGGTGCTGGTCACATATGTGGCAGAGGAGGGTCTTGTTAGCCATCAGGGGGAGGATAGGCCTTTGGGCCTGAGGGTGTTAGATGCCCTAGTATAGGGGAATGCCAAGGAGGGAAGAAGAGAGTGTGTGGGTGGGTGGGGGAATACCCCCATAGAGGCAGGGGGAGGGAGAGGGGATAGGAGGGTTCCAAAGGGGAGATCTGGAAAGGGGGAAACATTTGAAATGTAAATAAAGTATAAAAAATAAATAAAAAAAGACGTCAGTAGTAAGATGCTTCTCACTCCTTAGAAAAAGAAGAGACACTTGTCGCCAAGTGTTTTTCAGGTGTTCTCAGTAAATTCCAGTTCACCAATAGTTAATTAAGGGTGAATGTCACTGTAAAGCAAAGCTTTACCTGTTGTGGCTCAAGACCTCTCTCCACGGCTATTGCTTCTCCTGAGGCAAAGCGCCCCCCCCCCTTTTCCTTTTCTTACATATTTTTCATGTAATTCTATACCTGCCAAGCTTTTAAGGACGGCCTTAATTCTCTGTAGTTAGTTCTCACATGCATTGTTCCCCAATACCTATCCAAAGGAAGAATCTGAACTAACAAATATTGCTTAAAGTGATTGTCTGAATCCAGTTATGTTGTCTCCCAGGAGACAACAGGCAAAGTCTATAGATAACTATTGTAATCAGAATGTATAGATTGAGGTAACTAGAATGATACCAACTGGTGAGAGAACACACATCCTGGTTAGCATCCTAGAGTGGGCAAAACAACCATCTTCCTGACTGGAAAAAATCACTAGAATTAAAATGTCAATGGCAAAACCAAACAAAAGCAAAGCAAAGCAACCAATCAATCAACTAAACAAACAAGCAAAGGAACCACTGCAGAGGTTGAGAAGCTGCCCTGCTTTGAAATGAGTATTTCAACTTTAGATGAATGGTGCATGTCTTTAATCCCAGCACTTGGGAGGCAGAGGCAGGTGGATTTCTGAGTTCACTTGGGAGGCAGAGGCAGGTGGATTTCTGAGTTCGAGGCTAGCCTGGTCTACAGAGTGAGATCCAGGACAGCCAGGGGGGCTATACAGAGAAACCCTGTCTCGAAAAACCAAAAAAAAAAAAAAAAAAAAAGAAAAGAAAAAAGAAAAATCTATTAGCCACGTAAAGGAAGCTGATTCTGCATCAGCTATCAGTCAGACCTCTAGCACTGTACTCCTTAAAAAAAAGTCTAAGCCTGAAGATTACAGACTTTTCAGGCTCTATTTCTCACTTTTTACTCTCTTTGTTTCTTTTCTTATTGACTCCACCTTCTATCTGCATAGCAAAGACACCTTGTCCGCTTGCTTGAAGAGTTTCAGTTCTATTCAGGCTCTAGAACGGGGCCTTTCTAGAAGCATCAGAATTTTCTTCGCATTTTGACACATTTTCAAGTAAAATCTGATTCTGAAATGAGTTGCTGTAGAAATCACTTTGTGTTCTTAGCTCCAATTGCTTTCAAATAATAAACACACTATAAATACAATGATCAGAAACATTACTTTTTAATGGTCACAGAACAAAACTTCCCAGTTGTCCATTAACTGCAACTATAAAATGGATCAGAAAAAATAGTCAAATTTCAAACTTACTTTTCATTTTGCTTTACATGATTTGCACAAGGGCCATATTTGTATTCATAGACAAAACGTGGGATGTAATCGGATGTAATAGCAATTACAAATGCATTGGTGATCACAGCCAATATGCCAATTCCCTCAAGAATTCCAAGCCAGATACCTGGTAAGAGAAAAAAGATTAAAGTGAGTGAATAAAAAGTGTACAAGATGAAAGCACTCTGGTTAATTTTACTTTGCAAAGAATATTCTGTTTATTTTGAGCCATATTTCTGTACACCATTTACTTTTTTTCCCTTAAAGGTTATATTGTATTGTGTGTGTGTGTGTGTGTGTGTGTGTGTGTGTGTGTGTTCATGTACTTGGACATCTCAAGGAAGCAGAAGAAAGCATCACTGAGCCACCCAGTGTTCATGATGAGGATTGAATTCTGGTTCTTGGGAACAGCAGTAATTGATCTTAACAGATAGGCTATCTCTCCAGCCCCTCGTTCCCTTTTTAATAGAGTATCTCACACTCCACATATTGGAGATGTTGCAAATACTATTTTTTAAAAGAGAAAATTGAATCTTACCTATGTCAGTGGCTCGGGCTGGCAGAGGCCTCCTCCATTGGGTCACAAATTTATATGCATCCAATCTGATTTCTATGATATTGTTTAACAAAGCCAAAAGAGGGGCCAGTGGAAAAGCAGCAACAAAGATGGTAGTAAAACCAAATTGCAAAACTGTAAAACAAGAGCAGTAGAAAGGTACGGATATACACAGTAACATCCGCAGAGTGCCTCGCCGTGCCAATTAGGAACACTGGATGAATCACCTTAAATTATTGCAGTAGTTCTTCCCATTGAATATATTTATTTTTATAGTTGAAGAAACTTGTTTCTAGGTGATAGGTAAACTTGTTGAAAGATTAGATGGATTAATAAGATGTATTCCATCCTAGATATGGGCATATTTAATGGATATTCTCCAACCCCACTCCCCTTACATACATTGTATATAACAAAAAAATCAAAACTTCATTTAAAAATAACCATGACTTTATTTGATGAGGAAATTATTTTTCTTCATACTGAGATCCAGATTTTCCTTTTTAAATTTTTCATCTAATATGTGCTCAAGATCCTGTTGTGATGGTACATGCCTGTATTCCTAGCATTGGGGATACCACAACAGGCAGATTGTGAAGTCAAGACCATCTTGAGTTATTCATCAAATTTAGATCAGTATTAGCTACACAGTAAGACCTTATCTCAAGATGAAAGATGCTAGAAACTTCATTGTGACAGGTTCATTTTTACTAAATGTCATAACTTTTCTCCCTTCTCCTTCTCCTTCTCCTTCTCCTTCTCCTTCTCCTTCTCCTTCTCCTTCTCCT
>JADRCH010000075.1:9953876-10011046 GCA_019843965.1 Rhynchomys soricoides
CTTCTTCTTCTTCTTCTTCTTCTTCTTTGGATATTTACTTTATTTACTTTTCAAATGTTTTCCCCTTTCCAGGTTTCCCCTTTGGAAACCCTTTATCCTATCCTCCCTCCCCCTGACTCTATGAGGATGTTCCCCCGCCCACCCACCCACTCCTGGCTTCCCTCCCTAGCATTCCCCTACACTGGGGCATCTAACACCCTCAGGCCCAAGGGCCTCTTCTCCCACTGACAGCCAACAAGGCCCTCCTCTGCTTGCACCATGGGTCCCTCCATGTGTATTCTTTGGTTGGTGGTACAGTCTCCAGGAGCACCGGGGGTCTGGCCAGTTGATACTGTTACTCCCTCCTTGGGGTTGCAAACTCCCTCAGCTTTTTCAGTCCCTTCTCCAACTCCTCCATCTGGTACCCCACGCTCAGTCCAATGGTTGGCTGTGAGAATCTGCCTCTGTATTTGTCAGGCTATGCCTGAGCCTCTCAGGAGACAGCTTATCATGCTTCCATCAGCAAACACTTTCCAGCATCCACAATAACATACAGGTTTGGTGGCTAGATATGGGATGGATCCCCAGGTGGGGCAGTCTCTGGATGGCCTTTCCTTGAGTCTCTGCTCCACACTTTGTCTCAATATTTCCTCCTGTGAGTATTTTGTTCAACCATTTAAGAACACTGGAACATCCACATTTTGTTCTTCCTTCTTTACTTCTTTAATGTAACATAGATGAAAGCCCACAGTACCCCAGACCCTTGACTGTGTTAGGACAAATGTTCACTTGTGGTTCAGAATGCTTAAGTCTGAAAGCAGTTTGTCATTAATATTGTTTTCCTCTTGAACCTAGCTCATGCAAATTAGGAAAAGCAACACCAGTAAGGCCTAAGGGTCCTGCAGAAAGTCTTTCCTTACCCATTTCTAAGTACTCGTCCATCAGCCCATGGATGTTCATAGGCTGAAGATTCCAGTCATTTTCCCACTGTGGTATGGAAGCATCCTGTATTCCCCGTTTGATTTTATGCCGTGACCACCAGTTTTGGATCAACCTGCATCAGAGAGCAGACCAAGGACATGTGACCTGTTACTGAAGCATCTGTGAGAAAATGTATGTTTTTACTAAGAAATAACAAATTTTAACTAATCATTAGTTATTTTAAGTATTCCTGGAACTGAAGATAGTAAATAGTTTTAACTTTGGAGTAAGTAAAAATAAAGTTTGAACTTTACAACTATAAAGTTGAATTTAAAAGATTTAGCAAGATTACTATCATTCTAGAACTCTCTAAGGCCATCCAAACATCTGGATGTTTATTAGGAATTCATTGCCCATAAACTAAGCCATCCCTTGATGTTGATTAGGCTAGGTTCATTTCTTCTGTCTCCACATATAAGAACTCTTATGTTGTCTACTGTCAGGAGGCCTGAGCCCTCCCGTCCCCCCCATCACTTACCCTCCATCATTTTGGGGGCTGCTCATGTGGACATGAATACAATTATGTTCTGTATGAAATAGCAGGCCTACCTAAACTTTCAAGAATCCTGGGTTTTGGTCTCCATTCTTTCATGCATTGTATGTGGGATTTTTGTCAAATAACTTCAGTTTTTTGAGCTAGAAACATGAACACTAATAAAAGCATTCTGCTACTATAGTTAAGAAGAATTGTCGGGCCTTAGTTATGCTTACATGAGTCATCATCTGGCATCTGGAAAAGAAATAAAAATGCTCTATCTTTTGCCTGGAAATGATACTATGAAGTCCAGAGATAGCCTGATATGTACTGTGAGGGGCTTTTGTATAGCAAATTACTTACGAATTGGGGAACAAGATACTCTAGGACAACATAATTTTTCACAACTCAGTGAAAAGAACCTAGGGCTCAATTTTAAGTAATCGCAGATTTATAATCTGTTTTAATGAAAAGTATCCCATTTAACATCCCATGGAGGTCCCTTTTGGAGACTCATGAAGATGTGAAAGGGAAGGCACATTAAAATGAACACAACTTGCTTATTTCAATTTTAAGGTTTTAATTGAATGGAGATCTGGAAGTCCAACAGTATCAACTAACTGGGATCCTGGGAGCTCCCAGAGACTAAGCCACCAATCAAAGAACATACACAGGCTGCTCCGAGGCCTCCAGCACATATGAAGTTGAGGACTGCCTTATCTGGCCTCAGGGGGAGAGGATGCTGTGTCTAATTCTTAGAGACTGGACACACCAGATTAGGGACACATCCATGTCAGGAATGTATGTGGAGAAAGCCCTCTTTGAGACAAAGGGGAGGAGGATGACTAGAACTCTGGGAGGGAGCATCAGGAGGTGGGGGTAACATTTGGGATGTGAATAAAAGAAAAAAAACTTAATTTTTTTTGAAAACTACTGTGTTGGTGATCCAGTCATTCCTGCTAAATTTTCATCAGCAAGGCCATTTGCCTAAGTCCTTGAAAATACAAGTGGAAGATCTGCTATTTTCCCCTCAGTATTGATGTGCATGATTCAGGCTTGCCACGTGGACAAGCTCATCATTAAAATGAATATCTGACATGTCTAACGAATATATCAGACCACACATCATGATGATGAGATGATGATGATGATGATGATGATGACAACGACGACAATAATGATGCAAAGAATCCTTCTCTATGCTATAATGCCTATGATTCCAACCTGTTGGATTTTATGACATGCTCCTGAATGATTCAATCCTATGCCATACTCTTGATAGCTAATTTCCTCAGCTCTGTTCATAGGATACTTCCCATTTCCTACATTTAAAAGTGGTAAGCAAAGGAGAAGAAGGGACATATAGCAAGTACAAGAGGGACCCTAGCTGTGCCCTTCCTCCAGCCTTAAGTAGGATTAACACACCCAGGATGGTTTTACAACCTGGATGGAGCTAGTCTGGCCTCACTGCATTTGCATTTCCTGCAGTAGCCTTGAAACATTGACCACCCACTGAGCTTGCTGGAAACAAAGGATAGAGTCTTTGGGCTTTCCCTATATAATGCAGTATGGAATATTAAATTTTGAGCCTTGATCAAAAACTTTGTCTTAGCTTAATTCTTCTCTAGCACTTCGTCCCTTTTATCATTTCTAGTCTTCCTTTTAGGTAGATCCAGTTCATTCATCCATGGCTGCTGGACAGCTACACCTAGCCTTTAATTTCTCATGCAAGTTTTATTTAGAAGAGATTTCATTGAATTTGTTATATAACTTAAATATATAAACACATATGCATATATATGTACATAATATACACTCCTCATAAGTATTTTGTTTAAAATTAACTTTTTAATTATATCGGGTCATTTTTTTATCTTTTGCAAATTCTCTGTTTCACAAGTGAAAGAAAAAAAGACATGGGAGAGGTGACATGAACTCTAATCAGGATTATCAAGGAATCGAGGCCAAAGGTAGGTAGTTCTGAATCCATGCTCTAAGTCTTCCTGGAGTTTAACCAGTGCTCATCAGCATGCTTCTGTGTTTATATGCCATCTCCATCACTAGGTCAGTGGCTCAGGAATGCCATTTATAGGAAGACATGAAAAAAGAATGAAAGTAAAATTCTATGAGTAAACCCATTTTGCATGATTAATTCATGAGGAAACTATATCATCAGTCAGCTAATCAGTGCTCCCTTTATGGGTAAATGTCCTCACAAGATATTATCATGTCAATTTGCTTAATGATTTTTCTGTAGAGGCAGGGAGAGGAAGCAGTATGAAAGGACTATCAAACTTAGTTCTTTCCAACCTCTTCTACCTGATGTGTTATTTTAAAAGGAAAGAAGGCACTTTTTATTTAACGATAATGTCGCCACCACCTTACATCTGTTGATAGCTCCAAGACACCAAAAAGTTATTTTTATTTTGGAGACTCTGTCTTGTTAATGATTTAGAAAGAGCTAATAAGCTGAACTAGTATTCTCACATTCATTCCTTCAGTGCCAACAGCTGTTCCTGATGATGACCTCATCATTTATCTTTTCTTAGACATGTGAAAAATTAAGGCTCAGAAAACCAAACCTTATGGCCAGTCACATATTTAGTAAGGATCAGGATGGTAATTGACCAATCACCTCACTGTTCATGAACCCCAAATTATAGCTATATATATGACACTTCTAAAGTCAGAATGCTTACGGATATCCCAGCTCCATGAAGTTGTTCCATATTTGCTTCAAAAACATGATGACTCCCATCTGGAGGCAGAGGTCTATGAGACAGCCACTAGGATGGCACTGAAATAGAACAAGGAAAGCCATAAGGAGCCTGCTTTTTCATACCCACCAAGCTGGCTCAAACTACACCAACTTTAAATTGCAAAGTAAATTTTACATCTGGGTCCCGTTTTCTCATGTAAAAATGGAAACAGGTACAATGACATTGGGGGAAGCTTTGAGTAATTATGGTGGGGTTTGGGTTAGCTTTTAGTAAGCACTGTCTCCCAGTGCCAATCATCCTCACGTATAGTGAATGTTGACAAATGTTCTATATCTATAAATAGTAAGGTATCAGAAAAAATAGTTCTGACACAGTGTTTACAACTTTGTTTCTAGGAAACTCTTTATTTTCAAATAATTTTAGATTTTCTGAAAGAATTTCAGACATTTTAATAAGTTCTCCATATACTCCTTCCCATTTAGCTCAAAGGTAAAGAATTAGCAGCAGTGCCTTGTAATTAAAGTAAATTACAGTAGCCACTTTCATTCTCCCCTTCAGCTGTTGAAAAATGCAATCAGCATATTGCACTGCATATCTTTCATGTCTCCCCATTTTCTACTTTTTGGAATGGGTTTTTTGTTTGTTTGTTTTGCTGTTGTTTTGTAACCTTGAGAGTTTTTGAAGATCACCGGAACATTCAGGTCTTCTTGTCTGGGTTTATGTGAAAGTTGTCTTCTCTGGGCTATTTTTTGCTGTTGTTTAGCTTTCCATTCAGTTGGTATGAAACATACACACACACACACACACACACACACACACACACACACACACAACTTAATTGAACCCTGCAACCAATATGTGATATGGAAACTGAACTATAAAAGCAATTCATGTGGAAAATGTAGGTCTGCATCTTTAGAAATGGGATCATGTCCTGCTCATACGGATGATTGTTTATATGGCTTTGATCCATAGTTTCTATTTCTGTCAAATTGGTACAAGTGGGACTTCAAAAGGAATAGATAATTAAGACATAAAAGAGCCTGCTTTTCCTGTTCCAGCCCAGTGGCTCAAACAACCTGAACCAGAGAGTAGGTGTGCTCATGGCCATGCTCAGTGCACAGCAGGGTCTAGAGTCTATCATCCTAACACACTTCTTTCTAGCATGAATGCATGACCGCATGAACTCATTCTGACTTTGTGCTGGGTGGAATATGTGAAGCTGAATCACTGAGATACAGGGGACAATTGCAGTTCAATGAGATTGCTCTTCACTTTTGCAGAGAGACTTGAAGGCAAATTGACTTGTTCAGAGCCTGAAGAAAGAAGATTCTAGTCTCTTCCCACAATATAAGGCTAAATTCTATCTACAAAATATGTCAATTGCCTTGGAGCATAGGCATGGTATACATATATTATTATAAAGGGACAGGAGACAGGAAACAACAATAAATAGATGATTGAATCATTTCTGTAAAGCATATGCCAAAGTTAAAAGGCAGGTCAATAATGAATATGTTAAAATTGAGCCTTGAAGAATTTGTAATTTATAAATCTCTTTATGTGTTCAATAGAGATTGATGGTCTTAGTTTCCCAATTCATATAGTGCTGGCCTTGAGCTAAAGCCAGTCCTTAAATACTCTAAACTTCATTTGGTAAAATATTTCCTACTTAGAACGTATAAATGGGAAATGATGAATGTGTGAAAGACCTCAGCATTTATGAGCAAACCAAAGTTCAGTGTTTTCACATATTTTCTCCTTTTTGTTGAGAATATGTTTAGGAGAGTGAAGAGAGGCTTAGCGTCTGTAGTAACTATAGCTATTTTGAAGAAGCCAGGGAATAGACAGGACTGTAAGACTCCATGATGCTCCATTTTACCAACTTTAAGATTTTTACTCTAACATCAACTCACTTGTGTGAACCAGCAAAATGCACTTTACGGCTGTGCTCATATCCCTTCCCAATGGTGAATGGGAAGCAGTGTTCAGAGCAAGACTTTGAAGCCATGCTGCTTTTATTCAAATTACAATTTTATCAGCCTGACTTTAGGCACGTTATAAAACTACTCTATTTTTTGTTCACTCACCTATAATATCAATATAACAACAACAACAACAATAGTAATATAATTGTTACGAGGATTTAATAAAATTATATAGAAAGAGGACTTAGTAACAATTGCTGGAATATGTCAGCATGTAGTAAGTGCTTGATAAATGCCAGCAATTTAGAACAATATATTAATGAATTATATTGTTATTTTTGAATTACAATGAATTACATGATATTTTTGTGAGATATTACATAACTATAGCGAGAGTCATAAATCTGATATAATGACTTCTTAAAAGTTCTGACAAATTGTATCATTTTTCTTTACACTGGTCACTATCAATTTTGCCTTTTAATTGCAGTGCAAAAGTTATTTTAGTTTCATAAATGAGAGTATATGCTCGTTCTTCCTATTACCAGTCATAAAAGGAAGGAGCTAAGAGTCCCAGATAAGATCTTAACAAATTGGAAATTTAAGCACATAGACTATTAGAAAGAACTCACGGACAAAACATTTGTTCATTTCTGATGACATCCTATTCTAAATGGTTATTAATGCTATCAAATAAAGGGATGAGTCTGTCCATTGCAGTCTCTCCATCTGAGCCCCACCATCAGGTTTGTGTTCATACTTGCTTTTTATGTGAAGGAATCCAGAGTCAATACTTATCCTTAATTTTCATACTTTATAATTGGAGATTTTTAGGGTGCATAATATATTACAATGCTAACGTTATTTTTTCCTAGAACATTCAGTCCCTTGTGGGTAAATATAGCAGGTGCATATCACATCTATATTGGAAAACATGGAGGAGGGTTGAGACATTTTTGTGATACCAGTATTATAATTACTTTTCTGGAAGTTTCAAGGATTAATCACGACTTCCCACAATTTTATAATTAATAATAAAAGAAATAATGATAATGATAATATATATTTTAATACTATAAGTGATAATGGTAGTTCTTAAAAGGGCATCAGTATGCATCTACATGTCTATAACTCCTCTGTTCCTACCTTAGGTTCCTTAACTCACCCAGTCAAGCCACCTGATAGAAGTACTCCTTAAATTACTAAGTGGATGACCAGACTTTTGTTGGATATTGGCAACATTCTTGGTGATAAATAACAACAAAAACAAATTAACAGACATATCAATAACCAGAACAAAAGAAAACTGAAACACTTGAGACTTTCAAGCAATCTCAGGGTTATCATGGTCTTAATGTCCATCTCCCCCCTCCTAGTTTCTTAATTTCTAACAGCCCATGTAGGTTGGGATTCACTAGGCACTCAGGATTTACTTCAAGCTTGCTATCTTCAGTTTTCACCTCTCAAAAGCTGGGGTTATAGGAATGTATAATGATGTATAATGACACTCAGACTTTGTCTTTGGCCACAGAATAGTATAAGCATAGCCAGGATGCCAGAACAATGATAAGTATCAGCAACAATTTGTGAAGATTATCCCTTAGGTCAGGGTTGTGTTTATGGTGCTTTGTAAATTAACTCCTATCTATAAATAACTTAGTAACCTAATTATTACTACTACCATTTTAGCATGGAGAACCAGAGAGTCATGAATGACAATTTAAGGGCAAAGAACAAATTGTAATGGCAAAGAACATTTGAGTCCAGCTTTTTTTATTGCAAAGCAGGAATTGTGAGGAAGTTTTAGGCTTCATCAATGTACAGAGACATTTTCTGAAACAATCTAGAAAGGTATCATCAGTGGGGTCTTCTGATAATTTTGAGGAGCTTTGATAGAGACTGAAACTATCTCTCCCTTTGTTTTTCTTTTGTAATCTTTTCTTAACTCCTTGTACATTACAACCTCATATTAAAGACACCATATATTAATTGTTTTTTTTTTTTTCAAATGGAATCATTATTAAAGTCACTTTGGCTGAGAGAAGAAACAAAATTCAGATCAGGAGAACAGAGATCAGACATAGACATATTTATAAGATATACGCTTCAACAAATATAGTCTTTGCTTTTGCTTTTAAATGCATAGTTTCTATTTGGTATAAATACTTTATTATTCTTAGTACAAAAGTAAGTTTTGAATTGGTAAATATCACCATATTAGAAAATAAAATTAATAAAAATGATTTATTTTATGTTCCTAGAATTAAGAAGAAATTGTGTTGGATAATAGTAATACTAAAATTCAATAAGAGCACTGTCATTTAAGATAGATGTAATGGCAAAAGTCTGACACAGAGACTTCTCACTCTAGAAAGTGCTACTGTTGGGAAAATTTTTCAGTTTTAGGGAAGGCTCATGAGATCCAGCAATCCTATGTTTTCATGGGCTATATATATTATAAATCAATAAAGAAATAAAGAGTATACCTTCATCTCAGCACCTCATGTTACCTTCTCCAAAACTGACCATATAATCAGTCACAAAACAAGTGTCAACAGATACAAGAAGATCGAAATAATCCCATGCATCCTATTAGATAACCATCAACTCAGGCTTGATTTCAATAACAACAAAAAACAAAAGAAAGCCTACATACTCTGAACAACTCTCTACTCATTGATAACCTGGTCAGGGAAGAAATAAAGAAAGAAGTTAAAGACTTTCAAGAATTCAATGAAAATGAAGACATAGTATACCCAAACTGATGGGACACAATGAAAGCAGTGCTAAGAGGAAAATTTATAGCACTATGTGCCCTCTTAAAGTAACTGGAGAGATCCTACATTAGCAACTTAATAGCACACCTGAAAGCCCTAGAACAAAAAAGGAGCAAAAACACCCACTAGGAGTATATGGCAGAAAATAATCAAACTCAGGGCTGAAATCAACCAATCAGAAACAATCAGAACAATACAAAGAATCAACAAAACCAAAAATTGGTTCTTTGAGTAAATCAACAAGATAGATAAACCCTAAGGCAAAGTAACTAAAGGACACAGAGACAGTATCCAAATTAACATAATCAGAAGTGCAAAGGGAGATATAACAACAGAAACTGAGGAAATTAAAAAAATCATCAGATCCTACTATAAAAGCCTATATTCAACAAAACTGAAAAATATAGATGAAACTGATGATAATCTAGACAGATACTACATACCAAAGTTTAATCACAAACAAGTAAACACTCTAAACAGTCCATAACCCCTAAGGAAACAGAAGTCATTAAAAACCTCCCAACCAAAAGAAGCCCAGAGCCAGATGGGTTTAGTGGTGAATTCTATCAGACTTCCGAAGAAGAGCTAATACAAATACTACTCATACTATTCTAAAAAATAGAAACAGAAGGAACACTACCTAATTCATTCTATTGAGCCACAGTGATTCTGATACATAAACCATACAAAGACCTACAAAGAAAGAGAACTTCATTCCAATTTCATGTATGAATATTGATGCAAAACACTCTACAAAATTCTTGAAAACTGAATCCAAGAACACATCAAAACCATCATTCACCATGATCAAGTAGGCTTCACCCCAGAGATGCAAGAATGGTTTAATACATGAAAATGCATTAAAGTAATCCACTGTATAAACAAACTAAAACAAAAAATTCACATGATCATCACATTAGATGCTGAAAAACCCTTTGACAAAATACAACACCCCTTCATGTTAAAAGTATTTTAGAGATCAGGAATTTAAGTCGCATACCTAAACATAATAAAAGAAATATACAGCAATAAACAGTGAACATCAAATTAAATGGACAGAAACTTAAATCAATTCCACTAAAATCAGGGACAAGACAAGGCTGCCCACTCTCCTGATCTATTCAATGTAATTCAATGTAGTACTCAAAGCAATAAGACAACAAATGAAGATCAAATGGATACAAATTAGAAAAGAAGTCAAGGTATCATTAACTGTGGATGGTATGATAGTATGTATAATTGACCCCAAAAAATTCTGCCTGAGAACTCCTACAGTTGATAAACAACAGCAAAGTGACTGGATATAAAATTAACCAAACATATCAGTAGCCTTCCTTTATACAAATAATAAACGGGCTAAGAAAGAAATTAGGGAAAAAACATTCTTCACAATTATCACAAATAATATAAAATATCGTGGTTATAACTCTAACCAAACAAGTGAAAGATCTGTATGACAAGAACTTTAAGCCTCTGAAGAAAGAAATTGAACATGACCTCAGAAGATGGAAAGATCTCCCATGCTCATGGATTAGAAAGATTAACATAGTAAATATGGCCATCATACCAAAAGTAATCTATAGATTCAATTCCATCCCTAACAAAATTTGAACACAATTCTTACCAAACATGGAAAGAGTAATTCTCAATTTCATATAGAAAAACAAAAAACCCAAGATAGTGAAAAAATTCTCAACAGTAAAAGAACTTCTTGGGGAATCATCATCCCTGACCTCAAGCTGTACTATGAAGCAATAGTGAAAAAACCACAAGATATTGGTTTAGAGACAGAATAGTTGATCAGTGGAAGAGAACTGAAGACCCAGAAATAAACCTACACACCTATGGACACTTGATCTTTGATAAAGAATCCAAAAAAACATACAGTGGAAAAAGAAAGCATCTTCAACAAATGTTGCTGGTCTATCTGGCGGTCTGCATGTAGAAGACTGCAAATTGATCCATACTTGTCTTTGTGTGCAAAGCTCAAGTCCAAGGGGATCAAGGACCTCCACATAAAACTAGACACACTGAATCTAATAGAAAAGAAAGTGGAAGTATCCTTGAACATATTGGCATAGGGAAAATTTTCCTGAACAGAACATCAATATCTCAGTCTCTAAGATCAATAATCGACAAATGGGACCTCATGAAACTGAAAAGCTTCTGTAAGGCAAAGGACACTGTCAATAGGATAAAATGGCAACCTACAGATTGGAAAAGATCTTCACTAACCCTAGATCCCATAGAGGCCTAATAAAATATACAGAGAACTCAAGCAGTTAGACTCCAAAAAACCCAAATAACCTAATTAAAAAATAAGGTATAGACCTAAACAGAGAAATCTCAACAGAGGAATCTCAAATGCCCGAGAAGCACTTAAGGAAAAGTTCACCATCCTTAGTCATCAGAGAAATGCAAATCAAAATGACTATGAGATTTTACCTCATGCCAATCATAATGGCTAAAATAAAAAAACTCAAGGGACAGTACATTCTGGTGAGGATGTGGAGAAAGAGGAACACTCCTCCACTGGCGTGGGATTATAAACTGGTACAATCACTCTGTAAATCAATCTGGCATTTCTTCAGAAAACTGGAAATAGCTCTACCTGAAAACCCAGCTATACCATTCATTGGTGTATACCCAAAAGACGTTCCACCATACCACAAATGCTCCACCATGCTTATAGCAGCCTTATTTGTAATAGCCAGAAGGTGAAAACAACCCAGAAGTCCCTCAACCAAAGAATGGATACAGAAAACCTGGTTCATTTACACAACGGAATACTCTTCAGCTATTAAAAATGAGGACATCATGAATTTTGCAGGGAAATGGATGGAACTAGAAAAATCATCCTTAGTGAGGAAACCTGGACCCAAAAAGACATGTATGGTATGCCCTCAGTGATAAGTGGATATTGACTAAAATTTTCAGAATACCCATGATACAACTCACAGAGCATATGAAGCTTAACAAGAAGAAAGGCATAAGTGTGGGTACCTACAACCAACTTAGAAGGAGGACACAGTAATCACAGGAGGCAGAGGGATGTAGTAAACTGGGTGAGTGAGGGGAGGAAGAAGGTGATAAGGAGGCACAGGATCAGGTATGGGGAGAGACATGAGAGACACCCATAGGGCCTGGGGAATGAATTGAAGTATGCAGCAGTTGGGGGTAGGGAGAAAGAAGAACCTCCAGAAAGTCCAAAGACCTGGGATGTGAGAAGGCAAGACTCAATGAGGAGGACATTAGTTGAAATGCCCAACAGTCGGGGGAGATAGAAAACAAAGAGACCACCTCCAGTAGATTATATGGCCCCCAGTTGAGGCAGGGGGCCAGCTTCCCATCTTCAAAATTTTCAACTGAGAATTGTTCCTGTCTAAAGGAAATGCAGGGACAAAAATGGAGCAGAGACTGAAAGAAAAGTTCAACTTGGGATCCATCCCATGCATGTAGAACAAATCCTGACACTATTACTGAGGCCATACTGTGTGTGCAAACAGGAGCATGGCACGGCAGTGCTCTGAGAGGCTCTTCCAGAGCTGACTAAGACAAATGCAGATACTTACAGCCAAACATTGAATTGAGGTCGGGGATCAATACAAAAGAGTTAGAGGATGGACTGAAGGAGCTAAAGGGGATGGCAACCCCATAGGAAGAACAACAGTGTCAACTAACCTAGACTACTCTGAGCTCCCAGAGACTAAACCAAAAACTAAGGAGCGTACATGGGCTGGTCTGTGGTCCCTGAAATGTGTGTATAGCAGAGGACTGCCTTGTATGGCCTCAGTGGAAGAACATATGCTTAATCCTGTGGAAACTTGATGCCTCAGGCAAAGGGAATGCTGGTGTCAGTGAGGTGGAGGTGGGTGGGTGGAAAGTACCATCTCAGAGGTGGTGGGTATGTGAAGAACTTGGAGAGGAGGGACTGGAAAGGGGGGGAACTTTTGGAATGTAAATAAATAAAATAATTTAATAAAGATTTAAAAAAGAAAAAAAAAGAATAAAATGCATAACCTCCCTAAAAAGAAATACAAGCTTCTTCACATGTACACACATGCTTATATATGAATAGTTCATGTTAGATTTTTTTCAACTGAATTTTTGTTTCATCAAAGGGAACCTAAGATATTTACAGTTGGAAACTCATTCAATAGATGACAATATTTTCCCAAATGAGTGAAATTATGGGAACTATATTTATGGGGATTGTAATAGAAAACAAACAAAAGCGAACAAACAAACATGATTTAAAAAGTAATGAGAGAAAATGCCAGAATATTGGTATTTAACTGCAAAAGCATCATCCTATTTTAAAAATAAATGAAGCTCCTTCCATTTTGAACACAACAACCTCTTCTCTTTTAAAATGAGTCTCTAACACTCTTGGACATCTTCCCTCCTCCTCCCGCTACCACTCCCCCCTCTCACCCCTCCCCCGCAGTCACTGGCCTTTATCCAGCCAATCCGCACACCCACTCCCATGGGGTTACTTACTTCTTCCAATCTCCACCGCTCAAAAAGTTTATTGTATTTTCCTGGGTGGCCTACGAATCTGTAAAAAGTGTTTGAACTCATTAGCAACTAAGAGAAGTTCACCTGCTGATGCATCACACAGAGTCCTTGTGTGGGTAGACAGAACTGTTTACTGGTGCAATTTGTCCCATGCAATTGATATTTGCTATGCTTAAACAACATCAAAGAAACTGACTTCAAATTGAGAAAGTGATGTATGAACTCAGTACCTATGAGTAGAGAAAGTGCAAATATATCAAACTGATGACATTTAATATTTTGTTCTATGTAGAATTTAGTATTGTGTGGGCAAGGTTAATGAATACCATCATAGTGTACTGAATGATTTTGTTCAAAATGTTTCTAGCTTCTGAATGTTCCCATGGTACCAAGTGGAGGGCTAACAGGGCTTGGTAATTTTATACTTCCCCTCTTCAAATTTTAGATAAAAGGATCCTGGTTTCTACACCAAAAAATTAAAACTCAGGGATATATAAAATATTTTTTCTTCTCAGCAAAATAATAATTAGTGATAAATGATAACTTACACATAACATTCTCTCTCTCTCTCGCTCTCTCTCTGTGTGTGTAAAATATAAGTGGTAGTAGCTGTCAGATATTACTTGAGGAAGAACACATATAAAATATGATTAGAAAATATTCTAAGGCACAGTACAAGAATTTACCACTTTTGTTACTTAATTGGCAATGGAGATGTTATTTGTGTTTTGTTTTCTCCCTGGCAACCGTAACTTGTGCAAAGATAACTTACCTTCCCAAAAAGAATGCAATATAGAAGATAGAACTGTTCAGATTGACAAACTGGAAAAGGAACATCTTCAAGGCAAAGCTGTTTTCCCATTCTGATTCTGTTCGAGGATATTCTACAAGAAGTACAGACATAGACATACATAAGGTGAACCACACCAAACCAAAACCAAAGCCAAACAAAAAACTCATCAGTGTTATACCTTTATAATTTGTTCAGTCTTTCAGTGAAAAAGAAAAAGAGAACATATATAGCTTACTAAACAAAAATAAATGAAAAGATATTGCATATGAAAAAACACTGTGGGAAGATTCTGGTGTGAAAAGATCTCTTTAGATCAATAAAAGTTCCATATAGGAAACATTTGAAATCATGAAAACATCTAGATTTCTAAAATTTAATTGGGTAAAATCATTCCGAGAGGCAATGTGGATTAAAAGTGAGCTATTCAGTTTTCTGTATATTCTGACCATGATTATAGTATTTCTGGCATGAAGGTTTCTCACTAGAGATCTGTATTCTAGTCTCCAGTGAGTTATTTCTTCTAGAA
Organism: Rhynchomys soricoides; assembly: GCA_019843965.1. Classification (NCBI taxonomy): domain Eukaryota; kingdom Metazoa; phylum Chordata; class Mammalia; order Rodentia; family Muridae; genus Rhynchomys; species Rhynchomys soricoides. Next base: position 9,968,574 of record JADRCH010000075.1, read on the forward strand.
TCTACACATATCCTGCTATAGTTGCCTCTGATGCTGAACTTTGTACTTGAGAATATGATTCAATCTTGCCAGCAAGAGACTAGGAAGTTCAGCTGTAGAAGCACAATAAGCCCTTCTATGTGTGTGTCTCCCCTTATAAGCTAGATGTCATGCAAGAATCACCATTGTACTACTATACCTAAACACACGGCAACATCCGGAAAGGGACATGGGAAAATATGAAGGCCATGGAAGAGATCAACCATCCCCAAAATCCCATGTGAGGTTTAGCATGTCAATGAAGAGACCATTGTAGATGTTTATATACCAGCAGATAACTGCATGGACCAGGGAAACTGCCTAACAAATTAACCTTGGCTATAGAATCTCTATCCTGCTCCTCCCAAAATTATTGTCCTATGCTACTGAGTTTGGAATAACTTACTATGTATCAATAAATATAACAAGGGGAGTTGACAATAATGATGGCAACTGTTAGTAGCAGTCTAGGTTCACAAATAACAACACACTAATTTTACAACATCCTATGGCATCTTAACATGGAGCAAATTCGGCTCACCATGAATGAGCATCTAACTTAAAGAAGAAAATGAATTCTAAATTTTGACAATATAAATTCTGTTTTCTAGGGTAATATATTTATGGCCAAATTATTTCTTAGTTTTCTCTTAATGCATATAGTTATTGATAATAAACTAGCTACTGGTTATAAACGTGTATTTGATATCACTACAGGTCACAAATTAGGTCCTTAAAATGTTAATTTCTTTATTTAAAAGTTTATTCTGTACGTATTATGTGTATGTATTATGAGTTTTAAGATGGTAATGTTATGACTCAGTTTGACCTCCGACAAAGCCTATACTTGTATTTCTTGATTGACTTTACATCCCAGAATTTGGATTTATGTAGTTAAGGCCACTAATTACTACAGATAATTGATTTTTATAAAACAACTAACAATCATCATGGTACAATTCTCAGCAACCATAAACCTAAAGTAAAATAAAACCCACGTTAGAGAAATGCATATGTAATTATTTTATCTTAAGAAGTGTCAACTGAAACATTGATTTAATAATTTTTTTGTGGCTTCTAAAAACAAAATATTTGGAAAAGTCCAGGAAACAAAACCAAAAGCATTATTTAGAGTTCTGTCACTTTGATAAGTAGGATCTAATTTCTAATATGAAGCATATGTTAGCTTAGCCAAAGAGTTTTTAAAAGTATACACAATCATACAGATTCTCTTACATAAAGAAATATCAATCTTATCACGATTATTAACTAACAACTATGGATCCACAGAAATCAGGTCATCACTGGGTTATATGTCAAAAATAAATAAAATACTAAGCAAAAACTTTGACATTATTTGTGGGGCAGTAGGCTGTGACAGGCAGCCTGGTTCCTTGTCAAGCACAGGCTTAAACCCTGGCGACTCAGTAGGGGATAAAAACACTACAAGAGACCATTGTTATTTTGCCACTCTTCTTGGCCCCTCCCTCCCGTCTAGTAGCTACAATCCCCAAAACCCCCTGTAGAGAGGTCTGTTACCATCAATCATGCAGGAGCAGCATGCCAAGTCCTCCCACATGCAGATAAAGTCTAAGCTCTCAGACCAAGCCAATGGGAAGTACCTGCTGTCAGACCTGACCCATCCCAAACTGTATATTAGACCATCCCAAACTGTATATGAGGGATCATATCCAGGAGGAATAAAGGTGTGAGAACTGCTCCTTTTTCTGAGAGTTTCTATCGTAAGAGCTGTAACAAGGCTACTTGGGAAGAGGTATGCTCTCCCAAAACTACCAGAAGCCTCCTGTAATCCTTGCTGGCTAGCCAGCCTCTCATAGGCTCAGCCAGACCCTACTCAGCACAGGGCAGTGGGTGCAGTGTCTTGGAGCAACCAAGGCAGCAACTGCAGAGACTGAGGTGGAGGTGACTCCTCTTCCTGCTTGCACTCTCCCTCCTTTGCCTGAACCCTTGCACTTGGCCAGGCCAGAGATCCCTGTGGAAAGCTTCAGCATACAGGTCCACAATTATTTTTTATTTTTTGATACTTTATTTACATTTCAAATGTTTCCCCCTTTCCAGATCTCCCCTTTAGAAACCCCACATCCCCTCCTCCATGCCCCTGCCTCTATGAAGGTATTCCACCACCCACCCACTCACCCACCCACACCTGTCTTCCCCCTTGGCATTCCCCTATACTGGGGTATCTAATACCCTCAGGCCCAATGGCCTCTCTACCCCTTGATGGCCAACAAGGCCCTCCTCTGCCACCTATGAGGCCCAAACCATGGGTCCTTCCATGTGTATTCTTTGGTTGGTGGTCCAGATCTGGGAGCATCGGGAGGTCAGGCCAGTTGACAATGTTGCTCCCTCCGTGGGGCTGCAAACTCCCTCAGCTCCTTCAGTCACTTCTCCAACTCCTCCATCTGGGACCTCACACTCAGTCCAACCATGGTTATGAAGTGAATCTTGGGTATTCTGAACTTTTGGGCTAATAACCACTTATCAGTGAGTACATACGATGTTTATTCTTTAGTGACTGAGTTACCTCGCTCAGGATGATATTTTCAAGGTCCATCCATTTGCCTGGTGAATTTCATGAAGTCATAGTTTTTAATAGCTGAGTAGAATTCGATTGTGTAAATGTACCACATTTTCTGTATCCATTCGTCTGTTGAGGGACATCTGGGCTGTTTCCAGATTCTGGTTATTATAAATATGGCTGCTATGAACATAGTGGAGCATTTGTCTTTATTACATGTTGGAGCATCTCTGAGAATATACCCAGGAGTGGAATGGTTGGGTTCTCAGGTAGTAGTATGTTCATTTTTCTGAGGTTCTGCCAAACTGATTTCCAGAGAGATTGTATCAACTTGCATTCCCACCAGCAATGGAGGAGTGTTCCTCTTTCTCCACATCCTCGCCAACATCTGCTGTCACCTGAGTTTCTGATCTTAGCCATTCTGACTGGTGTGAGGTGGAATCTCAGGGTTGTTTTGATTTGTGTTTCCCTGATGACTAAGGATGTTGAACATTTCTTTAGGTGCTTCTCAGCCCTATGAGTTTCCTCAGTTGAGAACTCTCTGTTTCCCTCTGTTCCCCATTTTTTGATAGGATTATTTGGATCTCTGGAGTCTAACTTCTTGAGTTCTTTGTATATATTGGATATTAGCCCTCTATCAGACATAGAATTGGTAAAGTTCTTTTCCCAATCTGTAGGTTGACATTTTTTCCTATTTACAGTGTCCTTTGCCTTACAGAAGCTTTGTAATTTCATGAGGTCCCGTTAGTCGATTCTTGATCTTAGAGCATAAGCCATTGGTGTTCTGCTCAGGAACTTTTCCCCTGTGCCCATGTGTTCAAGACTTTACCCCACTTTCTCTTCTATTAGATTCAGTATATCTGGTTTTATGTGGAGGTCCTTGTTCCACTTGGACTTGAGCTTAGTATAGGGAGGTAGGAATGGATCAATTCACAGTCTTCTACATGTAGACTGCCAGTTGAACCAGCACCATTTGTTGAAAATGCTGTCTTTTTCCCACTGGATGATTTTAGCTCCTTTGTCAAAGATCAAGTGACCATAAGTGTGTGGGTTCATTTCTGGGTCTTCAATTCTATTCCATTGATCTACCTGCCTCTCACTGTACCAATACCATGCAGTTTTTATCACTACTGCTCTGTAGTACAGCTTGAGGTCAGGGATGCTGATTCCCCCAGAAGTCCTTTTATTGTTGAGAATAGTTTTCTCTATCCTGGGTTTTTTTGTTATTCCATATGAATTTGAGAATTGTTCTTTCTAAGTCTATGAAAAATTGAGTTGGGATTTTGATGGGAATTGCATAGAATCTGTAGATTGCTTTTGGCAGGAAGGCCATTTTAACTATATTATTCCTGCTATTCCATGAGCATGGGAGATCTTTCCATCTTCTGAGGTCTTCTTTGGTTTCTTCCTTCAGAGACTTGAAGCCCTCATCATAGAGATCTTTCATTTGTTTGGTTAGAGTCACACCAAGATACATTATATTGTTTGTGACATTTGTGAAAGGTGTCATTTCTCTTATTTCTTTCTCAGCCTGTTTATCCTTCAAGTACAGGAAGGCTACTGATGTGCTTGAGTTAATTTTGTATCCGGCCACTTTGCTGAAGTTTTTTTATCAGGTGTAATAGATCTCTGGTGGAGTTTTTAGGGTCATTTAAGTATACCATCATATCATCTGCAAATAGTGATATTTTGATTTCTTCCTTTCCAATTTGTATCCCTTTGACCTCCCTTTGCTGTCTAATTGCTCTAGCTAGAACTTCAAATATGATATTGAATAGATAGGGAGAGAGAGAGTAGCCTTGTCTAGTCCCTGATTATAGTGGGATTGCTTCAAGTTTCTCTCCATTTAGTTTGATGTTGGCCACTGGTTTGCTGTGTATTGCTTTTACTATGTTTAGGTATGCTCCTTGAATTCCTGATCTTTCCTAGACTTTTATCATGAAGGGATGTTAAATTTTGCCATATGCTTTTTCAGCATCTAATAAAATGACCATGTATTTTTTTTTCTTTGAGTTTGTTTATGTAGTGGATTACATTGATGGATTTCCGGGTGTTGAACCATCCCTGCATCCCTGGGATAAAGCCTACTTGATCATGGTGAATGATAGTTTTGATGTGTTCTTGGATTTGGTTTGTAAGAATTTTATTGAGTATTTTTGCATCAATATTCATATGGGAAATTGGTTTGAAGTTTTCTTTTATTGTTGGGTCTTTGTGGGTTTTTGATATCAGTGTAACTGTGGCCTCATAGAATGAATTGGATAGTGTTCCTTCTGTTTCCATTTTGTAGAATAGATTGAAGAGTATTGGTATTAGGTCTTCTTTGAAAGTCTAATAGAATTCTGTACTAAACCCATCTGGTCCTGGGCTCTTTTTGCTTGGGAGACTTTTAATGATTGCTTCTATTTCTTTAGGGGTAATGGGACTGTTTACATGGTTTATCTGATCCTGACTTAACTTTGGCATTTGGTTTCTGTCTAGAAACTTGTCCATTTCATCCAGATTTTCCAATTTTGTTGCATATAGTCTTTTGTAGTAGGATCTGATGATTGTTTGAATTTCTTCAGAATCTGTTGTTATATCTCCCTTTTCATTTCTAATTTTGTTAAGTTGAATACTGTCTCCATGTCCTCAAGTTAGTCTGGCTAAGGGTTTATCTATCTTGTTGATTTTCTCAAAGAACCAGCTCCTGGTTTTGTTGATTCTTTGTATCTTTTTGTTTCTGCTTGGTTGATTTCAACCCTTAATTTGATTATTTCCTGCCTTCTACTCCTTTTGGGTGTATTAGCTTCTTTTTGTTCTAGAGTTTCCAGGTGTGCTGTTAAGCTGCTAGTGTATGCTTTCTCCAGTTTCTTTTTAGAGGTATTTAGAGCTACGAGTTTTCCTCTTAACACTGTTTTTGTTGTGTCCCATAGGTTTGGGTATGTTGTATTTTCATTTTCATTAAATTCTAGTAAGTCTTTAATTTCTCTCTTTATTTCTTCCTTGACCAAGTTATCATTGAGTAGAGCATTGTTCAGCTTCCATGTGTATGTGGGCTTTCTGTTTTTGTTGTTGCCGTTGAAGACCAGCCTTAATCAGCAGTGATCTGATTGGAGGCATGGGATTATTTCAATCTTCTTAAATCCATTGACTTTTTTTTTTTTGTGACCAATTTTATGATCAGTTTTGGAGAAGGTACCATGAGGTGCTGAGAAGAAGGTGCATTCTTTTGATTTAAGATGAAATGTCCTATAGATATCTGCTAAATCCATTTGGTTCATAACATCTGTTAGTTTCACTGTGTTTCTGTTTAGTTTGTATGTCCAAGATCTGTCCATTGATGATAGTGGGGTGTTGATGTCTCCCACTATTACTGTGTGAGGTGCAATGTGTGCTTTGAGATTTAGTAAAGTTTCTTTTATGAATGTGGGTGCTCTTGCATTTGGGGCATAGAAGTTGAGAATTGAGAGTTCTTCATAGATTTTTCCTTTGATGAATATGAAGTGTCCTTCCTTATCTTTTTTGATGAATTTTCGATGAAAGTAGATTTTAGCCAGTATTAGAATGGCTATTCCAACCTGTTTCTTGGGACCATTTGCCTAGAAAATTGTTTTCCAGCCCTTTACTCTGAGGTAGTGTTCGTCTTTAACACAGAGGTGCGTTTCCTGAATGCAGCAAAATGCTGGGTCCTGTTTATAGATCCAGTCTTTCAGTCTATGTCTTTTTATTGGGGAATTGAGTCCATTGATGTTAAGAGATATTAAGGAATAGTGATTGTTGCCTCCTGTTGTTTTTGATGTTGTTCATATGTTTGTGTGGCTATCTTCTTTTGAGTTTGTTGAATGATTACTTTCTTGCTGTTTCTAAGGTGTAGTTTCCCTCCATGAGTTGGCGTTTTCCATCTAATATCCTTTTTAGGATTAGGTTTGTGGAAACATATTTGTAAATTTGGTTTTGTCATATGGTTTCACCATCTATGGTAATTGAGAGTTTTTCTGGGTACAGCAGCTTAGGCTGGCATTTGTGTTTTCTTAGGGTCTGTATGAGATCTGCCCGGATCTTCTAGCCTTCATAGTCTCCAGTGAGAAGTCTGGTGTAATTCTGATAGGTCTGCCTTTATATGTTACTTGCCCTTTTTCCCTTACTGCTTTTAATATTCTTTCCTTGTTTTGTGTATTTGGTATTTTGACTATAATGTGGTGGAAGGAATTTCTTTTCTGGTATAGTCTATTTGGCGTTCTGTAGGCTTCTTGTATATTTATGCTTATTTCTTTCTTTAGGTTAGGAAAGTTTTCTTCTATAATTTTGTTGAAGATATTTACTGGCCCTTTAAATTGTGAATCTTTTCTCTGTTCTATATGTATTCTCCTTAGGTTCTGTTTTCTCACTGTATCTTGGATTTCCTGGATGTTTTCCGTTAGGAGCTTTTTGCATTTTGTGGTTTTTTTTTTGACTGTTGTGTCAATGTTTTCTTTTATCTTCAGAACCTGAGATTCTCTCTTCTATCTCTTGTATTCTGTTGGTGATGCTTGAATCTGTGACTCCTGATCTCTTTCCTAGGTTTTCTAACTCTAGGGCTGTCTTCCTTTGTGATTTCTTTATTGTTTCTAATTCTATTTTTAGTTCCTAGATGGTTTTGTTCATTTCCTTCGTCTGTTAGATTGTGTTTTCCTGTAATTCCACTTGTTTGATTTGTTTTCCTGTAAGTCTTCAAGGAATTTTTGTGCTTCTTCTTTAAGGGCTTCCAGTTGTTTACCTGTGTTCTCTTGTATTTCTTTAAGGGAGTTATTCATTTCCTTCTTCAAGTCTTCTATCATCCTCATGAGATGTGACTTTAAATCCGAGTCTTGCTTTTCTGGTGTGTTGGGGTATCCAGGGCTTGCTGTGGTGGGAGAGCTGGGTTCTGATGATGCCAAGTAGCCCTGGTTTCTGTTTCTTATGTTCTTGCCCTTGCCTTTCTTCATCTGGTGTTATTCACCATCTGGTTTTTCTCTCTCTGACTGTGGCTTGTCCCTCCTGCAAGCCTCTCTGTTAATACTCCTTGAAGACCAGCTTCTCTGAGAGGAATTTCGGTTTGGAGAGCTGTGGTATGGGGTCAGCTCTGGGCTACAGAGAGAAACCAGAAAGATCTTGTCTAGCTTTGTCCCAGCACTATTTGACTATGGAGTCCTGGTGGCCCAAGCAGAGGTCTCCAGACACAGAAGGAAACCAGAAGGCTCCTGTTCCCAGCTGTTCCTCAGTCCCTGTGTCCCAAGGATTCAGCTGAGCATTTTTGCTTGTCTTACTCCCACTCCGGAGCTTTTCCACACTCCCGGGAGGCTAGCTTTCTCCTGATGCTGTTTGGCTATGGAGCCCTGGTGGACCAGGCAGATGTCTCCTGCTGCAGATTAACCTACAATTATTGATACTTAGAACAGCTATTTTTTCCTTTTCCTATTAATTATTGCCCATCCCCCATCGTCATTTGTTTTTGCTCTGGAGGTAAAATATCTTTAAAGAAATTAACATAGGTATCAGAGACAGAAGAGAGTTTTGGAACAATCTGCAAGAAAGCTTTTGATAATACAGCTCAATTACTTTATTGTCCAGCTGAAATAATCAAACTCAGGAAGAACAAATCAACAGACAATTGGCACTTTACACACAGTTTGTGCTGTGTTGGGCAGTAGATCTACGACCAACAATTGGAAACTATTCAAAATTTAAATTTCAAAACCTACACTAAAAAAAAGAAAAAAAGAAAAAAGAAAAAAGAAAAGAAAAGAAAAGAAAAGAGCCAGGCTTGGCTTATTCCTTTAATCCCAGCACTCATGAAGCAGGGGCAGGAGGAGATTTATAAATTCAAGACCAAACTGATCTACATAATGAGTTACAGAAAGGCAATGTTACGTAGTGAGAACCCAACTAAAAATATAAAAATACTTATAGTATTCCCTTCCAAATAGTAGTCATTGGAGGACAAATTCTTGGAATATTGCTTTTGTTCATTTTGATGGGGAAGCTGGGGGAAACTCTTATAACTGTTTAAGAAATGAATGTGGGGGGCTCAAGAAACAAATCTCTCATTTTCATATTCTTTTCTTTGTTTTGTATTTCTTTCTTTTTTTAAAAATGTATTTTCAATATACATATTCAGATTGACCCTTATTGAATCCCATAGACCTAAGTATTCAAATAGGTATTACTATGGAAGCATCACAACTAATGAGATTAGGAAAAAGGAGAAGCCAGCAGATGGAATAAGTTTGTTTTCTTGAAACTGAAAAACACTTGATATCAAATAACTAAGTAGTCAGCAGAAGCTGAAAACAAAGCCTCAGTATGGAGCTGAGTATTGAGCTGAGCTCAGTATGGAGTATGGTTAAAGAATCACAACCCCCCAATAAGATGCTGAGACATGCTCATCAGATTATAGAAGTCTAGAAGAATCAGAAGTACCAGGAAAAATAGAATCAATGACGATATGACTTGGAGCACCTTATGGGCAAAATTGTATGCATACATGTATTCTGAAGCAATAGCTATTTTCCTGAGTCAGCAGATAAAAGGATGAGCCAAACTGAAGTAAACATGTTTCTGAAGGGAAACTGCCAAATCTGAGACACTAAAATTCTAACAGTTGGGATTTTTTTAAAAAATGATGGAATCTTCTTCATCCTATAGGGCTTGTTGGTAACCAGTCATAAGGTTTCCTACATACTTTTGTTTTGTTTTGTTGTGCTTGCTGCCAAACCTGACACCCAAGTTCAATTCCTGGAATTCATATTGTGAGCACACATTGTAGATGCAAAAAACTGACTTCTACATGGGACCATGGTGGGTGGGTACATGCACACACACACACACATACATGATAAACAGACAGACAGACAGACAGACAGATACATAGATAGATAGATAGATAGATATTAAGTCAATGAGACTCATTATTTACCCAGCATTTCTGAAAAGTCTTTTACAAGAAAGACATCAAAACATAGTGATAAAAGGAATGAACAGATAGAAATCAAACAGGACATAGACTTACTAGAGCTATCTGTCTTCAGGACTAGTGGGTCAAAACTAAAACATATCACAGTAATACTAAATAAAATTCTGTAAAAATATTATCCTCTTGGGGGTATGTCCGTGTACTGGTGTACACTTTAATCCCAAGACTTGAAAGTAGACCCAGGTGGATCTTTTGACTTTGGCAGCATCATTTACAGAGTGAGTTTATGAACATCCAGGACTACACAGAGAAACCTTGTCTCAAACAACCAAACAGGATAAAGAAAAAAAGAAAGAGGGAGGAAGGGAGGGAGGAAGGAAGGAAGGAAGGAAGTAGAAGGAGAATAGTATCTTCATTTTAATCAATGAATTTAAGGTGTCAAGAGACAAGCTATTGGTCACTGCATTGTACATAACTAGAATTAGTTGCTGAATAAAGATTTCAACCCACAAGTTCTCAGTCCAGAGCCTATGCTCTACTTGATGGAAGGAGAACATCAAATTAGTTCCTGTAAGATTTCTGCGGACTTCCAGACATAGGTCAAAGCATGTTTGTGACCCTCATTCTCAGCACATCTTACATACAAAAGGAAGGGGCAGCAAAGATCTCAGAAGTCTAAGAGAAAAAGGCTTTCCAAATAATGATGACTGTAGATTAATTTCCAGCTGCATCTCTCCCTGGATATTTGTAAACACTTGCATAACTGAAGATAAAAAATGGTAAAATACACAAAATGTCTAAATGCTAGTATGCACAGAGTTCTTTACTTACTACATGTAAAATAAGAAAAATGAACTTACCTAAGTTCGTGAGGAGGTATGCAATTTTCTCGTAAGCCTGCAAAAGAGTATGCAGATAAATATTATTATTTTCATAAAGTGCTAGCATTTAAATTTTTCAAAGAAGTATCTAAAGTGTGACTACAAGGTGGATAAGTTTTTAGCAAGTAGAAATATTTTTTAATGCAGAAAGTGGTGTTCAATATATATATATATATATATATATATATATATATATATATACACACATACACAAAATGGCTGAACTATAAATGACTTTAGAAATCCATGTGTATGTATATATGCAGAGACCTAATTATCTGCTTTTTGTTGCTATTTTTATTTTCATTGAATATCTGCTTCCTAAACTAAGACAAAAATTAACAAAATTTGTTCAGCTCATAAGTAGCTGAAATGAGATACACAACTGTATGCAACTCCAGCCTTGGGGGATCTGATGCCCTCTTCTGGGTTGATCATATATCCATACATACATGACAAATGCACACTAAGACACATGCATATACATACAAAATAGATTAGAACAAAACCAAACAATAGTCATGTTCACAGTATTCAGAATTCAAGAAATTCATTTGAATACTTAATGAATGGCTCATATTCTCTGACTGTTCTTTCAATGAAAGATTCCTATTTCATTTTAGCTATAATCCAAATCTACCTCTTTTTAAAGTCAAGACTCTCTTGAGACAAATTACATTAAAGTAATATTCTTCTCTCTCTAATGTGAGTTTTTGTTTGGATTTATTTATTTATATTGATTTTTTAAAAATTTTACCCCTATTAATGAGCTAATATTCTTACATTTTAAAGCAAGATTACTTTGATTTTTGTGAGCACATGTTATTATCATTGTACCATACTCTTTCCCATGCCCCACATATTTTAAAGTGAGATGACGATAACAGATTCTCCAAGGATTTTAACAGGATGGACTTTATTAGCTGACAAGTAATATTTTACTAGCCATTGTTTGTCAGCGTTGAGCTGAATGCTCTCATGGGGATTGAAAACCAAGTCTATGTAGCTGCCAATTACAGTATTTCACATGTATCAGCACTTTCCATATAGTTATTACAGAACAGCAATTTTTCAAGTAAGTATACTAATACCATTTTATAGAACAGGGGATTAAGATTGAGAATATCAGTCATGTGGCCTGATAGAATAAAATACCTAGCAAGAACTATAGTTAGAATGCTCTGTTATGAGCACTTTCCACCATCTGTGCATAGTCTTAGAACTTGGCATATAGAACCCATCTACAAGTCTGTGATGAAACATCTTTAGCTGGATACACCATGAGATGAAAATAACATTCGGGAGAATGTTACAAATTGCTGTTAGAAAATTATCCTAGATAATTAAGAACCTGAATAGCCTAGACTCAAATGACAGAGCTAATTGGTACCACCCATATGCTACACTCCACAAAACAAGGAAGAAGCCATGACTTATATACATTCAAATGTGCGATGTATGGTAGGAACAGTGTTGAGAGAGCAGGTTGTCTGTGTGTGAATTTGAATATGGGGAATGAATGCCTGTGTAACTGGGGGAGGAAAAACATGAGAACGATCATAGACACCCGTTCTGATTCTAATTCCTATAAGATACACATGATACATCTTGGAGAGCTTCTAAAAGTACCCACTGTTACATACAGTAAGAAGAATTTCTTTTGGCATATACTGTTACTATATTAAATATTCATCAGTAATTTTATTATGTTAGTATTTGGGGAAATCAAGTAATAGATAATTATCTGGACATAGTCTATATTTTCATGGAGCTTAATTGTCAATCAGAGGGCACAAATGGCTAACACCTATGTCAAGAGGTAAAGCCAGAAGGTGATGGCACACACCTTTAATCCCAACACCCAGGAGGCAGAGGCTGGCAGATCTCTTGTGAGTCTGAGGCCAGCTTAGTCTATAGAGCAAGCTCCAGGACAGCCAGAGATAAACAGAAATCCTGTCTCTAAAAAAACAGGTAAAAAATAAGCCTTTACTTTAAAGTAGAAAAGTCTCTTGAAGAACATGACACTTCCTTCAGAAGCAAGGAAGAGTGACAAGCAGAAATATGAATTGAGAACATATCTTGGCAAAAATGAACAAGGATGCCAGGGTTCTGAGACTGATCATCTCCGAAGGTACTAAGATAATTTTCACAATGGGCAAAACAGGAGTGGCAGAAATAGCAGAGCAAATTAGCAATTGATAAACCACAGTAATCCTGGAAGAAAACATGTTTCTAGGGCATGTTTGGCCCCGGCAATCATTTTAGAATTCAGCCTAAGCTTAGAAGGTATCAGCTTTTCACTAATGCTTTGTTGGTGTATTATATAAAATATGTATTATATAAAAATAAACCGGGGAGAAAGAGCAGCAATCACAGGAAAGGCACATCAGGGAGTTTTGCACTTGTTTCTGTGTGTGCCATTTCTGCATCAGAGCATGGCTTCCACTGCAAAACCAAATTATAAACAGATTTGCAGAGACTAAGAGACTGCTTTTCTAGTATCTACACCTTCTGGATTTCTAGAAAACATGTACATGGACACACATTGTTTTAGAAAGTTGATGGACTTTGCAGTAAAAGTTGGTGTGATAAAGCACAGGAGTGCATCTGCTCAGACCTTTGTTTGTTTGTTTCTTTCTTTCTCTTTCTTTTTTATGCTTTTGTTGAAGAAACACTCTATAATCACAATACTAAACAGTTATTTCACTATAATGTTATAATGTGCTAAAAATAAGTTAAGGCTTAATTGTCAAGCAGGAAGGACACACACACACACACACACACATATGTATATATATGACAATATTACATTTTTGTTTTCATTAAAATAAAATAGTTTTGGGAACATTCCCAGATATGATAGTAGCTGTTGTACTGACAGCAACATGAGTAGGTGAAACAAAGTCAGAAAAAGGGTGGAATTAGCAAACAACTCTGTTTTCTAAAATTTTGTCCTTCCAGATTTTTTTGCTATAAATTTTGCAAATGGATGTCAAAACAAGAAATTGAAATTTTAATTATGCTTGAATTATTTGTTAGTTATTTTTTGAAGATTATGGTTTCTCAACTTGGCTGTGGATCTGTATTATTATTTTATACCTCACAAATTAGCGGTTTTTCTAATGTTACTTTAGGGGCTGACTAGATCAGACTCAGCAGAGATTTTTTGAATGTTTTGGTTTAATACACTTTTCCTATCCCCACAAAGGAGATACTTCAGGCAAGTGGATACATGGTTTGAATGGGACACATTTTAAAAATTATTTTCACGATTTGCATAATGAAATTATGCTCAAATTTTAGATACAGTAGAATATATTTTTCTCCTCAATTGAATATTTATTTGTAGCTGTCATGATATACCTCTGTCAAATTGTTATGGGGAGGGAAGTATGGCCTTTGGTTTAGTTTAAATTAAAATTCATGCTGCAAAGTTGAAAGACATGAAGACTACAATTCTTGTAACAAAAATTATCTTGGTCACATAATATGCAGGATACTGGAATATTTGGAAAGTAAAAACCTTCAAATTTACTCAAAAGATGTATTTTAAATGTTATACTAGCATTAAAGTAACACTTGGGACCTAGATTGAAATATACCAACAAACACCAGCAGGAAGAGTAAGCTATGGCCTCAGCTAAGTGAACTCAACACTTTAATGGTGGGATAAAGTTAAGAGAAGCATAAGTACAGTGTTCACAAAGAGACTGACTCTTCTAGTTACGACTATGGATGAAAATAAGCACGCAGTCAATAACCTCAGGACAAGAATAGAAACAAAGGGACAGTTCTGTTCTATGTATGGCACCAAGCAAAAGCTTCATGGAGGAAATGGTCCTTAACTGTTATTTTCAATGATGAAGAGATATTCTCCAAGGAGACATAAGGAAAATAGAACATTTCAGACAGAGAAAGCTCTGTGAACCAAGAAACTAGGGATATGAGTTAGCAAAGTGCAGGACCAGAGAAAGTGGTTCTTCATGCTGGAATGGAGACAAGAGCAAGAGGGACTCAGGGAGGGAGGGACAGAGGGAAGGAGAAATAGCTTTCAACAAAAGAAAAGAAAAACAGGCTTGAAAAGAGCAGTGTCTCCTTTGCCAAGCTAATAAATTTATAATTCACACCGGAGGGACTGCAGGGTGTTAAATAATCTTAGGTACTAAAGCACATAGTCAAATGTGCGATTTACACAAATTCTTTCAACTTCTATGTGGCCAATGAGAGAAGGGGATGAACAGACACAGGGAGACTAAGGTGTTAGATGTCTGTTGCTGAACTAAGAAAGCAGAGAGACAATGCTGAGCAGGTCCTGAATTAGTAGAGATTCAGAAGCAAATTCACACCAAGTAGTCAGATATAGGATAAAAAAGAAAAAAATAAGAAAAAAAGCACTTCAGAACAACATATGGCTTGTGAAATACCTTATATTTCCCAAGGAACCTGGTTTAAAGAAAAGTGCTTGGCTGATTTAAAGCATTTTTTCCAGGCCTTCATTTCATAACTTAATGTTTTCAGATTAGAGCTGAAAAGCCCATTAGAGTAATAGAATATCTTTATTTAGGCTCAGTGCTTCATAAGCCATTTTTAGCTGCACATTGCCTTTGGCCTCAAAATAACATAACAAGAGGTAGCATGTGAATAGTGAGGTGAACATTTTAGTGATATAATATTTGATACTTTATTATGTCCTTATTTGTCTTAAACTCTTCAATTAATCCTGTATATTCAGGTGAATTGGCAAGAGTGTTTAATAATTTGTGAAGTGCTTCAACATTTTGGATAGGAAACAGATATGCAATTTCTGAAGAGCATTATTAACTTAAACTGATTAACTCCTAAGAATATAACATTGTTTTCACATTGGTTGAGTTGGCTGCGTATTTACTATGTTTGTACTAAATCCATTTAAAACTCATTTGCATGGTTAGTTGTAAGGAAGAAGACGTATTTGTAGTTTAATAATCACTGAATATCAATGCAAAAATGCCTAACAGAGAGATGTGTGAAAATGGATTCAGCTGGTTCAGCCTGAGTTCTCCTAGGAACTCTGGGCATTTGATTTGCAGTATTAAGGAAAGTCTTGTGGGTTCAAGTCACTGAGTGGAGGTGGTAAGCTTGTGAGGCTGCTAGCAGAGTGGGTTGATGGCTAAATTAGCTCTGTCCTTAGCTATCATCAGGGTCTCTACAGGTAGAGACTCATTTTATTGACTTCAATCTTTGCTTTTTATAAACAAAAATATATCTGGCCTCCACAAATACAGACACTTAGTGATAACATTTTTTTTATCTAAATCATTTATCTTCTTTAAAATATTGTTTTACAATTTTTGTTTGTGTGTGTATATGTGTGTGAGAGAGAAAGAGAGAGAGATAGACAAAGACAGACAGAGAGAGACAGAGACAGAGAGACAGATAGAGTTATAGAAAGAGACAGAGAGAAAGAGAGAGAGAGAGAGAGAGAGAGAGAGAGAGAGAGAGAGAGAGAGAGGAGATATTTTATGTGGGCTTGCTTTATTGGGTTCTGGGGATCCAAATTCAGGTACACATTTGCATGGCAACACTTTGCCCATTGAAGCATCAGCCCAGTCCTTGCTTCTGAAGCTTATGGGAGAGAATGAAGACTACAGGTGTGAGAGTCAGTTATGATTCTAGTCACTGGTGGGAACTCAGGATAGAGATAGATAGAGGAGAAAAGCCCTGTTTAGGAGAAGAGTGATAACTACAGAAGTTAGGCTAGAGTCTGATGTATGAGTAGAACTTAGTTTGGCTTCTTAGGGTTAAGCAAGGGAAAAACAGAGAAACCTTTTGTAAAAAGCTTAGCTGAAGATAAATGTGGCTTATAATGAGACGAGTGTATAAGTGCATGTATTCTAGAAAAATAAAATCAAGTAAAACTATATATCTCTAAGTAACTATATTTTGTGTCTTAATACTGAAATAGAATTTAAATAGGTTATGTCTTTCTATATTGTACATAAAGTGAATTAACATTCTTTCATAGATGTTAATTTTTCCCCAGTTTTGATATACTGAAACATAGTGTAATGTTCACAGACTTGGACTGAATCATCGATGATTTCCTTCGACTACAGTAAAAAAAATTAAAGTAAAAGTTTGTTTTTTACTAGTTTAAAGATGATTGTTGATAATCCAGAAAATTCAAAACGTTAATATCAGACAGTGTTGACATGGGGGAAAATCACCCATAGTTTTACTTTCTGAGAAGAAACTTGACAATCTTGAGCTTTATACCAGGAAACACTCTTTATTTATGATTTTTATTCTTATCTTTAGCAGATATATTTTAAAATCAGGTTTATTGGTATCTCTTTGATTAAATTCTTTATTAATTTTCAGAATTGTAAATCATCTAGGATTCTGTCTTTTCAATGTTTATTGAACATTATAGAAATAAAATGATGGTCTGTTTGGGGGATAGCATATATAAATAACACTCTCTTTTTATAGATTAAGCTGAAATGAAATAGTGGAATTTATTTTAAAAGTAGTAACTTTTGGCCTGGAAGTAAAATATGCTCATTTCACATAGTGGTTATTCATTTGTCTCTTAAAGTCTTTTCTGACCATTTTAAATAAATAAAATAAAAATGTTTTCAGTCCCTCCTGGTAAAATATGTCATAATATCAGGAACATTTGAACACAAATGCATATTCCCTGACATAATACTATTATTTTTGTATTTCTATTTATAAGTATCACTTCAGGATAAAAATATACTCGTATTAACAATCTATCTCTATGTCTGTGTGACAATGAGAGTGTGCAAGAATGATAGGGAGATAGACAATACATAGGAAGATGATAGATAGATAGATAGATAGATAGAGATATCTGAAACACTTTATTTAAGTTGTTTGAATCCCAATGTTTTAATTAATATACCTGACATAGCATCTAACTTATGGGGTTGATAAAAAAAATTTAAAGAACAGATACTATCTTTAATTGCTCATTAGTGTCTTACATGTTTGCAGAAAGTTACTTTTAAATGATAGCAGCTCTTATAAGCTAGCCTGGCAGCATATAGCTATCTCTTACATAGACATTTCAATTAAGAGTCAATACATACATGTGATTTTTTTTAAGCAAAAAGGTGTTCCTTTTAGAAATTATCACATAGAATAATCCTGTAGAGCCAAAAAAACATAACTTCTATATCCTTCAAAGACTAACAACTTCACTGGGATGGAAAGGGCATGGAGAAAAGACAGACATGCTGTCACATGGGACAAAAAGCTGCTATCCACTGGACCAGGCTCTCAGATGATCAAGTTACAACATCCTGGAAGCATAGGATGTCTATCACGTACAATTAAACAGGGAGGCAGTTTCAGCTGATCTCAGCAGGAGCAATCTCTGTCGAATAACAGCCTTCAGGCTATAAACATCTTTGGGGAGAAAGCTTTGGTGGACTTTTTTTTTTGCACTTGCTATCAATATTTGCACTTGGATCGGGAGAGAATGCCATTCTATTTCCCTGAGCATGACAAGGGGGTGGCTTTGTTATTTTTGGTGGGTCTAAGGCAATGGGATCCTTGACAGCCATGCTCATGACAGCAACACATATTAACATGGACTTAACTCTCTCCTTACCATAACTCACACATTTAAAAACATCATAATGTCACACACTCACACACACACACACACACACAGAGAGAGAGAGAGAGAGAGAGAGAGAGAGAGAGAGAGAGAGAGAAAGAGAATATGTTTTCCAGAGAAAATGAAGGGGTCACAACTGGGCTTTACTTTGAAGTAGCTTTTTTGCACCTTTCCAACAAATTCTCTTATTGGAGGACTGAAATTATTTGTGTAGTTCTCTAATAAAAACAATACCTTGCTTATTTAAAAAGTGCATATCACTGTCTCTAGCATGTGCCAAATAGTGAAACTGAGGTTACAATTAACTAGCATTATAAAGACACTGAGTAAGAAGACAGTCCATTTGGCATTGTTTCTGCTTAAAACCATCCCAAGCCTGTCATGGTGGCACATGCCTTTAATCCCAACACTCAGCAGGTGGAGGCAAGTGGAGTTCTCTGAGTTTGAATTCAACCTGTTCTACATAGTGAGTTCCAGGCCAACCGGAACTAGGTAGTGAGACACTGTCTCAAAATTTGATCAATCAATCAATCATCCAATGCATAAATCAAGCTGGAGGAAATACCTCTTGTTAAAATGAGTTGTTTGGAACAGAAATACATGTATGCACGCGCACACACACACACATTTCAATAATTTCAATACTAGGAAGACATAGTCCTTTCTGACTGGCTGTGTGCCTGTGAAAAATAATGCCATAAACACTTACAAGATTCAGCAGCATGATGATTATGAAATTGATACAGACAGCAGCACCAGATGTAGCAAACTGCCAGTGCTGTTTTATGAAATTCCACTTGAATGATGCAAACTGTTCCATGACAACCAAACGGTACACCACAACTGCAAACACTGCTGTGATGACCAAGGAGATCTACAGAGTGAGAGAGTGTTACTAACAAATGAGAAGCCAACCAGATATATATTAAATGATATAGATTAAATGATATATATAAAATGACACTGAAAACAGTAATTTTCTTTTGCTTTCTTAGGATTACAAAGTGAGTTAGTATGCTAGAATATCCTTCTAAAACCAGAATCCTGCATCATTCTCAAAATGCTGATGACCGTATTTTACCATGAAAAAGATTCCTGAGACAGACACAAGAAGTCGTGTGACTTTGTCAGATGAAGGCTGATGAGGCTCCGGCTTCCCTGTGATGGGGTTTATTACCTCCATCCTGTAATATTTTGCTTCAAACTGGGGGCGAAGTGTTTCCTATGGGAGAAACCAAGGTTACATAAATATATCAAGTCCACAAATTAAGATAAAAAAATCTTTTGAGAATTCATACAGATTCTTGAATTGATCCTGCTGTTGTGTTGTTCGCGCAAAGATGCAACTGTCCAAAGAACAATGCCACTTACAGTTCAACTAAACCCCTAGGTATATTTTAATTAGGACAATTTTCTATGGATCCACTTTAAGGAAACATTATAGAAATGGTTTGAATGGTCTATGTTTCCCCCTTGGCCCCATTACCTTCGTAAAGTAAGGAATCTTGTCAGTGTGACATAAAGAGGAGAACCTATTTCTGTCTTGATGTTACTGCATTATCTACTTCCCCAGATTTCTTAACTTCCACTTCCCTGATGTCTTACCTCCTCTTCTTCCCAATCAATAAGGTCCCAAGTGTAAGTCAGTATGCTTCTTCTCCTCTTCCAAAACTCAAGGAAGACTGTGGCTATAAGAGAACAATGATGATGACGGTGATGATGATGATAATAGAGAAATACTAATTCTCCACTCAGACACATCACATTGCTTTTCTTCAGGCAGGTATATTTTATCATCTAATTAATTAAATTGTTTAAAGTCATTGACGTGTTAATAAATAAATATTGGAATTTTTATTGAAATAATCTTTCTGGTCTTTATATAAAGCCGTCTGTATGTATGCCTAAAGGGAGGCAAATTTTAACACTAAAATTGACGTTTTTGTTTGTATTGTATATCAAAAATGATGCTAGGAGAAAAGGTCAAGATTAGCACAATAAATTCTGTTGGTTTTGTCATTATTTAAAGTTACTTCAAAACTTTAAATTCTCATCTACTAAAGACACTCAAAGCATGACACTACTCTCCAAGAGTGGAGAGAAGGAGTGTGAAAGAAAGAGATAAAATACAAGGTGGGAAAGGATGCGATATTGAACTTTTTTATTATGATTTACTTTTATAATTAAAAGTTTCAATATAAATTAGTAATTAAATACCATATGCAGTTAATTTACCTTACATTTTCACCCCATTTTAGGATTTATAAAATGTCTTTTCATGTATCATTAATTTTATTTAGAAAATAATTCTCTTAAAATTGTAAAGAAGATAATGAAAATTATGGTCACTCAGTAGTATGCACAAACAAAGGTGCTTCATGTTTGTGTCTGCAATCATAGTACATAATGGTGGAAGAAGCAGGACTGGTGCTCTTCACTGAGCAAGCCTGGATGCTGCATCCTGCAGGTTCTCTGCGCCATTCCATTTTTGGACCTACCATAAATACTATATGCTGATTTCCTGCAAAGTCCTGTAGGATTAGAAATGGCTAAAAGAGGCAACACCACTGGACTTCATTAATTAAAAGACAAGAGAAATTTTCCCCAGCACTGGATTGTTCTTTACAATAACAGACTACAATCACTGTTATCAACAGAAGGATTTCAGACATTTGAGAAGTGGGATGGAGAGAGAGAGAGAGAGAGAGAGAGAGAGAGAGAGAGAGAGAGAGAGGGGAGGGGGGGAGGGAGAGAGAATGATAGTATGACATGCTATCTAGCCAAGACCATTTTAAATTTTTAATATGAACAACCTCGTACTAATTAACATCAGTCATGGTCAAGGCTTACAGTTGAATGGGGCATAAGATTACCTCTTAACTTTCCTTTAATAGCACATACTTGAACAAGAGGAATCTAACGCAAAATCTAAATAAAATAAAAGTGACCTGAATGATTGCAGTTTCAAAGCAATAACCTTCAAAAACAGATACTGGGTCTAGACAGGATGGCATTTTCATTGAACTAGGTATTCAACTGAGTTGTGTTTTAAAAGTTCGTTTTCACTGTGATACATTTGTTTTGTGCATGTTTTATTTATTTGAAATCTAAAATGAATATATATTATCATTTTTTAAAAAAATAATTTACAAATGCTTCCAGAATAATTTAGTGTTCCAGCATAAAGCAAGGGTGAATTTAATTACCTAGAAATATCTGCTTAACTTATTAATTAAAAAAAAAATCTACTTTCAAAAATTATCACACTCATTGCTTTCAGCAATCACCTGAATGATGGATATAGTATATTCTTTAATAAAAGTGGTACTTATATGAGCTCATACTGTCCTTAGTCTATGGACTTTGATGCTTGTAAGTTTTACTCTTAAAGGCAGTTTTGGGACTGGGAATGATGAGTCAGTCTCTTCAACACTGTGAATTCTAGGCTAGCCAGGATGGCATAATGAGAATCTGGCTCAGAAACAAACAATTTTAGAACACTTGTCTTTTCTTTACTCAAGATTTCTTTCTTTTGTGTGTGTGTGTGTGTGTGTATGTGTGAGTGTATGTGTGTCTTTTTTTATGTTTTCTCAAGTGATGGACATAGCATTCCCTGTACCATCAACCCATATATCAACCAGAAATAAGTACATCCTTTATTCTTTTGAAACAGTTTCTCACTATATATGCTAGTTTAGCCTAGAACATACTATGTGTCTCAAGCTAGCCTTGAAACACGAAGTATCCATCTCCAGTCTCCAGAGTGTTGATGTTTTTTTTTTTTTTTTTTTCGAGACAGAGTTTCTCTGTGTAGCCCTGGCTGTCCTGGAACTCACTCTGTAGACCAGGCTGGCCTCGAACTCAGAAATCCGCCTGCCTCTGCCTCCCGAGTGCTGGGATTAAAGGCGTGCGCCACCACTGCCCAGCCAGAGTGTTGATGTTAGAGACATGAATCAGCATACATAGCAAAAATTAATTTAAAAATTAAGATGATTAAATATGTTGCTTGACTAGATCCTCATGACAACATCGTGGTCCTCCTCAGGTTTGAATTTTATGATATTACAGTAATTTTAACCCCTATGCTTAGCTGTGGAGTTATGGCTTTCATAACAATATTTAATCACATAATTAGTTTTAACTTCGATACCAGCCCAAATGATAAGCATGGGGATTAGAAGAAAACATGTTGAGGTCTGCCCACTCCCCAGCTCATCTGTAGTCAGTTTGTTCCATGCCTGTCAGCTATTTCATATTGCTGCTGTAATTTGTCTGTCAGTCATTGATACAGAAAAATAACTTGACTCAGAGCAGGGTCATGCTGACCACATCCCTTGTTATGTTCTGTATGAGCTAAGCATTTCCACAAAGCTTCTCCTAGGACACATTAAATTAGAAGTTAATATAAAATGTAATATCTAAAATGACTTGGGTCAGAGCCACCCACCAGGTTGCACTTCCTGTACCTGTGTATGAACTCTTTGTGGGTTTTTTATGTGTTTTTTTTTTCCTTTATAAGCTGGCACTGAGGAATGTTTATCACCATAGTGTCAATCCCTGAATTATGAGCTATGACCCTGACCTATCATTATTAAAGTGTGTTTTATAATAATCTATCTCTGTCTGACTGAGATCGTGTTTTTGTGGTTTGTGAGCAACTCTTAGACACCAACAAAAGAAAAAAACTGAATAGTTCCCTGGTCTTATAGAGCCTTGGGTGAAGAAAAGGTATTGTCTTATGATAAGACCCAAGGAAACAATGGAGCTAAAATAGGGGTCTAAACCATCTGAGAGAAAATGGTGAATGGATAAGTCCAAATACAAAAGCAAATGTGGTTCAATCCTAACTGGAAAGTGATTGAGTCCACTAAACATTCAAATTCCTGTAATCACAACAACATAAAAAAAAAAAAAAAGCTGCACAGCACCCTATTGTTCTGAATTATTGTCTAGCAAGGCCCTGCAGATCCATGTATTGCAGGAGGATATTGAGGATGCTATTCAATACCATCTAGAATCTGGTATTAAGAGCCTATTGCTGTTGATATCATGTTTGAATCGTAGGACCTGGAAAACTAAACTCAGTATTTACCTTGAAGCTTTATCCCTACTGTCTGGCTCTCATGGTGTTGGAAAGTACTATTTATATTAGTGGAGGAAAAAGTTATCATCAATATCACTGAGTTATGAACCCTGAAAACTACAATTATGAATGGCCTGGCAAGACATGATCACCGGTAGGATAGTTGCATGAATATTATGGGAGTTACAAACCACTCCCTAATTGGATAGAAGGCCCACTCCACAAGATTAAATAAATAACTCATACCACTATTTGTCCAAGAACTTGTGGCTAGACAGGTTACAGGCTACAGTGGAAAACCTACTAATATTACTTTGCTAAATGGTTATAGTATCAAACCAACTCCCAACAACTTATCACTATGCCAATATAGTAGTGCATCAGTCAGCCCTCATTGGAGAAGTTCCTTTTACATTAAATGGAGACTGACAAGGTATCCTACAACTGATGAAGGTTAGAGAATAAGAGAGCACTGAATCATCAGCCTTAACTAGGATATCTGTATCACAGCTCCTCCTACTAAGGTTCAAGGACTATGGCAGAAAATGGGCAGAAGGATTGCAAGAGCCTTAGGAAGTGGATGATTACAAGGAAACAGTGATCTTGGATACAGCAAGGCAGATGCACATATGAATTCATGTCAGTTGAGATAGGATACACAAGACCTCAGCAGGCTTAGGCCAAGACAAAAGTCCAGCATGAAGAGCAGAGATGGGCACCTGTAGGGAGTGGAGGAAACCCTGAGTCAGTGAAGTCCTAAGTGTATGTGTATTTTGACATGCACAAGGCCAGTTGAGGACCCTAAGACCAATGGCCCATGGTAAACTGGCAAAGACATTACCAATATAAGTAGGCTCAAGAGAAATGTCATAGCTTTCCTAGGGAATCGATGTATTAGGTTTTAGAAATTACTGTTCACTGTGTGAAAGAACAGCATTTAGACATTCATCTTCCTGGATGTTTACAGCCTGAGACGCTCACCTACAATGATTTCCTACAGAGACTAATTGTCCCTTCCATTTGTACTGTGCCTAATATACTTGGATATCTGGGCTGTGGTAGTAGTGGATAGAGAATCCCACCTGATCCCAGCTTCATTGAATGAGTATCTTTGTGTATGTACCTTTTCATTCCTTTGCTGGCTCTAGCCAGTGTTCCAGAACCCAAGCCTATAGGTACATGACAGACACCCACCCTCAACTAAGAAATGATTGGACATTTCAACATCCTTAGTCTTCAGGGAAATGTGAATCAAAACAATCTTGACATTCCACCTCACACCAGTTACAATGGCTTAGATAAAAAGTCAGGTGACAGTAGATACTGGTGAGGATGTGGAGAAAGAGGAACACTCCTCCATTGCTGGTGGGATTGCAAGCTAGTACAAACACTCTGGAAATCAGTCTGGAGGTTCCTCAGAAAATTGGACATTGTATTACCTAAGGACCCAGCTATACCACTCCTGGGCATATACCCAGATGGAACTTGAATATATCATCCTGAGTGAGGTAACTCAGTCACAAAGGAACAAACACTGTATGTACTCACTAATAAGTGGATACTAGCCCAAAAGTTTGGAATACCCATGATTCAATTCACAGCAACTGTTGGACTGAGCATGGGGTCTCAGATGAAGGAGTTGGAGAAGGGACTGAAGGAACTGAGGGAGTTTGCAGCCTCATGGAGGGAGCAACAGTGTCAACTTGTCAGGCCCCCTGGTGTTCCCAGAGACTGGACCACCAACCAAAGAATACATATGGAGGGACTCATGGTGCTGGCCACATATGTGGCAGAGGAGAGCCTTGCTTGCCATCAGTGGGAGGAGAGACTCTTGGGTCTGAGAGTGTTAGATGCCCCAGTATAGGGGAATGCCACAGAGGGAAGACAAGAGTGGGTGGGTGGGTGGGAGAATACCCTCATAGAGGCAGGGGAGGGGGGTGGGATAGGGGATTTCCAAAGGAGAGACCACGAAATGAGAAAACATTTGATATGTAAATAACTTATGAAAAAAAAAAAAAGTGGCCCATGATAAGTTGAGCATACTTCAGTGGAAAACCACACATCAGAGAGTGTATTTAATGGGTTAAAAAATACACTTTAAGTTGAGTGGGTATAGAAGGCTGGTGGATCTGGGAGGAGTTGGAGAAGGTGCTATATAAAACTGAGAGACAAATTACAAAATTCTTTTAAAAATAAGTATTCATCCACATCCTCCTCAACATGTGCCATCACCTGATTTTTTGATCTTAGCCATTCTGATTGATGTAAGGTGGAAATTTCACACTCATTTTTATTTATCTGATGACTAATGACTTTTAACATTTATTTAAGTGCTTCTAGGCCATTTGATATTCCTCTGTTGTAAAATCTCTGTTTAGTTCTATGTCCCAATTTTCGATTGGGTTGTTTGCTTTCTGGAGGTTAGCTTCATGTGTTCTTTATATATTTTGGATGTTAGCCCTCTATTAGATATGTGGTTAGTGAAGACTTTTTTCTAAACCTGTAGGTTGCCAATTTGCCCTATTGACTGTGTCTTTTGCTTTACAGAAGCTTTTCAGCTTCATGAGATCCCATTTTTCAATTCTTAGAGCCTGAGATACTGGCATTCTGATTAGGAAATTTCCCTCTGTGTAAATGAGTTCGAGGCTCTTTCCCACTTTCTATTGTGTGATTGCAAACTGGTACAACCTCTCTGGAAATCAATCTGGAGAAAACTGTAAATAGATCTACCTGAAGACCCAGCTATCCCATTCTCAGGAATATAACCAAAAGATGTCCCACCATACCATAGGAACACATGCTCCACTATGTTCACAGCAGCCTTATTTGTAATAGTCAGAAGCTGGAAACAACCCAGATGTCCCACAAACAAAGAATGGATACAGATAATGTTGTTCATTTACACAATGGAATACTATTTAGCTATTACAAACGAGAACATTATGAGTTGTGCAAGCAAATGGAGGGAACTAGATCTATCATCCTGAGTGAGGTAACTCAGACCCAAAAGGACAAGCATGGTATGTACTCACTAATAAGTGAGTATTAGCCAAAAAATTACAGAATACCTAGAATACAACCCATAGAACTCAGGAAGCGAGGATGCTTCAATCCCACTTGGGAGGGAGAAGAAAATAATCATAAAGGCAGAGGGAGGGAGGGAACTGGGTGGGAGAGGGGTGGGCAAGGGGAAAGGTGAACAGGATCAAGTATGGGAGTGGGTAGACAGGATAGAAGCCCTGATGGCCAGCAGAATGAATGAAAATATGTAAACTTAAGGCGGTATGAGTTGGGGGGACCCTCTAGAAAGTACCAGAGACCTGGGAGGTGATAGACTCTCAGGACTGAAAAGGAGGGACCTTAGATAAAATGCCCAACAGTAAGGAGAGGGATCTTGTATAGTCCACCTCCAGTAGAAAGACAAGGCATCAAGTAGAGGGATGGGGACCCCATAGTCAAAAATTCTGACCCAGAATTGTTCCTGTCTAAAATAACTACAGGGACAAATATGGAGAAGAGACTGAGGGAAAAGTGGTCCAGTGACTGGTCCAACTTGGGATCCATCTCGAGCAGAAGTTCCAAAGCATGACACTATTACTGAAGCTATGGTGTGCTTAGAGACAGGAGCCTAGCAAGGCTGCCCTCCGAGAGGCCCAACAAGAAGCTGACTGAAACAGAAACTGATACTTATACCCAACTCAACCATTGGACTGAGGTTGGGGCACCCTGTGGTTGGAATAGGAAAAGGCTGGAAGAAGTTGAGGAGGAGGGTGACCCCATAGGAAGATCAGTAGTTTCAACTAACCCAGACCCCTGAGATCTCTCAGACACTGAGTCTGAGGCACCCAACAAGTATATAGCAGAGGACTCCCCAGTTTGGCTTCAGTGGGAGAAGAGTACCTAACCCTGGAGAGGCTTGAGGCCTGGCAGAAAGGGAACATCCTCTTGGAGACTGGGATATATAAGGAACTGGGAGTGGGCAATGGTAGGATTGTAAAACATAAAAGTAATAAATGTTTTTTTTTAAAAAAACTATTTATTTTATGAATATGAGTACACTGTAGCTGTCTTCAAACATACGAGAAGAGGGCATCAGATCACATTACAGATGGTTGTGAATCACCATGTGGTTGCTGTGGAATTGAACTCAGCACCTCTGGAAGAGCAGTCAGTGCTCTTAACCACAGAGCCATCTCTCCAGCCCCAATTATAAAATTGTTAAAGATCTAAATACATTTTTTAATTATAAAAATGATTTTAGAGCAACCAGCCCTCCTTTCCCCTATTGGGTTGCCTTGTCCAGCTTCAATAGAGGGCTTTGCCTTGTCTTATTGTATCTTGTTTTGTCATGATTCATTGTTGTCTCTTGGAAGCTTGCTCTTACCTGAAAGGAAACAGAGGATCTAGGGGAAAGGGGAGGTGGAGGGGAGCTTGGAGAAGTGGAGGGAGTTCTACCCCTTCACTTAGGATGAATTGTGTGAGAGAAAGAATCTATTTTCAATATAAATAAAAGTCAGGGCTTGCTCTTAAAAAAATATAAAGATTCGACTTACTGGCTTATATATTGTACAGCATCATTCCATAACTAAAAGCCATTTTCAAATGGTGGGTGTAAAAGATGGAAGGACAGTTAATGGTTTTCCTTTTGTAGAGTTTTAGGATTCTTTCCTCTTACTCACACATATTTTTCTGCCAGTCCCTCCTTATGTAGCCTAGGTTATCCTAGAACTCAGAGTGTTTGAGCCTTGACCTTCTGAATGCTGGGATTATTAATAAGCTTTATCACATCCTGAATGAATTTAATGCCAATCTCAATTATAGAAGGAATAGGATGCAAAAAGAGATTGAACTCGCATGTTGTTCAGCACTGAGTACAATGCATGGGATGTCATGAAGACATGATTATGGAAAACCCTGAAGTGGAAATTTCTGGTTTCATTGAATACTCAATTGTGTCATGTGATGTGTTCTTGGAAACTGTCTTTTGAGAGGATGTTTTTGCTGAAACAGAAACATGGGAGGATGTTGAGAACAGATATGTGGTATTTTTCTGGAAGCTGCCTGGAAAAGGGGCATGCGATGTTTTGCTAGAGTGGACACTTGAGAGCATGTGATATTTGCAAAGTGTACAAATATAACCCAAGAGAGAGTGGATGATGCTGTGTGGTATTGGTTTGCCCACCACTTGTTGCTGGTCTTTGTTGGGCTTTGCCGATTCTGGTCTTCACTGACAACACTGTGGAATTTGTTTGCCTTGCCTTCTTTGTTGATCATCATTTGTCATATCTTCATAGAGAGAAAAGCACCAAAACACTAGCAGCTTCTTGCCACTTCTGGGTACTTGGGCTGATTGGCACAGCCTTGTGCATGGTTTCTTCCAGATTGAACTGCAGTGTCTGATTTGTAAATGGTGTTTGTGAGTGAATCAAGCTACCACTGTTGATTTTCCTGAACTGCTGACATCCTGACAGTGCAGGTTGGACTCACCCCAAAGAACTATTTCTACACAGGTCCACATCCTCCTGTCTCCTATTTTTTTTCCCTCCTCCTCACTCTGGCCTCGCTCGCTCCGGCCCTGCTTGCTCTCCTTTGTCCTATTAACTTTTCCTTTCAACTTCCTATGGTAAGTGGTGGGCTAGAAGGGAGGTTAAAGCATTTAAGTACACTTATTAAAGTAGGTCTTGAAAAATATAAGCCTAAAAGACCCACTTGACAAATTATGAAAGTAGTAAACAAGGAAAGGAAACTTGGTCTGCACAGCTGACCT
Organism: Rhynchomys soricoides; assembly: GCA_019843965.1. NCBI lineage: Eukaryota > Metazoa > Chordata > Mammalia > Rodentia > Muridae > Rhynchomys > Rhynchomys soricoides. The sequence continues at coordinate 9,997,402 of JADRCH010000075.1, forward strand.
TGAATCCTGCATGAATATCCAGCCTCTGAAACAAGCAATGAAAGAACACAGAAACACTGATGACAAAGGCCCAGGTAGGGTTTAGAAGATAAGAGTTTGAGGACATTAGAGACATAGAAATTGGAATCTGACACATTTATTGTGCTTAACATCTTACAGCATCCAAAATTTTTTACTGCTTAGTCTGTGCTGAAGCCAATTACTTTAATACCTCTGGGAACAACTCCATAACATTAGCTCTTGTTTTATTTTTTGTTTCTGAATTTGTTTGTTTTTGTTGTTGACAATGCTGTTGTTTTGAGACAGGGCCTCACTATGTAGCTCTGGCTGTCCTTGACTATGTAGACCAGGCTAGCCTTGAGCTCACAGAGATTAGTTTGCTTCTGCCTCCTGAGTGCTCGGTTTAAAGGCTGTGCTACCACTTCTGGCTAGAAAATAGTATTTTTTTTAGAGCTCCTAAAGTTTTCCAATAAAGTTGAATACCATTTTTTTTTTTTTTTAGGAAAAGTAGTTGTATTGATAAAGATATGGAACTGAAATCAATGTCATCATAGAATCTTAGGACTGCAGCTATAGGCCAAACTGACAGAAATTAATGACTATCATTTGGTATCAATTTGTAACTATATATGAAGCATTTAAAAATCATGTAAAACAACCTTTAACAACATCTCTAATGTTCAATATCACAATTATAGCCAAGAGTCTGGATATAACCTATTAGACATGATATATGTTACATAGCAGTAATGATTATTGACTAGATTAGAAATTTAGGGCTTTTATGCTGAAGTGAACTGTGGAAATCAGCTTACTTCTCAGATTACTACATCTCTAGCATGCAAAGCGTCCTTCAATATTACTGGGAAGAACTGAGAATTGAGATGCTGATAGTTGAGAGTGGAAATCTGAGAGCAAGTTGTGACAATTGTGATACTGTCATGAAATAAATATCCTGGAAATGTGAGGGAAGAGAAAGACGAAATCACATCACATGGAACTCACAGGAAGGAGCCTGGGGTACAAAGTCAATAACACAACGGCCTGAAATGGACATGGCAACAGAAGAAATGCGACAGTGAAGAAGGGAAGGGGTATGCCAAACTCACTTAGTGTTAAAATAAAAATACCTTAAGATAAAAGTGTATAATATGGAAGCCATTTCCAATTTTAAAGAAAGAATAAAATGTCAATGCAGGGACAGATGTAGGGCTGTTTAGAAGTGAAATTGCACATAACCACTTGTTTATGTAGATGTACAGCATGTTTTTGCTTAAAGAACGTTTATCGTATATTAATAGTAATTGTCTGTGGAAAGTAGATCACAAAGCACATGCATGTTCTCTAGAGTACCAACCTGTCTAGAGGAACATGCTGTGATCATATTCTTTCTCTATAGAGTAACAGAGACTGTTCATGTTAATCATAAATAAAAGATCAGGCACTGGCTGCTCATAGTCTCTCATGTTAAAATGAACAGCCAGAAAACAGAATTGGAGGGTTATGTAAAGGAAGTTAGGTGATGATTGCTTTGTTTCAAGTTATTTATTTACACAGAAATCACAGAAAAAAAAACAAGCCAAGCCTATAGTGGCTGAAACATCCCTTGTCCTATCTGTAAAGGGTAATAAACCTACAAAAGGATTCATAATACTTACCATAGTTTATTCATTTCTTTCATTTGATATTTTTCCAGCTCTTAACCCATCTCTCTCTTGCTTCCCCAACTTTCTCTGTCTGTTTCTCTGCCTCTCTGCCTCTCTGCCTCTCTCAATCTCTCTCTCTCTCTCTCTCTCTCTCTCTCTCTCTCATGTATGTATGTGTATGTATATTTGTATATATGTATATACATATGTATGTTGTTCATACCTATATGTGCTCATGATACAGAGGCCTGCAAAGAATATGGGCCTCTCTTGGGTCTCTTGGGTTACTCTCTGCTTCTTCCTTATTTCTTTGAGAAAATGTCTCCATGAATTTGGACTTAGGCTGCAGCCAGAAAACCCCGCAATCATCCTGTCTCTGTACCTACTTCCGCTCACACCACCAGGTAGCACTATGATTACAGGTATATGTGTGACCAAGCCAAGCTTTTTACATAACTGCTTGGATCCAAACTGGGACCTAAACCTTATGCAATGAACATTTTTAACACTAGGCTGTCTCTCCAGCTACTCTCTTTGTTAGGATTTTAATTGATTTTCCCACTAAATGGTCTGTGAAGGTTTGTTACATTGATTTCAGGTATTGGATGGCATCTGGGGGTTTGGGGTTTGGCTGTCACTCTTTGCTTTGTGCTGTTTACATTATTCCAGTTGTTCACATTATACTTCATGGACTTTCACTGGGATGGGGGATAAAATCCATTACTGATCAGAGACATCCTCTTTCCTCACCTGCTTTGTATCAGGTATTAAGTTCAATCTTTTTTTTTTAAAATGGGAGGGGAAGTTATAAAAGGGCAGAGAAAAAGGAAGAAGTCCAAGTGCATATGATGCTAAATATGTCTGTATCTTGAGAACAAAACGAAGTTCTGGGTGTTGTGTTTATCAAAGTAGATAAAGCCTTGGGGCCTTCGAAGAGAAACTGCATCTGAAACAGGGTGATTCAGAGTATCAGGCTGCCAGTTTGGATCTCACCCAAGAGCAGCTGAAGACCTTCCTTTATTCCTAGCATTTATTTTTGGTAACATCCTCAAGTGTAATGTGTTTTCCTCATGCCATGTTGCAACACCACTATACACAGGGTAGAATTAGAGACCTTGCAGAGCAGGTTCCTTGCTTAGAACAAAGGGCCGTGAATGTGGAACACTTTACTTTTCCAGCCTGGGGTACATTCCTGATTTTTTTTCCTTTAGGCTAATATCTTATAGGAATGCAGTAACAGCCACGGGAGGGCTTCTGCTCTGAAAAGTCTGTGCATGAAAGAAGACTGTGTGTGAGGCGGAAGATCTGAAGGTCTGTTCTCAGTGCTACTGGCCTCAGCCCTGGCACAAGTCTAGACTTGCTGGTCTCATTTCAAGCTCTCTCTCTCTCTCACTTTAAATTCAATGCCTCCTCCACTCACTCTCATAGGTTTTCCTGCCTTAACCTGAAGTAAGAGTGAAGATGGTAAAGTAGTTAGTCTTGCCACGTTCTGAAAATATCGACAAGTTCCTGAAATTATTAACTGCTCCCTATCCCTAGAGAAATTCCTGGAGAAATAAAAAGTTATACCTAACCAACATGATGCTGTTTGAAAACATGAGAACCGTAGCTAGGAAGAGTGACATTCTTCTGTAGCTTCAGAATGCAGGAGGCTGAAGGAGGAGGGTCACTTAAGCTCATGAATCTAGCAGATATGAAGTGAGGGCATGGGGGAGGAGGGGAGAGGAAGGAGAGAGAGCAGAAGGGGCCTGGAATAAGAACTTCCACTGTACTTTGATATAGAAAGTTTAAATTTGGGGAATATGGTTCAGTGCGTAAAAGACACTGAGGATTTGAGTTTGATTCCCACTTTTTCCCATGGTGGAAGGAGAGAACCAACTACAGAGAGAGAGAGAGAGAGAGAGAGAGAGAGAGAGAGAGACCATGCACATGCAACTTAATTTGATTTTGGAATCTCTATATTAAATAGATATTGTAGTACACATATTCAAATTGAGATGTGTATTCATACTTCAGTTGCTAAAATAGTAAACGTGTCTATACAAACATAAACACAGCAGCTTTTTTACTTTGGATTGTTTTTAATTCAAGGTAAAATAAAATACTATTTTAACTGCGTGTGTGTGCATGAGTGCATACTTGCCAAGACAAAATAGGGTATTGGATACCCTGGAGTAAGAGTTATAGGCACTTGTTAGCCACTTAATGTGGGTGCTGGAATGTAAGTTTTCCCAAAAGAACAGCAAGAACTGTTAACTACTGAGCCAGCACTCCAGCCCCTACCATGCATTACTATTAAGCAAGTACAATCTTGGTAAGTACAAGACAAATTTTTGTTATGCTCTTTTCTCACTTTCCCTTCCATCTCTATGATACAGTTTCTGGTTAATTTTGGTGAACATCTTATGTTACAAGTGTAATTCCAAGCAGAAATAACTAGATGAAGTCTCTGTCTTTCTAACTGCTGAAATTTAGTTATACAGGGGGGTTGTGCCAAATGAATTAAACTTATGGAGAAGCACACACAGTCATCACTGTCCCATTGGCAGACAGCTACTATCACCATTATGACATGGGAACATCAGCATTTTTCTTAAGTAGTGTATTTAAGACTGTATCTTATTTATGCTCAGAGAAACAATCACAACAGTCGTCAACTTAAAAAGAAAAAGAAGACATGAAATAAGATGAAATTTCCATCACTGTCTACAGTTAATATCTGGAATAGCTTTGGCTCCCCCCAAAAATGCTCAATAATTGAACTTTTCATCATACCTGATTGGCAGGTGTCAGCATCCTAAACATTATTAAATATTTACTTTTTCAACCTTTAAGCTTTTATCTGGGCCTCGATGTAGTACCTTAGTTAGATCATACTGAGAAAACTAGAAAAATGCCACATGTTATAAAAATTACTAACTTCACTTTAATAATAAACACAACAAAATATTTTCTTGGCAACACTCTTATCTTTAGAATACCTATGAGAAGCAGTGCACTGGGCAAAGAGCATAGGTTGAATTAGGAGTCTTCTGGGCTTAAATGATGTCTGTGTTCTTGCTGGGCTGTTGAGGCTTATACCTTTAATCCCAGCACTTGGGAGGCTGAAGCAGGCAGATTTCTGAGTTCGAGGCCAGCCTGGTCTACAGAGTGAGTTCTAGGACAGCCAGGGCTACACAGAGAAACCCTGCTTTAAAAAACAAGAACAAACCAACAAACAAAAGGATGTTGTACTCTTTTCTAAATGTGTGACCTTGGATAATTTAATGAATGGTGAATTTCCTTTCTCTAACTTAAAATGAGAATGATAAAGTAACGACACAAGAATTTCTCACACATTAACTTATAGGCAGTGTGTCAGTGCTCTAATTCTGTTTAATGTACTTGAAGGGTACTATAAATTTTAAATAGTTTTAAAACTGCTAGTTGTTACACATAAGAGATTTTGTAGCTAAAGATTTTGGTTTCCAACTCACATATTTATTTTTTAAAAGATGTATTTATTTTATGTATGGGAGTACACTGTAGCTGTCCTCAGACGGATCAGAAGAAGGCATCAGATCCCATCACAGATGGTTGTAAGCAACCATGTGGTTGCTGGGAATTGAACTCAGGACCTCTGGCAGAGCCGTCAGTGCTCTTAACCGCTGAGCCATCTCTCCAGCCCCAGCCCACATCTATTTTTTTATACTGTCTGCTTCATAATCTAAACTTTAAGACAATATCCAATTTTCAAACAATAATTAATTTGTTCTTTTTTTTGTAGTTTTCCATGGCTAAAAGCTATGTTATATAGACTATAGCTGTGTTATGCACTGATTGGCAGACTGGCCCTGACAATAGTGTTTCTGACAATAGACAATAAGAGTATTGAGTCAGGATTACATATATATTACATATACATAATTTATATTTAGAAAGATATATATATATATATACTTACTGCAGAGATCAATGTAATTTTGTAATGCATAAAGCTGTCCTTGCAAATTCCAGAGAACTTTTGAATACTAAGAAAGTGTTCCATTTTGTAATTTGTAAGTCAACTGGTATCCAGAGAATGACCAAAACTATTCATTTTATTATGATTTTCCAATCCCACTATCTTCCTGTCACCATTTACAACTAGTGTGTTAGGGCAAATATCATATGCCCCTTAACCCTGCTCCTGTTAATTACTTCAAGGAGCCTCATATTTCCAAATCACCTCTCAACTCTTCAATGTCTATTCATCCATGGGAATGAAGAGTGCTTTTTTGAAAGGCAATATTCTCAACTCTTAGGGCACTCTCAATGTGCCCTCTTTTACTGAGCCAATCAATAGCTAAGTAGCTTCTGCTTTCTTACATTCTTGCTCCAACTGTCATTTGGTATGTCCCTGGATTCCCACTTTACATGCAATGCACTCAAGTGATGGCTGTCTCTAACATGTATAATAAAGATGAACTGATGAATTTTTTTTTTTTTGCTCCTCATTGTGACCCAGGACAATTTTATTTATTTCAAATATTCACAGGTTGGAATATTCATGATCAATTCACACTTCCTCCTTCATTTCAGGATTGGAGCTTTCTAATACCTGGAGACACTTATTCTACAGCATTGGAGGTTTTGTAACTCTTGGCTGAACTAAGCCAGATCAAATAATTTTCCAAAATAGCTCTTATAAATTATAATACACAGTGCCCTGGTTTCTCTTTTCTTTGGCCTGGATTACCCAAGCTATTTTGCCTTACTATTCCTCATAATGTCCTCCCAAGACATACTTTTGATCGGTAAGAACAAACTAGTCATGATCTTAGTTATAGTCATCAATTCATATTTTATAAATTCCAAGAACTTAGATTTTAAAGGTATATTCTTATCTCTATGTATCTATCAATCTATGTATCTATCTATCTATGTATCTATCTATCTATGTATCTATCTATGTATCTATCTATGTATATCTGTACATATGTTTCTATCTATCTATCTATCTGTCCGTCCATCCATCCATCCATCTATCTATCTATCTATCCAGTGTATGTGTGTTTGTGTGTGTGGGGTGTGGGTGTGCATGCCATGTGTTTGCAGGTATCTGTAGAGATCAAAAGAGTGGCACAGAGATGGAGTTACAGGCAGATGTGAGGGGTTTGACTAAAGCTGAAAAGTGATCTCAGGTCCTTTGGAAAAGCATGAATCACTTATGCAATGAGCTATCCCTTCAGCCCAACAATTTCTTGATCCAGATGTTTTCTCATTGCTACTGTCACAGCAAGGCTGCTCTTCTTCCCCTTTGCCATATCTTTATTTATCTTTCCCTCTCACCCCCGTTCTCATTCTGTCTTTCCTCTGTACTTACGCACATTAACAAAGCCAGAGAAAAATATAGCTTTATACTGAGTGGCTTAAGTTAATGGTCCCCTTGCCGGGCAGTGGTGGCTCACGCCTTTAATCCCAGCACTTGGGAGGCAGAGGCAGGTGGATTTCTGAGTTCGAGGCCAGCCTGGTCCACAGAGTGAGTTCTAGGACAGCCAGGGCTACATAGAGAAATCCTGTCTCGAAAAACAAAAACAAAACAAAACAAAACAAAAAATGGTCCCCAACTGTGAGTGGTCATTACTGGATGACATATAATACATTCTGTTTTCCTCTTTAACACTCATCACCTACATTTCTTTCATTTTGTTAAAAACGTTGCTATTCTTAATAATTAATATTTAATTAAGAAGCAATCAAAGAAAGAAATATATTCTACTCACACCTGTACCCTTAGTTACCTTTGTGCTTATATCTTCTGCATTCTCAGAACAGCAGCCTGATATATCCCTTACTGAGGTCTATTTCTTTGGACTGATAACTCCTACCTACTAAATGAACCACAAATATGTAAATATGTGATGGCAAACTAACCTTAATCTTCAATAGTTATATTCATCAATTCATTCTTATAAATTCCAAGAACTTGGAATTTAAAGATATATTCTAATCTATCTATCTATCTATCTATCTATCTATCTATCTATCTATCTTTCCATCCATCCATCCATCCATCCATCCATCCATCCATCCATCCATCCATGCATCTATCTATCTGCCCAAGAAATGTCTTCCTTATTTGAGAATTGTCTCATTTAGTCCAAGCCTGCCTTGAACTTGTAAGTAGCTGAGGATGACATTGACCTCCTGTTCTTCTTACCTCAGCTTCAAAGTACTGGTATTACAAGTGTGTGCCACTGGATCCAAGCAAAGAATGAATTTAAATGACAAGTGAGACATCAGGTTTCAGAAGTGAATGAGTCAACAAGAAAAGCATTCTAGGTAGAATGAAGCAAATTTGAAAATGTTTCATGCATTTACTTAATTTTAATTATCTCTGATATAAGGTGTTGTTCACTCTTATATCTGTCCACTCAGTCATTTATTAACTGATACTTTCCTGAGCAGTTTCTCTATGTCAGCTCTTTGAAATTGATCCTAATCTAGCTCTGTGAATAAAACATTGATGGAAACAGACCAATATACCTGCTTCCCAGAGTTAATCTTCTAGTGTAGCAACATATTTTTAAAAACCACACAAAACAAGATGTAAAATATTATGTAGGGCAATAAACACAATGGAAGGAAATGTATGGAAGGTGAGAAGATATGTCAAAAGGGAGCTCTCATTTTCCAAAAGGTATGATCAGAGAAAGACTCCCTGCAGGAAAAAGGAATCAACAAAAAAATCAAGAGTGCACTCATTTATTTTATTCAATAAATATTATGGACCAGTTCCTCTGTCAAGAGTTAAACATAAATTCAGAATAATTTAATACAACTGTTTGAACCCTTGGTTAGTTTCATTTTAACTTCTCTTCCTGGCTATGCCAAGCTTCATGTTTTAACATCCCCAAACAAAATAATGATCATACTATAATTAGATGGGCCTAGTTGATCACCTCTTTCCTTATTTTAAAGTCAGTGACTTCCCACAGGCAACTAGTAGGAGTTACTTTCTCTGTTTTACAATGAGAGACAGACCTTAGAAATGTGACTGCCACAGTTCTGAAATGAGTGAGCTGCAAAATCAGGACTCAATAAAGAAACTATGACTCACTGGCCAAACTTGCCTTACCATGCACACAGCTGCCTCTCTGACTGTGAGAACCAAGAAACCTGCCAGAATCAACCTACAGAATGAACAAGCTGTGAGGCTGTATACTGGAAAGCTATTCTGCTAACATATACAGAGTAGGACCTTGCTAACTATGGAAACACTAAGAAACAGATTATTATTAAGTGTTTTTGGAGTAGTAGCCCACAATCATTTTCTAGTCTTTGTCTTGAAAAATGAAGGGGAAATAAATAGACACAGTGGGCAATTTGTGTCTGGCCTTATACCAACATAAAAATGTACAATGAATGAATTTTGAATATCTGAGCACCTAGAAGCATTATTGGGGATTAGTTTTCATAATAATCCTTTATACATTGTATGCCTTGAAAAAATATATTTCATAGGCATTTGTTTTCTGTTTAAAGTTTAATAGTTTTCTTTAAATTTATTTCCATTTTATTCTTCCTTTTGAAAATTACGTATTTACATTGAAAACATTTATTAATTATTTTGTCCTATTTTTTTAAAGCAACAATAAAATATAGAATTTCTTTTTATTTTCTGTGGTCATTTTCATATCCTACTTTAAAACAATGTAAATAGAATCAATAAAACAAAATAGTCTCAAATGTAATATTCAGAATAATATATTTCAAACATTAAATATGTAATATAAATTTTATTATAAATACATCTCACCAGGATATCAAGGAGCACATTGTTCTTCAGTTGACTTAGTAACCAATGAGGCCCTATTAGTTATATTAGAACAAAGTGGGTTTATTTCACCAAAACCTGTATTTTACATTTTATAACTCACATACTGAGACTATGTATTCACACAGTAATGGGACAGATTATTTTACAGTGATAATAATTCTGTGGACTATGGGTTAAATTAAAAATGCCAAAAAATCAACAAGGATTTTTATCACTTAAAGTTAGTTCTAGTGGCTTATCAACTCACAACTTTCCTTAGCTAATCACTTATGCATGCATGCATACAAGGCTATACTATTGCTTATGTATGTGGATCTAGGAGGGTGCTTGCACCTAGAACAGCCTTAAGCATAGTTACAAGCTACAAGGGTTTGCTTTTAGCTCCATAGTCTACAGGAATATGTGTTCACATATGGATATTTGACTTTAAGATGAAGAAGCACTTCTTTCAAGTATGGGTATGAGTCTTAGCTAATAAACAGTAAAACTGTTTGAATTAACAAATGGAAAAATACCATAATGGGTAAATTACGACACTGGGTTATAAACATTGCAAATGTATCATCTCACCTGGTCTTGCTGATGAAATTGTAACTGCTTTTGGGTTGAGATTCTCAGGAGAAATTAGCTTTACCCCAGTCATATATACTTGATACTGTATCTCAATCTAAAAATTTTTAAGTCTATCTGTTATCTATCTATTTGAAGTCTATCTATTATCTATCTATCTATCTATCTATCTATCATCTATCTAAACTATTTGCACATAGCTTCATGTGAATCCAAGTTTCTGGTCAGAACCAAATAAACTGGATAACAAGTGAGGTATTCAATTAACGTATACCTTCCATTTTTGTTTTATTTCTTTATGTGTTTATGATGGATGTTTAAACAGAGCTTGTCCTTAACATTCATTCTTACAAGTTGATTATGTTTGTAGGAAAGCAATGATGATAAACAGTCTGCTCTCAGCTAACATCGCTTTAACACTCAGCTCAATGAGAGGAGAGAGGTGGAGCATAAGAGCTTAGCAATGTTCTTGCCTCTCATCAGCTATAATTACTACTGTGAAGTCGGCAATGGGTAATGGTATTTCTGCATATGCCTAAGAGAATGTGTAGGGATAGTGTACATATACCCAGTGCTGTTAATTTATACTCCATTCCCTGAGTTCAGACAGAGAATATTACCACCTTCAGTAAATTCTTCTAGTAACTTGATAACCTGAAGATAACTAATTGAACTCTATTTAGCTATCTCTCAGCAACCAGTATTTGAGTGAGTTTAACTTGTTTTTCTTAATGCCAATGCAGACACAGCTTAAATGTCCTTTGAGTTAATCCATTTTAGGAGTTTAAATTTCTAATTAAAGTCTGGGCCAGCCTTTTGGCTTCTGAAAATTTAAAACTATAGAATTACATAATTTTTGAAACTAATTAAGTGCATAGATTCTGTACATTCAAATAGCTCATGCCTTTTAGGTGAAGTTTCACTTACTACTTTAGCCATTGGAAATCCCACTCTTTGTACAGCAGAAAACAAGTGTAAACCTCAGGTGTACTAAGCAGGAGAGATTGATACCAGTAACCAAATATTGAAGAAAATACTTCTCCTTTTGAAAAGACATGGAAGGAGGCAAACAGAAATATGACAATTTGTTATTAACTTGAGTATTTAATTATGAGCCAGGTGCTCCATAAATCTACTCTAACTTGAGCCTAAAAACCAATAGAACAGATAATGGAAGCTGCTTGATCAAGAGTGCTTCTGGATCATTCTCACATAAGCCCCAGTGATTCCCTAAAGGTTGGAATCACCAACAACCTCAATTTAGTACTGGATATTATTTCTATAGTAACTCCTTCTACAGAGCTCTCAAGAACTGATTGTGTGAAGATGGTTTTCTATATGATCAATTTCAGTACACTTCAGGTTAGACCCCTATGAGTTTTTCACATTTAGGTTTAAGGTCACAAAGGTCCACTGCAGAGAAGTACTGGAGAATTTGTTTATGAGTTGTAATAACCTTGGGCTAGCATAGAAGAGTAGGTGTGGAACATGACTCACTGGGGTTTCTTTACCTGCAAAGAGGTACCCAGCAAGTTTCAAGAGTTCTTAATACACCAGAGGATGCTACCACCCCTCCCCCCTCAAGAAATAAACAATCCCCTTTTTGCTGCTGCTGCAAAGAACCAGCCTATCTCAAAATCAGTTAAAGCAACCTATGAAAAGTAGAGGGCTGGACTTTCTTCAGACCTGAGTGAGGTGATATCCTATTGCTTACAGCTGAGAGGCAGGTCAGTCAGGTTTTTGGCTGCTCTATTACACAAGCAAGATACTGCCAACTAGCCAGCCAGCCAGCAGGCCAGCCCCACCCAATTTTGTTTCTCTAGCATCTGCCTGTGTCCTGCTCAGTGCCACACTGTCACACTTAATCCACCTACTTTTCCATATGCTGAGGACTTATTGCAGCCAGGCCAACTGTGAAATTTTACTCCCCGTCTGTTAGTTCTGAAGGTAAGTGTGTCCTCCTTGGGATCTCTCTCTCTCTCTTTCTCTCTCTCTCTCTCTCTCTCTCTCTCTCTCTCTCTCTCTCTCTCTCTCTCTCCTTTATCAAAGAGAATCACAGTGGCCTCAACTTTTGACAGAACAGTCAGGCAAGTAGCTACAGAGATTCTTGTATAAACAGACCATTGTTTCTTTAGTTAATTATCGTCTAAGTGGACATTTGCACTGCTAAATGAACAAACTTTAAGAAGCACTGCCAAAGTTGCTAACTGACTGAACAAGCAGAAAAGTCATTTTAAGCATATACAGCGTTTCTTCAGTCAAGTCTTAGTGGAGCCATCAAAGCATTTCAATTTGGACTGGTGGCAGGAACATAAGTCAAATCACTCTAAATTATGCACTTAGGCTTAAAGTTTCTTTTTTAAGTATAATATCATTTGGGGGGAAGTTATGTTTACATGCAATGAATTATAAGCTTTTATACATATTTTTAAATGATGTTCTTAACTAAAAAGTTAAAAACTATACATTTCATTATTTTATCTAGCATGCTTAGTACACATCTGGCATTCCCAGAAAGTTTAGAAGGCTAAGTCACTCAGAGAAGACGTCCTGTGGAATGAGGATTTAGATAGGGTTCACAAAAGCCATTTTCATCTTGCCACCCCGACCTACTTTCTCTTTGATTCATAGAGGTTATTTCTAAAGACAGTCAAGTGTGATAGAAGTCTAAAACCTCATGTCTGGAAATTTGGATCCAGAACATGTCTTTTGAACACACATTCTTTCTAAGCTTTGTAGTCATCCACCTACTTTCTCACAGTCGTGAAATTCATGACTGGATTCTCAAAATAGCAGGCAATGTCATTCTCTTTTTTTTACCTCAATTTATGCTTATCTGAATCTTTTAATAGAATGAGAGAAAAACCTTAGGGGATTTCTTTCAACGAAAAAAATATTATTCTATCTTTACCAAATAAAAGTGATCACACACACACACACACACACACACACACACATATGTATGGAGAGAGAGAGAGAGAGAGAGAGAGAGAGAGAGAGAGAGAGAGAGAGTTGGTACAAATAGAATTTCTGACTTCTCCTGCTTCTAAACCTTTATATAATAAGAGAGTTCTAGAACATAACTTTTTATATTCTCATAAGTGTCGCTCTAGAGAAAATACTCAATGCTGACCAAAATTGCAAAGGCTACTCAGAATAACACTCAAGTACTCAAGTTCTGCCTGAAATATTAGCTACCTGGATGAGTGAGCTTTTAACTACAAAAGTAAACAAATAAATTACCCCATCTACACTGGGAAGGTAAGGTCTGTGACAAGATACAATGAAAAGCCATTGGACAAAGTGGGTCTATACCTCTTAGCGATTCACCACGAGAGCATTATATGATATCTTCATATATCTAAGCTCATGCTGTTTCTTAAAACTCTTTTTTTATTTAGTTAAGAATTAATATTATACTTTCTTTTGAATGAATTTACAGCCAGACACAGCTAGGGTGCCTCTTTATTCTTAAAGCATGGATTAGTAGTATAACTCAATTACAAAGGGAAGGTTCAGCAGAATAATGTTAAATAATTAAGAGCAACCAAAATTAAGCACGGCAAGCAGGTTTGCCTCCATATCTATCTATCTATCTATCTATCTATCTATCTATCTATCTATCTAT
>JADRCH010000075.1:10011056-10091208 GCA_019843965.1 Rhynchomys soricoides
TATCTATCTATCTATCTATCTATCTATCTATCTATCTATCTATCTATCTCCTCTCCCAGTGTTTCCAAACTCTCTGTGGAGATCTAGCCATGGGAAACCACCTGTCAGAGTTAAGACTAAAGAAAAAGAGAAAACATTATTTATCCTCCTTGTGGAAAAATTATTCAAAGACTGAAATATACTTTTTGAAATTACATTTTAAGTGTTGTTAAATTAAAAACAACCTGTAAAAAAGTATCACTTTCTAGATGTTTAGAATATGTACCTAAGTATCACAGCTTGCCTCAGAATTTTGTCTTTCTGTTCCACGTCTAGCAATCCTAGCCTTACTTTTCCAAGCTTGTGATGATTACAGGTCTATTTTTGTAACAGTTTAACTCAGATGTTAAACCCCCAGTATTACTCCTACCCAGGTTAACAAAAAAAAACACAGGAGAAAATATCTTGTTTTTTTCTCTCTCTAAATATTTCTTTTTTTTCAATTTATCACTTTCTTCTCATTGTATAAGACATCTGGCTGGTAGATGAACTTGAACAAACTCAAGCATGCTGCAATTAATCACCCAGTAAAATTAACCTCAGCTTAAGATATTACGTAGATATACAACATTGTTTAAATGCTTGGATCCTAGAACTGGAAAGAGCCTCAAAAAAGTGAAAGGAGAAAAATGGATATTTGATCCACTGTCTTCTGGAGGTTTCTATTGTTCTCATCACTTGCTCTTACTATTTACAGCGCACATTCTTAACTCAGTGGGGTCCAACTTAGCCTGAGTCACACAGTCCTTGCTTTTGCAAAATGCCAGAGCTAGAGCTTTGAAAACCTGATGGCTTAAGTCTTGGGCTTCTTCTCTTCCTGTCAGATGAGATGCAACTGACTAGAATCTGTTATGTGGTAACCCTAAAAGCCAGGGAGGAGAAGCAAATGCCACGCACGTCAGGATTAGAGGCCTATATCAGAATTTGCAATGCTGTAACCTCAGCTGTATTCATTTCTGAATTAACTGTACCTTGTATTCAGACATAATATCTGCTCCTGTCTTTATTCTAAATCTTTTTCCAAGAGATAAATTATAGGTAGTCACACTGCTTTGGCTTATTTGAGGTATTGATACCCTAGGTTTTCAGGTTACACTCAAAAGGGAGGTGGAGGAAAGAAAGATGCCCTTGGTGGTTCAATGTTACAGGCAAGGTGAACCTGGTACAATAAAGCTCACTGTGTTGGCTGGTGATATGAGGATTCTCTTTACAAGAGGGGGTGGAAGCTCCAGGCTGCACTCCTCATGTAACACTGAGAGAAAATTAGAATACCCAATGGCTTTTCCTTGTTTCTGATGACCAAAATTTTAGGACATAAATAGAATGGAAACCAAGTGACATAATAAAAATAGAAAGTGTGACCCAGTACTGTGCCTACAGCAGAGCAGGGGCAACAGGTGATAAAAAAGACAAGTCTGTGTTCCGTGATCTGTACAGATTTCACTGGAGAAAAATATCTCCAAAGCATACATGCAACTACACTAAGCTAAACTGCATTGCACCTATGACATAAGGCCCTAACTGAATGGAATATTGATCAGCTATAGACCCAGGGAAAAATGTCTTATGTTTTCTTCATGTACATCATGCAAGACACCATACACAAAGTTGTTGGAGTTTCTTACGTTAAAATAAAAGCATATTCATCATGTTTGAGAAGCACTTAAGATATGTGTTTTTACATTACTGGGTTTGCAATGTTTCTAGAATGGCTTAAGCCCTTCAACTTAGAAGCTGCATTTAAAATGAAATGATGGAGAGAAGGAGTCTACAAAGACAAAAGGCTTCTTTGTAATTGTTTTAGAGTACAGTTGGCATTGCATATTCACAGGCTGTATGTCCATGCATTTAATAAAGGTTTATCCCCACACTTTATTACTGGTTATGAGTCCTTGAGTACCTTGTTAATACTCTTTATGCTTCTACTTATTTGTATTTGTGATTATAAAACTTTTTCTGTCTGATTGCTTTTAACGATTTGATATAAACCATACGAAGTCTCTAATATAACAAATATGTAATTTATAATACAATTTTCTGAGTATGCTAATCTTTTGACTTAAAATACTTGTATTGATTATGACTGAAAGGAAATAATCTATAAGGAAGAAGAATTACCACAGATGTAAACTGAAGGCTTCTGTAAGTCCTGTCTGGACTCATAGTAGGACAGGCACATGAGAAACCTTTAAGTGAACAGTGCTTTCTTCCCACATATATCCATCAATAGTCTCCTGTCTTCTAACAGAGAGCTGTGCCTGTTTTGAGCTTTATATATGTGGTGTTACACAATATGCATCTATTTTAGGCTCTGCATTATGTTGATGATAATCATCCATCTTGTTTCATAAAATCTTAAGATGTTAATTTTCACTGTGCAAATAGGCCAGGGTTTTTGTTCAATCTGTTACTGTTGGATTTCTGCCAGAAACTCCTAAGTAATGTGCCTATGAATATTCCTGCATGCCTACCTGCCTTATATTTTAAGACTTTTCTTGAATGATTAGAACAGTGATGGAAAATAATATATTCCACTGAAACTTTTAGAATGCAAGATAGTGGGCTGATTCCTAAAACCTTTTGATGAAGACGGTATATCACAATATTACGCAGATGTGCTAACTTGTGACAGACCATTGGGTGGAAAGCAAGTGTGGGAAAAAGAACCAAATTATAATCCGAGGGGTATGGAGGTTCTCTGAACCCTAATTTAAAAAAAAAAAAATCAGCATTGTTGACAGTATTTGTGAAAATTCAGGGGATGTCCTTGAAAAACTACAGGCAAGGGGCTGAGTAGATGGCTCAATGTCTAAAATCCTAACACCCACTTGGCAGCTCACAACTGTCTGTAACTCTAAATCCAGAGGAACTAATGTCCTCTTCTGACATCAGTGGGTACCAGACATACATGTGGTATACATCCATGCACTCAGCCAAATCCTCGTGTGCACAAATTAAAAATAGATCTTAAAAAATACAGAAAATACAGAACCTTAAATTTAACAATTTGCTCCATTTTCCTGTGTCAAGTTGGAATCTTTTAGTAAGAAGTAAGACCTGATTTGAGGAGCATCCAGTTATTTCTTAGATTTTATTGTTTGAAGAGATTGTTCGAAATAGTGTCTCATGCATCCTGCTGTTTATAAATTTTTTAATATTGATAGCAGGTTTCTACTTTTCCTTTGTCCATTCAGTTCCTAGATAAAAGACACACAACCTTTATATTTACAATAAGCTGTTAATGCAGTAGAGTTGGGCAGGTATCTACCCTCTATGCTATTATTTCTACTTCTCTATCAATAACCCAGAATTACAATTTGCTACATTCCATCTGGGCTGCTATTATTGCCAATCAGCCAGCCTTCATGGCATGTTTTCAACTACCCCATGGCATCTTCTCCTCCCTCTACCTTCTTCTCTTCCTTGTGGTCCTCCTCAAAGCCCAAAGTCCACCTATCTCTGTTCTGCCCAGCTATAGGCTGTGGGCATCTTTATTCAACCAACAGTTTTAAATTAAGGAGCAAGGTCACATAGCCTTCTTTTGTGTACATCCAGATTCTCTTGTCCAGAATCAGGCCTGGTGGGGTGGGGGAAGGAGTATTTAGTATTACAATACATAGCAAAAGACCAAACCTCAACAGTAACCCAGGCTGGCCTCGAACTATGTAGTGAGAATTACCTTTAGTTTCTGATGCTGTTACTTCATACTCCTTCCTACTTCTGGGAATATAGGCATACACTAGCTTGCTTGATTTATGCAATGCTGGGATGGAATGCAGGCCTTTTACACACTGAGCAAGCACTCTAACAACTAACCAACAGTCTCAGCTCCAGGGTAACATTTCGTAAATACAAAAATGCAGCTAAACAGACTTTATTCTTTAGCATCTTGTTTGACCTCTTCTGTTTATTTTAATTTCTATTATTAGTCACTCTACGCCTCAGTTTCTTCATCTAAGATGAAGAACATAACACATGCTGTTCCTATCTCAAGATGTCACTGCATCAAGTACAATGATATTGTAGACTTTGTAATCCCTAAGATACTAGAGCAGTGCTTCTCAACCTTCTTAATGCTGAGACCCTTTAATACAGTTCCTCCTGCTGGGATGACCTCCAACCACAGCATAGTTTCCCTGCTACTTCACAACTTGAATTTTGCTGCTGTTATGAATTGTAATGTAAATATTTGTGTTTTCTGATGGCCTTAGACCACCCCTGGAAAGGGTCATTTGATCCTCAAAGAGGTCATGGCCAACACTGCATTGCAGAAATAACGTGACATTTAATTGACACCAAATGAAGGTTGGTGTGTATTAAGTGCTTACTTTAACCCAGTTAGTGTTCTGAATATTTCTTCATGTACTATTTTAATTAGTTTAAAATAATACTTTAAAACAGCTTGGTTCCCTTGATAATATATTAACAAGTTATAATGACGATGACTCTATAGGTTATTTGTGACAGAAACTAGAATCTTAATAAATACCTGCTCTAATGTTTTCCTTATCACCCACTTAAGAGTTAGGGAACTCCCACACCTAAGCAGAATGGTGTGCTTGGATTAGTGAGGTCAGTATCATGACTTTATTACCTAACAAGGCCATAGTCTACCTACATAAAAACTTTTATACATACCCTCAACCATATTCTTTATTTATTATAATATAGCTGCTATTTCAACTTCAATGAATTAAAAATAAATATGAATAAAATGCATTCAAGGGAGGTTTGGCCTAGGACAATTGGAAAGCATAGATATTTACATTACAATTCAGAACAGAAGAAAAATTAAAGTTATAAAGTACCAACAAAAACAATTTTCTGGTTGGAGGGTCACCACAGCATGAGCAAGTGTGTTAAATGTCTCACATTAAGAAGGTTGAGACCGCTGTTCTAACGTCTGAGGATCACAAAGTTTGCACTATCATTGTACTTGATATATCTGACAATGCACATATTTATTTAGTGTCTGATCAGTGAAGTCGTTTTCACGACCAGAATTTAAAGTCACATCTCGGGAAAGAACGTGCTCTCTGAAAGTTTGAACAAACCAGACAGCTTTGCATGCCCAAAATTTACAATACTTAAAATTATTTTGCAGCCTATGCATATATGTATATATTAATAAGTATATTTTAAGGTTGTTCTAATCTCTGTGATCTTTGAAATAGCAGTGTCTAACTTGGTAAAGATGTTTCCTGGCATTTTCCTAGGAGGAAAAATTATACAAAAAATAGGACTTAGTGGCACTGGTTTAAATCCACAATCTGGCCCAAACTAACTTATTAGAACAAAAAAATATTACTGTCTCAACATTATGTCTCGATTCCCCCCTGTAATAATAAAGAACCATAGAAAAATTCAAATGACTGTTAATTTCTTTCAGATTCCTCATACTAATACCAATATCAACAAAGGCTACCATGTTGACCTTAGCCAAAATCGCATTGATTTCAAGTCTGTTCATTTCATTACCATTTGGGAGGCCTCAGAAACAAAATCCAAGAAGAAATGTAACTCAACACACTGTAGAAGACGTGAAAACAATGAGAAACAAATCCATTCATTTGGAAAGAAGCATAAATGTAACTTCAGAGAATGGAAGTGGTATCTCCAATCTGATGGTCACAGCTCCTTCTCTTTTGGATTTATCCACAACCTACAAAACAACAAATACCAGCAGAAACTGGCCAACAGCTAGCTCAGCTGAGAGTCCAAGACCCTCCTCCACATATTCCGTTCCTCCCTTGGTTCACAGCTTTGTTTCCAAGTTGCCTTTGAACTCATCCATAGCAGATGTAAATCCTTTACAGGTCTCAGAACATTCCAATTTCATACATTCCCCATCATCAGAAAACTTTACTTGGTCTTTGGACAATGACACAATGAACAGTCCTGAAGATATTTCCAGTACAGTAAACCCCTTCCCTCTACCTCCAAAGACCACACCTGTGACTCCTTTCACAACTGAACCTACTGGATGGCTTGCCACAAACGATGACAACTTTGCTGGTTTTACCCCATATCAAGAAAAAACAACTTTACAGCCTACCTTAAAATTCACCAATAATTCAAAACTTTTCCCCAATACATCAGAAAACCCGCAAGGTATATATATATATATATATATGTATACAAGGATTTAACTTTCTGGTTATATAAGGCTGAATCTCTAGAGAAGTTATATAAATTAAATCCAAGGGGTGCCATTTTAGGGAAAGGTAGGCAATTGCAGTTGTATGGGTTATTCTTATTGTGGAGTGGTTTTAGGACTTATTTGAGCACATATTAATTCCTAGCAGGTGGCAATGTGAGAAGACAGTGGGATGTAAGGTTGTGATGGTAAGTAAAATTCTGTCTGAGGCATCGGGTGACAATTTCCAATCTGGACTTTTGGTGCTTTCAGGAATAGTATACAAATACACTTGAAAATATATGCATGTGAGCTTCAAAACACTGAACAAAATGAGTGCTTTTATAGATTACCTGACCCCACAATCAGTGACTCAAGGACAATGACAGAAGAGTGACACTCCAAGAGTCACTTAGACAAGCTTGCCACAAGGAAAACTTCCTTAACTTTTAGCTTAATATCTAATTTAATATATATATATTGACAAAACATTATTATATAAACATGTATATCATTCATTTAGAGATAATGTCAAATTTAAAGACATAAAAATAGGAAGTATATCAAAGGTTATATAATGCAGTCACTAAGCTAACTTCTTTCAGGTCCAGCTGTATGTCTTGAATGCCTGAAGTGATTTATTATTTTTAATAAAAAACTCTCTTTTTTATTAACCCAGTGCCTTCACATGCACTTTTAGAGGTTAACTATAATGTATAAATGTATATTTGAATTGGAATTTTTAGTCTGCTGTTAGCAAATGGAAACATTTTAACATCTGAAATCTAAGCTTTACTAAATTACTGATAACATGTGGATACCTATGTTCCTACTTTAGCTTTAATTTTAGTATATTCTATAGGTCATGTACGTCCTTGTATTTCATTAGAAAGAATATTTAAAAATGTATTTGTTGTGTGTTTAAACTCAATAAATATGTATTGTGAATACTGAGCACTGACCCACACCATAGCTCTTTCATCAGAATTGTTAACTTTGCTTCTTTTTGTATTAACAACTTTTACTTTGTATTCCAAATGAGTTAATTTTATTAGGAGTGGCTATATCACTAAGAAAGACTTCATCTATCTAATTAGTGAACTTCTCAAGACACTTGAAGCTACATGTGGTATCTAGAGGGCCGAGGGTAGTACATTAATGATTACTTAATTTTCAAGTCAACTATTCAGCCAAAGGGCATAGCACAGTACAATTTTGTAGATTCTTGAGAGCTGAGCTGAGGCATTACAAACATCTTGCTTTGGTCTTTTGCTTGTTTGGTTTGCTCAGTTTGTAAATGTATTATACCAAAGAAGATGGCTTTTCCTCCCAGTACCTTCTTTGCATTTTGCGGTTCTATTACTTATTACTCACATACTGTTTTGTGTTTATGCATATGGGTCTGTTCATCGAATTATTATACAAAGTTAAATACAAAGTTTCCCATAGACTCAGGGTTTATAAAAAGCTTAATGAATACATCATTAGTTACTGAAATTAGATCTTCTAAAAATACAATATTTTATATTTCTATAAAATATAAAATTCAGTAACTTTGGAGATAATCAGTAGTAAGTAATTATAAACAAAGGTTTCAACGTCTCTCAAATAAAGTGAATGTATATGTAAAATTTTATAATGAATTATTTTAGCACAATATCGCAAAAACTGACCATAATAATGTACACATACAGAGATACACTGTTAACATTATCTAATTAAAAAATTCAAATCCCTTGTATAATATCTCTTGGCATATGAATTTTTGTTTTTTAATAATTATTTTTCTATTTGTTAGCTGAAACTTTTGATTTTTTTCTTCTAGAGAATAAGAACACAGGACTAATATTTGGAGCCATTTTAGGAGCTATCCTGGGTGCCTCACTACTTAGCCTTGTTGGCTACTTATTGTGTGGACAACGGAAAACAGATTCATTTTCCCATCAGCGACTTTATGATGACAGAAATGAACCAGGTAAAACCTTCTTTCAGACCATCACCAGCAAGCAATAGATTTAGTTTGTGACACTATACTGTCTGGGAGGGAGTCAGAATGTCATATGACAGAAACAGACAAGATTCATTTAGAGCCATTGTCACTTCACTAAGAAAAAAATTGTATTATTTATCTGTGACATTTAAAAACCTTTGGAATTTTTGTTCATTGTATCAAAACTGGATTTAAATAGTGTTTCTAGAATCCAAACGTATGTAGAAAATTTGAATTTAGTGATATGAAATTCACTGTGAAATACACTGTGGCTCTGAAATTTGCAGGTAAATGGAACTAGGAAAAAATCATACTGAGTGAGGTATCCAGACTAGGAAAAACAAAAGTGAGCAGCCACCATCAGAGAAGCATCCGCTTTTACTAGATGGGAAAAAGTATAGACCCACAGCCAGACATTACACAGAGAGTGAAAGACCTTGGAACACTCAACCCTAAGTGGGATCAAATTCCTTCTCTCTGAGCTCAGGGAGCCTTGTGAAAGAGGAGGGAAAAGATTGTAAGCCTGAGGGGATAGGGGACACCAAGAAATCAAGGCTCTAGATATCAACATGATCAGAGGTCACATGGTCCCCCAGGACCTGCAAAGGTCTACACAAGGTCCCCTGTGTATATTTTGCGTTTTCTTCTTTAGTGTTTAATAAGATGACTGAGTGTGCTAACAAGTGGGTTCTTGATTATCATACCTTATCTTGGGCTCTTTTCCTTCTGCTTGTTTGTTTTGTCCAGTTCCAATGTGGTAGTTTTTGTTTTACATTTTATTTTATCATTGTTCCAAAAAAAGTCAAAACAAACAAAAAACCCACAAAATAATCAGAAATGTGTCTCTGAAGCACAGTATCTAGAAATTTCATATGTGCACAGATAAAGGACCTCGTAGCTTATTTCAGAGATTTGCCACTCTTAAAATGTGTTTTTAAAATTTTGTTAATGATTTTATTATGTTAGATTCCTTTAACAGTGTAGTAAAATGCTTCAAAATTACCTGCTACTGATGCTATCTATTACCATTTACTACAAGGAGCATTTTCCACTACTCAATTATGCCTAGTTAATATTGAATACTTATAGCTTTCTTTGGGTAAGTAACAAAAAGTATCCACATTTGTTCACACTTCATTGTGGAAGATACATGGAATAAATTCTCCAAACAGAAATATTTTTGTTTAAATTACACTTTAAATTTTAGACATGTCAGTGTGACTTCTGCTTTTAAAGGAAAACCTTAGTTTATAATTTAGTAGTCACAGGATTAATAACCTTCTTACTCAAATGTTTAAAACTCTTATGAAATATGTTGAGGATTTCAGTGTGAAAGATTTCAAAATTTCAATGTTAACATTACTCTGTAAATCTCTCAATATGTATAAACACATACAAATTAGATACAATACAATTAATTATATATCCACTATACTACGAAAACACCAGTCTCCCTTCCTGTGGATAAAGTAATAAATCTCTGTGCTGTTCTAGGCACCAAAAAAAAAATCTTTAAAAAATAAAATTTTAAACAATAGTTTCAAAAATAAAATTCAAGTACTACATAAAATAATTTAACTGAAAATATTACTACACACCAGAAAAGAGTTTTTTCAGAAGGTTTTTACAATCTACAGCAAATCCACGTTTCTAATTCTATGACAGAATTTATTAGAAGTCTTCATTAAAATGTGTTTTTTAAAGCCAACCAGTGCTCTAGAATTAGGTTAATAGACATACTTGCTGCTTTAACGTAACAACCAGAGTTCAGATCCATATAAGCCGTGTAAAATTCTGGTAAGTGAGCCTATAATTTCAACACTTGTAAGGTAGAGAAGGGGGTTCTTCAAACAAGGTGACTAGTGAGGTTTTTAACTGAGAGACTATGTCTCAGTATATAAGGCAAAGAATCTTTGAAGGATACTCCTGCCATAAGCTTCTCTGTCTCCACATGCATAGGTGTACACATACAAATATGTATAAATATGTATAAGCACACCACACACACATACGAAATTAAATGGGCAACAATAATATCTGAAATTAATAGAATCTGATATGCAAAAGCACAGAGCTTGATATATATATATATATATATTCAAAAGTAAGATAAATGAAATAACTTCAGATGTTTGACCCTTCTCTTTTATGCTCTATGAGAAGAAAGCCAGTTTTCTTGCATGTACAGAACTTCTGACATTATAACAAATAGGTACCTGCCTCTATTGAGTCTACCAGTGAAGTCCTATTGAGTTCTGTTGATACATTAAACATATTCAAAATCAGATCTATTTACTGTGAATGTAGGAGAATTCTGTTTATTGGTTTCTACTAATTCATATTTCTAAGGTGATATGTCTCAAGGTAAAAGAGGAGAATTTTTAAATTTTCACACATATATATTAATAAGAAGTTTCCATTAAGTACATAATATAATCAATTCTGTTGTCAGTTTTTACAATCTAAGTAGTTATGACTGATGCTTAGAGGAGCAATTCAGCTGGGCCGTGGTGGCTCATGCCTTTAATCTCAGCACTTGGGAGGCACAGACAGGCGGATTTCTGAGTTCAAGGCCAGCATGGTCTACAGAGTGAGTTCCACTACAGCCAGGGCTATACAGGGAAACCATGTCTCGAAAAACCAAACAAAAACAAAAACAAATAAACAAAAAAAGAGGAACAATTCAATCATGAGACATTTGTGATCTCTTCCATAAGCTTTGAGATACCTATTCAAAGACCCAGAGTTTCAGGCAGGCTAGTTTGTAAGTAGATGGCTTAAGAAATAGTCAGACAACATAACACTTATGGGAATAATTAAACCACTAATTTAATTAGTAATTACTCTTTGATTGCAGCACTTTAAAACACCTTATATGTACTTAAGTTTTCTCTGAAAAAACATATTCAAGCTCATTAAGAAAGTCCCTTCCTTTGCTAAAAATGAAACAACCCCTTCCCAATAATCTATCAGAGTATTTTGAGTGATTACTTGATCAGAAGGAGGTATACTTTCAGACATTTTTTACTTCCTTCTATATGTTCACAGGGTTGACTATCAAGGTGTTAAGATAAGCAGTAAGTAATGGTGGTTTACTAACTGTCCTCACTTAAAAAAATGATCTTTGTACCAAAAGATTAAAACCAAAAAAATGAAAAAGTCAATTAGTTATGTTTATATTTCTAATGCTTTATTGAAATGTTTTTCTTAATTTCTTAATTTTGTGTCCAATTTAGAATTTTAGAACTGCCTCTGTTCTCTTATTCATAGAAATAAATGTGGAATGTAAAAATCTGCTTATTTAAAATTTCAAAATATTGTCTGAAAGCCCACACAGAAGTACCACCTCATCACCTAGAACAATTCCTAAAGTCTGATAATGTAATCAGGTGGCTGAGCATCTATCATTTAGACTATCACCATAAAACAAGTCTGTTGATTTTGCTATTTTTTTCAGTTCTGCGATTAGACAATGCACCAGAACCTTATGATGTCAATTTTGGAAATTCTAGTTACTACAACCCAGCTGTGAGTGACTCATCCATGCCAGAAGTGGAAGAAAGCATGCATGATGGCATCCCCATGGATGCTATACCTCCACTTCGCACCTCAATACAAAACTAGGAAAAGGATGGCTGCAGAGGGCATGAGTTCATCTCCATTTTGATCTTTCATCATTCAAGAGGTTCTGCAAGATCACTGCTGCCCTGCATACACAGAGAATACCGCAGAAGCAGGAGTTGTGCAGAAAAAAACAGGGTGGATCCGTCATCTAAAAGCTTTCTTTTCTTACAGTCTTCAGCTTGGCTGAAGCATGCCTTATATAACCATAATTTGTATTTTGGTTTATTTTCCAAGGAAACCTTTGTGGAATACGGTAAAATTAATGCACATCACCATGGTAGCACTGACTGATAACAATAACCGTTCTTCACACAAAATCTGGGGACCCAAACCAGATTTTCTTTAAATAGTTTGTTTTTAAACAAGAGACCAGAGTTAACTCTTCATTCCTCTTGTCTATAATCCAGGATCACAGAAAAAACCAAGCATTTTCTTGGGGGAATGTTTGGATGGTAATTTTTTGCTGGTTTGTTTCAAAGCCAGGAATGTGATATGGCAGAATTTGTGGTCCTGAGAAATTAAGGCAATAAGAACGAAACGTTTGTCTTCTAATACATTTCACTCTTCTCCAATAGCACACATAGTCAGTCCCTTTGGCTGGCATGTTGACAATGGGGGCATTAAACAGGGTCACTGGAAGAAAACTGACTCTAGCCAGGAAAGTGATATCTTCTCTGAAAGTCCTCAAAGTTGTAAGCAACTTCAGCTTGCATGAGTACACATCAGGTTTCAGTTAATTAGGCACCTTAGAATTTCAATTGGAAACACAAGGAAAATGCTGAGGGATATATTTGTACATAGTATGGATTTATCTTGTTAGCTAGAAATAGAATTTGCAGTACACTACACTTTTGTTCAGTCATACATGAAATATCGGTCCCTCTAAAGGCATGAAGCATGGGGCAAAATAGCAAGGAGAGTTAGCTAGCAAACATATCATCACTAGTACAAGTAATGCTACAAGAGGCTTACTTCTGGTTTTAGTTAGTTTTCAATCAACACCTGTCTTTGACAATCTGAACCTCAAAGATTAGAGGATTAAATGGAGTTAAATACCCAAGGAGTGAATGTATGAACAAAGCAAGTACTATCTTAGAGACTTTATTGTTGAATCAATACATGCTATGTGTGGCACTTGTGTATGTGTGTGTGTGTGTGTGTGTGTGTGTGTGTGGTGTGAGTGTGTGTGTGCTTGCATGCAACACAAAAAACATTAACTCAGAGTTATAAAATGAGTAATGAAAGAAAATACTTACCCCATATTGCCATAAAAATAGCGAAGAAAACTGTCCCTCCATTGTCAAACAAATATGTTACCTTAACAAAAAAAAATTAGAAACATTAATTATACCAATGGTTGTACTAAAATAGAAGTTATTGTTTGTATTAGGTACTGTAGTTTCTCCCCAGGTTCTATGTTGTATAGTCTATTCATCTATTGACCTGGGACCTTCACTGGTCTTCCAGTAGTTTATGTCATTTCCTCACAGGAAGAGATGAGGAAACAACAGAGTTTCTTTTTCTCTCTTCCCTCTGATTCCTTTGCATCCAACTTTCCTTTTGGCTTTTAAGTTGTTCTAGATTCCCAAGGAAGCCATTTTTCACTACAGTCAAGCACACTAACACTGTGAAATGTAAGAAATTAGTGTGTAAGTTACAAAATAACAGTTTGTTTTTTTTCATGTTGTTTCCTGTTAGAGAAAGTTCCCAGAACAGAGAAGTTATAAAACACAGAACTCTGGTAGTGAGCAAGCTTCTTCAACTGAAAGGTGTCATAGTAATTCCTGATCTTTCATGTCTTGCAAAATGTGCCATGGGTCCTGTAATGATTTATTTCATGTAATGAGTTTCATTTTAAGTTGTTTTAAAATGTTTCATAAATCATTAAGCATATTTTAATCAGCTGTTACCTTATATAAAGCTTGATAAAAGTTGTAAAATTATTCAATGTTATAGAATATAATTTTTAGAATTGTAAGGATTGATAGATTTTAATAAAATTCAGAATTAATAAAGTATGATTTATTGATGCTTCTTTCTACTTGCACAAAACCTTGCCCCCAATTTAGTGAAAGTAAACACTTGGCATACACATAAATACTATAGAAATAACACCCAAGCTCTGAATATCCATGGGGAAGAGGTTGCAAGGACTTCAGTGAGTGCCTAGAACTGCACACTGTGCCAAGCTTGTTTATTAAAGCTAATGTGTGTGTGTGTGTGTGTGTGTGACAATAAGGAATTAATAACAGAAGCCAAAGATAGGATTGAGGAGTTAAACAACATATGGTGGATGTGGATTCCCTCCCTTACTCACCCTACTTGTGCAGATGATGGGAGGAGGTATGTCTACATGTTCAGATGAAGTGAGGTGACTGAAGGAAACATTGTGAGGTTGCATTAGCTAAGCAGCAAGAGCTACTAGACCACAAGTCTGATACTGGGAACATAGATCTGTTGTTTGAGGGCTTCTGTATAGATGGCAGGTGGGTAGCATATACTACATGGCTCTGCGAAGAGATGATCCACATGCCAGGCAGGCTATGATGAAGCAGAGTCTAAAACCTAGAAATAATTTATTACAGGATTCTGTCATTTAATATTTTCAAGGTGCGGTTTACCAGAGGCAAATAAAAATCAGAGAAAATGAAGCTGCCAATAAGGAAGGGCAGTGTATAGAGAAACTGGGAGTAGCTGTTTCCCAAAGAGGATAAGGGAAATTGTAGATTAGCAGACGTTCTTATAAGGGATGCTGGAGTAGAATTGCATCCCCCTTGCTCAGTCTATAGTCAAGATGGCTCTTAATGGGAACATTAAATCACACTAATGTATATCTCAACTTTAGCCTATTTAAAACCTTATGCATGGTGCTTATGTCAGTGGAAGACAGCCTGTCTAGAATGTACAGGCAAGCCTTGCTTTTGATCTCCAGTATAGCAGAGAAAAGAAACAAGAAAGATAAACCTTAAAGATTGTAAGTACAAAATATCCTTTATGATTCTAAAATATTTATTTTGGCTAAGGCTGGAGATTTCTAAAAATATTATATGTTGCTTTTAAGAATAATCACTATGGACAGCAGAGACAAGGATCATAGAAAAATTCCCCCACAGAGCTCATAAAATTACACCCAGCAGGGGAATCCAGTCTCTTTGTTTCCAGGGGCATCCAGCAGAGAGACCTGAGCTGTCTCAGTAGTTCAACAGCTGTCAGTTTCCCCTTTTAAACAGACTTGGTAGAGGAACAGCCTCTCAGAGTGCTACAGAGACTTTACCTATGAGGAATTAAAGGTCACCAAGAAATGAGGTTTCCCCTGCTTCAGAGATAGCCATGCTTTGAGAAGACTGTAAGTAAAAGGCTAGAGTTAACAAAAAATCATGCTTCCTGTATGGGATTGGTCACGGTTTCTGCAGTGTTTGCTTTTAAAGTGATTTTCATTATATTTTAAAAAGTCCTCATATAAACCTTTTAGTCATGTCTGAGTTCAAAATTGAATGTTAACAGCTTAGAATCATTTAGCTCAATTATAGTGGATATATATAAAATTCATAAACGCATATTTTAATTGTGGATCATTCACATGTAACCAGAGATAAAATTAAATACGGACCAGAGAATACTTCAAATACATACTTGCAGTAAGCCAGAGTATAAGAATGTGAAAATAGTTTTGTTATATTTACAACTTATTATGATGTGAGAGGTATCAGGATATTGGAGTTCACAGAGACAAACAATTAGCCTGGGACTATAGCAGATTACTAGTTACCTAATGATACTGGCAGAAAAGATGCTCAGTTAAAATGGAGAAGGTAATAGAACCCACTGTGGGGGGTTCAAGATTAGATCTAAGGTAATTGGCAGGAAAAACATGAACATTTACAGAACCAACACCAAAGACCATATACTATATCAACGAAAACATCAGATTAAATTTTTTAAAAATTCAAAGAACATAAGAGACTTTTCTAAAAACAATAGGGGCTTGCTCTTCTTGAGAATGCACATTTGCAATGACTTTTAAATCAGAAAATAGCTTGTCTTTATGACTAAAAAGATGTATTAACATCCATTTTATTTGACGTTGTTAATGTGCAGAGGGTAATGTAAGAAGGGGAGGCTTTTCTGATTGAACAGCATAAATTCTCCATGGTGGCTGCTGTCTGATTTAGCCTTGAAAGCTGAGCACGGTTAGCCACTGATGAATGTGTGTATTGTTTAAGGACCCACTTTTTATGAGATTGGAAACTTGAGTCTGTGTCTCCTCTGCTGCAGCTACTGGATCTCCTCTTACACTGCTTAGTAGATTTGGAACAGCATGATGCTCTGATACTGACACACTCACAAATCCTGACTACAGTAAATCAGCAAGGATCTTCTGAGCTAATCCAATCATATAGGCTGGGCTATCACTGAGGGTATGCTCATAAGGGAATTGGGATTTATGCTGGAATGGAATTCTTTCTCACTGCTTAATTGTTAACTCTTCGATAAGAGAGATAATGCTTAGTGGTCTATATTCAATATACCTGGGTGCAACATACACCAAACACCAAACACAATCATAGGAACTTGGTTTAGTGCTTGTCTATACAATCATCTTAAAATGTGATCCTCAGAATCATAACCACAGATGGACTGACTCAACAGGTAGATTTCTATGTCTTATCCTTGATTAACTGATTCTAAATTATCAGATGTTAGGATATGTCCCTGTGTTTGTGTGTGTGTGTAAAAATATATCCCCTCTGCATTATCACATCTTGAAATTTCTTAAATGAAAGCCTACTGTCTCTCCTATTTTGGGTACAGTTTTACAGTTAGTGTATAGTCTGAGTCACATATTAGTATTGAATAAATGTTTTCTAAAGAGGTAAAGTTTAATAATCCTAGGGGAACATAAGGTATGAACTTAGCTTAAAGGATTGAGATGTTTTTGTAATTGCACAAAATATTGAGTGCCTCTATTTCATTATTTTAGTTTTGAGAACAATTCTAGCATCATGAATCGATAATATAGTGTTGTGTCTTTAAATCAATGCACAAATATCTGAATTATTTCGTTAAATATGTTAATTCCTGTAGTTTTATTATTAAAATCAAAGCAGCCAATTGTAGAAAACCCTGGTGTGCATATATGCATATATGTATATAAAACTTTTAGCATATTATAAAATAAATTTTACATGCAATTATATGTGCATTTTGAAAATAAAATATAGAAGGGTTTAATTTTTTTCCACAGTCTCAGGAATGGATAGATTCCATGAGGAACTTTACTGACATTGCACCATGTCCTGTGTCTAGTGATAAAAATCTAGACTGCTTAACACATAAAATGTAGGTTCATTTTCCTTCATCAATTACAGAATATATAATCACAGAATTATAGGTATAACACAAGTAGCTATATTTAATGTTAGCTAGAAAATGCAAGACCTTAAATATTTTGTACAGATGGGACTTAATTCTTGTGTTGTTGTGTGAGACAATTTTTATTTTGTATGCTGCCCCTTTTACATTCCTTCTAAGCTTTTAAGTGAATTCTGAACTGTCTTCATGTTATATTCGTATTGAATATTAGCAAAAGCTTCCTAGATTTAAACTTTCTTGAGTAGAGTCTCTGTTTTTTAACTCTGTCCTATATGGATATTTTTTGTCTTCAGTGTTAGTCTTGCTAACACTGGATTATTCCAAGACAATTTAGAAGTAACAGAAGCAACATATATCTAGACCTTTAAAATACCTGAGGTTATAATATTTTGTAATTTAATGACATTTAATACCTTCATAACAGACTGACTTGTATATGTGTATATCCACTTATTTATCTCCCTATCTGTCTTCAATAAATCTAATCTGCATCATCTATATGTGCTACACAGGAATTATTTTAAAAGTGATTTGAAAATACAGATGCAGAACATGATACATATGGCTCTGTCTGTATCATCTTCGTTGGACCTTCTCAAACTCAAACTCAAAAGTAAACATGTTTATACAGTAATCACACAGTGTAGTTTGTTCGTGCTGATTATTCAAGATAAAGAAGTCAGAAGCTAACTTTAATAAATATGGTTTGTGATAAAGGGATTAGCTGTAGGTATTACACTCAACCTTGTCAAAATTAATTATATGGAGAACTCTACTTTTAGACAAGATAGACCAATACAGATCAGTTTTACCCCAATGTTAGAAACATCAGAAATGTACAAAGTAGGCACAGCAACAAGATAGATAAGGTATTGTGACTACTTGAGATTGCTGTCCTACAAGAGTTCCAGATATACAAAGAACTATAGTAATTAAAGTATTTTGCATAAGTAATTTAGTGATATTTGTGCATCAAATGTGCATGTAGATAAGGAAACCGAGGTCAAGGTCAAAACCAAGAATAGACCAGCGATCGATTCCCATGCACCTACTTCCATTAGCCAGTTTAGAGTTCCTCATTATTCCTGGTACCTTAGTAGAATACACAGGAAGATCTTTCTTTTGTTGTTAAGAACAATTAGATCTAGACAGCACTGCAGTGATCCAGGTTTAATATTTCGAGGGCAAGACCGCCTTTGCCAGACATCAAATGATTTTTAAGTAACTAAACCATAATGAGATACTTATAGCCATCTATCAGAGTCATTATAATTTACAAAGATTGATACACTGAGGCTCAGTGACTGTGGGAAACAACTCTAGGACATGACACCAAAAAGCATGATCTGTAATGTAGTTTAATCAATTTGGATGTTTGTTCAGCTGCTTTGCAAGGGTCATTATGGATAGTGTTTGACTACCTAATTTTAAGGTAACTGGTGAAAGGGTAGTATGACTTCAATGCTTAGAGTTGGAGACTCTGAGCAGTGATTTAGATTGTAGGATTCATGAGAGAAGTCCAGCTCTTATGATAGAACTTCAGAGTTTATAAAATTCTCACCATGCCTGTCTCAGCATATGTGTCTGCTCTGCATTACATTAGGGCTCTGTCAGCAAGAAGACCTTAAACAGATGATATCCTGGGATATCATACCTCCATATTCATGAACTACAATAACTCTCTTTTCTTAAATAGGTGACTACCTTCAGGCAAATCATCACAATAAGATAAACTGGACTAATAAAAAACTAACAATAAAGCTATTACATATGCTGACTATTCTACTTCTAGATATTAACCAAAGAGAAATAACAAATGTCAATCAGAAGACACAGAAAGCAGTACTTTTAGAAGTTTGGTTTAAAATCAGAAATGCATTAACACATAAACAAACAACAAACTTTGATATAGAGAAAATGAATTTGTATCCTCAATTCATGAATGTTTTGTTGATAAAGGTCACATTATAAGATGACTTTCAAAACTGTCAGTATACAAAAGAAGTCAGAAAAAAATACTATTTAATGCCATATACATGAATCAACAAACATGTATGCTTATCAATAATGGCCCATTGTAATTAGTTACCTAAACAGAGGACTTATATGATGTATGTGTGGAAGAGCTGGGAAGAATGCGGGTGTGAGGTAGGAGGGGTGAAGCATCCTTGGTGGTGTCAGACATGCCCATTATCTTCATTGTAGTGATGTGCTTCATAGATGCATATGCCTTAACAAAATGCATCATTTGTTATTGTGTATATGTGTCCAATCTAGCTTACTATAAAATTAGTTTTCAATAAATCTCTTAAAATAAAAACTGTAAGAACTAGTGTTTTTTTACACTTGTGTTCACCTAGAAACTTTTAGAAATTGTGTAATGTGGTGACATATAGATTCTCACCTAAAGGTTCTTATTTAATTTCTCTGAGAAAAGGCTTGCTTTTTAGGAGTTTAAATGCTCATCAGGTATTCCACATAGACAGCAATATGGGACATTGAGAAATGACATTATATTTCCTATTAGAAATATTTCAACTTAATAAATTCATGACAGATACAAATTGAATCATCAGCAATGAAAATAGTTATTTTCATAAAGTGAATAAGATGTAATATCAAGTAGAAGTTTGTGCCCAGGGTGTCAGTTATCAGTTATAATAACACAGAAAGAAAAAGATATTACATAAAATATATCCTCTTTTTAATTGCAACAGACTGTTTTTTGTTTTTTGGTTTTTTTTTTTTTTTTCAGTTGTCAATGACACTAATAATGTTGAACTTTTTGGAGACAATTAATTTTGGCAGAAAAACCATTTACTGGGGAACTTTCCATTTTCTAATTCTTAAAAAAACTGGGAGCTAAGGGCAGAGGCTATGGTGGCCCCCACTCACCTTGGCATAGATGCAGCTGTCGTTTAGTCTTTGCAGTGAGCAATTCTTGTCACACAGAGGGCACATGAAGACTTCAGTGGCTTTACAAATTTCTTGGCTTGAAAAATCAAAGGGGTGGGGGGAAAGCATGTGTTCACTTAGTTCTCTGTCTTAGCTCCTAGCAAATACACTACTGGGAGTAGCAATGCAGAGGAACAACGAAAGTAGAAAACAATCAGAATAGAGTTGGATGATGGCTTTCACATAAATATCTTAGAATACTTCTGATAGAAAGGTTTTTTGTTTTGTTTCTTCAATTTTTAAAAACTGTGCCAAAAGAATATAATAATAATAGGCCATATACTAACTTGCATAATACTTTATTTTAAAATAAAGATATTTTAATCCATGGTCTCTCATGACATACAGAATTATCTTAGGCAGCACATCTCTGAAGTATTCAGTAATTTCACCATCTTAGAATGGGCCAATAGAGAGTCATACCTGACTCTTCTGAATTCTCAAGCCTACTGATATGTAAATTCATAACATATACTTCTGTACATAATCTTACACAAAATGCTCACTAAGAATTAAAGGATCTCTGTCTGTCTGTTTCTCTCTCTCTCTCTCTCTCTCTCTCTCTCTCTCTCGTGTGTGTGTGTGTGTGTGTGTGTGTGTGTGTGAGAGAGAGAGAGAGAGAGAGAGAGAGAGAGAGAGAGAGAGCGAGCTGGGGGAGAGGGAGAGAGGGTGTTTCTTGATAACCCTGTCATGATAATATAACATAGTCTCCATGTAAATATAATTTCAATTAGGGTGTGATTTTATGAATTTGTCACATTAATTGTATACCTATTAAATAATCCAATATACATACATTATAAATCACTTTATGACAAGAAGAAGGAATCATTACCAACTTCCAAAAGCTTTATCTAGCTACTCAGAGTTCACAACATCCTCATTTTAGAATGTTTTGTTATTTTATTTGCTATTAAGTTTGTGTTTCTCTAGTAAATTGTTTTAAAAATACACCTGCTTTTAAAATGTTGAAAAGAATTTAAAGGCTTTGGAAAACATATTTTGAAATGAAACTGTTAATTTAAATTTACAGTAGATTTGCTGCTTTAAAAACATGTATATAGTCAAAGCCAAAAACGAAAAAGAATAGTATTTGAATGCAAGGTCTTTACAGCCCCAGTTAAGCAATGATATAATGCATTAACAGCACTTCAAGAAGAGAAGAAATGATACGCCTTGACCTGCTCAATCTTCACCGATCTCAGGTAATGTCAATTATCTCTGCTAAGCACAGGAAACATAAGCACAAATTCAGCTTCAGTGGTTAGTTCAAGGTTATGCTCAAGTTCATAGACTCAGAAGGGTACCATGGAAACTTGAAGAATTTGCTGATTATAGGTTTATTGTTCCATTAATTATAACATAATTGAAACAGAGTCAAATTCATTTCAAATGGAGGAGAATCTGTCCACCAAAACTGAGGGATTAATGAGAATAACACAATGCATTCCACACACCACACTGTACTTCTTCCATGTTCATTTTTCTAGTAATTAGGATGTTTTCATGGAGAAGAAGGAAATGGTAAAATACACATTTTTTAGCATCTAAAGCAAGAAAATACAACATATCATTTTAGTAATCTTACAACTTTTAAAATCAAGAAAAATTTACATAGTTCTTGAGGAAAATTTTAATTAAACTGGATCAATAATAGCTCATTTGTGTTTCACAGATGCCTCATAATTCAACCTACATTGGAATCTCATATAAAGTAAAAGTTTAGAGTTGGTCTGTAGTACATCATCCTTTTTATTTTGCCATGATAGAAAGCCTTTATTATCAAGTTACCATGTCCAGAATTTAAAGCATTACAAGTGGTTTTATTTTAGTATCATAATCATAAAATTCAATTTCTGTAATTTACTCAAAGTTTAATTTGATATGTTATATTAAAAATACTAAACCTTTCTGTTTGTTTCATCAGACTGGTCTCATCTAGCTCAGGCTGGCTTCAGCCTCCTGTTTAGCCTGAGACTGGTTTTAAACTTCCAATCCTGCTGCTTCTACATCCCAGTGCTGGGATTACAGATGTGTGCTATCATGCCCTATGATACAATTATTATTGATTTTAAAGTATTACTTTTTAATTACATGGGTGTGTGTGTGTGTGTGTGGTGATTATGCGTGTGTGTGCCTGCACACACATGTGTAATGCATGCCAGAAAATACCTTATAGAATTGGTTCTCTTCTTCTCTATGGGGGTTCCAGGCATCAAAGACATAGTGAAAGCAGCACTCAGAAGCTGTTTTACTAAAAAATCATTCAATCTTCACTTTGTGTGGTAACAAAATGTCAGATGCAAGGTTGCCATTTCTTTCTTTATCCTGTGTCTTTACTTTTTAGAAGTCACAGAGATAAATCATTGTCCTTAATCTTGTCTTTTTAATTACCTTGAATTCCAGGTTGAACAAGGTTCTCAGGACAGATCAGCCTTTCAATTATCTGTTAGGGTGAATCTGTACCCTTAATGATTAACCATTTAACAACTTACAGTAGAACCTCTATGGTAGAGTAGCACTGGGATAGTAATGGCTCACAGATGGTAGGAATCGTGGCCAGAATTGTTTACTTAAATGTACCGACCCTCTTGCCTTCTGTTTCAACCCAGACTTCTTCCCAGTCTTGTGAAGATAAGCTTGGAACCACTGGATCTCTATTCCTCATCCTATCGTGGCCCTCTTCTCTTTCCTTTTTCACCATTACTAGCTTTTTAATTGGTGGACTGAAGAAGGATGGTGAAGCTCTGTGAAGGAGCTATCAGAGCCCAAGCTTTGACTCTAATACCCTATAATGCTCCACTGCTCCCAACTTCTCTGAATAACAAAGATATTTAAACAGACTAAATTTCTATGTATCAATGAATGTGTAAAAAGCATGAATATATATATATATATATATATATATATATACACACATACACACACACACACACACACACACACACACATATAGTACAGTATGATTTGACCTTAGAGAAGAAATTCTGTCAAATACGACAACATGGCTGAACCTGAAATACGTTTTTGATGTTGAAATAAGATAATCACAGAACAAGCAGTGCATTACTTCATTTCTGTGATGTATCTAGCACAGTTAAACCCATACAACAAAGAGGAATTTATCTGTGGCTGTCTGAGGTTGGAGAAAAAAAACGGTAAGTATAGTTGATGCTCAACAATCATTAAGTTCCCATTGTACAAGATGAATGAGTTCCAGAGTTCTGTATGACATTACATTCACAAGTGAGTACCTAATAATATTATTAAGAAGATCAGTCTAGTTTTAACACCACAAAAATCATGTTTTATAAAATAGATCTTATAGAGATCTGAAATCCCTTAAAGGACACACTCTGAACAAGTCATTTACTTCTATGAAGACAAGGTTTTTGGTTGTTTTGCTTTGTTTTTGTTTGTTGCTCTTTCAGTATAAGGATGGTGACTGACTGGGGTATTAGTTAAGTGATATGATAATCTAGCGAGTTCTCAACTAGAAGCTAAGCAATAGAAGAAGCCAGTACTGCTGAGGACAGTAATACAGATGCATCTTTTGGCAGAGGGTTCTTTAACTTATAACAGCATTTTTAAAGTCAGTTAGGACTGACTATGCATACGTTTCTTTTGATGTACAGTTGCCACTTTAGAATGTTCCAGAAAGTTTCAGTTTCATTTCGTTGATCTCCAGAAGCTCAGCACCATGAGAGGCAGGACACACATAACTATTCATTTTTGAAACCTGTGAAGCTTCCTCTCCAAAGTGCCAATGAGAACACTTTCACTGAAATACATGTATATATATTTATGAATATATTTATGAAATACATGTGTATATATATATATATATATGCAAATCTCACATGAGTATGTATACACAAAGAGATCTTAAATGTGAATGCTATGTTTTCCTACAGTTAACTGCTGGGTAGTTAAAAAATATCTTTTGCTGGGTATAGTACTCTAGGCTGGCATTTGTGGTCTTTTAGAGTTTTCAGAACATCTGTCTAGGTCCTTCTGGGTTTTATAGTATCCACTGAGAATCAAGTATTTTTCTAATAGGTCTGCCCAACGTTTCAATCACAATAGATGAAGAAATGAGACATTCTATGATAAAACCAAATTTAAGCAATATTCACCTACAAATCCAGCCCTATGGAAGGCATCACAGAAGGAAAACTCCAACTACACCAAACACAAAACAAGGAACAATCAAAAACCAGAAAATCAAGAGGAGCAATGCATGCACATGTGCATGTACACATACAATGCAATAAAATACCAGGAATCAACAAACTCTGTTCATTAATATCTCCCAATATCAATGGTCCCAATTCATCAAGAAAAACAAACAGATTGACTGAATGGATTCGAAATCAGTACCCATTTTTTGGCTGCATCCAGGAAAAACACCTTAATATCAAGGATAGACACTGCCTCATGAAAAAAGGATGAAAAAATATTCCAAACAAATGGAACTAAGAAAAAAGCTGTACAGCCATTTTAATATCTGATAAAATAAATTTGAAACTGAAACTAATCAGAAGTGATAGAGAGGCATACTACATCTATGCACCAAACATATGAATATCCAAGTTCATAAAAGACACACTACTACTACTTAAATCACATATTGACCCTCATGCATCAATAGTGGGAGACATCCATATCTCATTGTTGCCAATAGACAGGTCATAGAGACCAAAAGTAAACAGAAATGATGGAGCTAACTTATGTTAGAAACCAAGTGGACCTAAGAGCTATTTACAGAACATTTCACCTAAACATTTCTAAGCACCTCATGGAATCTTCTCCAAGATTGGGTCACATAATCAGAAATAATGCAAGTCTTAATTAATATACAAGAAAATTAAAACAATATCCTGCATCCTATCAAACCACCCTGAATTAAAACTGGATATCAACAACAACAACAGAAGTAACAGAAAGCTTACAAACTCTTAGAACGTACAAAACTCTTTATTGAATGAAAAATGGGTCAAGATAAAAATTAAAGACTTCCTAGAATTGGTTGAAAATGAATACATAATATATTAATACCTAATCTCATGGGACACCATGAAAACAGTTCTATGACACAAGTTCATAGTATTGTCTTTATTTTTAAAAAAGGAGAAATTTTATAGCAGTATTTATTAACAGCACACATGAGACATCTAGACCAAAAAAGAACTCATACAGAAAAGGAGTAGAAAGAAAGAAGCCATCTCAGAGCTGAAATAAATAGAGTAAAAGTAAACAAACAAAACCAAAAGATAGTTCTTTGAGAAAATCAGTAGATTGACAGACCCCATCCAAATTAACTAAAAGGTGGAGAGGTAATATTTAAATTAACAAATTAAAAATGAAAAGGGGGACATAACAACTGATACCAATAAAATTCAGAGACTCATAAGCACATGCTTCAAAATCCTATACTTTCAAAAACCTATACTCCACCAAGTTGGACAATTTAAAAGAACTGAATAATTCTCTTGATACATACCACTTACCAAAGTTAAATCATGATCAGATAAGCAATTTAAACAGATTATAGCTTCTAGTGATATTAAAAGTCTCCCTGCCTACCCCCAAAGTTTTAGGAGCAAATGGTTTTAGCACAGAATTCTACCAGACTTTCAAAAAATAGTTATTTTAAACACCACAAAATATAAACAGAAAGAACATTATCCAATTCATTTTACAAGTCCACAGTTACCTGATATGTAAACCACCTAAAGACCTAACAAAGAGAGAGAATTATATATCAATTTCCTTTATAAATTCAGATGCAAAAATACTCAATAAAATTCTTGCAAGCCAAACCCAAAAACATATCAAAAGAATCTCAGAGATGCAAGGATGATTCACTACACATATGTTGATAAACACAACTCACCATATAAACAAACTGAAAGACAAGAAGTATATGATCATCTCCTTAGACGCAGAAAAGGCCTTTGATAAAATTTAATATCTTTTCAGGGAAAAGGTAGTAGAAAGATTAGGTTTACCCAACATCAACTTACATGGAGAGAAACTTAAAGTAATTCCATTAAAATCATGCACAAGACAAGGTAGTCCATTTTCTCCATACCTATTCTATGTATCTTGAAATCTTAGCTAAAGCAATAATACAACTGAAGGAGATCAAGGGTATACAAATTTGAAGGAAGAAACCAAAATATCAATATTTGCAGATGATATGATAATATAAATAAATCACCCTCAAAATTTCACCAATGAAATCCTAAAGCTGATAATTTCAGCAAATTAGCTGAATAGAAAATTAACTCATAAAATTACAAATGGCAATTGTACTGAGTAAGGAATCAGAAAAACAATACCTTTCATAATAGTCTCAAATAATAATAAATTGTCTTGGGGTAACTGTAACTAAAAAAGTGACAGACTCACATGACAAAAACAAAACAGAACAAATTAAAAAAACCAACAAATGTTTAAGGCATTGAAGAAAGAAATTAAAAAAGATATCAGAAGACAAAAAGATTTCCCATCTTATGGATCGATAGGATTAATATAGTAAAAATGGCCATCCCACTAAAGATAATCTATTGATTCAGTTCAATACCAATGAAAATTCCAATTCAGGGGCTGGAGAGATGACTCAGCAGTTAAGAACAGTGACTGTTCTTCCAGAGGTTTTGAGTTCAATTCCCAGCAACCACATGATGGTTCACAACCATCTGTAATGCCATCTGTCACCCTCTTCTGTTATGTCTGAAGACAGAGAATGCATTAAATAAATAAATAAATATTAAAAAAGAGAAAATTCCAATTCAATTTTTCACAGATCTTGAAATGACAATTTTTTTCATCTTTATATGTAAGCATAAAATACCCAGGATAGTTATAACAATCTTACATATTGAAAGAAGTGCTAGAAGTATCATCATCCCTGCCTTAATATTGTACTACAGAATATCATAATAAAACAGCATGTTATTGGTACAAAAATAGGTACAGTTATCAATGGTGATAACAGTTTTTGACACCTGATTTTTGATAAAACAGCCAGAAACATACCCTGGTAAAGGATAGGATTTTCAATAAATGGTGCTAGTAAAATTGGACAGCTGCATGTAGAAGATTCCAAATATATCCATACCTAACACCCTACAATACTCAACTCCAAATGGATCAATGCTTTCAATATAAACCAGATGCATTTATCCTGATGGAAGAGAAAGTGAGGGATAGCATAGAACTTATAGACACAGGGGATGACTTTCTGAACAGAATATTGTTAGCAGAAGAACTAAAATCAACAGTTAATAAATGGCACTACATGAAATAAGAAGCACAGAAAAGGACACTGTCATTCAAACAAAGTAGCAAAACATACAATGGGGAAAGATTTTCATGAACTCCTCATTTGAAAGAGGGCTAATCTCTTAAAAATAAAGAATACAAAAAATTAAATATTATGAAAGCAAAGAACTTAATTACAAAATGGGATATAGGTCTAAAGAGAGAATTATCAATAAAAGAAACTCAAATGGCTGTGAAACACTTAAAGAAATGAATGTTCAACATCCTTAGTCATGAGGAAACGAAAATCAAAATTTATTTGAGATGTCATCTAAACCCATCAAAATGGCTAAGATTTAAAAAAAAGTTACAAATTATGGTGAAGAGGATGTGAAGTAAGGGGAACACTTATCCATTAATGGTGGAAGTGAAAAATTATACAGTCATTATGGAAATAAGTGTGGGAGTTCCTCAAGAAGATGGCAATCTACTTCATTAGCCAGCTATACCATTCTTGGGCATATATTCAAAGGATACTTCATACTACTACAGAGACATTTATTCAACCATGGTCATTGCTACTCTCTTCATAATATTCAGAAATTAGAAACAACCTAGGTGTCTCTCAATAGAAGAAGGGATAAAGAAAATGTGGTACATTTATATAATGGAATATTGCTAAGCTATTATAAACAGGAAATCATGAAAACTACAGGTAAATAGACTGAACTATAAAAAAAAAACCCAAAACAAAACATCTTGAGTGACCCAGAAGGACAAATATAGTATGTATTCACTTATATGTGGATACTAGCTGTTAAGTCAATGATACCCAAGTATAATCTGTAGAAACACAGAGGTTAGGTACAATTTAAGGGGCTAGGGGGACAGCTAGGAAACAGAAACAGAATAGATAGTAATAGATATATGTTGGAGGGAGACTGAATACGGGGACTAACTGGGGAGAAGTGAAGATTGGAATTAAGGGAGGAATGTGGGAAGAGACAGCTAAAATTGAGAGTTATTTGAGGGGTAGTATGAAAATTTATTACACATATAAAGGCAATCGAAATGAAAGAACCAAATAACTTGGTGGGCTGTATATATCTCTTGTCATCAAATGAACCTTCCAGAACTGGGATTAGGTTACATCGAATTATGTTGTTGGTAAAGTGGTTCCACTGGAACCCCAAAAACAGCCCAGTCTGTTGCCAAGACTATATATTTCTCTCTACAATCTGACAGCAAGGATCCATTGTTTAATACAATACCTACACAATTCATAGAATATGTAAAAATCAAGCTGATGTCTAGATAGAAGTCTTTAACCCAACAAGAGGGCTTGGTATAGGAAGGGTACTCACTTGCTATCAAAGGAGAAAAGTAAACACCATACCAACCACAAAGCCTTTGATCCACAATGGTATCCTGCCTGCATATGCTAGCGCAATGTGGCATAAAGCTGGTGGAAGTAACCAACCAATATCTGACTTGACTTAAGGCCCATTCCATGAATTGGAACCCATACCTGACACTGCTTGGGTGACCAAACTCCTGAGAATAGATAGCCCAGGGGCAAAATACTGCTGTTCTGAAAAAATGCAGCAATCAAATGACTTCTAATGATATTCTGTCATGCTCACAGATCAGTGACTTACTTAGCCATCATCAGAGAAACTTCCTTCTACAGCAGATGAGAACAAATATAGAGAGACTATCAACTGGACAATATGCAACGTGAGAAACCTTGGAATACTCAGACCTAAATGGGATATCTCCATCAAATCTTTCCCCTCAGGTAACTGAGAACAATGTGGAAAATGAGATGAAAAGATTGAAAGAGTTAAAGGGGGTGGAAGTCACCAAGAAAAACAACTCTCTCTAGATCAGCAGGATCATTCTTATGCCTTTTCTTGAGAGTTTTCTTCATTCCTCTTGTTTTTGCTTGTCTCATATTGTCTTATTATATTAGTTATTATATTATATTGTCTTACTATATTAGTCTTATTATATTATATCATTATGCTATATTAAAATGTATTAGCCCTTAGAAGTCTGTTTATTTTCTAAGAGGAATTGCATGGATCAGAGGAAGTGGAGGTTGGGAAGAACATGGAGGAGTAAAGAGGTGAAACTGTAACCAAGGTGTGAGAAAAATGTATATTTTTAAATAAAAGGAAAAAACAAAGACCAAACACGTACACAGAAAAATATGATGACATTTTGGGTGTGTATATCTTGTAGATCCATGATAAACAGACCCATGTCTCTAGCTGTTTGTCATTTCACTAGTTTATAACAAACAAAAAGGAGCTTAATAAGAGAGTAGTATGACTCAACACAAAGCAAAACTCTTTCAGTCTTTTCTTGTCTTGCCCATGAAGATAACAGCCAGGACTCAACCATGTCTGGCACCTTGAATGGAAAATTTCAGTTTCAAAATTCTGAAAGTCAAGATATTCAGTGCTGCTTATCTTGGTTTAGAATAGAAAGTCTAACAAGATCTTAATTATACTGTGACTGCAGTTGTGGTAATACAACACCCAAAGGCACAGAATGAAGACTTTGTTGATACCTTTAAAATACTTCTTGTACTAAAGCTAAAAAAATACTTATTTCATATGAAAGAACCTAGTTCCCCTTGCTGGT
Source organism: Rhynchomys soricoides (assembly GCA_019843965.1). Lineage (NCBI taxonomy): Eukaryota > Metazoa > Chordata > Mammalia > Rodentia > Muridae > Rhynchomys > Rhynchomys soricoides. Next base: position 10,041,092 of record JADRCH010000075.1, read on the forward strand.
ACAAAATTAACAGAAACAGTACATTTATTACTACTTGTACATATTTCTACTCTTTTTCATATTTCAAGTTTGCTTTGATTGAAAGAGGTTTCTATATCTTATCATAAAACTACATGAAGTTTAGAAATTATGAGAATGTTTTCCATGGATCCATCAGAGCAGTAACTACTGAGTAGTCATTTTTTTCTTTCTTCTTTCTTTTTGTCTTTCTTCCTCCCCCCCCTTCGTTGAAAATATTCTTTTCTCATACAGTATATCCGTACTATAGTTTTCCCTTCCACTTCCTCCTAACTTACAATCCCCTCCAGATCTATTTCCTTTTTGTCTCTCATTAGAAAAGAACAAGATTCTATTTGTTAATTCATTGCAAAAGAAGAGTTCTCCTTTCAGGAACCTATTCTCTGAGGCCAAGAGCTCACTAACCGAATAGTACATAGGAAAATCCCCAAAAGGATCAGAGAAGAAGGGTATTTTAAAGCTGAGGTTTATACAGGATGATGTTGTCTCTCAGAGTCAGAGTTACTGTGTATAGCACTGAAACAAACCTAAGACTGGATCTTCAGTTTTATTCTTCAGTGCATGTCTTGGAAACCTAAGCAAGTTGAGAGGTTTCAAATAAAAAATTTGGTTATTGAACTCGGGTGCAATGGAAATACTTTGTTCCCAGGCAAAAATACTATACATACATATACATATGTTAATATTTTAAAGAGAAATATAGGGAAAGGAATATTTCTGATCCTGTATAATTTTATATTAGAATTAGCTATTAATAAGCACTTCCTAGTAGTAAGATCATTGCAAAAATATTGACAAAAAGAGATAACAAAATACTGAGTTTTGATAAAGGGTGTCTGTCTTTTTTAAAGGTTTGTTAATTATTTTATTTGTGTGTAGGCCTGAGTGTATGCATATGTATCATATGTATGTAGGCATCTTTGGCGGCCACTGGAGCTGGAGTTACATGTAGTTAAACCACTCAGGTCCTCTGAAAAAAGTAAGGTTCTTAACTCCACAGGGATTCTTTGTATTTTGAATTTGATCATATAGAGTTAAATTCCACGTGAATTGATCATATAGAGTTAAATTCAATGATGAAAAATAATGCATTATTCTTAAGAATAATTCTTTGCCATGTCTAATATTATATCTCTCTATTGTTTAAAAGATAGTCACATTTTTGATGTAAGATTGACTCGTGAAATACCACTTTGATGATATTTTTAGCAAAGTGATAAGAACTCTTGGAACATATCCAAAAAAATTTGCATATAAAATTATCAAAATGGCATTTTAATAGATCTTCTGACTATAAACAGACTATCTGTATCTACAGACTATAAACAAAACAAAACATACACAGCAGTACTGTTAATTACCTCCATCATTCATAGGCCTTTGCTCTTTCACAGAGCAGGTCCCATACTTCGGACAAGGGTCACCATAGCTCACCTTACTTGACTTTCATTCATTGTAACTAATCCATAGAAGAAAACACACAGGCCGACCACTGCAGCAGGAATCAGCATTCCAGTATACCATCCCAGCCAGGCAAAGTATAAGCCAATCTTCTCACCAAAGTACAGCCTGCACAGAAAGCCAGTCTTCAGTTTGAATTAATGTGATATAAATGACCTGACAAACTCCAACACCACAAGCAATGAGAGTTTCAGAGGAAAACCAAGGCTACCAGCCCAGGTGCTTGTCAGCAATTCACTCCTGACTGTTGCATGAATCTCATTATGTCAATGATGTTTTCCTGTGGACACTATGGGAACAACACAAATCAACTTTCAACAGTATCTACTTCTATTCCAACTTTCTTTAAATAATTTCTATAACCCAATCCTGGCCCTTCTCTATCCTTCTAATCTGCCGTTTTAGTCTTTACCTAACAAAGCTATTTTTTGAGAAATAAAAACTAAAAAGGAAGAAAGATCATTTGGACCTTTGATTGGAATCTCAGCTCAGAGTAAATGGATCGCTACTGACATACCTGGTCTGACATGCTTGTGCCATATCTGCAGTGTTGCATCTTGTCTTTTGCCACCGAAGCCCTACCCTGCTTGTCTGAAGCATGTTTCCTTTGATTATCACTGGTTACTAACTAAAATTAAAAACAAAACAAAACAAAACAAAACAAAAAACTTTCCTCTTGTAACTGGCATTGGTCTTTTTCTCTAGATTGCTTCTTCCAGGAAGCATTTCCTGACTTGCTCTTCTAAGGTGTCTTGTTCTTGTTCCCACACTACTCTGAACCACACCCTAATTATTGTCATCAGCCATGACACCTTCTAATAACTCTCCTTATTTTTCAGTTCCTCATCATCTCCAAAACTGGTTAAGCTCCTTGAAGGTTAAGCTGGGCATTACTTCACTAGCAGCCACTATTAGAAAAGTAAAAGAAGCCAAAGGAATGACTACACTTTATTTGTCTTCAGTTGATAAGGAAGTGGCAGATTAATGAGGCAGTTCTAAGATCTACTCAATTGTTCTTTCTTCAACCACTCCATTTATTCAAAACATACAATGTTTGCTTAAATTACCTGACACAACAATAGCAATTCTGCCTGTAGATAGGAAGAGTAACTCCCACTGAAATGCTTCTCAAAAACCATCACCGTGGATCCTAATAAATATCTTTTTGTGAGATGACGTATCTCACTATATTATAGCCATGAGTCTTCAAAACAATAACCTTTCTATCTGTATAAACTAGAATGATGGAATTTATCATGGTTGATAGAATTAAGAATTAAAGTATTATGATTGTGAATATAATCAACTAATAACTTTTGCTGTGTATTCATCCTGTATATTTACAAAGGCTTATTCCACTTATTACCCTGTGTCCCACAGAATTCTCCTTTGTGAACCCTCATCTACTCTTTTGATAAATACTGGCTTCCAGACAGGTTTGGTGGTTTCAAGATGTATCTGGTAGATGGCTTTCTTTCTCTTGGGTCATGGTTTGTCTACAAGTGCTTTCCTCCTCATGTCACAGCTTGTATCTGGAATGTCTTTCCATAGTTAGACATTAGTTGATTCTTGCAAGTCCTTCCTCCTTTTGCATCTTTTAATAACTGGTTTAATAGTTGCTTCTAGTTTTTACTATTCCCTGAGCATGTCATTATGTGTTGGCTCTCATGATCCTACCTCCCACTTCTGTATAGACTTCTTAATTCTCTTCAAGTACCCCTTCAGTGTTCTGCTTCCTGCTGATACAGTGAGTGATATAAATGTGAACTACTTTATATTTATATTCTAAAAACAGATAAAAGTATCAACACATACAGCCTAATAATATGAATGTACTTTTCTTTTATTCTATACGCAGGCAACATTAGCTAGAGAATCAGAGAGTACTATGTATTTCATACTTTTATATGAACAATGTTTTCTGTAATAAAATAAATCATGAAAATTTAATGTAAATGTCCCTAAATTAAAACTGAAGCCAGGCATGGTAAATTTGCCTTTAATACCAGCAGAGGTAGGTAGATTTTGTCAATTTAAAGCCAGCCTTGTTTACACAATGAGTTCTAGGTCATTCAGTGTTACATAGTGAGACACTGTCCAAAAATATATACATGATAGATGTATAGATGATAGATTATAGGTGATAGATAGATAATAGATAAATAGATAGATGATAGATAGATAGATAGATAATGAGCAACTATCCACAAGAAAATACCTTTTGTAAGACAATGTAGCCAGTTCTGTCTATCACTAAGATCTATGTCTACAGATTCAAGTATCCGTAGATTGAATAGTTGTGTCAAAAAAAGGAAAATAGCTGTGTCTATACTAAACATGCAAGTTCTGTTTTTCTTGCCATTCATCCCTTAATAATACAGAATATTAATTATTTCTGGAAATAATCACTTGTGAATACTGATACCATGCATACACAGGTGCTGTGTTGGCTATTTACCTGTCTGCCCTTATAATTGTTGAGTGCTTCTCTTTATTTTGATTTTTAAGGTAGTTAATTGTTCTGGCTCCTCTGTAAAATGCTTACAATGAAGTTGGGCAAGGAAATACTGGAAGACTTGGAGGTAGGAGAAACCCAACACCCAGATTCATTTTCTTTTCCCTGGTATTCACCAATGCCTGGTGCTTGGACTGTGTAATAATGTCCTTTCTCCTTTTGCCATTAAATGTACTGGCCATTTTATGCTGTTAACAATCTCTGATTGACTTAAAGCCTACCCATATCCGTTCTAAAGCTAATTTCATGCATTGAGTTTCTTACCTTGAAGAATCATGCCATGGTTTCTTTTCTACAGATTGTTTCCTAGCTGATATCATTGTGATAACAGATAATTCCAAGGCTAGACAAATGACAAAGATCAGTTTGCTGCTTATTACCGACCAACCCATCTGCAGTACCTGATTAAGTCCAGAGGCTGATGTTTGTACCACATTCCCCAGCGTGCCCAGCGCTCATACAACAGATGTCTGTTATTCTGAGGTCCGTGGGTTTTGATGGGAAGGCTACTCTTGTAGGCTCCCTGCAACACATATAATAACATTGATTGTAGTCCATCTTTTTATTGAAGTTTGAACTGAATAAAGACTAGTGTTTATTTAAGAAGGTAATTTACTATCTTAATGAAAAAAATAGAGATTATATACTCAAGTTCACCAATAGAATGGTAAATGCCATTGTCATTGAAAATATGATAGTTATATGAAAATAATGTTTTAAATAATCTTTTCAAATAACTCAGGCCAATTTTATTTAAGTAAATGCAAATATATATTTTACCCTTTGGAATTCAGGAATCTTAATTGAAAAATTACTATCAATGACAAAATTCTTTTTTTAGATTTTTTAAAAAGACTTATTTATTTTATTTATATGAGTACACTGCAGCTGTCTTCAGACACACCAGAAGAAGGCATTGGATCCCATTACAGATGGTTATGAGCCACCATGTGGTTTCTGGATATTGAATTCAGGACCTCTGGAAGAGCAGCCAGTGCTCTTAACAGCTGAGCCATCTTTCCAACCTGACAAAATTCTTGTAATCTTCAATTGAGAGACTGAATATCATTCTGCTTTCAGAAGTGAACTAGAGTTATAAAAGTTTTCTTTCACTTACAGATGTAAAGAGAATAAATGTTTACTTAAAAGCATGGTGTTATAACCTTTGGAGACACCTATGTGTTTGATCCTAGGGTTCTGAGAATTTATATCTGATATTTCAAATTTTAAATCGTTACAACTTTTCTATTTTCTATATGGTATTTATGCAGTTCTGGGTTCCTAATCACTGGGGTTAGAGCTTATGAAGCTCTCTTGACTCCTTGGGCTCTGGTTTGCAAGTGTCTCATGATGGCAAGGAGTTCACATATGTGCATGCCATCTCTAAGTATTTAATAAAATAGAAAAATAGAAAAATAGAAAAAATAATTAGGGAAGATGCAAACCCAAGGTATCTTTCCTAAAATACCCCAAATATTAAAGTTCTAATGATTGGAAGCTAAAGGCTGGAAAGAAAAGAATCTTGATTTTTAAGTGTAGCACATCCATGGGAGAAGAATATTTGCTTTTGGAAAGAGATTGCTGTCTACCTGTTACTGAATGAAAAGGTGAGTAGCAAACCTGTCACTCTTTTGTAGTCACGGCTGACAAATCTATTATATGCCATTCACCCATCCTTAGTGGTCAAATCATATACATTTCTAGATGCTAAAATTTAGAATACCTGGGATACCACTATGCAACATATACTTACCACCAACAACTACACTGCTCTAGCTTGACAGTGATAGAGGTGAGCTGTAAGGGAAAACTGGCTGTAAGGATAACTCCAGCCTACTTGGGAGCCTTTCTGAAGGCTCGGACATCACCAGTGGTTCCTAACCATGTCTTTGATTGGTTTTTCTTCCACCAGTTATCTTTGAAAGAATTACAGATTTGCCCAATGTCTTAGAAAATGTGTTTCTCATACATCTGCACCTCTGGCCCATTTCTCTTACCTTTTTCCTGCCAGTTCCTCTAGCTATTGTCTTCTTTTTTAATTTTTTGTAAGAAAAAGAAAAGCCCTTTGTACTAGGAATAAAAATTATGAATTGGATTTAATATCCAGCATCATTAACAAAAGAAGGCATTATTTTAAAATATCCTTATTGGACTATAGATTAATACCATTGGCTTTATTTCTTTCCTTGTAAATCTTGCTTTTCTTTCATTAGTAAATAGAAATTCACACCAATAGACTATTCCTGAGTGCATTTTATTGTTTCTCAATTATTTTTTAAAAATATATTTACAGTTCAAATGGAATTTCTGATTCTTTTGGTGTATATGTGCCTTTTATTTATATTTCAAATAATTTATGTACACAAATGAAATGGACCGTCGTCAACAACTCAGCTATGACAGCTTTCAAATTTCCAGTGAGAAACTCAAGTGAGCTGGCAGTGCTCAAGCTAACTTTGCAGAAAAAAAATCACTGTACCCTAGAGAATGAGCTAAACCTTCCTTTGTTAAATGACTCCCTTAGTTGTGCTTCTCTGATCATTTTATCTCCGACTAGGTTGCATTATTTGAAACGGTGTTTAATTTTCCTGAACTGGGTTCCTTTATATCTAATGAGAATGTTTACTTCTGCGTTGTCACAATCATGGGAAAATATGTATTGGCTCAGTACATGAAACGTGTGCACAAATGACTCATGACTGGGCATTTCATGAGGATCATTAACTTCTGGCTTCCTATGCTTATAACTGCCTATATAACTGGATTACATGTTTATAATGGAGTTGTTTTGTTGGTAATAAAGTTTTTTCTCAAATGAGAGATAGTCCATATGAAAGATTTAACTCATTGGCAAATACATTTCCTATTCATTTTACTAATAGTGATACAGAGCAGCAAACTTCTCATATGCTCTAATTTTTGAGCTCATTGTTAAAATTTTATAAATCAAAGAATGATGGCTTTTGAAAGTAAAGATGTGAAATGTGCAATTTATTTTAAGATATGACTCATTTAAGGAAAAAAAAATCAATCAAGAGTATCCATATCAGAGGGTCTGAGAGTTCTATAGATGCTGTGTTAGTTGTTCAGGGCCACTTCACCTTGCTTCTTAAAACTTGTAGCAAGGTAATAATCTGACTGGAAATGAGTTAGATAATACGTGAATGCTTTGATAATGGCCTTGGTTTTTGACTTTCAGGCATTCTAAAACGACAAACACAAGGCAGGAACCTGCCTTATTTGGATCATTATGTATTTCAAGCCAGATGAAGCATGGTGTGTTGTATTGGAGCAGTGGGTAACTAGGATGTTAAGCTGCTCTCATGGAGTTTGGGATTCCTCCCATGGGGCAAACTGTAGACACCTTTTGGATCTGATGGACCACTGTGCAGCTAAGAGATAGTAAAAGGGTCTCAGTGGACTGTTCTAGGTGTAGGTACCCAGATCCACATGAATGAAATGGTTCAGGCACTGTGATGGTTAAAATGAGAAAAGTCTCTAATTGTCTCAGGCATTTGAAAACTTGGGTCTCAGTGGGTGGAGCTGTTTGGGGAGGTCGAGTAGATTTGTCAGGAGGGGGAAGTATGTCATTTTGGGTGGAGCTGGGACTGGAAAGCCTACAGCCTCTTTCTAGTTCCTTTCTTTTCTTGGCTGTTGCTGCTCAAGATGTGACCTCTCCTCGTGCTGCTCCAGTCACTATCCTTGCTGCTTGCTGCCATGCTGCCCCCATCATGGACTTAGCCCTCGAGTAGCTGAAGCAACAAATAAGCCTTTCCCTCTGTACATTACCTGTTATGGTGTTTGATCACAGCAATAGAAAATAACCAATACAGTCCCAGAGAATGAAATTCTTTTACTTTACTGAATGGAAAATATCTTTCAAAATTACCTCGTGTGGGGGGAATGCTGCTATGTATGAACCATTATTGATAAGCTTACGGATACCTAAAGAGAGATGAAAAATCAGAGTCAATTTCAATGAACGTTTTTCTTTAAAGCATATATAAACTCACATGGGGCACAAAATTATTTTAAGAATTAAAGTAATTCAAATGACATCCATAGCCATGTCAATCACAAGGACAGTAATTCTGAGAAAGAGACTGGTACTCATCCTATGTGTGTTCTTGTAGTACTATTTGCAAGCCTTATCACACAAGGTTTCATTCTGCCATATCACAATGTGATTTGTGGTGAATTGTTAATTCCCACCTCTTGGGACAACATGAACCAAGAAAACCCTTTTTACCAGCTTTTGAATACAGTGAAATTTAGTCAAAGAACACTTCCCTACTCTTATCATTTGACAGGAAAAACTGTTGCATCAAAAAACATTTGCCTATGCTAAATGTAAAGGTCATAAAATGTCACTGTCAGACTTGTCATCTCATTGAAGGTATGTAGGTGAAGTTTTCTTTTGAGAATGAGTATGAGAGAACTTTCTGAAGAAAATTTTTGCTAAGATATTATTTATTAATATACATGAAAGAAATATATGTCCACCTAAAATATGGAATTGTTTATCATAGTGCAAACACAATTATATTAAGTGCTCAGTAAATAATTACGATTTTTTTCCATTGACTGTATTTATTTGTGCTCTTACCAGCAAGAAATATGTTCCTTTCCCCATCCATCTCAATGTTTGACATAATTTTTTTTCTTCATACTTTATTTACATTTCAAATGTTTCCTCCTTTCCAGATCTCCCCTTTGGAACCTCCCTATTTTTAATGAGAGCTTATCAGAGACTGTTGTACAGATGTTTGGAGTAGTATTTTCATGTGATAATAAGGACTTAAGAAAAATACTCTGGGTTTTTTTTTTTAAGCAAAAAGTATATATAAAATACACACTTATATTTTGAAATAATATATTTTAGCTTTTTTTCTGTAAATTTGCCACTGATAATTATGCTTAGGAATAATTTTTATTTTATTTTCACTTTTTTTTGTGTTTAGCATATTTTCCACAAAAGATAAACCTTTATTAATCATTTTAAAATGTTATGTAAACCTATAATCACATGTTTCCATTATGTAGGAAAATTTTCAGCTCATATTCTGGGTATTTTAATTTTTGACTCTTTAGAAATTTCAATTTTTTTTTAAGATTTATTTATTTTTATGTATATGAGTACACTGTCACGGTCTTCAGACACACCAGAATAGGGCATCAGATCCCATTACAGATGGTTGTGAGCCACCACGTGGTTGCTGGGAATTGAACTCAGGACCTCTGGAAGAGCAGTGCTCTTAACCACTGAGCCATCTCTCTAGCCCCAAATTTTCCAATTGTTTTGGATAAAGTTTTAGTGTCCAAGGTAACTGTTTAGATTGCTCGGTCACAAATGAATTGTTAATCAGAAAAAAGAAACAGGAAAAAAACAAAACAAATAAACAAACAAACAAAAAACAAAACAATACCAGGCCCTGAAGATTGTTCTTTACCAAGTAAACATAGAACATGATTCTTGACATCTGTGCTGTTCTCCATCCTAGCACAACAACGAGGAAAGATGATACCTTCTTAGGGTTGCCAACATTTAATTTAAAGATTTTAGAACGTTTGGATAACATTGCTTTTTTCAATATTGAAAATCAGCCTCACAATTAAAAGGTCAACTTAGGTATTGGCTTTGTTTTGTTTCCAATTCTGTGTAAGGTTTGCAGCCTTGTTCTAGCTTCAAATTTCCCATTTTCTTTTGCACTATAAACTGCTAAACCCAGGAAATGACACAAAATTTAATAAGCTAAAATAAGTGGCAATCTAATATTCCAGAAATAATCTCTCATAGGTTTTTTTTACACAGTCCTGTAGACTTTCATTTATTTTTTATTTCTATGTGTTGAGAAAATGGAATTACATTAGACTAATAGTTTTGTAATTTGTTTTCTACTTATTGAATTGTGAAGATCTTTCAAATTAAATAATAAGCTAGAAACTGATTTTAACCTCTGAGTTGAAAATCTGCATCATAAACTGTTTAATATAGAACAAATAAGAAATGAATTATATAAGAATATATTTACTGATAGAGAATTTAAAAATTGTTGATAATGAGAAAATACATAATTTTAATGGTTAAGAATATCTAGAATTATGAATGTAGCATATTTGATATTTCTAATTTTATATTATAAAGCCTTTCTAACCCTATTTTTATTTAAAACAGCTATTAGTTTTGGAGACATTTTGTTGTTCTCCATTTATATGTTTCACATTGATACATTGAGCAAATGCCCTCAAAATATGTTTTTAATGAAAATTAGCAACACAAAATATTTATAGAATTTGTTTCTAATGTGTTAAGCATTTCATACTGAATGAAAAAGGTAAAAACTTCAGTTATTATGTATGTAACTTTTTTCTATTTTAAACTATGTGTGTAAAATAATGTTCTTACCCACTTTTGATATTCCATTTTCATATTTGGTGCGTTCCAGCATGTGATAAACTATCCTGCTTCGAGTAGCATTGCTGAAGAAGGTGTCCTTATTGTTTATTATAAAGCTGTTAAGATAAACGGATTGGTTTTAATATTCAGAGCAGAACACAAAATGTAGTCACAATTGTGAATTTCTGGGTATCCACCATCTGTCTCTATAATTAAAGGTAATACATGTAAACTATTCTAGGATGACAGAGACGTTGTCTTCAAGATCAACTGTCAGAAAATAGAAAGTACAGAGAATTATCAAATATTTATTTTAGCATCCTCTTTCAGTTTGTAAAGAGATCTTGCTATTCTTATATGCCTTGTTTATCATAGAATAAAAGTAAATCCATCATTTACTGGCTGGTGTTGTGGTACCTCAAGCAATGTAGTTCCAAGTAGAGTGAATTAAAAATTGATGTTATCTCCCATGTGGGCACTTGCCATTCTAGCTTATTTAGTCTCAGAGTTTAGTGATATCCTATAGTTCTCCTTTCCCCTGATACCCTAAAATGTGTCTGTGTGGGAAGAAAGGAAAGATCCCTGAAAATGTGGATGACACAAAAAGCATTGGGGGATTTCACAATGAAAGAATGGATCTGTTGAAAAGTTTATACTGTACTGGGAGTCTCCAAACAGTTGAATAAACTGGATCTCATTGGATAGTGACTCTCTGCTTTTAGACCCTTGAGCTCTGTATATAATAAGCCATCTTTCATCAGGCATTTCATCTGAGAATATTAATTATTCTACCCCTTGCTTCCTCCTAATCCCACATATTCAAAGGGTTACCAAGGTAAGTAAACCACCTGTCTCCACAGCACAATTTCCTTTTTCCTGAGTGTCAGGGTTCTTGGCCTGGATTGTGAGATGGTCATCTTCCTAAGTTCAATTTTCACCTGATTTTTACAGCTAGCTGTAATGTGAGCACATTGCCCTACTTGTAGCATGGCAGAGGCATCTTTTAAAGGATATGATTACCCTTCTTACTTTCCTACAGTGTCTGTGTATGCTTGTGTTTCAACCCCCCCCCCGCAGTCTTATTTCTGTAACTCTGGTTCTTATATCTGATTGCATAATGAATTGTATAATTACTATCACCTTAAAAATGTCCTGTTTTCCTGGCTTCCTTTTGTTTGGATGTTTTGCTTCTCCTGAAACAATCACTCCTCTTTCCCATTATCAATAATGTCTTCACAATTCCTAAAGAGGCTTTCCTCTTTCAAAAAGTTTTCCCAGATCATTCACATTGAATATAACCCACTCTTCCCCATGACATCTTATCTGTGTCTTTCATAGTGTACAGATTTTACCCAGCCTCGTTTATCTCAATCTTCACAGCTGCCCCTATTATTATATGTTGAGTTTCTCAGTATTTAATGTTATGTGTGTCTTCTCTGTATTCAGATACACTGAATTCAGAGTATTGGTTACTATAGGCAACAGAAAGATTTAAACCTGCCAGTTTTTAGGAAGACAAGTTCAATTTGTGGGCGGTCGTATTACGGAGGAATTAAGCAGACAGTATAAATAAACAAGTAAATAAATAAATCCTGGTGATTGGGTCAGGAGGCAATGGCAAGAATTTTCTGATATGATCTTTCTTAGATAATGATGTTTAATAGAGGCAGACTAGTAGGAAGGAAAATACCCTGTAAAGCTCAGGGGTATAGGTCAGGAAACGAGGAAAGTAGTAATGATTCAGCTGGAGCGCTACCAGAGCAGTTGGACCATGGACCCAAGGCTTGTGGTAGCTGCATTATGTGATGCCTGCAGAAGAAGCAGTGACAGCATCACAGCAGCCTACACTGAAAATGATCCTAAACTGAATTTTATGGTAAGTGTCAGTGGGACTCTACTGTGGAGGCGTAAGCCAGATGTTTTCATGAGCTGATTGGTGTTTTTTAAAGACTGAGATGGTTCCTTTAGTTTTCAAAGAATGAGAAGACCATTTTGTTTCACCTTGTTTGGTGCAAGCACAGGTCTTTAAGATTCTGTGAAGGTTCAACAGGAAGCTGATGAAGGCCCCTGGGTTGTGAGCTCTCTATTCGTGGGAGTCCATGTTCTGTCTTACCTTCATCTCACCAGAGCTAGGATTGGAAAGGATGGTTTTATGTGTATCTCCAGCCTTGGTTTTATACTATATATCATATATTTCTCTATCTCTGTGCTCATTTTATTTTATTTAGATTCACATCTACTTTCTTTTCCATACCATTTATCCAAGGGGATCATGAAGACAGAAGGCAGGACATATATCATAATGAACTTTGTAATTTTATTAATGAGCTGTAGAACCTCATTAAAAATAGTGGAATAAAAGCATGGAAAAATAAAAAGATATGAAAGAAGTCAAGGAGAAAGAAAAAAGTTTGGCAGAGAGGGAGATGGAAAGAGAAAGACAAGAAAAGTAGAGACAAGTAGACTTTCCTAAAGAAATTCTCAATTTCTTTAGTTTTATAAGATTAAACCAAATTGCTTAATTGCTAAATTAATTAGTATTATTGTTAAGAGTAGTCCTATTATTGTTGACATTCTTTTAAGAATTATTTTCTACCATAATTAGTTTTTAAAGATTTTTCTTATATGTATGAGTGCTTGCTTACATGAATATATGTATAACACATATGTGACTGGTGCTTGCAGAAGCCAGAGATGTTGTTGGATCCCCTGTAACTGGAATCATAGGGAGTCTTGAGCCTCCAAGTGTGTGCTGTGGATCCCCTGGAGCTGGAGTCACAGGGAATCATGAGCTTCCAAGTGTGTGCTATGGGTCTCCTGTAACTGGAATCAGACAGCTGTGTGTCTCCATGTGTGAGCTCTGGGTTCCCTGTAATTGGAGTCACAGGCAGTTGTGAGCCTCCATGTGTCTGCCTGATACTCCTCTGTAGAAAGTATCAGGTGCTTTTAACTGTTGAGCCATCCCAGCATCCCACAGTTATTACTTCTAATGAATATTTAGATTACCATTTGAATCATGAAATTTATATAGAATCAAATGTCCACTTAGTGCTGTTTCTAAGTTAAACATAAAATCTAATACAATGATGCATTCTCTGACCTATTTTGTAGCCAATGGGAACATCCCCAGTTATTTGTCTTCTATAAACAAGCTCAAGAAAATGAAAACTACAAAAGCAGGACATAGACAAGAGATGAGCACTCACTGGTGAATCCTGGCTCTGCTGAAAGGGCCAGTGTAGCAGTCTGACTCCTCCAGCTCTGGAAACGCTGACTTGTCAAGGACCATAGGGTTTTGAGACATCCATTTTTTTATTCTTTTGAAATAGTTTTGTACCCTGGAACAAAGTCAAATTTCAGAACTAAATAAAGTTGTTTTCCAAAGCTATGTTAATTTTCTGTTATAGTTTATTTAAGTATTAGAGAAAAAAAGATTCCAGGTGATATATACCTACCGTGCACATATACACATGCCACATACATATACCACACACACATAACACTCATGCACACATATGTACACACATATATACATGTATACACATATGCACACATATACATATATATACAAATGTACACATAAACACAAATACACACTTACAATTTACACACAATACATATGTGCACACATATACACATGCATATATAAACATGTACACACACCTATATATGTACACATATGTACACACATATGCATGTACACACACATGTAGATTTATGCATGTAATATGCACACTCATACACAGATATATACACACATACACACATGTACAAATACACATGCATACACATACACACATACACATGTTAACATTCAACTCACACATACCGTAAGTGTACACACATAAATGTACATACATATGTACACATGTAAACACCTAGACATACACCTATATTCACACATACTCACACCTACCCCACATACATATATTCACTATACACATTTGTATACATTCATACACAGACACAGAGACACACACACTCTGCCTTCATACCTAGGAAATAAATAATAAAATAAGTCCTGCATAGGTTTAAACGTTTTCAGAGAAATAATATCTCTGTATAAAATGGTTTAAATTATCTTACATGAAAGTGGCTATAGGAAGAAGCATTTTTTTTATTTTTAAAGGCAGCATGATATACTTCTTAAAGCTGTATATATGGCACACTTGTAAACATAAATTACTCCCTGACTCTTTATAAAAGTATGAAATTGCATGTAAATGAATATTATATGTGTATGCTAATTGAATAATTTTTATCATTTTTCTTTTACAGAGTAAAAAATATCAAAACAGAGGACTGACCTTCCATATTAAATTCTGTTACTATAACAACAACTGTTTTCATTTTAAAATACCATGAAGTGTTTCCACAGTGATAATGGTGTGCTGCTGAGGATTTTTGGTGTCTTCTGTGATAGAGAAGTCAAAGTATCAGGAAGAATATCTCTATACACAAATATAATCTATGATAGCATGAGCTTTGTCAGCTTTTGAACTTTAGAAAAACATTAAGTTAGCAAAGGGCAAACAACAAATACTGTATTTTAAGAATTAGCTCAAACAAGCTTATGATGGTAAAATTACCATGAGGAATTTTAAGGATGAATTAAATCCTGCTGAAAAGCTTAGGATGTAAAAAGATTAATGATTTCTTACCAATTCATACCATCACTGGAATAGAAATTATGTTCAGTTTTGAGAGACTACAAAATTTATTTTAAACCTAAACTAACAAGCAGTTTCTGAGTTGTTCAGTTTGCTGATTCTCATTATAAAGAAAGCCTTTGAGTTAATAAAATATAATTGTATCCTAAGGTCAATGCAAAGACATGGAGAAAGCAATAATAGAGATCAAATTCTCTGGCCATTTAAAATTCAACCTTACTTTTAAAAGGCAATGGAACACGCATATAAGATGAACAATGAGAGCTAGATTTGCCAGTTTCTGAAACTAGACAAAACAGTTCAATGCTTGAGCTCATGTTTTCAGCTCTAAGGACAGGAAGTGATCCCATTTATCCTATAGCAGCAAGGGGTAAGAACAAACCAAAAAGCAACTCCAAGGACATGTGGATAATGTAGACGAACTGTAGCACCTACTGGCCCATGATCTCTGCCTGAATTAAAACAATCTAGAAATGAGCAAATGTGTAACATTTATAGATGGACCTTAAGATCTTCACCTTCTGTTGTTAACAGAAAATAAACACTATTACACATAGACTTTCACAAACATTTTCTGAGAAGGAAAAATACTCTCAGATGGTGAAATGTCGTCCACTCTGGATTTGGAACCAGATTCCAGAGCCTGGTTAATTTATTTCATTGTTCCTTGTTTTCCTTTTCCTTTATTAAATAAACATCTTGAGAACCAAACAGATAGTAGAAATGATGCAGTATGTGTTCAAATAGTCACTGTAATAAGGTAGAAAATGAATGTTGTGTCACTGTTTATGCTGCTCCAAACATTGGCACCAACACAATTAATCACAGTATCAACACCCAGACATATTTATCACATCGGACATCTTAGTGATTTTTCCGTTAAAAGATGAAGGTTAATGCTAACATAGTTTTAGTGCCCTTATTAAAATATGGGTGGAAGGTAAGACAAGTCTATGGAAATTAAAAATATAGATAAAAGGGCTCAGCTAACATGCAAACTGCTGAAACATCTGTGAAAGTTCTGGATGGGACTGTGGATGGGGACCACGGGAGAGTCTGTCACTTCCTCCCGGCTACAACACTGGCTACTTCTGTTCTGTCTTCCTTGCAGGTTATTTTGAGGATGCTTTAATATTAGAATATAAAAATGTTTTGTAAATAAAAATTAAATTTCTGAAATTATAATGCCTTAGTTATTTCCTCTAAAGGTGCCTAGAGATATGTTGATTGCCAGAAGCAAGTAAATGCTCACACATTATATATCCTTAGTGTTTACTGGCCAGAATTCTCCATACACCACTTTTTTTTTTTTTTATTACAAGAAAGAAAAAGCACTAATAAAATGTGCAAATTTAATATAAAATGTACACATTGTACTATTTTAACTGACTGTGCCTAAAAATATTGTAAACATTGATCATTTATGCCTAGCTTTTGTATACACAACATTTACATTTTTTTCTCAGAATTCAAATTGAAAGAAAAATCAGAATCAATTTTTCTTAAGTGAATATGTAAATAACTATAAGTAAACAACAGAGAACTTTTCCTTCGTTAGATGCTGATGCTGTATATCCTTGTAAGCCCTCTACTTTTTGATCCATACCCTTCAGAACTCAACTCCATGAAACAGAGAAACAAATTAAATGTTAGGGGATAGGTTTACTGAATATTTCAAACACCTAAATTTTATAAATTTAAACAAAAATATTCAACATACAATATCACAAAACAACATGATACAGTGTTCATTTTCTTAGTTTACTTGAAAAACTGCTCCATTTTCTTACTTTACTTGAAAAACTTGAAGACCATTTTAAAATCGTTATCATGTTTCAGAATTGTCTCTTTAGATTTTAATATGCTAATGCATATGGTTCATTTGAAATTTAAATTAACTTCAAAATTAAACTATGTTATTTTGTGTAAAATATTTTCTATAGATTTTTACTATTAAATTTTATCATTTATCAAAACTCTGAAAAATGATGATTAAAGAGTAAGTCTACTACTACAAATGACCCAGTTAAAAAATTAATTCTGGAACAGCTAAAATAGGCCCAGACAAAAACATGTTATTTAAAATAGACATAATGTTTAAAAAATATTCTCCCATCATAATTTATAAAGTTTAAAATTATGTTCATTTATTTTCTTTGAAAGTAATAGATTTACCAATCTTTTACTAAAATGATTTTATACTGTACATTTCTCTGGGGTTTGCATCATTCTGAATATTCTGGTCTATACTGTTACTCATGGAGTACACTGCTACATTGATACTGAAGTTTGGTTTTGCCAATTGATTGTTTTGAAATAAATCAAAAATAGTTATCAATATGAAGCTTTATTTTGTCATTGAGCCTTCTTTGAGTGAAAATGCATTTCTTCCATTTAACTAGAGTTAAGGAGATTCAGATAGAAGAGTTCCTCTGTCTCCATATTGGGGCTAATTCTTTTTCATAGCTACTCTAACCCCAGTGGATGAAGTGCAGATATCTGACATGAAGTTCCTGGAAAATATTTATTTTCATAGTCGGGTAACAAAATCAGGTTGGAGTTACAGATAAAGAATAGACCTGCTACTCAAAGGTTCAGGATATCTTGGGAAGCCACTGTTCTCTGCCAGAAGCTAGTCTCTATTCCACTATGGATAAGAAGACTGGATTCACAGTACAAAGGGATTTACAAGTGTATTATTCTCATAGTCTTGGAGTTTATCATATAACCAGTGGTTACAATTTTATAATCACTTTTAAAACTAAAATTTCTTTAGATACTAAATACTGTTCAAATATCCCTTGCTTAGTATTAATTCTTGAAGAAAGTCTAGATTGGCCATGAAAAATAATATAGAAATTATGCATGTGTGTGTGTGTGTGTGTGTGTGTGAGAGAGAGAGAGAGAGAGAGAGAGAGAGAGAGAGAGAGAGAGAAGCCATATTAAAAATTATTTCAGGAAATCAACATAACTTTCTTCCCTAAAATTTATAACAGATAATATAGATAATCAAATATATTCTTCTTTGTTTTTGTAACTTACAAGTTGGTAATAAAAAATATGCATCTTTCACCAACCTGCTCATTGATTTGTTCTTCTGGTCAGTATAGTAAAATTTTTTCCTGAAAAGGAAAAAAGAAAAAAAAATTATCTGAGTAAAATGCAGTTATGCCAGAAAGTGAGAGTATTCAAAAATGTTAAGGTATAGACAGTCCGCTTTCATACACTTAGTAAATAAACACATTTGAAATTAAGCCATTATGTTATAACATGAAGGCCAAAAAATTGATGTGCCTTTAATTTCAGAAGTATAATGACAACTTAACACCCACACGTACAGACACACACACACACACACACACACACACACAGAGACAGACACACACACAATGTGAAATAAAACATTTTAAAATACACAAATTACGTTGTATACATTATTTTTAATTATTTGAAAGTCTGCCTTCTGTAACTCAGCACATATTAATTGGATTATTTACTTATGTGTTGTATAAAGTCATCAATCCAATCTATCCATACTTTTTAAACATATTTGTAATTGTCCTAGTTTGTTTCTCTGTTGCCATGACAAAACACTGAGCAAATGGCAAGTTGGGAAGAAGAAGTTCATTTCATCATATACTTTCATGTAACATTTTCTCATTACAGGGAAGTGGGGCAGGAACTCAAGGCAGGAACCTGAAGACAGGAATTGAAGCATAGGCCAAAGAGGACCACTGCTTATGGACTTGCTTCCTACAGCTTGCTCTTTTTTGCTTTTTTTATACTAACCTGGACCACCTGCCCAGAGATGACATTGTCTACATTGGGCTCAGCCCTCCCAAATCAGACATTAATCAAGAAAACAGTTCACAGACATGTCCCCCAGCTGATCCAGTAGATTGGCAATAAATAATTATGAATGCATAGCTCAGGGCAGCACATAGGGATGAGAATAAATGTTTACACCTGAAGAGAACATTTATTCCAACCTCTTTTGGGATCAGGGAACATCATGGAAAAGGAGGCATGAAGAATGTTAATAATCAGAGCATAGGGGCAAAAGCTGTGAAATACTATCTTCTGGACCTGGTACAGTTATTGCAATCATAAATGTAGCTATTGTTGCATGAATAGGTCTTCATTCAACTAAATCTGTCAACATTCATTCATGGATAGGGAGAGATTCATGGGGCCTACCTCTCCCTAGGGAACAACTGACTATTGATTGATGCTGAAAAAGGAGGAATCATTGTCTTCATTCAGTTCTATACCTATTGTTGAACCTACCAGTAGATAGTTCCACATCTGTGGCCATGCATACAGGTCTGGTTAAGTTCAGTAACAAAAAGACTTGAGTTTGGGAAAGAGATTTATAAAGAAGAAGTAACACTTGGTTACAGAGGTAAAATGGTTAACTTGTCTTATTGGAACTCAGGAGTCTGATATTTTGGTTCTTCCAAAAATTTCAGAAGCTCACTGAACCCCATGGGGGCATAATTAGTAATTAGTCATCAGTTATGGTGTAGCTATGAATGTTTTGGAAACTCTTTGAAATTGTCATATTTAATTTCAGTCACAGGTTATGATGGCCTATCTCACTTGTCAACTTGAAAAGATCTGAAATCTAGTACAAGGCAACTTCTGTACATTGCTATGAGGGGGTCTCTTTATCAGGTTGTTTGACCTGGCCAGATCCACCATAAATATTGATGGTCCTTCGGCTGGCAGCTCAAATAAAGGAGGTCAAAGAAGGAAGCTTTGCTTTTGCCTGTCTTCCTTCACATTCCTGCTGACAAGTTCATCTGTGCGGTTAATGCTGTTGCTGCCATCCTCTGCAGACATTAGAACCTAGCTTCTTCAGACTGGCAATATGGACGAAGACTCGTGGCTCTCAAGGAATCTTCCAAGCCTTAAGCAGCAGATTGGCACTGCTGTGTCCCCTTGCTCTGTGGATTGACCATCTGCCAGGTTGTCAGCCTTCTCAGTGTGAGCTAGTCATTGGTGTACTGTCCAGACTGTATCATGAAAGCCAATCTAGTAAACACCCTTTATATTCAAGAACTGTGGGTTTTGTTTTGTTTTGTTTTCTAGAGTAAAACACAAGCTATAATCTTTGGAAAGATTTAAAATGTTCTTGTTATATTCTAATACTAAAGTCAGATATAAAATTTCAATACTTGCTATGCACACAGTAATTTGCATTTTAATTATCTTCATTTTTTTTCAAATATAGACAAAAGATGGCATGTACACATTAGTACTGATTTGAAATTTGCAGGTTTTTGTCTCTTTATATTCAAATGAAATTGAATATAAAGATTTGCATTTATTTATTATTTATCTGTATGTCTAATTGTTTATTTATTTGTTTAACTTATTTGTTGCTGTGTGTGTAAGTACATGGGTACTAGCACCTATGTGGAGGTGAAAGAAAAGTTCTTTACTTCCACCATGTGAGAACTAGGGGCCAAAGTCATATCCTCAGGTTCAGCATCCAGTACCTTTATGTGATGAGTCATCTTGCTGACTCAAATTTTTAGCTTCTCTTTGTTGAATGTAGTAAGTTTCACAAGTAATGTTTTAGTGGATAATTTAGAATGAATAATTAATGCAATAACAAAAGTTTTGTTCTTGAAAAATCTATATGCCTTTTGCCAATGATGATAATGAGTGATAATGATTTTATACAGTAATTTCTCTATATTCTAAAGGAATTAGTTCCAGCATACACTCCATATATAGTACTGTTTGGATATTCACACAGTTATATACCATTGGCATAATATTTGTATCTAACCTACAGATATCCCCATGTACATTTTAACTCATTTCTAGGTAACTTAAACACCTAATATAATAAGAATTCAATGTAAATAATACACAGCTGCTTATCTCTGCATATGATTGAGGTTGCATCTTTCATGGCTTGAGATGTTTCAGATGTTTGCAGACACTTGTGTCAACATCTCTTCCTTTATCTCGAATATTCTTGAGGGTTGACATAAGGCTTTTCAGTGTGTTACAGGGTTGGCTTCCTGCACACTACCAACTAAGACATTTTTCATTATATTTTAATTGAGCTCAGTGTTCATGTACACTTACCAAGCTACCTTTACTTGCCGTCGTTTCATATTCTCTGAACATTTTACTCCTTCTTAGCATCTGATGGGATCTGTGGAACTCCACTTTCAAGGAAACACTCCCATTGCCAATATGAGTGAACACTCTGCATAGAGTGTGTACACCATGAATGCTATACTGGGGCATGATGGAGGGATCAGTACATTCTACATTATCAGAGTTATATTACATTCCCATGAGATAAGAACTGGGATTGATATTGGGAGTTGCTTAAAGTTAAAATCTGAAAATAACTATTTCACCTCATTTCTAGGCAAATTTGCCTTGAAATGATATTGCATGTCCAGGGACTCAGAATGCTTACCACATTATTCAAACAATCTGGGGAGAAAACTCTCTAATATAGCCTAAAATTTAAAAGAGAAATAATTTTCTCTGAATAAAGGACCACATTTATGGCTGTTAGGTGTTACAAAAGACAGACTTATCCTAATAATATTGAGAGAAAATGAAATAATATATAAAAGTACCTGAAGGGCACCCTGATGTTCAGCCTCTCTGCATACTTGCACAGTGTATCCCATGGAATGTGAATTTTAATAAACATGATGTCAGGATTTGCTATTGCTGGCTGCAAAAGTATGGTAGAGGTACTATTAGAATAGCAACTGATGGCATTCTATCATTCTTTTATTTCCAAGGAGGAAAGATTATCTCTGTGACTGTGCATGAATCATTCTTATTTATATAAAGGGAAATTATATTGTTGAAAATTCTTCATAGAATATATTTAAAATAATAAATGCCACCAAGAATTATAAATATATATGCACCCATAAACAAACTTTTTAAATACAAAGGTTTCCTTAAGTATTAGAGAAATGCCTCATCAGAGACCATTCAAACTTGAGTTGAAGTCTGATGGACATCCACAAAAAGAAATCTACTCATCCCAAATGTGACTTTTCGATAAAACAAACTCCATATTCCCCCACAAAACATACTAACCCCCCTAGAATGAAACATGTGACCCATGAATAGACATGGTGTTTGTCTCTGCCTGAATAAAATAGCATTAATGCTTTCCATTCTCATGGTCAAATCAACAATAAGCTTCTCTCTTCCCTGCCCCTGTGGATTCCCAAGTCCCAGCCAATGGAAAGGACACATTTGATTCAACTTCTTGATGCCAGATCTTCAATAAAAATCTTTCCTTTTGTAAAAATATGATGTCCGAGTTTCTTACCAAGTGCAAGGGCTAATGAGTCCTTACTCACTGTATAAGGAAAAGACATCATTATCTACTAGTTAGCTTTCTTATATTGATCATTCTTGCATTGATTTACCATTCAGAAAAGTAATAATGTGAAAGCTAAAGGTTTCACATTATTCTTCACAGACAGGTAATTGAGAACCTCTTTTCACTTAGAGAATGCATAAAACATTAAAAATCATCAAAAAATCTTTAATTAATTCATATATTCTTCTGCCACACTTTTTTTAAAAAAGAAAACATTTAATTATGCTTAAAGTTCCAGAGTGTTAAAGTCCGTAATGGGAACAAAGACATTGTGCCAGGGGCAGGAAGATCAGCTGAGAGCTCATCCACAGAATCAAAAGAAACAGGGATAGGGAGACACACAGAGTGTGGTGCAAGTCTTTTGAAACATCAGAAGTGACATGCCTCTTCTAACAAGGACACACCTACAAATCCTTCTGGAACAGTTCTACCAAAATGTGAAGTAACTATCAAATCCTTCAACTATTTGCTGGGTCCAGTGATTGTATTGTGAGGAAAATGGACTCTTTAAATGATAAGATACCCTCAGCATGGTGGACTGTCACATTTGTAAGTTTAGGGCTAGCATTGTGCAAATCACAGGGAAAACAATAAAACACACTCTCATGCCAGCATGATTTCTGAAGCACACTTTCTGCTTCAAATATATTTGTTTCTGTTTAAAGGTAAATGTGTTAGAATTTTAACTGTCCAGGCTAGAGGTAGACATAGGATTTTAAGTTTCTATAGATCTTCACATATAGTCCAGCATTAAACATATTACCTATGCTTGGAAAAAGTGACTATATTTTTTGTTATTTTTTGATAATTTCATGCATTCATAATATTTCCATCTCTCCTTTCCCCATCCAACTCCTCAATTGCCCCTCCCTCCCAAATTCATACCTTATTTCTTCTATAATTATTGACATTACATACAAAAAATTGGTGAATCTATTAGTATTGCAAATGGCATACAAGTTTTTTACAAGCACCACTTAGTCAGGCAACAATGTAAATATATTTATAATCCCTTTAGATATCTGTCATTTTTCAAGGTAAAAGAGGAGACTATGATGTTGATATTACCAGGCTCTTTGTAATCAGGTTTCTAATTAGGCATGACAGAAATAATAAAAACGTTTGCAACTACAACTCCCATAGGCTAATATGAGACCAGCTTAGCATGTTACAGGTTTGTATATGAACCTCAGCACCATGCAAAATAAATAAGTAAATAAAATTTTAAAATAGAAACCTTAAGCCCTCTACTAAAATGATTCTTTTACCCAGAACAAATGAAAAGACACATTTTTGTTCTATTATGCTTTTTTGGCCTTATCTGTATAAAATTATTTTCAACTGTTAATAAAACTCCTATTTTTGAAATTAAGATGCTTGCTATTGTAATTCTATCAGTCAGTCTTTGGCTTGCACCCCATAGCTTGCCTGCCTTTATTCCTGTCTACTCATTTTGAATTTCATGGCTATGTAGCAAAAGTATGCTATTTAGATCCTAGATACTCAAGAACGAATTCCATCTGTACCATTTGCTGTATCTATAATGTTTGAAAAGTTAATTGGCCCTCTGATTTTCAGAAAAAATTTTTCCTGAGAAATGAAAGTTCTTTGTGTTTGAGTTGAAGGAGGAGAGGTTTAGACTGATTGTGTGAACTGACTGTGTGAAGTACCTGCTCCTGACTGAGTCTGAAGGTCAGGTGACAGTACACACCTTAAATCGGTGTTTAAAACAAAGATGAATCATAAACCACCCCTAGGACCTGCCTCTCTTTTTGTTCCCCTTTAAGTATGTAGCCCCTCTGTGATGGAGCTTCTGCCTTGGATTTGAACACATTTGATTCTAGGATCACTGGTAATATAAGCATAAGGTCAGCAATAATTTATGATTTGGAAACAAACAAACAAACAAACAAAGGCAAAATGCAAAGCAAAACAAAACAAAACCACCCAAGACCTGTGATGTATAGTGGGTTGAAACAAGATATAAATTAAACAGCTAAATATTTTCTCTGATAATGTAAATTGAATATAATCTATGAAAAGTATCTTTGTATAAACATTAGTTTGTAGGAGAGATCTACTGTTGTTCCCAGCTACCACTTAAACATGATCCCATGCATAAACAGTCCTCATTCACACCACTTCCATAGCATGAACTCTTACTTCCTGCCTCTAAATCTTAGGTCAAGTTCCTCTCTTCCCTATGGTGTTTTTCCTTTCTATTATGTGATAAAAGATGTATGTGAACATCCATGTATCTAATTCTGTGTCACATTCACTAACCGTGACACTGAAAGATGAATGAATGAACGAACTTTCATTTTATTTATTACTAGTATTACTACTACTTTTATCATTATGTTTATTTATTATTATTATTTTAGTATGTTCAATTATTTTCAGATAGGGTCTTACAATGTAGCCTGGGCTTGTTTAGTACTAATTGTATAGACTAAGCACATGATTCTTCTGCCATAGTTTCTTGAAAGCTGAGGTTACTAATGTGTTAATCTTTCATGTCTTGTGGCTAACTTATTTCGTGTCTACATTCTGCTTAACATACTGGGCAAGTGTGAATGTCTCTTTTATTTCCTATGGTGAAGGAATGAGATTAGAGCTGTACCCAAGCTTTTCGAATAGGTGGATTGGGCTGAGTTCTGAACATTTCTAACTATCCCTAGGTCTAGGCCTAGAAACTTCTAGCCTCCATACTCTCTAATCTGCAAATCTGTACCTTGAAGGTCTCGGCCTCCTGTCTCCATCTGCTAACCTAAACCTAAAATGTTTTCAGCCTCCAAGACCTATTTCTGAATAAACTCATCCTTTCTAGTTCTTTTTGAACTCTGACTGGCTGGTTCAACTCAGTTTTCTGGTTAAAATCTTCTCCAAATGAGGGATTCAAATTGCCTTATCTCTGCTTCTGACTGAAATGCTCTGCTTAGAAAAACTGCTTTTTAACTCTATGAACTGAACTGCAGTGACTGAATGAACTGAAAGGAACTGCATGAACTCAACTCCTTTCCCTGAACTGCTCTTAAGTAGCCTCTCTTTCCAGTCTGTTCTCGTGAAAGTAGAGCATATCCAATTTCAGACTCATTCTATCAAATATTTCTCTTATTTGTCACTTTGCCTTCTCCTCCATTAGCATTGTATGGGATTAAAGGTGCAAAAGGCATGTCTGTATTCTAGCAGGATCACACAGACCTAGGTCTTTGGATACTCTTGCAGAGTAGCCATGTTGCTGGAGTAAAATTCCTCCACAAGCAAGAAAAAAAAAGTATGAAAATCTTGACTATTTTTCAGTGGGGCACTATGTCAAGATCCAGAATAGCACCATGAACAGCTTGCCTCTTACATATTCTTAATTCATTGCTGTCAACCTCTTCATGTGAAATAATCTCATCACCTAAAATAAGGGGCTGCTTTATAAGGAGGGATTTTGCATTGCAGTGACTATAATCACTGGGTAAAATGTCAGGCTAAGTGCACACAGAACTGTCTCATTTCCATGCCTTAGCTTTAAATGCATACATATTGGGAGGTTGTTTTAATCAGTATGAACTGATATTTTTTATAACTTCCCAGTTTAATGTCTCATTTGTTTTACCACCATTTGAAAACACAAAAGACGACTGGTTTCCTCCTCTGCAGGTAGCAGGTGAGGCAATGCTATTGATGGCAAGGTGTTGCTGTCAGGGAGAAAGATCACCTTCTGCTTTAGAAGCACAAGCTGCCAATCTGGGTCTCTTCTGCTCACCTCCGCTGAGAACAGGCTTTGCAGAAGAACAAAACACTTGCAACCTTCACACTTCTCATAATTATTTCATTATTCCACCCAAAATTCCCAAGAGGAAGAACATTTACTCCCGAGAGAAAAAGTGATTTAGAAGTTATGTTTGCACAAAGTCATTTTGCAAGATTTAGATACAGACCATAGAAAAGAATATGTGGTCTCTCAAGGCATTTCTCATCACTATTGCAAGGTAAACTGCTGTTATTAACTGGGTTACAAGACACAAATCTCACAATGACAAACTACCTTCTTTTGCAGAAAGATGGCCCTCAGGTATGCATTATATCTTGATGATGCTTTCCTCTAGAAACTGCTCACACTAACATGTAATTAGAGATCTTCTATCTGCAAAACTCAGAGCTTAGCTATGCTGCATGCTTATTTATAAAGCATGGCTAGATTTCCTAACTTCCCATATTTCAACTAATGAATCCATATCTTGCAATATTTTCACAAACCTGGTTTGCTTACCATCTAATAACAAGTCCTGAATATTTTTAACTCAAGCATACAAAATCCATAGCACTCATTAGCAAAAAGTTTCAAAACTAATTAATGTTCTAAGTCTTCAGACATTTTTAAAGGGGAGAACTGGTCACTGAACTGACATCCTTGAACACTGAGGGCATGTAAGGGCTCCACCACTGTTTTGTATCACTAACCATAACACACTAGAGGATTTGATATTTTGGAAAGCTATGAATATTTGCATAGTAATGCATTCTAAATTAGCATAGCATTTTATTTCAAAATATTCTTAAGTTACAATCTATCATGTAAGACTCTTGCTTAGATGAAGAATGAAGGGTGCTGATGTTCTTTTTATAGTAGTGTTGTGGGCAGGGTTCTCAGGATGTCTGTTCTTCATTATACTTCCCCATCATAATCCCTTGGTATGTGAAGATGTTATATGGCACTCCACAATTAGGTTATTATTGTACATGCAATATTTGATGTCTTTAAATAAGATTGCAGATTATTCTCCTTGGGACTGATCCCTTCCTTACATGACAGATTAAAATAGCATAAGGATACAGGTAAACTACCTCATTGGTTTGTTTGCAAACAGGGAGGATATATAGCAAAAACTGAGGATGCCCTTTAAGGGCAGGAATTTAACAAAGCAATGGGTACTCAGTCCTTAGGGATTAAATTGAGCCACAATCTTGAAAGCTTTAGAGTGTTCCAAGGTCCAGGAACAAAGACATTATGGAAACACACAATTTTTGCTGATTCATGTTTTGTAGAGAAACTGAGTGCTCAACCACTTCAAATCAGATCTCTTACCTACAAAATTTTGAGTGAACAAATTGGGTTTTATTTTGAAATGCGAAATTCGTGACAATTTGTTAATCAGCATTAGAAGATGAAACCGAGGAATTTTTAGAAGTCTTGACTATCCTCAAATAATAATGGTTTGTGATATAATGCTAGAAAACTTGTTTTAGAAAAAATATTTTTGTTTACTTATAATCCATTTGTCATAATGTTAATTTATACATAAAACTATAAATAATGAATCAAATATTCATGAGCTAAGTGTAAAAACTTTTATCCCTGTAAAAATTAGGGTCATAGGTCTTTTTTGAAAAATATTTATTGCAAGACAGATAAATTTTTGAAAAATTAAATTTAAAATGTTAGTTAAGGGGCCAATAAGATGAATCAGTGGGTAAAGGAGCTTGTAGCCAGGCCTGATGAAATGAGTTTGATCACTGAGCTTACAAAGTAGAAGGACAGAACCCACTTCTGCAAGTTTCCTTTGAACTCTACATATGCTGAGGCACATTTGAGGTGCACATACACAGAGACGTAATTGAACACACACATAATAAATGAATAAATACAAGCAGTACAAATGTATAAATTAGGAATTTTGAGTTTCCTGAATATTTTATCTTCCCTTTTACTCTTCCCTAAAGACATTTTTCTTTTATTTTTGAGATTTTGATGTAATCATATCATTGCCCCCTTTCCTTTCTCCTTACGAACATTTCCACACACCCCCTCTTTGCTCTCTTTCAAATCCATGGCTTTTTTCCATTAATTGTTATTACATGCATATATGTAGATATAATTTATTCTTAAATACAGCCTGCTAACTCTGTGTAATGCTACTGACATGTATGTTTGCATGTATGTTGTCAAGGATGATTATTTGGTGTTGGATGACCTAAATACATTTTAATTGATTTCTACTCCTCTCTGACTATTTTCCCTCCAGTATCTCTTTATCTCTTTGTCTCCTTTCTTGGACTTCTACCCTTGTATTTTCTTTCTCTGCGATTCTCCCCTCCACTCTCTTGAATCTTATTCTTGACCATTCAAGCATCCTATATAAAATAATAAATGAAAGCTTAATAGAATGAAAAACAATCTTACTGAAGTCTGTTTTCCTCCATGCCAGTTTTTCTACCTCTCACAGACAAGGAGGTGAATGATAGGTGCTCATTGTCGATGATCTGCTCTCGCTAATCTACCTCATTATCTAGCACAGAGTGTATACCTGTTTTAGAAAAGCCATTCTTACAGCTTTCCCTAAAGGCCTCTAAATCCTCTTTCTGGTCTTGAACTTCCCCTCAGTATCATTTTCTATGACCATATCTTCCCTGACACTCTTGAGCTTACACATCATGATTTCACATGTCTGTTTTCCTCTCCTACTATTTTGTAGGATTATCTCCTTAAAAAAAATTCCCATTATCCATACTGCCTTTTTTCCAGTACATGTTTCATACTGTCATTGAAACATGTTTGATACTATCATGAAAACATGTTTCATGTTATTTTAAAGCCTAGAGAGAGCATTTATTTTCAAGTCATAATCTTCATTTATTATGTCAACATCAATCATCTCTGCTTGTACTTCTTAGAACTACAATTATTGCCTCCTTTATAGTCCCTTCAAAAAGCTAGTCATTTTCCACACAATAATCAGTTTTGTTGCTGCTTTTTTCTGTGGGTAAAATTCTGCCTCTGTCTCTCTAAGATGGACTCTGTGACCAGTAATCTTGGTTGCTAATGATAAGATCTGGAATGAGGTAAGCTAGTGGGTCTGTGAGAGAATATCCTGGAAAGGTAGTAGAGGAGGCCATCTTGCAGAGTGGGAAACACCTTCTGGTGACTGTACACAGCTATGGATAGGTTTAAGAAAAATTAGTGCTGCCTCCAGCTGCTATAGCCCCTTACAGATGAGTCCACTCTGTGTTGTTGCTGCTGCAGTTATTCAATGACAGGAGAAGGCTTTGACTTTCCAATCTGGACCAAGGACCAGTGGCTCTCCAGGTATTTATTTTCTAGTCCTGCACAGCCAGGTTGTGGCAGCTGAGGTGTTTGCACCATTGACTGTGCAGCCTCCCTGTTTGCAAATATCCACCATTGGACTATCTGCTGTTTAAGCCAACCTAATAAATACATTTTGTAATATGTACTTATTCCAATTCTGTTTTTCTAGAGAACCTGACTAATAGATTCCTTTCCAGTCAAGTCACGTTCCTTATATTCATTGTCTTGTTTGAATTATTATGTGGGTGTGAATGCATCATAATGAAATCCATTATTTGTCATTAATATCGACTAACACAACTTAAAAAGTTCTCTCTCTATGCTCAGTCTCCTCCTTTCTCATTTCTTCTCCCACCCACCACTTCTCTCCTCTTTTTGAAACAAAAACCAGTGTTATCCAAATCAAAACTAATGAGAGATTTTTAGAGAGAAAAATATAAAGCATTGATGTCAGGTTTAACATTTTAATATAAAATCTGTAGAAATGGGTCTTCCCTTATCTTTACCACCATCATCATCAACAAAACATTTATCTTAACATGGGAACACTGGAGAGGGAAAAGGAAATAACACTAATAATACAGTGGCTACAATGTACAGAGGTATCAGGTCCTCTGGGTAATTAGTCTGAATTCACCTACTGACTCAGCTTCCCTAGCTCTTTACTGTGTGGACTAAGCAATTGATGGTGAGTAGGGAAACCTATAATTATACTATCTAGAATGGAACACCTCCTGTCCAGGAGCAACAGACATCAGAGGACTCTGTCGTGCTGTGTGTCAATCTAAACAGAAAGAAACCAGAAAAATGAAGAGACATCCTTTAAGAGCGGAACATTACTATTTTGAGATGTAGTGTGAAATATTTTTCTTTATAGCAATTCAGAGGAACAAGGAAGAAGTCTCAAGTGAAAAGACCTGTTGGGCAGAAAGAAGCTGTGATCATGTCTGTTATGGTACCCAATGTATATGTCTGCTCTCTGTAGAGATCATAAGCTCAGTACACAAAGTGGTTGTGTCTACTTTAAAATTTGGGTTCCATCAACTTGCTCGGTCCTTGTACAATTATTTCAATATTGAATAAATAGGTGAAGACATGTGAGCTTGATGACTTACCATTTGTCACCAGTACTCAATAGACTCTGTATAAACTGCTAGGAAGTATTCATTCTAACCTGCATGAAGTAGATATCACAAGGAAATTGAATGACTAAAAACTTCCTATGATATGTTTTCTCAATGAATGCTTTCTGTATAATTAGTAACTAGAGACAGGGGTATTCTGAGTTAACGTTCTTAGGAAGAATAAGGGGAAAAAAAGATAAAAATTGAAATCAGAGTTTCACTTTTCCTTCTCTGTGACATTTGGCAAAACACAAATACATTTCTATTAATTGTTAACTCTTTGTGTTTCTGCTATTTTGTAGGTCTTAAAAGAATTTTAATAAGTACACATAAGTTCAGTTATTTAGAGGCATATTGAATAGTCCCTCATATGTGTTACTCTAGTCTCCAAGAATACATTCTCTCATATGTACATAGTCAACCACCACATACTAATAATTAAAAATTAATATAATTGATGTTTACAAAACAAATTAAATCACAGATATTAACTAAAATCAGCAAAGTGGCAATTTTAGCATCACAGGACTATGAAAAGTATGTTCTTATTTTTCTATGTTTTCTTTTCCAAAACTCTTTTTATTGTTTTACTAAAGAAAAAACTACGCCTTTGAAAAGCTTCTTATAAAATCATTAAAGAAAGAGGATGGTGAAGGCCAGTATCCATACTTCTAGCAGTCAAGCTTCCATTCCAGCAGTTTTGCAAACACTTTCCCGATATTTTAGCTTTCCTAATGCACAGTTTCCTACTTTGAATAGGCATAATCATTATGTATTTGGTTTTCAAAACTGCAAAATTAGCCATACCATTTGAAATATATTTAAAATGTGTAGGAATATGTAGAGGAAGAAGTAAATACATATTTAAATGGGACCGTATTTATGTTACACTTGAGAAATGAGCATATTTTATAAAGCTCCATGGCATTGGCCATATATATTAAAACATCACTGGTAATATTTATTCCAGAATATTAGACCACAAAAAATGATAATGGAAAAGCATTTACCTCCTTCTCCAACATCAAGCCTTCTGCTCTCAGGTTCTTTTCAAATGTGTTTCTTTTGTCATATTGTATATTTGTTTTCCGATAAACCAGGATGTAATCAATTCGCTTTTTGCCATCTTTGAATAAAAGTCCACTGGATGCTATGTAACTCATGTCATTCTGTGGGAAAAATGAACAATGGTTAATAATGTAAGTTAAATTAACATGCATGCTGGTTATAGGCTATGGTAAACCAAACCAGAACGATCTGTGTTTCATATTCCTACTGAGATATATGGAATGATTATTCAAGCTAGTCTGAAATCTATGTTAGGATACAGGCTAGCAAGTTTGTAATTTTATGGCTGATCTCTGAGTTGGTCTATGTTTTATTCAATAAGTCTCTGTAGAAAAAAATAACTCAGCAATTATATCTTTTATATTGACTAAACCATGTCCACATGTAATCATTTTCATGTAATCATGCTCATTCACAACTTACACTTCAAAGATAAAGACACTATGCCTGAAAGAAATGACACCAACATAATATCATGTGTTGTTTAAAACTTACACAACTTACTTCTTTTCTAAACCTTTGTTCAATAATGCTGAGACCAAACAATAATTCCTGAACTGCAAACCTAGGGAAATGTTTACTCTTAGGCTATGACTGCAAAGTGATGGAAATAGCTCTCATTAAATCTCAAAGCTAGCTAATCAAGACCCGCTAAAGATGCTGAGGAGGCGGCTCCATGCACAGAAATGCTTGCTGAGCAACCCTAAGGAACTAAGTGTGGATCTTCAGAATTCATGTACAAGCCAGACAGAAAAATGCATTCCTCAGTGACCCCAACATGCTTCAATGTGGAAATGGAAAGAGGAGACCAAAGAGTTTTCTAACTTTCTGGCAAATGCAGCATCAAAGACAAAGAAAATCTTTTTCAAACAATGTGGAAACATCAGGACTGAAGTTTGTTCTTTAACTTATTTACTGTAGCACTCATGTGCACTCCTTATACCAACCCACAAAGCAGTATGAAGGATCTCACGGTGTGTTGTTATTATCTGAAGCTATTTTTATAAACTGGCAGATTTTCAGCTACGTATCTTCTTTCCAGGATTCATCTTAAAATATCTTAACCAGCTGCACTGAGCAGCTTGCTGTGCCCACCTCCACCCCCACTCCAGAGACTCCAGTGTCCAGCTGCCCTGATATGCATGCTGCACCAACCCCTCCAATGTCTGGTCACCACTCCACCAGCCTTCATAAGACTTGTTACACCAGTAACATCCAAATTATGTCACTTCCCACTACAATCTCTTGCCAACCAAGTCTTCTGTGGCATGCCCAGCTGCCCTCAGACATGCATTGACCCCTGTATATCATTGCCCAGCTCAAGGCTGCTTGCCTAAGGCCTGCCACACCAGAAACATGCAGGTTAGTCCCACCATCTTGAGACATGCTACATCAGGAGCATCCAGGATCAACCAGATGGCTAAAGGCCAGCTCAAAACATAATCAATAAGAGCCAGGGCAATATGGCACCTGCAGGAGCTATTTTACTACAGCAAGCCCTGGATATCCTAACACAACCAATACACAAGGAAATAACCTTAAATCTAATCATATAAAGATCTGCTGCATAAAAATACAAAGACAAAACAAAACAAAAAAACATATCTCAGCAACAAAGTTAGACAGTACCTCAGAATAAAGGGTTGAAAAAAATTTTTCCAAGAAAATGAACCAAGGTGGGTAAGTGAAAGTAGCTATTGTAATATGTAGTAAAATAGACTTTCAACAAAAATTAATAAAAAGCCATTGGGAAGAACAGTTCATACTTGTCAATGGAAAAATTCACCAAGATGATGTCTCAATCTGAAAATCAGTGCCCAAATACAAAGCCACTTATTTTTGTAAAAGAAACATTACTAAAGCTTAAATTGTACATCAAACCCCACATATTAATAGTGGGAGACTTCAACACCCCACTCTTATCAATAGATAGGTCATCAGGAAAAATATTAAAGAGAGAAATAATGAAACGAATAGAGGATATTATTCAAATGGAGCTAACAGATATCTACAGAACATTTCATATATATATTCTCAGCAATGCATGAAACCTTCTCCAAAATTGACCATAAAGTCAATGGCCACAAAACAAGCCTCAACAAAAACAAGAAACTTGAATTAACTTCTTGTATCTTATCAGACTACCATGGATGAAGCTGGAGGTCAGCAACAACAGAAACAACAGAAAACTTACAAACTCATAGAAACTGAATCTCTACACAATGGCCAGTGAGTCAGGGAAGAAATAATGAAAAATATTAAAGACTTTTTTTTATAATTCAATGAAAATGAATGCACAACCTACCCAAACTTATGGGACACAATGAAAGCAGTGTAAAGAGGAAAGTTCATAACACTAAATGCCTTCATAAAGAAACTGGAGAGATCTTATACTCATAACTTAATAGCACACCTGAATGTTCTAGAATAAAAGGAAGCAAACACATTCCAAGAGAAGTAAATGGCAGGAAATATCAAACTCAGGGCTGAAATTAGAAACAAAGAACAATACAGAGAATTAACAAAACCAAGAACTGGTTCTTTGAAAAAATCAACAAGATGGACAAACCCTTAGCCAAACTAACTAAAAGGCAGAGAAACAGTATCCAAATTAACTCAGAAATCAAAAGACATAACACTGAAGAAACCCAAATAATCATCAGGTTTTACTTCAAAAAGCCTGTATTCCACAAAACTGGAAAATCTAAATGAAATGGATGATTTTCTAGATAGATACTACTTCCCCAAATTAAATCAAGATAAAGTAAACTGTTTAAATAGTCCTACAACTCCTACATAAGTAGAAGCAGTTTTAAAAGTCTCCAACCAAATCTTCCAGGGCCAGATGGTTTTAGCAAGGAATTCTACCAGACTTTCAAAGAGGAGATAATGCCAAAACTCCTCAAACTAGTCTACAAAATAAAAGCAGAGGAACATGGCTATACTCATTCTGAGGCCTTAGTCACCATGATACCTAAACCACACAGACTCAACAAAGAGACAGAATTCTAGTGCAATCTTTTTTTGAACATTCACACAAAAATATTTCATAAAGTACTTGAAAATGGAAACCAAGAACACATCAAAACCATCATCAGCCAGGATCAAGTAGGTTTCATTCTAGGGATGCAAGGGTGGTTCAATATATGAAAATACACCAATGTAATCCATCATATAAACAAATGTAAAGAAGATATCCATATGATCATCCCACTAGACACCGAAAAAGTGTTTGACAAAATCTAACACCCCTTCATGTTAAAAGTCTTGGAGAGATCAGGGACATAGGCACATACTTCCACACAACAAATGTAATATACAGCAAGGCAATAGCCAACATCAAATTAAATGGAGAGACACTTAAGGCAATTCCACTAAAATAGGGACAAAGTAAGTCTTTCCACAGTAGGTAGAGCTTTGGGAGTTTTGTGGGAGAGTGGCAGGAAGGATTGAAGGAGCTAGAGGAGTCAAGGGCACCATAAGAAAACCTACAGAGTCAACTAACCTGGGTCCATGGAGGACTACCAAGACTGAACCATCAACTAAAGAGTAGCCAAGGGCTAGACGTAGAGCCCCTACACAGATGTAGCAGATGTGCAGCTCTTTCTTCATGTGAGTCTCTTAACAATTAGAGTAGGGTAGAGTAAGGGGACTGTCTCTGACTCTGTTGCCTGCCTTTGGATCCCTTTCCCATAACTGAGGTGGCTTGTCTGGCCACAGTGGGAGAGGGTGGACTTAGTTCTGCTTCAACTTGATGTACCAGTGTGGGTTGGTACCCATTGGGGACCACCCCTTCTCTAAGGACAAGGGAATTGTCAAATGGACAAGGGTATGTGAAGGTGGGATTGGTAGGGGAGGAAAAAGGGGGGGCTGCAATTAGGGTGTAAAGTGAATAAATTAATTAATGAGGAAAAACGTATCTTAACTAGTGCCCTATAATGCTCAGAAAATACATCTACAACATCCCCTTCTTAAAATACTATGAAGACCGTACAGGTTGTACCATGGACTTCTTTTTCATTACACTTTTATTATTTAAAACAATTTCTTAAGTTTAAATGTTTTGATTATATTCTTCCCCTCCCCTAAATTATTCCAGGTCCTCTCTCCATTCCTACCCACTCTAAGTTCCTTCTCAAAAAACAAAACAAAACAAAACAAAAACAAACAAACAAACACAATACAATAAGAATACCCAATAGTCCCTCCTCCCTCCAAAGTATCCAAAAACAAAATACTCCAACAAACTGTAATCAAATAAAAGGACACAAAAAGCTGTGATGTCCAATTATATGTTGATAATTAATCCTGCACCTGAGACCTGTCTAGAGTAGTTAATGTACCCAATATCAACTGATGTCCAATTATATGTTGATCAATTAATCCTGCACTTGAGACCTGTCTAGACTAGTTAATGTACCCAATATCAACTGGAGAAAAATAATCTCTTCCAGCATTTATAAGTGGCAGTTCAGTTGTTAACCTTTACACTGACAAGTAATCATTCATTCATTCATCATTCATCCATTCATTCATTTAATTTTGTAAAAATGAATAACAAAATAAAATGTATTAAGATGAAACAAAATCTATTCAATGTTGGACAAGACATAAATTGGTCCAACAGAATTAGATTTACCATTAAAGAGATTTTCCTGATGACTTATTAAGGGTGCTGTACCATTGTAATGCCAAGATCACACAGAAGAGCAAGGCACTGGACCAGGTCCACATCCGCAGCTAATATTCAGCTGTCCTTGGTTCTCCACTTCCTTCTCAACTATTCATGTGACTGTGTTAACTTGCTATTCCCATGTTTACCAGATAGGCATTCTTGAGATTCAAACAAACTGTATGACCTCTGGGAGCCAGCATAATTTTAGACAAAGGCATATCTGATTATGACACATGTACAGTTTCAGAAATCCAAGGACCCAAGAAAGTGGTGTTCATGGAACTAAAGAGCAAGATGTCATTCAGATAAAGGAAACAAAAGAAAGTGAACAAGAATGTCGCCCTCAAACAGGTTTTCGTTTTCAGGAGTCCTGGTATATACTTCTACTAGAGATCCCAAATTCCAGGACAAGAATATGTGATACATAGACATTTTTAATGAATAGAAAATTAACAAGACTTCTAAGAATGTTTTATTAAGTAGTTTAGCAGGATTAGGATGGTTTTAATACCAGCTTAAAACAAATTAGAATCATCAGTATTGGGACACTCCTTTGCTGATATTAGAATTAGTGTTTTCAGGTCTTCTCCATTGCCAGCTGAGAATTAGTGGTTCTTCTGCACTCCCCAGGTTTTCTGCATGAGATTGTTACCACTGAAGCCCCACGGCTTGTTGCCAGAGCAATTCTCAGGTTGTCAGCTTCACAGATATGACACAGATGTTGTAACTATTTTGACTTAATAGATTTTATAATGTGTGTGTGTGTGTACACCTGTGTGTTTGTGTTCATGCTTATTTAATATGTATTCAATCTTTTCTGCTTTTCTATAGAATCCTAACTGATATTAAAAACTAGGTCACCAATGCTAGCAGACAAAACAAAGCCTTACATAATAGTGACAATAATAGCTATCACTCATTACTTTTGGAACCAAACATTTTACTAAGTGGCTTAAAGGTTGTTTAATTTAATCCGACACAGCCTTTTAGGTGCATCTTGAAATGAAAATACAGCTTAGCTGATCTCCAGATGCTCTAAAATGGAAACAGGTAAACCAGTAGGACCACCTACCTAAGCATCTTATCTGTGGTTCTAACAACTATGTTAAATAGAATCTGTTCCCCCTTTCTCATCATTTGTACTATTTTTCACTCAGTCTATAACTTTTATAACCTTTTGAATATTGTAACAACCTAACATATCTACTTTGCTCCACTCTATTCCAATCTTAATATGAAGAGTCCTCCAACGGTTATCTATGGTGTTCTCACTTTCTATAATATTCTTTTCCGTAGCACCTGATCTCACATTCTATAATATTCTTATTCTTATCACCTGATAACTTCTATTATTGTACTAAATTATTTATATTGTTACTGACTGTTTTATGCTTGTAGAATTAGAATTTCTCGAAGGTAAGTGGTCTAGTTTGTCCTTTTCTTCCTGTGATTAGAGAGTGACTAAAAGTAACTTTCGGGAGAAAGGTTTTGTTTGGTTTACTGGTTAGAGTTGTCATAGAAACTCAGAGTAGCAGGTTAAAGTAGAATCTACAAAGACACACTGCTGACCACTTCCTCCCCCTTCTTCTTCTCCACTACTATACTTATCCAACCCCAAACTGCCTGCACAGATGTGGCACTACCCACAGTGGGTGGAGTCTTTCTCCATCAATTAGCAATCAAAAACCCATCTCCTAGGCATACCCATAGGCAAATCTGATGGAGTCAATTCCTCATGGTGAGTTTTCTGACCCTCTTTTTCTATTTTGTTCAATGAGTAGTCCAAATATATAGCTTTTAGCTAAACACATAGTAGAAGTCAATAAATATTTGTAGAAAGAAGAAAAAATAGAGGGAGGAAAGTAGAAAGTTATTAAAGAAGTGAGAGACAAGACCCATACATAGCTAGGTAGGGCTAATTTAAAAGACTATAGGGCAAGGAAAAATGGTTTGTTCATTTATTATCTTCTTCCTACTAATATTTATAGAAGTTCAATGATAATGAATCCACACAGAGCATTCACACCATCAGTGTAATAGTTCAGTGTTAACAGCTTGCCTGATACTTTACACCCAAGACCCAGCAGGTGCTGTATTATTTTCCTTAATTTACTTACTTTACACTCTGAACACAGCCTCCCATCCTCTCAGTCCCATGCTCACACAGCCTTCATCACATTACCCCTTCCCCTTCTCCTCTGAGAAGGAAAGTACCTCCCCCTTCCCCCATGTGTACCAACCCACCCTGGCACATCAGGTTGTACATCCTCTCCCACTAAGCCCACACAAAGCACCTCAGCTAGAGAAAAGGAGTCCAAAGGTAGGCAACAGAGTCAGAGACAGCCCCTGTTCCAATTGTTAGGGGTGCTCCATGGAGACCATGCTACACTGTGGGGCAGTGATCTGGCAGGCAGTCTGGCACACCGGTTGAACACAGGCAAACTCTGGGAGAACCCACAAAGTAATTCTCAAGGGACCAGAAATGTTATGCCAAAGCTCCTGTGAGGCTCTTTGGCTCCAGCCATGGTCACATATCACACCCCGGTAGAGGCGTGGCACACAGCCCCCAGCCGTCCCCATGTTAGTGAGACACCTAGAGGCTTAGCCACACCTCTTCCCAGTTACTATATCTGCCCCATCTCTCTAGGAGAGGTGGGAGGTACAGTTCCATCCATGCCACTTTCCCGCCTTAGAATTATGGACTGTCTCTTCATCTGGACCCGCTGTGGGAAGCGAGGGATCTGGCCCTTGATTAATGAGCCGCACCTAATCTCTTGCCCAGGGAACCCCAGCACTCCTAGACAGTACTCATTCACCCAAGCCTAAGCAGCTAGCCCAGCGCCCAAAGCAGCTGAGACCTGATCCTGGAAGGAACCCCAGCTGCTCTCCAGCTAACCCATCTGTGGCACCCTGGGACAACTGCGGTGCCCCAGGCTAGAGAACCCATGGAGACAGCCCCTCCCCCACCCATAGGCAGGGCCCACAGAGGCTTCCCACAGCCCCTCAACCTGCCCATCGCCATGGGACAGACACGTAGGTCTTCATTCCACTGCGCCAGGGGTTGTTCCCAGCACTACACATCTCCTATGTATGTGTAAGGGGCCTAAGTCCAGCCCCTGCATGCTCTTTGGTTGGTGGTTCATTCTCTGTGAGCCCCCACAGACCCAGGTTAGTTGACTCTGTAGGTCTTCTTGTAATGTCATTGACTCCTTCGGCTCTCCCAAAGCTTGCTCCCCTTTTCCCACAGGACTCCCTGAGCTATGCCTACTGTTTGGCTGGAGGTCTCTGCATCTGTTTCCATCTGCTGCTGGGTGGAACCTCTCAGAAGACAGTTATGCTAGGCTCCTGCTTGCAAGTCTAGCAGAGTATCCTTAATAGTATCAGAGATTGGCTCTCTCCAACTGATGTGTCTCAAGTTGGGCCAGTTATTGGTGGGCCATTCATTCAATCTCTGCTCCATTTTTATCCCTGTGCAACTTGTAGGCAGGACAAAATTTAGGGTTTTTTTTCCTTGGTATACAGCCCTCTTCAGTTCAGAAACAAACAAACAAACAAAACAAAACAAAACAGCAGTTGAGACATGTAGTACTATCAGTGTATTAGGTGAAATGAAAGTCATTCACTAATCCTTATGAATGAAGAGACTGATTCTTACTTTAACAAATACAAAACAGTTCATTTTCAAAAAGGACTTGATTTGCTAACAACATGGAAAGAAAGTAGAACTTTGGTTGTGTCAGATATCTATTTTTCTATTTTGTTAAACTTATTTAAAGGAACACTTGCCTATTTCAAAATTGATCTTTTATTGATAATAATAGACCTTCAGTAGTATACCTGTATGGCATTTCTGTTTAAATAAACACAGCCAGAAATGTCATTAACCAGTGCTGTACTTCATTATCCGATCATTCTGCTAAATCTAAATTATAAATAATGAGTTTTTCCAGTTTTCCTACACACAATACAATACAGATAAGAAAATACAAAAGTAAAACAGGGCAATATTTTGGTATCTTTTCTAAGCTATCTGAAGAGAACTTAATATAGGTTATATATAGTTAGAAGTTTATTGAGCATTGCTTTGTTTGAACTATGACAATCATCAGCTGAAGTATTAACTAGCTGAGGTGTATCGTTTGCTCAAAAGAAGAACAAAAAGAAAGTTTATCATATATATCATTATATATCGATACAAAAAGAAAAACTTCAATTACTTTTTAATAAAAATACTTGCCAAATAATAAAATTGAATCTCATCTCTGGAAGGATTTAGATTAGTGAAATACTTTCCAACCTGTGTGGGATATGTTCACTTTATATTCAAGATCTTGCACCTATTGTTTCTAGGACATAGATTAAAATTGGCTATTCACAGAGAATCTGGGTTGCAGATAATTTATCAGATACCTGTTTGCTGTAGTTAGTTTTGTCAACTTGACACAATGTAGAGTCACCTGGTTGCTGTGGGAACTTCAAATGAAGAATTGTTTCAATCAGATTGCCCTGTGGCTATCTCTATGGAGAAATGTCTTGACTGATGATTGATGTGAAAGTGCCAACCCACAATGAGCAGCACCATTCCTAGGTAGGTGGACCTGTGCTATGTAAGAATGCTAGCTGAGCATGAGTCACAGAAGAAGCAATTATGCAGCAGTCTTCTTGTGATTGAATAGCTATTTGAATTTCTGACCTACCTTTTCTTAAAAATGAATTATAACCTGGAAGTAAGTGTAAGCCTCGGGGGGCGGGGGGGAAATAAACCAGAACAAATTTCCTCTCTACATAGCTTTTGGTCATGGCATTTATTATACATGGCAATTCTAGTACTAGAAAGTTTACTAGAAAACTGCTAATCTTCCAATCATTTTGAACCCAATCATTAATGTATTTGAAAGTTACAGATCTCAGAAACTTTTAGAAAATAGGATTTGAAATAATATATCAAGAATTTGTGACTTATGACTAATATCAAGAAGGAAACCTTAGTAAATATTTAACCCATTTGCAAAATAATAGTGGCGTTTTGTCTATTAAGTATATTCTAAAGAAAAAATTATGACAAGAACTATTTTTCTTTATTTATGTTGAATAATATTGAATGTTAGTTATTTGACTCTAAGAAACATTTATTGAACACTAAATATATGCCATGAGTCATGCTAATTCCGAAATGTAAGAAGTAAGATGATGCCAGATGCAGGGACTGAGGAAAAGCTTGCAGGTTTCCACCTGTGGTGGGAGACCTCTGCCTGGGCCACCAGGCCTCCATAGACAAACAGCTCAGGGAGAAAGGAATCACCCAATTGTGTGGAGGAGCCAGCAGAAGGAGGGCTCCAGACCAGAGACTGAGGAAAAGCCAAGAGGTAAGAGGCTGCCTGCTTCCACCTGTGGCTGGAGATCCCTGACTGGGCTACCAGGACTCCATAGACAAACAGCACAGGGAGAAAGCGAGCTGCCGACTTGTGTGGAGGAGCCAGCAGAAGGAGGGCTTCAGATGCAGGGTCTGAAGAACAGCTGGGAGAGAGAGCTGGTCTCCCAGAAATATTGACAACTGGGCTTGAAGGAAAGACAAGCCACATTCAGAGAGAGAAACACTAGCTAAGACCAGAGATGACCAGATGGCGAAAGGCAAGGGGAAGAACACGAGGAACAGAAACCAAGACTACTTGGCTTCATCAGAACCCAGCTCTCCCACCACAGCCAGCCCTGGATACCCCAACACACCAGAAAAGGAAGACTCAGACTTAAAATCACATCTCAAGAGGATGATAGAAGATTTTAAGATGGAAATAAATAACTCCCTTAAAGAAATACAAGAGAACACAGGTAAACAACTAGAAACCCTTAAAGAAGACACACAAAAATCCCTTAAAGAATTACAGAAAAACACAATCAAATGGGCAGAATTACAGGAAAACACAATCAAACAAATGAACAAAATCATTCAGGAATTAAAAAAAGAAATAGAAACAATAAAGAAATCACGCAGGGAGACAACCTTGGAGTTAGAGAACATAGGAAAGAAATAAGGAGTCATAGATTCAAGAATCATCAACAGAATACAAGAGATGGAAGAGAGATCTCAGGTGCGGAAGATACCATAGAAAACATGGACACAACAGTCAAAGAAAACACAAAATGCACAAAGCTCCTAACCCAAAACATCCAAGATATCCAGGATACAATGAGAAGACAGAACCTGAGGATAATAGGTATAGAAGAGAGTGAAGACTTCAAACTTGAAGGACCAGTAAATATCTTCAACAAAATTATAGAAGAAAACTTCCCTAACCTAAAGAAAGAGATGAACATAAATATACAAGAAGCCTAGAGAATGCCAAACAGACTGAACCAGAAAAGAAATTCCTCCCGTCACATTAT
Organism: Rhynchomys soricoides; assembly: GCA_019843965.1. NCBI lineage: Eukaryota > Metazoa > Chordata > Mammalia > Rodentia > Muridae > Rhynchomys > Rhynchomys soricoides. Next base: position 10,083,863 of record JADRCH010000075.1, read on the forward strand.
AGTCAAAACACCAAATACACAAAACAAGGAAAGAATATTAAAAGCAGTAAGGGAAAAAGGGCAAGTAACATATAAAGGCAGACCTATCAGAATTACACCAGATTTCTCACCAGAGACTATGAAAGCTAGAAGATCCTGGGCAGATCTCATACAGACTCTAAAAGAACACTAATGCCAGCCCAGGCTGCTATACACAGCAAAACTCTCAATAATCACAGATGGTGAAACCAAAATATTCTACGACAAATCCAAATTTACACAGTATGTTACCACAAACCCAGCCCTACAAAGAATAATACATGGAAAACGCCAACTCAAGGAGGGAAACTACACTCAAGAAAAAGCAAGAAAGTAATCTTTCAACAAACTCAAAAGAAGATAGCCAAACAAACAATATAAACAACTTCAAAAATAACAGGAAATAACAATCACTATTCTTTAATATCTCTTAACATCAATGGTCTCAACTCTCCAATAAAAAGACATAGACTAACCAGATTGGATCCATAAACAGGACCCAGCATTTTGCTGCATCCAGGAAATGCACCTCCATGTTAAAGACAAACACTACCTCAGAATAAAGGGCTGGAAAACAATTTTCGAGGCAAATGACCCCAAGACACAGGCTGGAGTAGCCATTCTAATATCAGATAAAATTGACTTTCAACCAAAAGTCATCAAAAAGGATAAGGAAGGAAACTTCATACTCATCAAAGGAAAAATCTACCAGAACTCTCAATTCTGAACATATATGCCCCGAATGTAAGAGCTCCCACATTCATAAAAGAAACTCTACTGAAGCTCAAAACACACATTGCACCTCACACAATAATAGTGGGAGACTTCAACACCCCACTATCAACAATGGACAGATCTTGGAAACATAAACTAAACAGAGACACGGTGAAACTAACAGATGCTATGAACCAAATGGGGTTAACAGATATCTATAGAACATTTCATCCTGCATCAAAAGAATATACCTTCTTCTCAGCACCTCATGGGACCTTCTCCAAAATTGATCATATAATTGGTCACAAAACAAACCTCAACAGATATAAGAAGATTGAAATAATCCCATGCCTCTTACCAGATCACTACAGATTAAGGTTGGTCTTCAATGGCAACAACAACAACAGAAAGCCCACATACACATGGAAACTGAACAATGCTCTGCTCAATGATAACTTGTACAAGGAGGAAATAAAGATGGAAATTATAGACTTCCTAGAATTTAATGAAAATGAAAGTTATACAAACCTATGGGACACAATGAACGCAGTGTTAAGAAGAAAACTCATAGCTCTGAATGCCTCCAAAAAGAAACTGGAGAAAGCATGCACTAACAGCTTAACAGCACACATGAAAATTCTAGAACAGAAAGAAGCTAATACATCCAAGAAGAGTAGAAGGCAGGAAATAATCAAATTAAGGGCTGAAATCAACCAAGTGGAAACTAAAAGAACTATACAAAGAATCAACAAAACCAAGAGGTGATTCTTTGAGAAAATCAACAAGATAGATAAACCCTTAGCCAGAATTACCAGAGGACACAGAGACAGTATCCAAATTAACAAAATTAGAAATGAAAAGGGAGATATAAGAACAGACTCTGAGGAAATTAAAAAAATCATCAGATCCTACTACAAAAGCCTAAATGCAACAAAATTGGAAAATCTGGAGGAAATGGACAAGTTTCTAGACAGATACCAATTACCAAAGTTAAATCAGGATCAGATAAACCATCTAAACAGTCCCATGACCCCCAAAGAAATAGCAGTCATTAACAGTCTCCCAACCAAAAAAGCCCAGGACCAGAAGGATTCAGTTCAGAATTCTATCAGACCTTCAAAGAAGACCTAATGCCAATACTCTTCAGTCTATTCCACAAAATAGAAACAGAAGGAACACTACCCAATTCATTCTATAAGGCCTCAGTTACACTGATACCAAAGCCCCACAAAGACCCAAGAATAAAAGAAAACTTCAGATCAATTTCCCTTATGAATATCGATGCAAAAATACTGAATAAAATTCTTGCAAACGGAATCCAAGAACACATCACAACGATCATTCACCATGATCAAGTAGGCTTCATCCCAGGGATGCAGGGATGGTTCAATTCCCGGAAATCCATCAATGTAATCCACTACATAAACAAACTCAAAGAAAAAAACCACATGATCATTTCATTAGATGCTGAAAAAGCATTTGACAAAGTTCAACATCCCTTCATGCTAAAAGTCTTGGAAAGATCAGAAGCATACCTAACCACAGTAAAAGCAATATACAGCAAACCAGTGGCCAACATCAAACTAAATGGAGAGAAACTCAAAGCAATCCCACTAAAATCAGGGACTAGACAAGGCTGCCCTCTTTCTCCCTACCTATTCATTATAGTAGTTGAAGTTCTAGCTATAGCAATCAGGCAACAAAAGGTGGTCAAAGGGATACAAATTGGAAAGGAAGAAATCAAAATAGCACTATTTGCAGATGATATGATGATATACTTAAGTGACCCGAAAAACTCCACCGGAGATCTGCTACAGCTGATAAACAACTTCAGCAAAGTGGCTGGATACAAAATTAACTCAAGCAAATCAGTAGCCTTCCTATACTCGAAGGATAAACAGGCTGAGAAAGAAATCAGGGAAATAACATCCTTCACAATCGTCACAGACAATATAAAATATCTTGGTGTGACTCTAACCAAACAAGTGAAAGATCTGTATGACAAGAACTTCAAGTCTCTGAATAAAGAAATCGAAGAAGACCTCAGAATAGGGCTCATCTCCCATGCCCATGGATTGGCAGGAATAATATAGTTAACATGGTCATCCTGGCGAAAGCAATCTACAGATTCAATGCAATCCCAATCAAAATCCCAACTCAATTCTTCATAGACCTAGAAAGAGCAATTCTCAAATTCATATGGAATAACAAAAAACCCAGGAAAACAAAAACTATTCTCAACAATAAAAGGACTTTTGGGGAATCATCCTCTCTGACTTCAAGCTGTACTATAGAGCAGTAATGATAAAAACAGCATTGTATTGGTACAGTGACAAGCAGGTAGATCAATGGAATAGAATTGAAGACCCAGAAATGAACCCACACACTTATGGTCACTTGATCTTTGACAAAGGAGCTAAAACCATACAGTGGAAAAGTGACAGCATCTTCAACAAATAGTGCTGGATCAACTGGAGGTCTACATGTAGGAGATTGCGAATTGATCCATTCCTATCTCCCTGTATAAAGCTCAAGTCCAAGTGGATCAAGGACCTTCACATAAAACCAGATATACTGAATCTAATAGAAGAGAAAGTGGGGAAGAGTCTCAAACACTTGGGCACAGGGGAAATGTTCTTGAACAGAACACCAATGGCTTGTGCTCTAAGATCAAGAATCGACAGATGGGACCTCATAAAATTACAAAGCTTCTGTAAGGCAAAGGACAGTGTAAATAGGACAAAAACGGCAACCTACCAATTGGGAAAAGATCTTTTCCAATGCTACATCCCATAGAGGGCTAATATCCAATGTATACAAAAACTCAAGAAGCTAGACTCCATAGGTCCAAATAACCCTATCAAAAAATGGGGAAGAGAGCTAAACAGAGAATTCTCAACTGAGGAAACTCTAATGGCCGAGAAGCACCTAAAGAAATGTTCAACATCCTTAGTCATCAGGGAAATGCAAGTTAAAACAACCCTGAGATTTCACCTCACACCAGTCAGAATGGCTAAGATCAAAAACTCAGGTGACAGCAGATGTTGGCGAGCATGTGGAGAAAGAGGAACACTCCTCCATTGCTGGTGGGAATGCAAGTTTATAAAACCTCTCTGGAAATCAGTTTGGTTGGACCCTCAGAAAAATGAACATAATACTGCCTAAGGACCCAGCTGTTCTACTCCTGGGCATATACCCAGAAAATGCTCCAACATATAATAAAGACACATGTTCTACTATGTTCATAGCAGCCTTATTTATAATAGCCAGAAGCTGGAAACAATCCATATGTCTCTCCACAGAGGAATGGATACAAAAAATGTGGTACATTTACACAATGGAATACTACTCAGGTATTAAAAACGATGACTTCATGAAATTCGCAGACAAATGGATGGATCTTGAAAATATCATCCTGTGCGAGGTAACACAGTCACAAAAGAATGATAATGGTACGTATTCGCTGTTAAGTGGTAATTAGCCCAAAAGTTTGAAATATCCAAGAGTCACTTTTCAGCAACAGTAAGGCTGAGTGTGAGGTCCCAGATGGAGGACTTGGAGAAAGGACTGAAGGAGCTGAGGGAGTTGCATCCCCAGGGAGGCAGCAACAGTGGCAACTGGCCTGACCCCTGGATACTCCTGGAGACTGATTCACCAACCAAAGAATACACATGGAGGGACCCATGGTGCTGGCCACAAATGTGGCAGAGGAGGGTCTTATTATCCATCAGAGGGAGGAGAGGCCTTTGGGCCTGAGGGTATTAGATGCCTCAGTATAGGAGAATGCCTAGGAGGGAAGACAAGATTGGGTGGGTGGGTGGGTGGGAGAATACCCTCATAGTGGCAGGGGGAGGATGGAGGTAATGTGGAGGTTCCAAAGGTGAGATCTGGAAAGGTGGAAACATGTGAAATGTAAATTAAATATGAAAAAAAAAGAAGTAAGATGATGCTTCATACTTCCAGTGATTTTTACATGTAGCCACATGCGTTTATCTTTTAGTCAGTACTAAAAACAACCACCTTCACACCCAGATCTTGCTTCACATGATTTCTGTACTCTTCTTCCTCTCCCGAAGGTGTCCTACAGTTGATGAGGTCTAAAAGCACTCTAACTAGTGGACAGAGTGAAGTTCTCTCCTCCAGGGTAAATCTTGGTTGTTTTTATTTTATTTTATTTTATTTTCCCATCCTCTGATGTACTAGAGTAAGACTCCATGGCTTTGACAATAGCTTTTCCCTATCTTCAGAATGTGCATCATATGCTAACAGAATACTGAGAACAGAATATGGATGGTGGTTACAAGATATTGAATAACAGTATACAGTCAGCAGGAAACCATTGAATTGGCTGCAGTACCCAGTAGGGGATCCACATTATCTTGGTAACTTTAATAAAATCATAAAGGTTAGAACATAATTTTAGATTGTCATCAGTCTATGACTAATTTTTGATTATCAGTGGACCACACTTTCATGTTAGTAACATTCAATGTTATACATTGATTGAGGTATTTAAATCTGGATTAAAATAATTGGGCTCCAATTAGCTGAGTCTATTGTTTATTGAGTTTAACAGTGATCAGCCTCCATTTCTATAGCTTTTAAATAATAATAATAATAACAACAACCCTGAAGGATTATTACTATGATTAAATGAGATAATGCATGAGTACGATTACTGTCTAACTTACTCTAAACTATTATTAAAATATTTTCTAATATTATAAGGAAAATGGAAAATGTATGGGGCTAGGAAGACAGCTTAGCATTTTAAAGTATTTGCTGACCAGCCTGACAACAAGAGTTTCATTCCTGGAGCCCACATGGTAGAAGAACCAGATGGAAGGAGATAACCAACTCTTGTATGCTGTCATCTGACCTCAACACACATACTAGGACAAAAACACACATATATACTCATGTACACACCACACTCAGCCAGTAAATTCACATATATATGCAACAAACTAAATCCACATATATATGCACACACTAAATTCACATATATATGCAACAAACACATACATATAAAACTTGTATCTAACCAATTTGTATTAAAGTTTTGCTTGTTTTTCAGTGATTCAATGCCTTTTTAGCTTGTAGGAAAATAGTCTTTTTCAGGACAAAGATAATAGAAAACATAGATAAATAATGTAAAGGACACTGATTTGAACCCTTTGAGTACTGAAACAGCAAAGGAAAAGCAAATATCCCTTACTCATATGTATATAACATATACTGTATATCATAATTTACATATACTTATTTGATACATGCCATATATCATAATTCACTAGAAAATATCAGTAAATTCATAGTTTAATGAAGTGTTAAAAATAAATATCTATACAACCGTTAATTCCAGAAATAGAACCTGAACAACTTTTACATAAATCCCCCTGAAATCCTCCTCTTAATCATGATATCCTCCATACTGAACTTTCAATGCAATCATAATTTTGTCTTTTATGGTTCCGATACTTGTGAATTCCTTCAGTTTTATCAACAATGGATATATCACTAAATATTCTGCTTATCCTGGTATAAACATAAAATGATATTTATGTCTAGCTACATTCATGAAAAATCATAGCTGTAAAATCCACTTCTAATTCTCATTCATTTGCATTTCTTTTCCTGTCATGCATTATCATAAGTATAACACAACAGAAGTTCTAGCTTCGAAAGTTGACAGACATTTGGGCTACATCCTCTTGTGATTACTGCTAATATAAAGCTAAAATAAACGTCCATCTATATACCTTACAGCCCTTCTTAGAGGCCTTTCTGTCAGGTGTGCCTGTGAGAAAGCTGTTGACTCATAACGTTTACTTTCAACTTCAATATATAGTTACAAACAACATTGTAAGTTGTTTGTGCCCTTGTCAGTAGCAGTCTGTGCTTTGTTATTCCTGACTACTCTCCAGTCGTTCAAAAGTGTAGAGATAGATAACAGTCATTTATTGTGATTTTAATTTTTATTCCTATTTATATTGATTTATTTTTCTGTTCCCAAGCCCAAAGAGGGATGGTAAAGCAATGCCCAAACTCCAGAAAGTTCTCAGAGAGCATAGCAGGAGTGGAGCCACACCCTACCTAAATCAAACTTGGACCTACTCAACTAGAGACAATGGCCATATCATGATAAAGCCAGTTAAACTTCTCTTTCTCTAGGAGAGAGCTGGCTTCTCAGAAATCATGTGACTGGCATTCAGCTTATCTACCTGATAAGCTTGGAAGTTCCAGGTCTGTCCTTCAACATTTCCTCCCTTGCCCACCCCTCACCCCCTATCCCTTTGAGCAGGCACTTTCTGTTCTCTCTCTTAGTATGAAGTGGAGCCTGAAAAGACTGAGGATTCCAGCTGGACTAGAAGTGCCTGGAAGGGGATGAAGGGGTTGGCCTTCTCTGAGGATTTTAGTGTTACAGCTCTTTTAGATGACACTTAAAGAAACAGCTCTCTTAGACGATTTTCAGTGCAATAGCTTGTGTGAATACACTTTATTCGGGGTGAACAAAGGCTATATATAAACCTTGGAGAGTGGGAAGAAGTTTTCAGGGTGAATGTAATTCATTGGCTAGAGTTTAAATAGGAATGCCTCATTTTCATGGAGAG